>JAZAYU010000003.1:12939458-14139458 GCA_038501625.1 Corbicula japonica
GTTCTTAAATTCTATTTTTGCGCATGCGCAGTAGATTTTTGTACATTTTAAAAAAGTATAATTGTAAATAAACAAAAAATCTTTCCAGTAAACACTCGTAATAAAGAAAAACAATAACTAGGTCAATTTTCAAAAATATCCTACCTTAAACTGTTGACCTTGGTAGTCTAAATCATGTAGACGCTTTCTCATAGAATCCGTGGCTCCTGATTGGCTGAATTGTTGCACTTATATAGGTCAGAGAGGACAAAATTTCCGTGGGATTTTCCAACTGTTAACTATACTGCACACAAAAAGTTTGTAGTGTGTATAAATTTATGCAGAGGACTGGTTTTAAAACTGTTTGTTTGAGGGTGCTCATTAACAAAATTTAACTCAGAGTCAACGTAACTGCTAATGGCAAAGTTTCATATTCTAATATGAAATCTGATTAACATTTAAATTTATTTCAATATGTTTAATATATTTGTATATTAGTATTTTGCAGGTTTGCTGTTATAGATACAGGTATAAACTGGCCTCCTTTTCACAGTTTGAACACAAAAACTTGTGTCTGTGAACACCTCCAACAGTCAAGCAGAATTCCAGATGAAACTGGATCATAATGACAGAGTTTTTGTAAACACATATTGACAACTGTAAAAGATTAAAATAACTGTTTAAAACATGTTTACAGTTTTGTTTTAATTATTGCATTTATATTTGCATATTGGCCACCTTTGATCCCCTCCAGAGTTGTAATAATTAGGGTCCACATATCCCTTAACTCGGTCCCTTAAAGTTTGCATATGGATACCAAACTGTTTGGAAGTCCTTTGAACTGGCACACAAGTTTTAACAAGCCTCGTAAGCCTTTAGCTTAATCTCTGCAGGATAGTTCCTGTACCTTTTCTCATGCTTCCTTGGTTTAACCAACATTAAACATATATTGGGGTTTGGGGGTTTGCATAATTGAAACTAACTGGGTAATAAAAATAGGAAGTTTAATTGGATTTTAATTGGGTGAACACGCTTTATTTTTTATGTGAACTATACAAAATCGAGCTCTTCCCAATACTGATGAAAGTCACGTGACGTATTGCAAATGGACGCCGTAGGATATTTTCGGTGGCGGACCACAGTAACCGGTCCTAATTTCACAGTTTCCGACACACACTCTGTACCTAGTCTATGAAAGCAATCCACAACAACAACCTGAAACAGAAATCAGTGATTACTGTAAACATATGGCTATAAGCTACTCATGCAACACAAATTCAGGCTATGAAGAACTCCTGAAAAAATCCAAGGAACACTGAAACACAGTCCAAGCATCACTTTTGCACAGTCGGCCGAGGCAAAAATCACGAAACCCAAAATCTTGCACAATATTAATGTCCAACCGACAACTCCCAGAAATGGTTGCTTTCAAACCAGCTGAAACAGCAGATTCAGAAAAGAATATAGCCAATAGCTGTCATCCCTACCGATTTTCCGCAAAATAAATCCAAAATCATGCAACTGAATTTCTGAAGCGGAAACAGCTTACTATACAGGATTTCCCTAGTTTCGAATTCAAGCCCCTGCATCACACTGATCATCACCTGGCTGCTTTTGGTTTCTAATAGTTATTAAACAAATATATTCTAAATACCTTGAAAACACAAAATCTGTATCTATAATTAATTTAGGCTTGATAAATGTCAAAATATCTTCATAGTATCCCCTATTTCATAATTTCTACATGGCCAGTTCGAGAAGTGGCTATAAAACTGTGATGCGCTCCCTTAAAGAGACACACATGTTTGACCTAACATATACCTTAGAGTTGCATCAATTTTGCAGACTAACTGGAATAAAATAAGACTAAAATCATACACCTGAATGCATATTCAGGTCAGATATGGCAATTTAAGTCAAGACAGTATTCATGAAAAATATGCATTATTTGTACAGAAATTGAACATTACCTTATTTACCAACAGTGACTATTTACAATTTCCTAAAATTCATATTTCAATTAGTACCAGTGTAATATTCTGATGTTTTTCAAGCACCATCCACATTCATTTTGCTGAAAATCATTCAAAATAAGCCCATTATTAGGTCTAAACAGCTCTGCTGGGTGATCAAAAATAAGCAACTGCATAAAGTCTGACATTTTTCTGATACCCTGACAGGCTCTTGGATACTGAATTGTTTCAAACACCTCTGCAGACCACTTTACTGATACTTATGATGTCAAAATCAGCCCAGTCAACTGTCCCAACATGAATTTGTACTCTTTCATGTTAAATTGTGACTTGTTTGGTGAAATGCTTGAAATACCTGTCATAAGAGTTTACATAAATTACAGTGCCCATTTGGGTAAATCCATAATATGTACAGAGTCAAAGCCAGCTATTATTAAAAAAAGCTATGGCATGCTTGCTACAAGCACCTGAATAGCTACCGCATTTCTGGTACAAAGTCTGTCTGACATAACTTCAATCGGATGTGACATTTTTAGTGGTTTTTACCAACAGCGACATTTTCAGAGTCGCTCGGATGACAAAAATTGGCCGTGCCCTGCTTAAAAAGAGGGAAACGACAAAAATGTTGGTTGAACATTACTTTTTTCCATGCGAAACATTCTTTCGTACCATAAGAAATAATGCCTTAAAGACAGGCGACAAATTTCACACTTTCTACTTGAAAAAAAATATACATGACTTTGCGCCAGGCATCTCAGCATACCACCAAGTCTGAGTTACCTCCCCTTAATGCTGATTGCCAGACAGTTTATTTTAGATAAAGCAGACCTAATATTGATCATTTTGTGTACTACTCATTCTGGACAGATATTTTAAGCTTTAAAATACCATACCTGACAATATTTGTAAATCAACACTTTTCCTTAATTAAGGTGGCGGACCACAGTAACCGGTCCTAATTTCACAGTTTCCGACACACACTCTGTACCTAGTCTATGAAAGCAATCCACAACAACAACCTGAAACAGAAATCAGTGATTACTGTAAACATATGGCTATAAGCTACTCATGCAACACAAATTCAGGCTATGAAGAACTCCTGAAAAAATCCAAGGAACACTGAAACACAGTCCAAGCATCACTTTTGCACAGTCGGCCGAGGCAAAAATCACGAAACCCAAAATCTTGCACAATATTAATGTCCAACCGACAACTCCCAGAAATGGTTGCTTTCAAACCAGCTGAAACAGCAGATTCAGAAAAGAATATAGCCAATAGCTGTCATCCCTACCGATTTTCCGCAAAATAAATCCAAAATCATGCAACTGAATTTCTGAAGCGGAAACAGCTTACTATACAGGATTTCCCTAGTTTCGAATTCAAGCCCCTGCATCACACTGATCATCACCTGGCTGCTTTTGGTTTCTAATAGTTATTAAACAAATATATTCTAAATACCTTGAAAACACAAAATCTGTATCTATAATTAATTTAGGCTTGATAAATGTCAAAATATCTTCATAGTATCCCCTATTTCATAATTTCTACATGGCCAGTTCGAGAAGTGGCTATAAAACTGTGATGCGCTCCCTTAAAGAGACACACATGTTTGACCTAACATATACCTTAGAGTTGCATCAATTTTGCAGACTAACTGGAATAAAATAAGACTAAAATCATACACCTGAATGCATATTCAGGTCAGATATGGCAATTTAAGTCAAGACAGTATTCATGAAAAATATGCATTATTTGTACAGAAATTGAACATTACCTTATTTACCAACAGTGACTATTTACAATTTCCTAAAATTCATATTTCAATTAGTACCAGTGTAATATTCTGATGTTTTTCAAGCACCATCCACATTCATTTTGCTGAAAATCATTCAAAATAAGCCCATTATTAGGTCTAAACAGCTCTGCTGGGTGATCAAAAATAAGCAACTGCATAAAGTCTGACATTTTTCTGATACCCTGACAGGCTCTTGGATACTGAATTGTTTCAAACACCTCTGCAGACCACTTTACTGATACTTATGATGTCAAAATCAGCCCAGTCAACTGTCCCAACATGAATTTGTACTCTTTCATGTTAAATTGTGACTTGTTTGGTGAAATGCTTGAAATACCTGTCATAAGAGTTTACATAAATTACAGTGCCCATTTGGGTAAATCCATAATATGTACAGAGTCAAAGCCAGCTATTATTAAAAAAAGCTATGGCATGCTTGCTACAAGCACCTGAATAGCTACCGCATTTCTGGTACAAAGTCTGTCTGACATAACTTCAATCGGATGTGACATTTTTAGTGGTTTTTACCAACAGCGACATTTTCAGAGTCGCTCGGATGACAAAAATTGGCCGTGCCCTGCTTAAAAAGAGGGAAACGACAAAAATGTTGGTTGAACATTACTTTTTTCCATGCGAAACATTCTTTCGTACCATAAGAAATAATGCCTTAAAGACAGGCGACAAATTTCACACTTTCTACTTGAAAAAAAATATACATGACTTTGCGCCAGGCATCTCAGCATACCACCAAGTCTGAGTTACCTCCCCTTAATGCTGATTGCCAGACAGTTTATTTTAGATAAAGCAGACCTAATATTGATCATTTTGTGTACTACTCATTCTGGACAGATATTTTAAGCTTTAAAATACCATACCTGACAATATTTGTAAATCAACACTTTTCCTTAATTAAGGTGGCGGACCACAGTAACCGGTCCTAATTTCACAGTTTCCGACACACACTCTGTACCTAGTCTATGAAAGCAATCCACAACAACAACCTGAAACAGAAATCAGTGATTACTGTAAACATATGGCTATAAGCTACTCATGCAACACAAATTCAGGCTATGAAGAACTCCTGAAAAAATCCAAGGAACACTGAAACACAGTCCAAGCATCACTTTTGCACAGTCGGCCGAGGCAAAAATCACGAAACCCAAAATCTTGCACAATATTAATGTCCAACCGACAACTCCCAGAAATGGTTGCTTTCAAACCAGCTGAAACAGCAGATTCAGAAAAGAATATAGCCAATAGCTGTCATCCCTACCGATTTTCCGCAAAATAAATCCAAAATCATGCAACTGAATTTCTGAAGCGGAAACAGCTTACTATACAGGATTTCCCTAGTTTCGAATTCAAGCCCCTGCATCACACTGATCATCACCTGGCTGCTTTTGGTTTCTAATAGTTATTAAACAAATATATTCTAAATACCTTGAAAACACAAAATCTGTATCTATAATTAATTTAGGCTTGATAAATGTCAAAATATCTTCATAGTATCCCCTATTTCATAATTTCTACATGGCCAGTTCGAGAAGTGGCTATAAAACTGTGATGCGCTCCCTTAAAGAGACACACATGTTTGACCTAACATATACCTTAGAGTTGCATCAATTTTGCAGACTAACTGGAATAAAATAAGACTAAAATCATACACCTGAATGCATATTCAGGTCAGATATGGCAATTTAAGTCAAGACAGTATTCATGAAAAATATGCATTATTTGTACAGAAATTGAACATTACCTTATTTACCAACAGTGACTATTTACAATTTCCTAAAATTCATATTTCAATTAGTACCAGTGTAATATTCTGATGTTTTTCAAGCACCATCCACATTCATTTTGCTGAAAATCATTCAAAATAAGCCCATTATTAGGTCTAAACAGCTCTGCTGGGTGATCAAAAATAAGCAACTGCATAAAGTCTGACATTTTTCTGATACCCTGACAGGCTCTTGGATACTGAATTGTTTCAAACACCTCTGCAGACCACTTTACTGATACTTATGATGTCAAAATCAGCCCAGTCAACTGTCCCAACATGAATTTGTACTCTTTCATGTTAAATTGTGACTTGTTTGGTGAAATGCTTGAAATACCTGTCATAAGAGTTTACATAAATTACAGTGCCCATTTGGGTAAATCCATAATATGTACAGAGTCAAAGCCAGCTATTATTAAAAAAAGCTATGGCATGCTTGCTACAAGCACCTGAATAGCTACCGCATTTCTGGTACAAAGTCTGTCTGACATAACTTCAATCGGATGTGACATTTTTAGTGGTTTTTACCAACAGCGACATTTTCAGAGTCGCTCGGATGACAAAAATTGGCCGTGCCCTGCTTAAAAAGAGGGAAACAACAAAAATGTTGGTTGAACATTACTTTTTTCCATGCGAAACATTCTTTCGTACCATAAGAAATAATGCCTTAAAGACAGGCGACAAATTTCACACTTTCTACTTGAAAAAAAATATACATGACTTTGCGCCAGGCATCTCAGCATACCACCAAGTCTGAGTTACCTCCCCTTAATGCTGATTGCCAGACAGTTTATTTTAGATAAAGCAGACCTAATATTGATCATTTTGTGTACTACTCATTCTGGACAGATATTTTAAGCTTTAAAATACCATACCTGACAATATTTGTAAATCAACACTTTTCCTTAATTAAGGTGGCGGACCACAGTAACCGGTCCTAATTTCACAGTTTCCGACACACACTCTGTACCTAGTCTATGAAAGCAATCCACAACAACAACCTGAAACAGAAATCAGTGATTACTGTAAACATATGGCTATAAGCTACTCATGCAACACAAATTCAGGCTATGAAGAACTCCTGAAAAAATCCAAGGAACACTGAAACACAGTCCAAGCATCACTTTTGCACAGTCGGCCGAGGCAAAAATCACGAAACCCAAAATCTTGCACAATATTAATGTCCAACCGACAACTCCCAGAAATGGTTGCTTTCAAACCAGCTGAAACAGCAGATTCAGAAAAGAATATAGCCAATAGCTGTCATCCCTACCGATTTTCCGCAAAATAAATCCAAAATCATGCAACTGAATTTCTGAAGCGGAAACAGCTTACTATACAGGATTTCCCTAGTTTCGAATTCAAGCCCCTGCATCACACTGATCATCACCTGGCTGCTTTTGGTTTCTAATAGTTATTAAACAAATATATTCTAAATACCTTGAAAACACAAAATCTGTATCTATAATTAATTTAGGCTTGATAAATGTCAAAATATCTTCATAGTATCCCCTATTTCATAATTTCTACATGGCCAGTTCGAGAAGTGGCTATAAAACTGTGATGCGCTCCCTTAAAGAGACACACATGTTTGACCTAACATATACCTTAGAGTTGCATCAATTTTGCAGACTAACTGGAATAAAATAAGACTAAAATCATACACCTGAATGCATATTCAGGTCAGATATGGCAATTTAAGTCAAGACAGTATTCATGAAAAATATGCATTATTTGTACAGAAATTGAACATTACCTTATTTACCAACAGTGACTATTTACAATTTCCTAAAATTCATATTTCAATTAGTACCAGTGTAATATTCTGATGTTTTTCAAGCACCATCCACATTCATTTTGCTGAAAATCATTCAAAATAAGCCCATTATTAGGTCTAAACAGCTCTGCTGGGTGATCAAAAATAAGCAACTGCATAAAGTCTGACATTTTTCTGATACCCTGACAGGCTCTTGGATACTGAATTGTTTCAAACACCTCTGCAGACCACTTTACTGATACTTATGATGTCAAAATCAGCCCAGTCAACTGTCCCAACATGAATTTGTACTCTTTCATGTTAAATTGTGACTTGTTTGGTGAAATGCTTGAAATACCTGTCATAAGAGTTTACATAAATTACAGTGCCCATTTGGGTAAATCCATAATATGTACAGAGTCAAAGCCAGCTATTATTAAAAAAAGCTATGGCATGCTTGCTACAAGCACCTGAATAGCTACCGCATTTCTGGTACAAAGTCTGTCTGACATAACTTCAATCGGATGTGACATTTTTAGTGGTTTTTACCAACAGCGACATTTTCAGAGTCGCTCGGATGACAAAAATTGGCCGTGCCCTGCTTAAAAAGAGGGAAACAACAAAAATGTTGGTTGAACATTACTTTTTTCCATGCGAAACATTCTTTCGTACCATAAGAAATAATGCCTTAAAGACAGGCGACAAATTTCACACTTTCTACTTGAAAAAAAATATACATGACTTTGCGCCAGGCATCTCAGCATACCACCAAGTCTGAGTTACCTCCCCTTAATGCTGATTGCCAGACAGTTTATTTTAGATAAAGCAGACCTAATATTGATCATTTTGTGTACTACTCATTCTGGACAGATATTTTAAGCTTTAAAATACCATACCTGACAATATTTGTAAATCAACACTTTTCCTTAATTAAGGTGGCGGACCACAGTAACCGGTCCTAATTTCACAGTTTCCGACACACACTCTGTACCTAGTCTATGAAAGCAATCCACAACAACAACCTGAAACAGAAATCAGTGATTACTGTAAACATATGGCTATAAGCTACTCATGCAACACAAATTCAGGCTATGAAGAACTCCTGAAAAAATCCAAGGAACACTGAAACACAGTCCAAGCATCACTTTTGCACAGTCGGCCGAGGCAAAAATCACGAAACCCAAAATCTTGCACAATATTAATGTCCAACCGACAACTCCCAGAAATGGTTGCTTTCAAACCAGCTGAAACAGCAGATTCAGAAAAGAATATAGCCAATAGCTGTCATCCCTACCGATTTTCCGCAAAATAAATCCAAAATCATGCAACTGAATTTCTGAAGCGGAAACAGCTTACTATACAGGATTTCCCTAGTTTCGAATTCAAGCCCCTGCATCACACTGATCATCACCTGGCTGCTTTTGGTTTCTAATAGTTATTAAACAAATATATTCTAAATACCTTGAAAACACAAAATCTGTATCTATAATTAATTTAGGCTTGATAAATGTCAAAATATCTTCATAGTATCCCCTATTTCATAATTTCTACATGGCCAGTTCGAGAAGTGGCTATAAAACTGTGATGCGCTCCCTTAAAGAGACACACATGTTTGACCTAACATATACCTTAGAGTTGCATCAATTTTGCAGACTAACTGGAATAAAATAAGACTAAAATCATACACCTGAATGCATATTCAGGTCAGATATGGCAATTTAAGTCAAGACAGTATTCATGAAAAATATGCATTATTTGTACAGAAATTGAACATTACCTTATTTACCAACAGTGACTATTTACAATTTCCTAAAATTCATATTTCAATTAGTACCAGTGTAATATTCTGATGTTTTTCAAGCACCATCCACATTCATTTTGCTGAAAATCATTCAAAATAAGCCCATTATTAGGTCTAAACAGCTCTGCTGGGTGATCAAAAATAAGCAACTGCATAAAGTCTGACATTTTTCTGATACCCTGACAGGCTCTTGGATACTGAATTGTTTCAAACACCTCTGCAGACCACTTTACTGATACTTATGATGTCAAAATCAGCCCAGTCCACTGTCCCAACATGAATTTGTACTCTTTCATGTTAAATTGTGACTTGTTTGGTGAAATGCCTGAAATACCTGTCATAAGAGTTTACATAAATTACAGTGCCCATTTGGGTAAATCCATAATATGTACAGAGTCAAAGCCAGCTATTATTAAAAAAAGCTATGGCATGCTTGCTACAAGCACCTGAATAGCTACCGCATTTCTGGTACAAAGTCTGTCTGACATAACTTCAATCGGATGTGACATTTTTAGTGGGTTTTACCAACAGCGACATTTTCAGAGTCGCTCGGATGACAAAAATTGGCCGTGCCCTGCTTAAAAAGAGGGAAACAACAAAAATGTTGGTTGAACATTACTTTTTTCAATGCGAAACATTCTTTCGTACCATAAGAAATAATGCCTTAAAGACAGGCGACAAATTTCACACTTTCTACTTGAAAAAAAATATACATGACTTTGCGCCAGGCATCTCAGCATACCACCAAGTCTGAGTTACCTCCCCTTAATGCTGATTGCCAGACAGTTTATTTTAGATAAAGCAGACCTAATATTGATCATTTTGTGTACTACTCATTCTGGACAGATATTTTAAGCTTTAAAATACCATACCTGACAATATTTGTAAATCAACACTTTTCCTTAATTAAGGTGGCGGACCACAGTAACCGGTCCTAATTTCACAGTTTCCGACACACACTCTGTACCTAGTCTATGAAAGCAATCCACAACAACAACCTGAAACAAAAATCAGTGATTACTGTAAACATATGGCTATAAGCTACTCATGCAACACAAATTCAGGCTATGAAGAACTCCTGAAAAAATCCAAGGAACACTGAAACACAGTCCAAGCATCACTTTTGCACAGTCGGCCGAGGCAAAAATCACGAAACCCAAAATCTTGCACAATATTAATGTCCAACCGACAACTCCCAGAAATGGTTGCTTTCAAACCAGCTGAAACAGCAGATTCAGAAAAGAATATAGCCAATAGCTGTCATCCCTACCGATTTTCCGCAAAATAAATCCAAAATCATGCAACTGAATTTCTGAAGCGGAAACAGCTTACTATACAGGATTTCCCTAGTTTCGAATTCAAGCCCCTGCATCACACTGATCATCACCTGGCTGCTTTTGGTTTCTAATAGTTATTAAACAAATATATTCTAAATACCTTGAAAACACAAAATCTGTATCTATAATTAATTTAGGCTTGATAAATGTCAAAATATCTTCATAGTATCCCCTATTTCATAATTTCTACATGGCCAGTTCGAGAAGTGGCTATAAAACTGTGATGCGCTCCCTTAAAGAGACACACATGTTTGACCTAACATATACCTTAGAGTTGCATCAATTTTGCAGACTAACTGGAATAAAATAAGACTAAAATCATACACCTGAATGCATATTCAGGTCAGATATGGCAATTTAAGTCAAGACAGTATTCATGAAAAATATGCATTATTTGTACAGAAATTGAACATTACCTTATTTACCAACAGTGACTATTTACAATTTCCTAAAATTCATATTTCAATTAGTACCAGTGTAATATTCTGATGTTTTTCAAGCACCATCCACATTCATTTTGCTGAAAATCATTCAAAATAAGCCCATTATTAGGTCTAAACAGCTCTGCTGGGTGATCAAAAATAAGCAACTGCATAAAGTCTGACATTTTTCTGATACCCTGACAGGCTCTTGGATACTGAATTGTTTCAAACACCTCTGCAGACCACTTTACTGATACTTATGATGTCAAAATCAGCCCAGTCCACTGTCCCAACATGAATTTGTACTCTTTCATGTTAAATTGTGACTTGTTTGGTGAAATGCCTGAAATACCTGTCATAAGAGTTTACATAAATTACAGTGCCCATTTGGGTAAATCCATAATATGTACAGAGTCAAAGCCAGCTATTATTAAAAAAAGCTATGGCATGCTTGCTACAAGCACCTGAATAGCTACCGCATTTCTGGTACAAAGTCTGTCTGACATAACTTCAATCGGATGTGACATTTTTAGTGGGTTTTACCAACAGCGACATTTTCAGAGTCGCTCGGATGACAAAAATTGGCCGTGCCCTGCTTAAAAAGAGGGAAACAACAAAAATGTTGGTTGAACATTACTTTTTTCAATGCGAAACATTCTTTCGTACCATAAGAAATAATGCCTTAAAGACAGGCGACAAATTTCACACTTTCTACTTGAAAAAAAATATACATGACTTTGCGCCAGGCATCTCAGCATACCACCAAGTCTGAGTTACCTCCCCTTAATGCTGATTGCCAGACAGTTTATTTTAGATAAAGCAGACCTAATATTGATCATTTTGTGTACTACTCATTCTGGACAGATATTTTAAGCTTTAAAATACCATACCTGACAATATTTGTAAATCAACACTTTTCCTTAATTAAGGTGGCGGACCACAGTAACCGGTCCTAATTTCACAGTTTCCGACACACACTCTGTACCTAGTCTATGAAAGCAATCCACAACAACAACCTGAAACAAAAATCAGTGATTACTGTAAACATATGGCTATAAGCTACTCATGCAACACAAATTCAGGCTATGAAGAACTCCTGAAAAAATCCAAGGAACACTGAAACACAGTCCAAGCATCACTTTTGCACAGTCGGCCGAGGCAAAAATCACGAAACCCAAAATCTTGCACAATATTAATGTCCAACCGACAACTCCCAGAAATGGTTGCTTTCAAACCAGCTGAAACAGCAGATTCAGAAAAGAATATAGCCAATAGCTGTCATCCCTACCGATTTTCCGCAAAATAAATCCAAAATCATGCAACTGAATTTCTGAAGCGGAAACAGCTTACTATACAGGATTTCCCTAGTTTCGAATTCAAGCCCCTGCATCACACTGATCATCACCTGGCTGCTTTTGGTTTCTAATAGTTATTAAACAAATATATTCTAAATACCTTGAAAACACAAAATCTGTATCTATAATTAATTTAGGCTTGATAAATGTCAAAATATCTTCATAGTATCCCCTATTTCATAATTTCTACATGGCCAGTTCGAGAAGTGGCTATAAAACTGTGATGCGCTCCCAAAGAGGTGTTAATTGTTTGTATAGTGGTAAATTGGGAGACCGGAAGATCTGTATTCCAGACCGTGATCTTTTGTTTTGTTGATTGGTGTACCTTGAACAGAGCGTGTTAATTGACACCTGTCAAGTTGCAACAACTTGATTATTTTCGTTAACGAGAACAAACCTCAGATTATTGACAATTTATTGCAACAGAATTTTGAGCAAATATAATCTTGACAGTTTGTTATTTTGACATGACCGCATTAAAGACTTGAAAGGAAAAAATCATTTAACGTTAGTCGCCGATATTCAAAAATATTAGATGATGAAATTAACTATTACCATAACTTTTACATGTATTTTTAACCCGATACATGTGATTTATCGATAAATTGGTTACACAGCATTTGTTCATGTAGTTATTGTAAACTCTGTTTTTTGAGTCGGCAGACTCAGTGAAAACCAATTTTCGACAATCGTTTTTGCTTTACTATGAACCTAACAATTTGAGGGTTGCATGCAATACTGTTCTAACTCCTACTTTATTTCAATGTAGTAACGACAGTACTTGCATGCTACCATAGAATGTATGCTTGCTACCCTAGAATATAGTTCTTAGTTTCAAAAAGTAAGTCAATGCTACAAAGCGGTCAATTTTGTAATTCTGTGCAAAACGATAAAATTTATATTAAAAAATATGGAATCAATCAATATTTGAAGAAATTTAACTCGTGGAACGTTCGACAAGATTTTGAGTCATGAACGCACATGAATACCTGATGGCGGAACGCCATATTGGATTCGACAACGTTCGGTGAAGACGAAAAATCCATCGTAATCAAATCAACAGTGAGTATTTATCGAGTTATTTTCGTGATGCAATGTTTTTATAACACCCAGGTTATATTTGAATGTATATTGACAATAGAAGTTCTCTTTGTAAATAGAATTATTCATATGGAAATGGAGGTGGATTTGGTGGTTTTCGAATGGTAGCCTACGTTACAAAATCATTGTAAAACTTGAAATTTTAGATTCGAAAGACTACACAGCAGTAAACGTGATTTTGGCTCTTTGGGTTCTATTGAACGGTTACGTCATTTAATTAATTAATGCACTCTCCAAAATGAAAGTAGGAGTCTCAAAATCGACCGTAGGGCTAAGCGAAACTTTTTTAATTTAGGGCCCTAATCATTGTGGATATTAATTGTGGAACCTTATAGAGATGTAAGTAATCAAATTATTTCAATGTATTGCATTGAAAAAAGTTGGATTTTGAACGATTAACGAATTACTTGGTAAAATATCGTCACTCGCGTAAGAATTATATTCCCATTTGAACGCTTTAAAGTAAAACATAAAGCATCTGATTCACAATGATTTTTTATAACATTTTCATCTATTGAAAATTATGTTTAAAGTAATTTAAAATTCATACATGAATTGATTTAACAGATATATTAATAAATGCATTTTATGCATTTGATCATAATCTTGAGCCTGAATTTCCATCAGAAAATATCCAGATCTAACCCATTTCCAAACCGTAACCAGCTACATAGTTGACACAAGATTTTCTGAAGTATAAAATTTCAAAGAAATGAAAATCTAATGTTTTCAATAATTGCGTGTAATATGTACACCTTATGAAATCCGCTATCAGAAGTTTTTCCTACTTTCAGTTTTGTCTTACACTCCATTCCATATGTCTCACAGACAGATATTCTTAAAATTAATAACCCAGGGAAAACCATAAGAAGAAAAAGAGTAGCATCTCAGGGCTTCACCAAGTTTATACAGAAATGGGAACTTCACAATATTTATTTAATAGTATCTCTTAAATGCATTTCAGGTAAATTTTGCATCCCGGAAGAAAGAATGAAGTATTTATTAATTGATTTAATTATTCATAAACAGGTTTAGATGATTTTTGGTTCTGGTCAGACATGTATCAACCATTTGAACCATTTGAAGCGGTATAGAACTGTTTGACGTCATGCAATGAAGTGGACAACAAAAGTGAAGGTAGAAAATAATGTTTGAGTTAAATCCAGAATGACTGTTTAGGAGATGTAATTATTTTAAACAGTATATTTTAGTTTCTTTGTAATGCTTGAGCGGTGATAACGCTGTCAACATTGCAACTGGTAAACTATTTTAACATGTTAATGGGTGGGGTACAAATCCGTTGCATTGGGAAAATGTAATATTTTTTCCTATCTGAATATTTTCTGATGGAAATTCAGGTTCCTGTAATTTGATAAATAACTCAAATTAGTTTCATAGTGTTAAATTAAGTCTTGTTAATAGTAGAATTGCCTATCAAAGTGACAATAAATTATGAAATGAAAACCAAAGATATACATTTTGTTCACTACAAACATGTGCCAAATTATAAAAATGAATATATTGTCTCCCTTTTGATGTTACACCAGTATTAAGTATTGAAGTGAACCTAGGTTTACACAGTGTTTCAGTTCAATAATTTTGATGTAACAAGTATTCATTTATTAGCCTTCCATTACAAATTGTTTTTAGGTAAAATAAACCAAAACTACTTAAGGCATTAATTTTATGTCTATTTCATTCTATGATTTTTACCCAGACTTGAATTCTGATCAGCAATGTAAAGTAAATTACCCGGTAGTTATTTGAAAAGGAACCCACTTTGTGAATTTTAGTGATAACCCAATTTGACCAGTTTATAAGAGCAGTCAACACATTTTTGACTTTTTGCAGTCTGATACTTTCTGGTTAATTTTAAAGTGACATGCCTGGATCCATATTTTATTTTTTCAAAAGAAGGAAACACATAATAACTCTGGCAGTGATGAAACAATATGGATACTTAATTCAGTTAATCAACAGTTAATCAATAAAACTTTATGAAATTTTCTTGAACGGCTGTTGGAACAGGCATTTTAACTACAAAACAAATGACAGCACTCTTTTTCACAGCAACTAAAGGAAAAACATTTTTCACAGTCCAAAAGATTGTGGGTGACTTTTTGTAGATACACCTCACACCTCAGACTCAGAATGGATTTCAATGCAGAATAAAAACAATCTGAAGAAAGACCATTCTAGCAAAGTACAAAATGAGAGTAAACTAATTGTTATGATCACTCACTTAAAAAATAAAATATGTTATTATAAAGAATATTTGTAATTTGAGCAAAGATCAAAATAATTGTTATTATTTCATGGGTGCGTTTGCCTGAAAATCAGGTTTTTGTGTGTCTAAAAATGATTGATTTTCTTCATTTACCCTAAATAAATTTTCAGGATTTCAGGTCTTTTAGAAATCCTTACTTGCAACCTTGCAATTTTGTGTTTGTTAATTTCAGTGATAAAATCAAATGAAAGAAATGTGCCATCTCTGGTTCAAAAGCATGAAATTGGAAAAGGAGTGGAAGAAGGATAATGGTATATTAAATTTTATTAATTGACTATTAATAGGGCTCTCACCAGACTTGCAAATCAGGGAGAGTTTTGTCATAATTTACTGCATTATGGAGAAGTTTGCAGTCAACAGCTTTCTTTCCCTATATCGTAAATACAAAATGACTTCTAACAAAGCTCAACAAAGAGAGAAGTCTGGTCACTTTTGATGAGACTAATTCCTTCAAGTCTCTCTCTAGTGAGAGCCCTGTATTAATATACAGTAAAGGCATTGCATACTTTGCCCTTTTCTTTTACATGACTGCAGTGTGGCAAAATCTCGAGGCATGTCATCACCTGACTTGAACATGCCATTTTCCTGGCAGACACTACATGGTACACCACATCAATACTTAAGTATTTTATAATGGCCCAGCAATTCTCATATTGGTCCAGAACACCTGTATTGGCCCAGTTTAGTCTTCATATGAATTTGAACATGTTATTGGGCCTCGGGCTGTATACCCTCGGCCTTCTGTCTCAGGCATATATGACTACCTTTGACCCAATAACAAGGTCAACTTGAATTCACTTGATTATTAACATTATATATATAACAATATTCATCTGTGGGCCACCTTGAACTAACACGATGGGTTGCTTATTTGTTTTTTAAGTTGGGTAATCTCATATAAATGTGTCTCAAAAATCCAATGCTGTTTCAACTTTCATGGTTAATAACTTGACCCTTTACTCCATTTACACGCCATTTTACCACATGGGTAACCAGTGTAAATCCACATCAGATAGAGATAGCACAAATGTAGCCCCAGACCAGCTTGCACATCAGACATTTTGAGGTCTCATCATTCTGTATCTACTCTGTTCATTAGATACATTTAAAGCTCTAATTAACAGGAAGGAGATGTGTCAGCACCTAGATTTACAATAGTTGCTCATGTGTTAAAAGGTGTATCCAACGAATAAAATGAAGTATCAAAATGCAGGTGTTTTTTTGTAGTAATTAACCCTTTACTATAATATTATACACATTTTCATGCCTTTTCATGATCTGATCTGGATCTGCACAGGTCACATTGTGGTCAGAAATAACCTATTGAAATTTGAATAAAAAAGCTAACGCCGTAACGGTTTAGCTCCTAATCAGGCAGTATGGATGTGTCGGCTGATCTAGATCTACACTGATTTCCCATGCCATAAAGGCATAGGTAAAGGTTAAATGGGATAAATTGTGTATGAGCCTATAGGAACTGAAGATGGCTTGAAGCTTACACCAGAAATACCTCTTTTTTGTGATATTTATAAAAATAGATGAATTATGACAACATTGTAATCTGTTAACTAACCGGCAACATCAAATTATGTACAACTTCATAAGCAACAAAAAGTACAGTGAAATTGGTTTTGGTTATTTGTTATGATTAAAATACAACATTTATTTTCAGCCATGTGTATCATCAGTCTTGTTAAAGCTGTGGACTTGAAATGTCTGCAGAATTGGTAGAACATAAGGGAGCAGAATATGAATGTTACTGTAGAAAATGAAGACAAGGTTTGCATTTTTTATTTTCATTTATTAAAGCTGCATGAATGTATGATTGAGACACACTAAATCTATCTGTATATGTTGGTATTTGTATTTTTGTATCTTGTAACAAGAAAACATAAAATTGTGTTTATATGTATGTGTTGACTTGTGAGACCTCAGTTCACAAGAAAATTAATCATCCTATATAAAAATTACTGTGTTGTTTTTGCCCCTTTCTTCCATGAATACATGACATGAGTGACCAGTGTATATCCAGATCAGCAGGCATATCTGTGCAGTGTTAACAGGATCTACACGGTTCATAATAAGATTCATGAGGCTATTTCTTACAAATATGCAAACAGTGTAGATTCCAATCAGATCCAGATCAGACATCAAAGTTGTTCTTGCTGATACATGTACTGATGTATTGTTTTCCAGGTGTCCACTAGCTGCTTAATCTAAAGGGTCATTTTTTTGTGTCGCCCTTTCAAAGAAAAGACAATACATAGGGATCGCTTTGTCTGTCCGTCCATCTATCCCAAAAACTTAATGTTGGTTATAACTTTGCCATTTCTTAATATTTCTTCATGAAATTTTCAAATTATATTGTTTGTGACAACATGCTTGAGCTGATATTAATTTTAAGGTCAATGTCACATTTGATGGAGTTAATCCTTTTTTTGTACTTTTTTTTAACAGAAAAACTTAATGTTGACTTTAACTTTGACTTTTCTTAATATTTCTACATCAAACTTTCAAATTATATTGCTCATGACAACACACTCATCATGACTCCAAGTTCTTTATGTCAAGATGGGGTTATTCCCTTTTTTGTTCTTGCATTTTTAACTTGATCTAGTTCCCAGGGCGACACAAGTGAACACCCATCTAATGTAACTTTTTGGTGGATTCTGGCAATTAATAACCAAAATTACCCTTAATTTAAAGAAAACAAAGACACTTCAGCTAAAATCATTACAACTTCAATATAAATAGGTTATTTGTTGAAATTAATATTTCAGGATAACAGCTCTACATGGAATGCTGTGAGGAGACCAGTTTGACAATTCTGTCTATGACTGTCTGAGGGAGCATACAGCCTTTAGATTGCCACTAATTCCTGCAATGGAGCATGCTGCTTTTGTAATGGACAAGAATAAAAAAAATCACAAATGTCGATACAAATAGTGGATGTGAAATGGAGACAAGTTATATAAAGTATAACCAAAACGTTTTAATGTGCACCTCATTGAAAAAACATCAGTTGACAAAAAAGCATCAGTGTAATTGTGTGTTTGAACATTATTTGCTGAATAATAGAACCATTGAAAAAAACCATAGTGTCACTTGTAGTATTATTTTAAATCATGTGACCCAATTCTGTTTGTCGATTTCAAGTTTGAATATTCAAAGATTATGACTAGCTTAGCTACTTTTTTTCTGTCATTGGTGTCACCGTATCTCAACTCAGAATTTTAGGTGCTGTCTAATGATACTGCGCTTGCAAACAACTGCTCACAGGATTCTTCCACACTTACAAAAGTATTCACGCCATTAAGGTAATATTCCATTCGTCATTGCACTCTCATTGATAAAATGAAAAATTAAAAAGTCTCTCTGAATGCAAAATGCAAGGACGAAAGGAGTAATACCTTTAAATAAAGCGTTGTGTTTGAGAACTGACCAGCGTTGTTTCACTGTTGACCATATGACCTATGAAGTATGATATCCTTCACTTAATTGTGATTGGTCAATTTCATTTTATTGTCTACAAGTCCAATCATATTCAAATTATGCCTTTAGACATATTGTCCTACCACCAGGTTCGCTTTCCATGTCACCACGTCTGCAAACTTGATAACAGTATTTGTCTTGACTTGTTAATTGGACATTAATTGTTTTTGGGGTCGAAGATCTATGTCTCGGAGGACATAAAGTAAATTGTTCCCCGTTCTTGAGGCGAAAGTTTATTTCTGGTCCAACTTAATCAAACCCAAAAATCCATTGCTTTTCAATTGTGTTTTGATGGCCGACTCATCAGTACCTCCAGTCCTTTGATTTTACATGTTCCGCTGCTGTACAGGCCGATTTTCGTAAAATGAATCGCCTTGCATATGAGTGCATATGACTATATGCGTATTTTTCGTTTAAAGAATATTATGTATGCGCTTGCAAGCGTCCACGTGAAATAAAGCTCTTAATTTTATCGAACCTTTTCTTGTACTTTTTCGCGGTCGTTATTGACTTAAAAGGTTAAGTCGTTGGGTCCGAATTTTCACTTATATTTTGTTTCCGTGATATACCCGGTAGGTTGGTCGAGGACTCAAACGATCGCGATATAGTGTAACGTTTGTGCTTTTTAAATGTAAAATTTAAAATATTAAATCAGTATTTTCTGTGGTCGATAAAATGATACGGTTATTCGGATATTATCCGGATACCGGATACGGTTATCCGAATAGTGATTTAGGTATCCGTTCCCATCCCTAGTTTTAAAAGTTGTTAACATGTAATTTATTTTCTTTCACTTTGCAAAAATTTGAATATTTATTGTTAAAATGTTATTATTTTGTTTCACTATGCTAAAACTTTGATTTTTTTATATGCCTTTTTGAAAAGCCAGATTGCTTCTGTCACTCTTGAGTTATGGCCCTTTAATTGCCACACTTGCAATGTCTGCTCTCGGATTGGTGTATTATGTAGCAGTTTGGCATCACTTGCTTTATTATGTTTGAGAATAGGAAAAGTTAAGGTTAGTGAAACACATGGAAAACAATATAAAAAACAATAAGTGTGCCCTTTCCCTTCGACTTTAAGTACATTTTATACTTTCAGATGGCCATCAAAATGATGATCAGTAAGGGCAAAATGTCTCTGCAAGAACTGGAGCAAAGTCTTCAACTTGCCAAGTGGTCTGTACTCCTTTGATTGGCCATTATGTTACATACGAGGGCTGTTCGATATATTCATGGAATTTTATTGTAAAAATGTCTAAAATGAACCGATTCAAAAGATCTTTTCACAAGATATGAAACAACACCATTGCATCAGGTTCTGTAATTTTCAAAAAAATATATTGTTGCGTAAACTTTTTACATACATTTATCTAACACCATAAAACATACATTGCCGGGCTCCAAATCTGAATCGACGTCAACGTCATTTATAAGTTACTTGAGCGTCGCACTTTCTAAACGTAATCGCCGCTAATGCTAACTGATTTCTAATGTCTATACACCCACATGTTGAACGTTAAAGTCTCGTAAAAATTATCTAATCGCATCCCTGGTGGCGCGGCCTAATTCATGACCGCTGTCGAATTTCTTCCCGTGAAGACAGGGTTTGATTTCCGGGAATACCCTACAGACCATAGGAGCGAGATCAGGAGAATATGGCGGATTGTCTAACACTTCAAATCCCAGCAGACTTATGTCAAGCATGGTAGATGCAGCGCGACACGCGAGAGCGTTGTCTTGGTAAAACACAACGTTGCTCAAATCAAACCCTGGTCGTTTCCTAGCAATCGCGTCAACAAGGTCTCGGCATAGCACCTGCGAACAGGAATATGAGATGTGGAATATGGTGTTTGCAAATAGTAATACCAATGTTTACAGTACACAATTCATTTAAATTTAATTTGTTAAATTATTTTAAACAAATTTAAAGTTTTATTAGTTTTATTGCCCATTTAACCTAACGCGCCGTTCGACATTAAGCATATCTTGAACAGCGTCCAATATCGACGTCTTCAACGTTGCTGGTCGTCCTTGGCCCGGATCGTCTTTTAGCGTAGTTCTTTCTTTCAAAATCCGTCCTTTCCACTTGTATACAAATGATTTGCTTCAATAATCTGTAGTATCTGACTCCTCAATCATATCTATAGTCTCCTTTGGCGATTCACCTACCCTAACACAAAACTTTATAACTGCCATAATTTTTTCGTCTTTTGAAGACGTCATAACGACGAAATTATTCTTAGTACCGGCGAGACTTAAATGACAATCTTTCCGTAACGATAACTGTTATGACAACGACTTTCCACGGAAATGACATCATGATGATACTTGAATGTCTGCTAAGTTCGCGCCATTTTTTTATATTCATAAATCGATGTTTTGCATTAATAATTAAAGAATATTTATGATGAAAAATGGAGCCCGGCAACAAGCAAGACATGGGTTACTATGGTGATGAGTATTTTGGGCGTTAATTAAGAACGTTCTTTGATCTTTACACAATGTATGCGCATTACGTTAATACAAAACAACAGTAAAAATGGAAAGAAAATAATTGAAAATAAAAGAGTTACTGCAAAATTCCTCGAATTTATCGAACAGCCCTCGTACATGTATATTTTAACCCTTATTCCATTGATATAAACATTTTTTCGCCTGTGCTTACAGTGTAGATCCAGATCAGATGGCACATCTTTGCAATCTGATTAGGATCTGCACTGTTCACTTTTTTGTTAGAAATAATCTGATATATCAAAAAGCAAATACTGTAGATACTAATCAGATGGCACAGATGTGTCGGCTGATCTGGATCTACACTGCTCACACATGCACTTAAATGCATATATATGGAGTAAAAGGGTTTATATACTACAAGCTATAAAGTTAAAACTGTAATATTTAGACCTAAATGAAACTGTATCCTGTTCCCTACAGGAACAAGTTACCGGTAGTTCAGTCTTGTAAAGACATAAATATTTTCTTAATATCATGCATGTAAAATCGATTTGTTTCGGGTTTTTAACGCCTGGTTTCAACAGCTTGGTTATATCCCGGCGGTCAGTCCACCTAACCGGTGTTCCTGGGTCTCCAACCAGTACTAACCAATTTCTCCGCAAGCGACTGACTGCTTCCTCACTTGAATCAGAGGTGAGGGACAAATGACTCTCAGACGCAATGTCCGAGTTCAATTGTTACGGAGAAATTTTTTCCCGCCTCGGCTGGGGATCGAACTCACGACCCCTGGATTGACAGTCCGATGCTCTACCAACTGAGCTAGCCATGTAAAATCGAGATAAATGGTCACTGAAATCTTCATTCACAGAACACAGCCTCTTGATATAATCATGAACATGTAGCAAAGAAAAGACTTGTTTGCATTAGAGTCCCACTGTTGTCAAGCTTATATTTTCTCGGAAACTAAAATGATCTAAGTTATGATAATAATACAAGTAACAACTTTATTTAAAGATTGACTCATTAAAGATTTCTTAAGCTTACTCCCAGTTAATACAAGCAGCTACTTGTCACTCTTTTTGTGGCAGGTGTTTAACCCTTTTCTCCATATATGCATGTTTTAAATGCATGTGTGACCAATGTAGATCCAGATCAGCCGGAACAGACATGCATTCTGGTTAGGATCTGCACTTTTCTAAAACCTTACAAATTAAAAAGCTAACAGTGCAGATCCTGTTCAGATGGCATGGATGTGCTGGCTGATCATGATCTACACTGTTTGCCCATTCAATAAAGGTTTATCTATCAAGTAAGTGCGAAGACTTGTTAAAATATGCATTTTAGAGTATAAAAAACATTTTCTTTTTCAGAAAAATGCAGACATGAAAGTGCAATTCTTTAACAGTTTAATTTTGATATGATGAAGGATTTGCCATTATTATATGAAGACGAAAACATACAGTGAACCAAAACCGGGTGTTAAACAATCTTTCTTTTGAAAAGGATATTGTGATATTCAGCACATAAAGAATAGTGCAATGTAAAGTAATATCCATCTTGTGCAAATTGATATCATGACTATACTCATGAAACAGAAGAAAACATTGTTTTTTTAGTTTCAAACTTTGTGTGAACAAAAAGGTGTTAATCTCAGCATGCCCTCTGTTTGTACAGTACTAATTACAGCAATGTTCAAATCATTTAACCAGACCCATGACATTTGTTAAGAAGTGTAGAATAGTTGTATGCTGGTTGTAAACAAGAAAGTGATGTGTAATAATGGAGTGCCCTGCAATACGACATAAACAGATCAGAAGTGGAGAAAGGTATAGGAGATCTGGCAGAGAAAACCAGGAAGATGGTGCTGCTGTGCAAGGAGGCAGTCAAGCTTCATCGGGGGACAATGTGTGTGAACCTGTTGTCAATGAGACTTCTGAGAATGTCAGTTTAACTGTGGCAACAGCTGATGATAGTTCAAGAAAACATGCTCAAACCTTGGTGAATGCGGGAATGAGTGACTCGGATAGGAGAACACTGCACAGTATAAAGTTGTCACTCTCGGAACAGGAAAGAAGGTTTACAAATGAGCAAGAGATCATTGAAGTGAAAAAGGCATCAACAAAAGAAATGATCAAAGAAATGTTTTCAAATTTGAGAAATGTCTTATTACAGAAAGAGAATGATTTAGTACAGGAAGTAGATGATGAGTATTCTGTTGCATTTGATTTTCTTGCTGATTTTGTTAGAAGTATTGATGCTGAAAAACAAACAGTAAAAAGGGTATTAGAAACCAGCGGTGGTGTACATGAAAACAGCATAGAAGGCCTAAAAAATGATATGGAGGGTAGTTTAAACCTGAGGGATGATATATTCAGACAGTTTCGCATACCATCCCTGTCACTAAATGAGGAAGCAATAAATACTGTAAAAAGTTTGTCGTTTGGTGAGTTCTGGCAGTCAAATGCTGAAAATAGTATCCATGATACATCACAGGGTGAAACTAGCGAACATGATGTGCAGACAGTAGGGGAGATAACCAGTGCTCAGTACAGTGATGACGACAATTCTGAAGAACACATAGGAGCTGTGGGATACCAGGAACCTCTGATAAGTGAAAATAATTTGTCATTATTAAACATTAACAGAATACCCTCAGTCACAGGTGAACATGTTACGCCAACAGCACCACTAAGGGTTGTCATGCCAACAGATTCATCAAGAAATGTAATGCCAACCGGACCGCCAACAGTTGTCATGGCAACAGCTTCATCAAGAGTTGTAATGCCAACTGCACCACCAACAGTTGTCATGGCAACAGCTTCATCAAGAGTTGATGATTCCCCACCCCCCTACTGGCAGGCCATAGGTTTAGAACACCCCAGTGAGCAGCGTCAGCCAGAAATCCCTGGTTATTATGATATACGCCATGGTCCAAATATTTTACCAGATAACAAACTAGAACTGTGGCACTCATTCCCAATACGCAGAGAGGCTGACAATGATAGAAGAGTTCCCTTGCCGGTGGCTCTAACTTGGAACTGTGGTAGGATTTGTTTGGCAGACAGAGCAAACATGAGGGTAAAGTTCTTTGCTCCTGATGGGCATGTACTGGCGTCGATGAACTTTATAGGTACTGAGCTTCATGATCTGGCGTTTCTGGAACAAGCGAACGGGGAGGCACGGTATTTACTGGCTTGCCAAACCTACAGAGAAAATAAAAAGTATATCCTGATAGGAATTAATGAAGAAGACAATGCGTATGTTGTGAGAAATGTGCTTGTTCCTCACTTCTATTCTGCAATTTGTCGAGGTCCAAGGGAACAAACTCTAGTAGGAGCCAAATTTGATCCGAAAGCAAGCTATCCAGCAGAAGTACATCTGTTCACATTTAACATGGGTGTTCTTTTTACAATTACCCATACACCAACTTGTGTGAAACTTGCCTATCCAAAAGCAGTTGAAGTTTTTGAGAGGAACATCATTGTTACTGATTGGAAGTTAAACTCTGTGTCAGTGTTTCAAGAAGATAGCTCACCTGTCGGTGAGTACAGAGGAACCCCAAGCTTTCCACTGATTAAACCATTAGATCTAGCAATAGATCCAAAAGGAAATATCATGATTCTAAATGGAGAGTTCTCCAGCATTCATGTAATCGACCTCCATTGTAACTTTATAGAAGTGATTGAAATTCCCCAAAATAGGTTTTCAGTGACTGCTAGCATTAGAGTGATAGGTTTTGATTTGGAGTCTAAAAGACTAGCTGTAGCCCGGTGCACCGGGGATGTTGTAGTGTTCTCTTTTCTCAATGGCTATGACTGTTTACCACAGAGGAATTTACCGCCCATGCAAGGGGCATACCCTGATGTGCAAGGAGCTTTTCCAGGGCAACAGCTAGATAGGGTTCGGGCACCAGCAGTGCTTCCTTTGATTGAAGGCATGTTACCAAGTACCATTGAAGGAATTATAAATAGGCCATCTCTAAGAAACAGAAGTAGGCAATTCCATTTATGAACCAGTGGTTTTTGTGTGTAATACTGTACATATAAAACTTAGTCTGTGTATCATGAGTAAATACATGTACATAGCAAATCAATTACCATTCACATGACATGTAAACATTTACAACTTATTGCAACTTACAGTTGTTCCCTTGTATTATAATGTTTGTGTGGGCTGTTATGTCTCTTCAAAACAAAATCAACAGACCTATTAGCCCTTTACTCCATGTACACAGGTTTCATCACATGTGCGACCAGTGTAAATCCAGATCAGTCAGCACAACTGTACCATTTGATCCAGATTGACACCATCACTTCTTGGTCTGATATAATGAAGACAGAACATAGTTGCTGACAGATCTGGATCTATTCTGCTCTCCAATGTATAACAGCCATATACAATGAAGTAAATGATTAAGTTACTGCATCCTACATTGTGATAGCGACCATGCCACACTGGCATTTGTTGTAGCAATTTCTTTTATCCAGTGACCCCCATTGAGAATATTATATTGCCCAACATTGTGTAATGCAAAACACTAGTAAGGAAAGTCAAATATGATGGAGAAGAATTGCTGATCTTTAAAATTTGTGTCAGGAGACTGCACTGTTTGTAAAAAGCAGTACAGTAAACTATTAAGGCCATCTCTGGCACAGGACAAGTGGTTTTTCTATTTGGGGGTTAATTCAGGGTAAAAAGTAGTGCAAAACTCATAAAAGGGGCATTGAAATAGTGGTCTTATTGCAGGTGTTGTCATAACACAATGTGGTCTGTAAGAGGATTTTTATTACTGTACTTACATTCCAAAAAAGAAGAAATACTGGATGACATTTTTAATATTAAGTGCTGTGTGGTATCATTATTTTTTGTGGAATTTAATTGTTGCATATTTTGTGCTAGGGAAAGCAAAATGAAATAAAAAAAACTAATGAAATAAACCATAGAATATTATCTAATCAAAGGAGAATAATACAAGTATGTGAATGTTTATTTATGCCTTTTGCACAAAATTTGCTCCCTATTAAAAATGAAACCACAGTAAAAAGAAATGTAAATCTAAGCAGCCAGAAAGATATAAAAGCTTGCAGCATGTACATTGATTTTCCTGATTTGTTTGTTTCCTGATTGTTGTCTTATAGTTTTAGATAAGTCATATTGAGTGATATACAATTATATTGTGATAAGTTTTTGTATTATATGATATTGGTTTTCATTAAAAAATTATTATAATCTATGTTTCTGTCATTAGTTATTATAAGTCCGCTTATGTGATCATGGTTTGTGACAAGTCTCAGACCTAGGACCTGTGACTGGTTAAAATTTAACAGTCTCAGACCCAATGGTAATACTATGAAATACACATTTCAGAAAAAGCATTCTTCAGAGAACAAAATGGTTGCACATCACCAAAATTGTGCCAAGAAAAAAGTGAAATATACATAACGGGAATTGTCACCTTCAGAAATTGGCCTCTGCACATTGCCATTAAGTTCAGTAGAGAGAAAATGTTGACATGATTTTAATATGATCAATATTTTGTAAGAAAGAGACCACATACAATTAACAAACATGATAACCTGAAGGGAGAGTACCTGTTTTTATTTTCAGGAAAAAAATTATATACTTACTTTGTAGTTTGCCAGATTGAAAGATCAGCTCTCTTGACAGTTGTTGCCAATTGTTATTCTATCCATGTGTGGTTCATTCATTATTTTTTGCTACTATAACAGAGGCCATACTTTCATCTGATTACCATCAAACTGTTATCATGATATTTTTCTTTATGATATTTATGTTAAGATTGAAACTGGGTCTTTGGGATAAAAAGCTTTGTTACCTTAATAGGCTTATAATTGCTGTCAAATAACCGTTAATCCTTTACTCCGTATATTAGGGTTTATGGCAAGTGCGAACAGTGTAGATCCTGATCTGCCATCACATTCATGCTGTCTGATCAGGATCTACACCATTTGCTTTTACATGTAAATTTATTAGTTTATTTCAGACCAAGAAATGACTAGTTTATATACAGATCATATGGCATGGATGTGCCAGTTGATCTGTATTTACACTGGTCGCACATGTGAAACAACCAGTATATTATGGAGTTAAGGGTTTATCTTGATCAGGACAGTTGTCTCAATAATTTATGCGCAGATTTTGATCTGGATTATCTGGATTTAAAAAGTCACTAGCTAACTTGAAAGAAAACAATTAACTACAAAAGAGGCCATCATTTGCACAGTCTTGTCACTGATAGTTTGCCTTAATGGTATGTTGTACAAGTATTTACATGTACACAAATCTGGTTCATCAGAATGAAAGACAAATCAAAGTTAACATACAATAGAGGCCATGTTTTACCATCAGATCATTGCTTTACTTAAGGCACAACTATAAGCTTCATATAACAACTATAAGCTTCATACAGTGTTATCATATTTTATTTGTGTTGTAAAGTTGTTATCCAGTTTGTCTAGATCTTAGACAACAGAATACTTAGGAACACCTATGGGGATTCTGTTAAATTTAATTACACTACATGCAGTATACAGTAAATGAATTGTTTCACAAAAAATAAATGTATCTTCGTGTGATGATGCTTGGAGTGAAACTAAATAGTTAAGTATTTGTTATATAGTGGCTTCCATTTGATGAACAATTTTGAATAGATGGGTGTTTCTGAATTTATTACAAAGGTAACATGTATATAAAACAAATGAAATAATTAAACATTACTTAATAAAGCCATCTTTCAATATCCGTATACATAGAATGGGTCATTTTATTTAACCCTTTCCTCCACAGATACACCTTTATTGCATGGGCTAACAGTTTAGATCCAGACTTAAAGTTTAAAGCAAACAATGTCTACTCTTCAATTAAACTACAATCTTTCTTTAAAGATAGACATTTTTCTCATTCAGCAAAGTATGTTCACTTTAAGTATTGATGTGCTTTTGATGTTTCAGCTATTTCAGCTATTATATCAGTTTTCATTTCATCAAGAAAATGGAAGTTTTCCATTTAATCATTATCACATAATTCATTGTTAAGAATTTGGAGGTATAACAATGTCAGGATCTACATTTATGTCGGGTTTGTCATCTTGGTTTGTTGGAATTTTTCGGTCTGCTGTTCTTTCTGTTTGAATTTGATTTCGTTTCTAAATGTGAATTTTGGCTGTTCTTTCCTGTGTTATTTTTTACTTGGCTATTGTTTCTGTCCTTTCTATTTCTTTTCTTTTCTGAGTTTCTATTTTGTTTGTTACTGTTTTGTTTGTTACTATTTTGTGTGTTACTGTTTTGTTTGTTGCTATTTCCTTTTGTATTTGAATTACTCCCCTTATTTGTAGAACTTTGATCTCTCTTTATTGTGGTGTTCTGCTTTTTGTTTGAGTTATTATTCTTCTTGGAAGTGTCAACAGATGCCTCATCTTTTTGTGCTTTTTGGCCGTTTTCTTTATCAGGTCGAATCGCATTCCTTCTAGGTTTTGAACCTTTACGTTCATTAGTTGTATAGGAGTTATCTTTCTTGGAACAAATACTGATATCGCAGTACTGCCACTTGTACTTGCTCTTTGTTGTATAACACCACGGTCGACTTTTACGCTCTCCAGACGGGTTTCTACAGTAATTGTGGTCACCTAAAAAGAATAGTGTTTGTTTTTATTTAACTGGCCTTCGCAGCGGTACGTGTGACACTATTTGCAGAATATTTACTTTTTCCAAAGCGGGCATAATTAAACATTTTCTGTCGGTAGGTTGTTTTTTTTTGTTTGCCTTGTAAAGCTAAGTATACAGTCTGTCAATCAATAAAAGTTATATTCACATGATGAAATTTGGAGATTATTAAATTTATTTTTCATTTGGGCGACATAAGAATACTGATTTATTACTTGACAATCAATTAACAAATGGCACATTTGACGATGCCCTCACCCCCTCAACAAGTACATTTCTGGGTGTGTATTTCAAGTTTTTTAAATGAAAGGAAGAATCAAAGTCCACTCCATGCTTTGTTTAGGGGTCCTGCCAAGGCGGAAAACCTCCATTATCCAGCCATCGAAATTCCCGTTACGGGAGTACTGGAACCCGGGCCTGTGACTGAAGGTCGACAAACTTCATAATCTGACTTAAGAGGGCTATTTACGCAATTAATTGGACAAATTGCAATTTATAAAACATTTAAGCGGTGCTGCGAACAATTTTTCAAAACTTGTTCCGTTCACTCTTACTTGAGGTCGTAAGTAATTTTATCAGGAAAAAAATGTATATTAAATTTTGACAACTTTCTTACAAGCACCATTTGCAGCTAGCGCTTAGTTTAACATACCAAGTCCATCCGTATCATTGCCGAGGTCGGTGTATGGGTAAGGCAGTAGTTTGTGCTCCCAGGGGTATTGTGATGACCACTTCTGGCAGGTGTACCCGTCCATAGTATAATCCAGACTGCCTCGGTAGTCGCGACCGTCGGCGAAATCACCAGGTATGCAATTACCTACGTAGGAAAAATATTGTGCTTATATGTATGTACATGAGATTGAACTACTCAGTCTTCGATATTAGTACATTAGCTTTATTTCCCAATTCAAGTTTACTCGAATGCGGTGCTAACTTATTCTCTGGGTGATTAATGGTTGAAAAAAAATCCGCTAACCGACACCCCATGCTTAAAAATGGTTAAGATTTTGTTTATATAAACATAATTCACGTTGAATAGCACTTACGTCTTGCGCGACGTTCACATATGAAAGGATAAGCGTGTTCCGGAAGTTGGCTGTAGGAACCGAGCCAGACGCCCTCCCACCTTACTCGATCCTTTTTCTTGTTGTACACCAATGCCAAAGAGCTGAAGCTCGATGGGTGCCCCTTCTTCCACTTCGTGTACTCCATTTTCTCGCTGTTGTTTTCTCGGTACCAAAAAAAGGTACCATTCACAACACGCCCGCCAGTACGCCATACTGTAAACATAATGTGCACCGATGAAAACTAAAAGGAACGTTGTATAACCAAATTGTAAAACACATATTCTCAATCAATATGATGTTAAAAAATTAAAAGGCTCAATTTAATTGCAAAACTTTCCGTCATGATGATTTATCGCGCTATTAAACGATTAAAGGGAGAGTAATTGTGCAGGCATATGCAGTTACCTTTCACGTCAGAGTAATGTTTCTTGAGATATCGTTTGATGGCCTCGTCCTCCGCTTCGTCCTCAATGAAGAGAAGTTTCGAGTTAAGTTCGCCACAGTGCTTGTAGGCTCCTGCAAACTGATCTGCCTTCTCCGACTCGAACTTGTAACAACTCCTGCCAATTTTCTGCCAATCTTTGGGACAAACTAAGGATTAAATAAAAACAATCGACGATAAACAACTTTATAGACCTTCAGAAAGAATACTAAAATTTGAGCCCAGATAGGAAATACATATCTTTAAATTCTCGAAGTTGCAAACTAATTGCTTCATTATTATACCCATTGTAGTACATAGCCTAAGATTATAAAACTGTGACTGGAAACCAGTCTTAAATCTCATGGATCTGATTGGCTGAAATGGCGACTGGTCGCCATTTCAGCCAATCCGCAGAGGCTTGAGATTTGAGACTGATTTCAAGTCTCAGTTTTATAATCTTCAGCCCAGAACTTACGCATGACCTTGGCATCCTCCCTGTCGTTACATTTGTACATGTCTCGGAGCTGGGCCACATCGATGTTGCTGAGCATGTCCCGCTGACCTATCGTGATGTTCAACTTCTTCCCGATACCCAGAACCTACATATCATAGTCTGTGTAATTTGGTCTACATTTGCGAATTCAAAAGTCCCACAAACAACCCTTTAAACCAAATAACTTAACAAATTAGTTGTGGTTTTCAGATTCAAATGTTAAAATATTTATTTACACTAGCCCTTATATGTTTTAGATGTAAATTTACTTCTTTATGATAATAAACCCACTACAACTCATTGTTGATAAAAAAAAACTGTTATTAAAATAGGATGTTATTGTTGTCCTTGCAGCCATGTTTACCTTTTAATTTCGACTTTCATGACTTTTTAAGTATTTCAAGTTCAGTGTGGTGTGGGCGTCTTCTCGTCCGAAATGCATTAAAGTAATTGCTTCCATGACCAGAATATATTTATTTTATTGTTGGCATAACGACATAATTGTTACTTAAATTACAACATCCTTAAAGCTTCGCTAATAGGCGCTGAGTCAGTAGTTGTAACCACCAATGTTTTCTAATTTTTAACGGATATGCTATACACGTTTATATTACGTCAATTATTAGATCATAGTCTAGCAAGAGGGCCATTTGTCGTGGAATGAATCACACGAGGTATCATTTACTGAAAGACGAACTTATTGTCATATCATTACTTCAATCAGGAAAGGGCAAGTCAAAAAATGTCGCTGCAAGCAACCCTTATATAAAAAAATCACCCTTTTTTCTATTCACACTGCAAACATGAACGTGGAAGATACCTGGCTTTATTAACTGCTATGACAGGCCCAACTTTCTTGTTTGTTTAAATATCTGATATTAGGAGGCATTTGATTTCAGCTTGATTATTACTGATTTGTCTTCGTCAGTGTTGAACCAGTTTTTGAAGCATTAGTAGCGTGGGTAGTAGAAGCAGTAACAGCAGCAGCAACATTTGTAATAATAGAAGTAGAATTATTATTAGTAGTAGTGGAAATACATGTTAGTGTAGTAACAACATCATATTGTTGTAAGGCGGTAGTGTTGTTTTTAAAACAGAAGCAACATCATCAGCAGTGGTGCTAGTAATATTTTAGTACCAGTAATGATACATGTAGATATAGTGGTATGAGTAACAGAATATTTGTATAGCAGAGTAGACTGTTTTATTAGCAAAAGCAGGTTGAAGTAATATAAACAGTTGTATAAGAAGTAATTACAGCAGGTCCCAAGGTTATAAAACTGAGATTGGAAACCAGTCTCAAATCTCAAGGATCTCAATGGCTGAAATGGCGACTGGTCGCCATTATAGTCAATCAGATCCTTGAGATTTGAGACTGGTTTCCAATCTCAGTTTTATAACCTTAGGCACAGAAGAAGGTTTTGAAGTTTAGTAGTCGTAGCAGTACTGTTGTTTAAGTAGCAGTTGTGGTAGCAGATATATCTGTGATAATATAGTGATAAAATATATTGTGGTAATATAGCATCATAGCGTTGCAGTCGTAGTTAGTAAACTATTACAAACCTAAACGACATACTTAACAACACTAGTACCTTAATGGTGTCTACCTTTATGGTGTCATCACCGAGGTTGGTGAACGCCTTCTTGCTGTAATGCATCACACTCTCGTAGTCATACGGGAAGCCACGAGATGTGACGAGGCTCTTGTTGGCCTTACTGAAGTCCGGCAAGTACCGAGGGGAGATGTTCTCCTCGAGGATTTTCACGTAACCGTCCCGGTCAGGTCGCGCCTGTATGATAGATGACAATATTATACATTTTATACCTGATGTTTTATATCAAATATATATTTTTAATGAAAATACTTTAACTAAATTGTATATGCCTACATAAAAGAAACCAAACAATGAATAAACCCAGTTGCGCTAAAATGATATTTGAAAGTTATAATTCCAATAGATTTTTGATATTCGCAAAATACATTCATTTGGCGAAATTCAAATATCTATTAGAAAGTCTCATTCCTCAAACAATTTGATACAATACAATTTTTCAAAAAATATCTTAATTCTTATGAAACAATCGATGGTCCGTTCCAAGCCAATCATAATTAAACGGGATAAATCAGTTGTACAGGTTAAACAGACCCTATTACAAATGAAATACATTTTTGTAATTAAAGTTATATCGCTCCTGCAAATTCTCCCACAAACATATTGAGATAAAAACATTATGCGTTTATTACTGTACCTGTTCGTGCCAGAAGCCCAGTGCATGCGAGATCTCGTGTATCGCTGTACCGAGCCTCTCACATCCTAGTCCGATTGACACCTTCTGTTCCCCACCCACTCTGCCAACACTCGACCAACATCTGAAAAAAATACACACATTAGGGTTCCATTGTTAGAAAACGGGTTTTTCGTAAACAAAATCATTTACAAACAAAAAATACAAATATAAATATAATAGCACAGTGTACATTTTATAAGCGGGTAAATTGAAGATCTTTTGATAGGTAAGTTCTTATTCATTTCTAAATTGTAATAAATCGTACAGTTCGGCTTACCAGTGTATCTCAAAGATAAATAAACAACAGTTTTGCTGTTATTAATATTGTGACCGACTTATTTATAAGAATGTCTTGTATTTTGAAAGACTCGTAACTGGTAATAAACTCCCGCTTCAGATTCATAACCTTTTTCAAATGACGATGAATGTCCTCGATGACATTTTTCTCAAATACATACATGTATTAATTTTTTTTACCCCAATATTCAGAACGAGTTTAAGGAGTAACTCTTTTTGCTAGTCAAATTGCCTATCTTCCATTAGTGTGTGACCGATATTCTATGCTTAAATCATCAATCTTGCTTGATTACAGCGAAAATGAAACCGTGTCAACTTAATCTTTTTTAAGCAGAATATAATAAACAAAAATGTCATCACATATATTATTCTATTATATATTAGGGATGTATCATCTTTCTGACGATCTCGTAAATATTTTGAAGAGTATTGAACCATCTTGTAGATCACAATACTTTAATCTAAATTTTACATAGAAGGACTACAAGTAACAACAACAGAAACTATAGTTGCACACCGTTATGGATATAATAATTTGATAAATTGTGCGGTGTGCTAATTTAGTCACGCCGAATAACAAGTTCCGATTTGACAAAATATGTTTCGCATCGTGCGTGTGTCTTGCAAAATGTCGCAGAACAGTCTCGCGCTGGTGGGACTAGATCAACGACCTCCTGATCAAGATTCAGAAATTTTTGTAGTGAACAAAACAGTTCGGCCGTTATTGCTAAAACGTTTATTCTTCGAGTATGTTACACTGGCCTTACCCTGGCTCACTGATGAACCGAACATAGTCCTCGTCTCTCAGCTTTCTCGGCCGGAAGTTGATACACGTCTGATTCTCTAAAGCCCTCATCGCCTTTTTAATTACCGACTTGGATTTCGGTGCTGAAAGAAGAAGAAGAAAAAGATAATTACAACACCGTGAAATCAAATAACTGAGACGTTTGTAAGGATGCCTGATAATGAACACAATGTTACGTAAGTTATTGTTTTAGATGGATACATGTCATTCTACGCTTTGATGATTCAAAAGAAAGAATATTTTGTGCAATAACCTTCGTACTTTTCATGCAAATTGTATTCCTAATAATGTATCATGTCATATTATAATGTTATTGTATTTGAACAGAAATTTTACTTGTTTACATAGGCTTCGAAATTTTGCTAAATTTTACTAGTACATGTATGCATAAAGTAGCTAAAGAGTACATGTATCGTAGATTAAATAAAACGAGAGAAAAAGAGACGATTTTATAAGACATATATTGCTAAAGTCAACGTGACATATAAGTTGGCCAAATCTGGATGGAGTAATTGCACGTGTACCTATGTCACTGGCGAACACGTATGGAACGGTAGCATTCTTCCAGGTGCGGGAACTTCGCATTGTGGCTCTCTTGTACCGCAGTCCTAGGTTGTTGCCATAGATAATCTTCTCGGATTCCTTGTCCAGGATGATGTCACCGTTGTAGAACACCGAACCCGCTGAAAACAGAAACCAACGTTTAAACATGATCTTAAGATAGGTACATTAAAAAGGAATCCTACGTTTAATTTGTATGTTTAGAAGACTCACATTGTCTTTAAGTCATACGATCAGCGTGCCAAACTGGGGATTTTGTGGTTATGACCTGCAATGGGGGGAAAATAATTATTTTCGATTCTCACATCTTCTGTCCAAGTCAACACATAACTCAACAAAAATAAGGATTTGAACTTTATCCTTCTGTCACTTGTCGTTCTCGCAAGCCCACACTCACCCGCCGCACCCTCCCCGCCATTCGAGATGAATAAAAAGTATGAAACGCATGTTTTAATAATTTTGAAACCAATTCATACTGCATCATTAAATGACTTTGATCATTTTACATATTTTGTGGTTACCGGAGCATTGTTACCTGTTCCGCGTGGTCTCCTCTCCGAGTTGGATGTACATATGGAGGGTGGACACACATCTGAAACATACAGATTTTCTGCTCATTAACCAATATTTCGTCAAACAATGTCAGTAGCGCACGAATAGTGAGTGACGAGGTTAAATTGGAATTTGTACAAACAACAAGTGAGCATCTAATATCTAGGATCACTTTAATGTACTAGGGCAGTTCTATGCAACCCCTCATGCCAGAAAAACTGGAAATTACATGACCCTTGTTACTTGTTTTCTTATTTTTTCTTCGGTTTATTTTATTGTTTGTTATCGAACTGCTTAAGGGCTTGTTAACATGCTTCTTGGGTGAGGCAATGCATACACATTAAAGGGATTTTTTTTAATTTTAGAAAGGTAAGTTAATTTCAAAATAAATATTAGACCACAGCATTATAAATACTGTTATGAATAAGGTGTTGAATAGGCTATATTGTGAATATTATACACCTCAAAAGATAAACACAATTGAATTTTACAGGTGGGTAAGAAGTATAAATTATCACTGACTAAAGAAAAACACATTTTTCGGCGTTAGCTGTCTAAGCTCACTTTTGACCTAGTTTTTCGACCAATGAAATGTTGTAAATAATACTCGTATTCTATTATTATGCAGAGGGAAAATGAAATAAACTATTTCGATTGGTAGCTATTTAGACCAGAGAGGCATCTAGCAGGGTGGAGAGGTATCTAGTGGGATTTTTATTATTATGCAGCGGAAAAATCAAATAGATTATTTCGATTGGTTGTCAGTGGGTGTTGTATTGGAGAAAAACATATTTACGATTTAAATAACCAGTTAAGTCAATATTGATGGCTTAAATACAATTTTATATGGAATATTCTTGGGTGTCAGGTAAAAACTTGCGTACAGTACACAGTGTAAAACGAAAAGGAAGTGTAGATATTTCTAGTTCTTACTGGTTCATTCTAATTCCTTTGATACTGATTGTTAATTTCAAGTTCAAAATACAAGTTCATTGTAGTGTAGTGGCTAACACTCTCGCCTCGCAAGCGTGAGGCCCCGGGTTCAATACTCAGTACTGACACTTTTTTTAAAGTTAATTTACGTAAAAGTTGGTAGATTTCGCTCTTGTAACAGGATGTTTTTATTTATTTATATTAAATTTCAATGACATTTATTCATCTTGAGTTCTAACTCTACAAGAGGTATTTTATTGAAACTGAATAAATGTAGATCAAGACTTAATATAATACATTGCTTCTTTAATCGACTTGTTATCACTGTATGAAATTGTTGCAACAGCTTCAACATTTTTTGAAAGACACTTTAAATGAATTTATAAGTTGTCATGATTCGGTCGCTTAATCTCTTGGTCATACAAAGAAGGCAGGGAGGGTTCGTCAACAGCTATAACAAGTAAAATAAACTAACTAAACTGTGTCTGCTGCGCCTCTCTGTATTTCTTTCTTTCTTATATACATGTATATATAAATCTTTTCCATCAACGCCGTTTATCTTTTTTAAAGATATTTCTTGTTTTGCAATCACTACACACTCAACCTTTCTTGAAATATCTTGAAAACGTAAAACGATATTTTCGTTTACACTAAATACAATTCAGATTTGTGTCATTGATTACGTATTGACCGCCAGGGGGATTTTACTTAACAGTTCCGGCATCTAAAGCGTCGCTAAAGTGTCAAACGAATTACTAATGAAAATTACTAACGAAATGCACCCTAACCGGAAGATATCAATGAACTAAGACGTTTTTATGTTATTTTTGTCGTTGATAAACCTTTGAGTTTAAGCAATACATTTATTTTTATTCAAATTATGAAACTCCGAACATCGAACTGTACTTAATCCAAAGTGTCATTTCTGTTATAGCATTTATGTTTTTGTACATACATATGGCCGAACAATCATTATTTAATGCTTACATGAAATGTATGTCCTACTCCACTTAACCTGTCAAGAGATATTTAACAGAGAGAAATAACCTGCATGAAATTGTTATTGTAATAAAGATTACTTAATACTCTGTTTTGAAAACGAGGTCATCGGCTTTTTAATAATAATAATAATAATAATAATAATAATAATAATAATAATAATAATAATAATGCTGTCTTTTTAATCAATCATTCTAAAAATGTACTCACAAAAAGGCACACACACACACACACACACACACACACACGCACGCACGCACGCACGCACGCACGCACGCACACATATACCTTACATATGAATAGCGTAGATATGATAAATGGGAACAAATTTTAAAAGTTCCATATTTAAGCTATTTAGATATACATATATTTTTTAATAATTTTAGCTTTCAAATAATTATACATTCCGTTTGTGCTTAACAGGTTGTGTTACATGATTAATTATTGTGTTTGAAACAACAGGTACTGTTACAATCATTATGATTTCTTTCTTAAAATTGTAGTTTCTCATATTCGCATGAATGTACGTGTTATATATTATGTATCGTGTTAGACTTTAATCAAGAGTATTTCCATAAACAGTTTGACAGAAATCATAAATAGTAAAAGTATAAAAGAGCGGATAGCAAAAATACAATATCTTTTCAGGATATGAATTTAAAAAGATAATACTGTCATAATTAGCAAACCAGTTCTCGAAACTGAAACTCGAAAAGGATTAGATTCGCGAAAGCTCATAGTTAACATCGCCATATCTAACAGTTTGATATTGGCATTTTCAATAAAGAGAATGGTTTTCGACGGCAATTCAGTAAAAAATTTCAGATGGTTTATAAAAACTAAAGCAGAATCATGTTGTTGCTTTTTTGAAATTTTAGAAATAAACATGCAGGTGTTTTGCAATAGGACGAATAAAATAATTACTACAATTATTTTACTTAATCGGAATGCCTCTCGTGTATGGTCCTCGTGTGGTCAGTATAATTTTACTGATAACGCATAATCAATTTATGGAGCATCCCCAAACATTTTGACAGTTCAAATACCTTTATCTTTGATCTCAAGAGCAATAAATTCCCAAATATCTAATTATTTTCTCATCTATGACATTTCATCCTTGTAGAACATGTCCATTCCTTACCTTACAAGCATATCAGAATTACTGACTTTGGCTGACTGATGAACGGGACAATTGAAAAATCAATTCTTACGTACGACATAAATAAAACACACATTAATATAACCATATGAAGCATTTCTAGAATCTTTACTCCCATTTAGTATAATTTGTCACTTACTAAAGTTCGAGGATCAGTGCGTTGGACTCCAAAACTAGAGAGTGCGGGTTCGCATGAGATGAGATTCTTCTGCAGTTTCCTAATTTCATGGTGCGAGTTCTGGTTAATATTAAGTCGGATTAATTAAGTAATTTTTTTCGCCGGAAAAAAATGTTTCACAATCGATGTAAAAAAATTAAGTTTTAACTTTAAAAATTAAACTTACTGTAATTGAGCTCCCAGGGTTCCCAGTATCGACCAGACCGTCTCCTTACTGTCACTAAAATTTTAGCAGTCGGGGGCTCGAGTTGCACACCATCCGCAACAGCCACTTCTTCTATGTTACTATCCGTGCTTTCATTGTTCTTGTTGTTGATAGACAAGTTGTGCTCGTTAGTAAGTTCTAACTCTTTGCTCGCATTTATGTCAGTATTTATATTGGTAAAATTTAAACTAGATAATTTAACGCCGTCAGAACTCTTTGTAGAATTTAATTTGTCGTTTTTAGAACTTATAACGTTAGTTTTAATTAACTGCACTGGTATTCCTAGCGAAGTCTCAAAGAATAAACATATTAGCAAAACAGCTGCAAAAATACATTTGCAATTTATTGGCTGCATACCTTGTATTTGTTCAATGAGCGTCAACCCAAACATGTCAAGTATTTTTATTTTTCCCATCGAAGTAATGATTACACTGCACTGAATAGTGTGACAGTTAGTTCAACCAGGCCAAATATAAATGCAAACCTAACACTGTTATCCCAAAATATTATCAACCAAAGAAAAATCTGAATAGAAGTTTAAGCGAAGAGGAGGTCGCTCGATTAAGTATATATACCCCTCTTTATCCGTTCAACAGCGAATACAATAATTAAAAGTGTTCCAAAGGAGCGTCCTAAATAGTTTCTTAAATAAAACACATAATACAGTGAAATGATTGAGTCATGCCCCTATATAATAATAAACTTTACATAAAAACTAAATTGTTGCTTTGTAAATGAAATGGATAATAATGGATGAGATGAATGTACTGAGGTACTGACAATTGCTGGTTTTATTAAACAAAATTTGGTTGCTTTGGTGTAAGAACATGTCTACGTTTCTGGAATTAATTCGAAGAACTCAGGTTATTAAATTATTTAACTACAGCAATGAAGAAAGGTCGCAATTAACACAATTAGCACAGTGGATTTTGTTTGACAAAAACTCCCGTGTTAAAACTCAACATTTACATACCAACTGATGATGACCCGCATAAAACAGTGGAATCCTTAATCCAGTATTTCGTGTACATGTATCATTCATTCATTGTCCTAAGTTCTGGAATCAAGCAATCGGTCTATAACGCTGGACTTTAAGAAATGATTTGCTCTGGCCCCATGGTGGCTACTAAAATGTTTCAGCACTTCCAATTGGGCGCAAACGTTCTTGTGCACATTTCAGTTCTTTCGAAACTGGTTTACATGTAGAGAAGTGGTGTTTGAGAACGCATGTTGGATTTTTTTGTATGATTTGTCTGAGAATCCAGTGTATACATAGGTGAAATATGCATATCAGGAATGGCCACATCCAGCAGACAAAGCCACCCCAAACAGCACAATAAGTAGAGAGGAGAAGAGAGCATGGTTATACAAATAAACAGTTTCAAAATAGACACCGCAAACAATTAACGAAAGTGAGAACCCGATGTGTTACCGTCCTGGAACGGTCATTGGCGTGTGCCGACCTCACACTTGCCCCAACAGGTTCTCATACGAACAAACAAGTAAAAGTTTTCCTGGTGAAATAACCCAAACCCATTGCAATCATTGAATTAATGAGCTCAACAAAAGCACACAAACATATAAAACATAAGAAACTAATAGTATTGCAAAGCCAAAGGGGTGGGTAGTGGGTACTCAATGATCTAAACGAGACCAGAGTACCTGGAGTCAAATCAGCAAGAACACAATGACATGGATAAAAGAAACAAATTGAGGTTCTAGGTTATTTTACAAAATGTCCCCATAAACCTTCATAAATCTTTTAACCCCTGCCACCGTCGTGCAACCAACGAGGTAAGCATAATGATCCACTGTAGATGGGCTAATCACCAGACATGCAGAGCCCTGTAAAATATCATATTGGTTACCTGTCTTTTTGAATTTACAGATGGTTTTTACAATTAACCGGGAGAAATTTAAATTGCCTTTGTTTTAAATTAAATCTCCATAAAACTGACTGTGAAATATGCGGCGAAAGACATAACCCTCAATGTTTATAACACAATTACAAAATGTAAATAGTAGGATTATCAAACGTTGTTTTCATTGACATCCTTTTTTACATTTATTATTATTTTCAAACACATGCTTAAAATATTACATTAAATTACGATTTGATATATTTGCTCGTTTTCGAGACAAGTCGCGGAAGACGTTAACTGCCATGTGAATGACCGGCTGGACATTACCTGCTAGGTTTACAAGTTTACAAGTTTACAAGTTTACAAGTTTATTCGTACACTCAATACATTTTACAATGTACACATGAGGAGGAAAAACAATAATACAGATACATGAACGAGGCTCTGTTACAACATACAACAAATGCGGGAAGAGCTGCCCGTAGCACTTTTATGGTTAGCACTATTTTATACACAAATAAAGTGTTTTTTATATACATTTGTTAACAAATAAAGATAAATAGTATCACTTGAATAGTTGTAGTATCGATTTAGTAAAAAAACAAAATTTTCTATATTCTGTTTTATTTTTTGTGTAAATATTCATCAGAGAGTCAAAATGAATTATGTTAGGCGATCTATAATAAAGCGGTTTTATATATCGTTGTCTTAGTTGGCTTAATGCATTACATTCTAATAAATAATGAAATTCATCGCCTATACCGATATGGCATAATGTGCAGCGTCTGTCTTCAAGCGGTATACCGATCCAGGAGCCGGTCTCTATTGGTAATTTGTGATTTTTTGTTCTGAATTTGATAACGTGTTTTAAGTATCTGTAATCCGTTTCAATTAGATATTTTTCAAAACCGAAATTATGTTTAAACAGTTTGTAACTTCTACATTTACTCTGATTTTCAATGTTAGAATACCATTCGTTGATAAAAATGTCCGACAACTTTTGTTTAATGGTTAATGTTAACCACTTGCTATTATTAAACTCGTGTGATTCCCAAATATTCATGAGTCCGCATTCAACGAAAATATTTTTCACGTGTTCTATCCAAAGAAATTTATGATTATTTAGATATTTGAAATTACTCAGTATTATAGAGTATATATCTGAAGACAATTTTCTTTCATTCACAAGTTTGCACCAAAATTCGTTGTTTAATATCTATAGATAGAGGTTTGACGCCGGTTTCACCATATACAATACTATTCGGTGTACTAGATTTCACGTTAAGTATAATTTTTAAAAATTTAAGTTGTACTCGTTCAATTATTTCTACGTTGCCATATCCCCAAATTTCACATCCATATAGTAGAACTGGCTTAACTATTCTCATAAATAGATCTATTTGTGTATCAATTGGTAAACATAAGTACCTTGATTGTTTCAAGAGGCTATACATTGTTTTAGTTGCCTGTTTGGCGATTTCCTGTTTTGCTTTATAAAACGATCCACTTCTGCTAAATAAAATACCTAAATAATTATATTCACTAACAATTTCAATTTGTTCATCATTATATGTGAATTGGTATCTTTGTTGTCTGCCTCTAGAAAAAAATCAGAATTTTTGTTTTAGTTACATTTAGCCTAAGCTTCCAGTTATTACAATATCGGGCATAAGTATCCAAAGCATACTGTAAACTTTGCGCAGACTCAGCAATAATAACAGTGTCGTCAGCATATAATAAAATAAACAACTTAACAAACATTAATATAGATTCATCAGACGTGTGTGTGTTACAGAAAATACCGTTTGTTTGGTTTTGCGTAACGAAAAAATCATGTAGATCATTAAGATACAACGAAAATAATAAGGGGGACAGGTTTTCACCTTGTCTTACCCCAATATTAGAAGGAAAATAATCAGATATAACACCATTGACTTTAAGACAAGATTTTGCATTTTTATATATACTTTTGATAATCTGTAAAAAGTTGCCGTTGACATTTTGTAAAACAAGTTTTGACCATAACCCATTACGCCAAACGGTGTCAAATGCACTTTTAAGATCAACGAATGCGCAATATAAAACTTTCTTTTTTGATTTTAGGAACTCTATTAGGCTGTTCAAAATAAACATATTATCGACAGTTGAATATCCTTTTCTAAATCCAGCTTGAAACTTGTTTAATAGTTCACTATCATCCGCAAATTTCTGAAGTCTATTATTTAATATAGCGGTAAAAAGTTTCCCAAGACAACTTAAAAGAGTAATAGGTCGATAATTTGAAGGCTCTTTAGGATCCCCTTTGTTTTTGTAAATCGGAATAATGGTACCAATTGTCCACATAGATGGGACTAGGCCTGATGTAAAAATTATATTAAATAGTTTAAGTAACATTTCTTTTATTTTTGGAAAAGAATATTTCAAATGTTCGTTAAGAATTTGGTCTATTCCACTGGTTTTATTATTTTTTAAAGATTTAATTGCTTTTTCTATTTCACAAATTAATATTGGCGAGTTAAGTGAAGTGTTTATCTCAGAAGTAGTTTCGTTGTCTAATGATATATTTTCGTCTTCATTTTCTACAAAATTTATGTTTTTAAAATAATTATAAAGATTCTCTAACGACGCATGCGTACGCCCCTTCTTTTTCCCATTTAATAATTTCCAAAATTGTTTAGGTTTACAGTTTTTCATAGTTCTCAATTTCGTCGCGTTGTTTATTTTGAAATTTTTGAGGCTTTTATTTATTGTCGTTTTATATATTTTGCTATTTCGTTTAAGTGACCTTTTATTTTCTTCTGATTTTCTTAATTTATATAAGAATTTTGAACGATGGAAATTTTTTCTTGCTATCTTACACTCACTATTGAACCACGGTTGACCTTTTCTTGCTTTAACATTTCTGTTGTAAATTGATTTAACGTTAAAATCATGATAACCGAAGCTAGTTTTGGCGCTTTCTACAAAAAATTCTGAAATATTTTTAGCAATATCATCCATTTTGGTTTGTGTGATAGAGTCGCTATTTTCGATTTCAATCAGATTTTGAATTATTAGATTGATTTTACTATCGTTAAGATTATTATAGAACAATACTGAGTTGTTGGCATCCCATAATTTTACATTTGCTTCTTGTTGGCTTTTATACGAAACGACTTCTACTTTGAAATTGAAGCTAAGAGATATCGGATTATGAACATCTGAACACATATCACAGAAGTCTAAAACAAACATATTCTGTACAGAAGTAAACAAATTTGACGAACAAACAAAATAATCAACGGTGCTAGAATTCTTACATGTAAGATTTCCTTTTGTATTACCCGTCGTTCTACCATTTAAAATATACAGATTGTTTGCCAGCAGAAAATCAATGAATTTATAACCGTAACTATTTGAGCATTTATCTTCATTTGCTCGTTTCAGAGAAACATTAGCTTTGTCAAAATTATTTAGTTCAGCCTGAAATTCATAGAACAAATCAACTAGGTCAGTTTCATGAAAAATACTATAATCTGGAATAACATAATCATTTAAATCTTTTGTTCTTGAATTAAAATCTCCAAATAAACAAATATGCGAATATTTACCCTTAAAGTAATTAAGTTCGTTTTGCAATTCATAAAACGGGTCATCTGATGCAAAATCAGAATTTTCTGGTGGCAAATAAACTACACCATATAAAACATCACTGATCTTTGTTAACTTTTCGGAAATGGAAAACCACAATACTAATTTACTACTGCTTTCTAATACCTGTACAAAAGGTTCAATATCATTTCTTATAGCCAAAGCTATTCCGCCCGATTTTCGCTTCATATGTTCTTTTCTGTGTTTAAAATGTAATGTATAGTTATCAAAGATAACGGTATCTAAACAGTTAAGTTTAGTTTCTTGAAAACCAATAATGCTGTAATTTTGTATAAGCGAATTTAACTCGGGGTAATTTTGTCTGGCGTTTAATCCGCATACGTTCAAAGAAAGAATATTCAAATTATTTCCCATAAGGTTCGAATGTGACTTTAACCCTAATTCATCGTTATTTCTTGATAAAAATGTCGGGTTTCCATTTTCGAAAATACTATTTTGTTCAATATAAGATATATCATCTGTTACAAACACACAGCTTTCAAACAAATTGTCATTTAAAGAAGGCAACCGTCCCTGTCTATCCTATTGGTTGATCTCTTCGTGATCATCAACCTCGATGCGCTCTGTTTGAGACTGACAGTTAGATTGAGGTTCTACAGGGGCAGAAACACAAGATAAGTTTGTATTATCAGGTTCGTTTTCGTGTTCCGAGTGTACGCGCTTTAGCGCCGATTCTTCCAGTGGCGAGTTTGCTTTTCTTGTTACGGACACGGATCTGTCTCTAGATAGAGTTGCAAATCTGTTAGGTGTTTCGTAATTTTCTCTAGGCCTAGATGATTGCCTAGACCGGGACTGCTGCTTAGGGCGTGTTCGGTCTGTAGAATCCGATAGGGGCAAAGTTCTAGAATATGGCGTATCCCGACGATCATGGTGGGACCTTTCAAAATCTACCGAATTAAAATTTACCAAACTTTGAGAGACTGGTTGTCTCTGTGAGTCGCTGAAGGCTTCGGCATGCCGTCGTACTGGATTTTGATTTATTTCAAATTCATTAGACTGCGCCCTTGGCTGTCGTTGTGCAACCTTTTTTGTACGCGGTTCCAGAAACAATCCTGAATCTATATCGTACAATAAGCCGTTTACAAAGAGTCTATCCCGGCTCAAAGACACGGTATTCTGAGGGTTCGATTTCATACGTCTCATGATAGGAAAAAGTTGCCGACGACGCTCTTCCATTAATGGTGGAAATTGTTCGTTTATATAAACATCTTTTTTCTGTTTGTTCAATTTGATTCCAGCTGTTTTTATTACTTCTCGTTGCTTAGAATGTAAAAATTTTGCAACAATCGGTCTAGGTTTAGGGCCTCCAAGTCTGTGTACACGGCTAAAAACTAGGTCATTTATCACTATACTGTTATCTGGGTTGATCGTTGGGTCACTTTCCACGTGCTCCTCGAGAAAATTTCGTACGAGTTGTTCACAATTTTCAGAGCTTGGATCTTCGCTTTCCGCAATACCAACAAAAATAAGGTTATCACGCATTGACCTCCACTGCAGTTCAATAAGTTTTTCCTTAAATTCAGCATTTTCACTTTGGAGTATATTAACTTTGTTGTGCAATCGTCGGTTTTGTGCTTGCAGATCATTAAATGTATCGGAACAATATCGTTTGTGACTATAAAATTCATCGGATACGTTACTCATGGATTGACTGAACACTTCAAGCTCATCAAATTTGGTGTGTAATGTACGATTTGCAGCTTTTAGGGAGTAACACTATAACAGTATTATTACTCCATCATTGGTGAATCATGATATATTACCTTGGTTTATATTTAATTTAACCACTAAATTATGAATAGACTTTTTTACTTGTAAACCGATGATTCACACAATTATAACAGTTTTCGTAATAATGATAATCGTAACAATTCCACTATTTCTACCACCACCACCACCACCCACTATCATTACTACAACAACAACTAACAATACTACTATTACTGCTGTTCTTCTTGCACCTGCTTCTGTTACTACTACAACTTCTACAACTGATATTACTACTGCTGCTTCTGCTACTGTTACCTCTACTGCTACTACTATTATCACCGCCGCCTACCTCTACTACAAAGGTAAAGGTAAAGGTATGGGTTTATAGTCTGTAATTAATGTATTCAACCGACTTTCACATTTTACCCCCCGATCACTGGATATATAAGTCGTATACACTTATATTATATTTAAAAACTTACGTTTAATTTCATTTACATCTCTGTATCTTGTAGTATACGAGTTTTTACTGTTTACGGGAGCCTATTAGTGCCGTTCGAAGCTTATGTAACACTTCGATAAAAGAATCAATTTATTGATTCTGCCAGTACTTGATTAACTATGCTACTGCTGCAACTACAACCAATACGACTTAAATGAAAAATAACATCAATATCAGTTAGTATCTTTATTCTTAATGTATAAGATACATTTTGACAAATCAATCCTAACACCCGGTGTTCTCACTACATGAAGCTTTAACCAGAAGTGCTTAACATCAACTATGTATTGTGCATAATGATTTCTCTCATGTTGCTTGTTGTAAAATATCTCATCGTTGTAGTTTATCCAGGGCTGAAGGTTATAAAGCTGATATTGGAAACCAGTCTCAAATCTCAAGCATCTGATTGGCTGAAATGGCGATTGGTCACCATTTCAGCCAATCAAATGCTTGAGATTTGAGACTGGTTTCCATGCTTAGTTTTATAACCTTGGGCACATGTCACGATAGTCGTAATTTAGGAACCAAGAGCAGAGATTGACTGGAAAAGGCATAAAATACTTCATGTTTAATGTTTTAGCCGAGTATCAAAACAATGCCATCTGCTGCGTACAACATTTTTGTAAGTTTTTTCGCCGATACCCAGATCAAGTTAAAATACAATTTTAAAAACAATACTGCGGAAGGGTGATACTCAACAGATGTTTTGTGGAGATCTGATTTATACATTCAATTTGGAGACAATTAATAGTTATGTCAGCTGCTTCACTTTATTCCTAAGATTCGACGGTTTCTTTAAAATAACTTTTGACATCTATCAGCTTCTTTCTGTCATCCAGATTTTGCTGATTTAGCTCTAGGTACTCCGATCTTCTTGGAAATTTCTACTATCAGCTACTTATTATGTTTGAGAATTCTATCAACTACTTACACTATGATTTTGCCTGCTATTTCACCCAACATTGCAATGTAGGCGGATGGGTCAGAGTTAATTCACTAAGGCGACTGGTTCATGTTTATTGTTCAAAACCTGTCGGGGGAAGTGTGAATTGGTTTACCCTAGACATTTTTTTTTAAACCACAGTGGCAGTTTTATATAGAATAAGTATCGTGCTAAACCAGTGTTGTCCTAGTGATTATATGGTTAGAGTTTGCCTAAAGACGTAATTTGGAAGTGTCTCCCGATCTGTAAATTGCCAATATTCAGTACCAAAAGAATGGGTTTCTTCTTATATGCTTATTTTCCTAATTTTCTATTGCGCATTTTATGACATATATTTGTAATTAGTTCTTAATTGCAGATAAAACAGGCGTTGTTAAAAGTTTCAACACTGCAATCGGAATCTGTCGCACACAGCTGATGGTCATTTTGATAATGAAAAAGGTAAAATATGCATATCAGGAATCGCCACACTCACAAAACACAGCCCCCCCCCCACGCAGCGAAAAAGAAGAGAGGAAGAGAGAGAGCATGTTTGTTATAAGTATGTCAATTCAAATAGGACGCCACAAAAAAATAACGAAAAAGAGAACCTTTTGTGATACCGCCTTGGAACGTTCAGTGGCAAAACAAAATGCCACTGGGGGTTTAATGAGTCGTATAGGTATCAGTTAACTGCAACAGAATGTTGAAATATAGCTTGCAATTGTCTGTTGAGTAATACATTGAGTGACTCTGTATATGTATGACTTTATGAATATACATTCCCAATCAGTCATCCTTTTAAATTTTTTTCCCGATATCAATAGTGTGTCTGAATCACTGACCATTCAGACAGGCATTATCTGCACCACTACCTCTGTGAAATGACCTCAGCGTACACAGTATCCAATTAATAGATCTTTATTAAAGCAATAAAATCATAAATCAAAACATTATACAGAACATTTAGGAATTTTCTTGCAACAAATTTAACTTGTTACGTTTATGCTCTCCAATTTAAAATATCTTCGCGTGCGTGCTGCATTCAATATGGACTCTTTATCTGACTAGCTAAGCAAAATCCGAACACTTGTCCAGCATAAACTAATACAGGCGGTAGTGATAAGTCAGATCATTTAAAACTGTTTTGGATCAAAATTAAAACATTCACATAGATTTATCTCAACTTTAAAATTGAAAGAATAAAGACTTGCTAAGTAACTAGTAAGACGTACTCAAAATATGGAATAACTAATACAGGGTTGACTTACGTATAATTGCAAAGTTAAACAAGTGACTTTTTTTACTAAAACATCATGCTATCCACAATGAATATTTGACAGTTTTATTATTTCAGGTTATTTAAACTGTTTCTTGCTTTTCGTTGTTGTTGTTTTAATAGTTTTGTGTTTCTTGTATTGTATATATTGTTCTGTTCTTGTGTTTCCGTGTTTACCAGTCACTCCCCTTAAAGAAATCTGTTGGTAAGAACTATTCAGTATTCTATCTGTATATACTATATATTTTATCTTTCACTGTAGGTTTAGCTTTTCTTGTTGTTTTTTGTGATTTTCTCAGGTTTTATGCTTCATTTTTATCAATCTGTTGCTATATGTTTAAGTTTAAACAATATTTATTCCTTGAAAATATTTCTCTTCTCTTGATGCTCTGCTGTATTCTCATAATTGCATATTTTCTCTTTTTGCCCTGTCATATTTTCATAATTTGCTTTTGTCGATTCTATCCGCTCCAAATCTGGAAATACAGTCAAAGCAATTATTGACACAATAGTTTTTTGCTTACACAGATGACTTTGTCTGAAGTTTAGTGAAGTGAATTACCGGTATGTTCTCTTAGTATAAAATCAAATAATCGTGAAACTTGCCTTCCGTTAATGAAGAATAGGTGGTGGCTACATCAGCTTTTTGTCCAAGAATCTCACACGGAGATGAACTGAAAAGTATTTAAAAAATAAACTTTTTATTCAGAAGAGAACATTCAAACGAGTGCAAGTTTTGGAAAAAAACCAACAAAAAACAAAACTTACTGGTTATTATTAGCTGAATGCCAATCTAATTCTTCCGAAGTGTGAGGTGGTCGTTGAATTTTATCGTTTTGTTCGGTTTGACATGCTTCATGAAATTGAAAAGAAGGAGTGTTACAAAATTAATTTGAACTTATTTCATGTTTTAAAGCCATTTCAGCCAGACACTGTTTATAACAAGCTTAATTTAGAAAATATTTTAAATAATAAAATTTCTGAGAAATGATCAATATATAAAGTTTCACAAGCTTGGTTTACACCAATGTGCCTAGTTAAGCTGTTTTCTATGGCAGCAGCTAAAATAAACTTGTGCACTTACCTTTCAATGCCATGGGCTCGATTATCTGAAATTCCAGGAAAATAAATTAAATTATGACATCTGATTTGCCGTTTGCATAAACAAGAACCTACAACATGGACGACATCACTGTTCAGTTTTTAAAAAGGTGAAATATGCATATCAGGAATCGCCACATTCAGAAAAAACAGCCTCCCCACACAGTCAAGAAGAAGACAGGGGGACAGAGCATGGTTAATAAAATGATCAGTTTCAAAAAAGACACCACTAACAATAAACAAAAATGAGAACCCGAGGAGTTACCGCCTTGGAACGGTCAGTGGCAAATCAAATTGCCACTGGGGGTTTAAACCAGGTTCTAGGGTGCACCAACCTCACACTTGCCCCAACAGGTTCTCATATCACAAAACAAGTACAAGTTGTCTTGGTGAAAAAACTCCAACCCACTTATCGGCTTAACAATGTTGCATGCAAAAGCACACAAACATATAAAACATAAGAAGTTAAGAGCATTGCAAAGCCGAAGGGGCGGGTACTCAATGATCTTACCGAGACCAGAGCTCCTGGAGTAAAATCAGCAAGAACTCAATGACAGGGATAAAAGAAACAAATCGAGCTTCTAGGTTCTTTTAAGAAAAGATTTCCCAATTAACCTTCATAAACTCTTAAATCCCTGCCACCGTCGTGCAACCAAAGAGGTAAGCATAATGATCAACTGTAGAAGGGTTAATCACCAGGCCTGCAGAGCGCTGTAAAATATCATGTTGGTAACCTTTCTTTTTAAATTTACAGATGGTTTTTACGAATAACCGGGAGAAATTAACACTGCCTTTTATCTTTTTAAGTTTATAAATTAAATCTCCATAAAAAACTGGCTGTGAAATACCTTGTTGCAAAAGTGATTTTAAACTGCATCTGTATTTATGAATTGATTCTGGGTATCGGCGATAAAACTTGCAAAAGGTTTTCCTTAATTTGTGATACCGATAACCTTGTTTTAAAAGTTTTTCTGTAATGCAAAGATTACGTTCATTGAAATCATTAACATCGTTGCAAGCTCTTGAAAAGCGAACAAGCTGTGAGATATAAACCCCATAAGATGTTGCACGGGGAACATCGCCGTCTAAAAACGGAAAATTTACTATATTAAAATTAAAATCATCTCTTTTATCATAAATTTTAGTTGTGACATAACCATTTCCAATGGACAGATTTAGATCGAGAAAGTTTGCTTGCTTTTCTGAAGTGTTCGCTTTATAAAGTTGTAGTTCTTTAGGATAAATCTTATTAACCAGTAATGGAAAATGGTTATTGTCTATATTTAATAAATCATCAAGGTACCTCGATGTGTTGTTAAAAGCTGTAATTATATCATCTTGATGTTCAGTAGAAAGAGATAACATAAAGTCTCTTTCATAACAGTATAAAAACAGATCAGCAACAAGGGGTGCACAATTAGTACCCATTGGGATGCCTATTACTTGTTTATAAATAGAGGTACCGAATCTAACATAAATATTATCCAGTAAGAAAGTTAGCGATTCTATTAGGTCTTGACAAGTCCATAAGGTATAATTATCATAAGAACCATCTGTAAAAAATGCCCTATGTTCATTACAAGCGATGAAGGTTTTATTTTCTCTAGCAAACGTTTTTTCAATGAGACTGGTTAGTTTGTCTCTTATTAAATTATGAGGGAGCGAAGAAAATAATGTTGAGAAATCATAAGTAGACAAACAGAACGCCTGAAAATTATTTGATTTAAGCTTTTTCAAAACGTCATTTGAATTTTTAATCGACCAAAATAAATTTTTGCCAGAAGTTTCAAAAACCTTATCACAATACCTAATTACATGTTCTTTTATAGCTGTAAGACAAGATGTTAAGAGCACGGATAATTTAGTAGTAGTGCAAGAACTAGAGTTAGCAATAAATCTTGCTTTGTACGGTATTTTATGCATTTTAGGCAACCAATACATAGTAGGTACTTTGTCTTGTTTCGGCTCAATACTGATTCTAAATTTTGTAATTTGTAGAGTGTGTGCAGTAACAATATCACTCTCAGATGAAGAAGTCAGTATATAAGCATTAGTGCTGTTCAGTTCTTCAGTTTGAATATTAATATAGTGTATTCGTCACACTATAATTACATTATTAGAAGCTTTATCAGCAGGTGTTAAAACAAATCTGTTATGAAAGTCTTGAATTCCTTTTTTCAAATGACGAAAGTTAAAACGAGGTCGAGGTGGTAATAAAGCAAAGTTTCTTTCATAAAATGATATACGAGTGTCAATTATTTTGAATATGTGTTTTTTCCAGTTAGAAAGTGCATTAGGCTCGGCATGTTCTCTTTTGCACCATTTATTGCAAAATAAGTTTAAAGACTCAGCAATTTCTGCACGGCATGCATTAAAATCAATTTTGGATGATATTCTATATTTGGGACCTTTAGAAATTAAATTACGAATTCTCGAGTCTTTGATTAAATTAAGATCACCGGTAACAATATGACCGGCAGGCTTATAGCAATATTTAGAAGTTAAACACTCTCAAGATTTTGGTGTATTTTCAATGATCTGTAAATCCGAGGTAATTTTATTGTAATTAAAAATTGTATTTCTAGTTGGTTTGTTGTATTTATAACAAACCATAGGCGATTCAGTATTCTTAAAATAAATAGGAACAGCCGATTGAACTGTTTTATTTTTAAATATACTAGGAAGGTCAATAAAATCTATTCCTTTATATAAAAAAGAAATTTTAAGGAAATGTCTTTGATGGTCAGATTCCAAGTCAATGTGCGGCCTGAGAACATGCCGAGTATAACACTGAATAAGACTAGCAACTTCGTAAAATGGATGGGTTCTAATGACGATGTCGTCGGCTTCCTCATCCAGTTTCTGTAGACTTGATATAGAAAGAGAAGCCAACCTAGATAGCATAGCGTGTCTGCCAGATTGTTTTAAAATAATATGTAGGTCATGAATAGAACAACGAATACGTGATTTTCTTTTTATGTTTCCATTAGTTCTGCTACCTCGATTTTCTTTTACGTATTTCAAGCAATTCAAAGACGTCATAATCAGGATTTTTAGAAATGTTGCCTTCTTGATAAATATTATCATTTAAACCAAGTGGGTAAGGAGTTTGTAATTTTACCGAAATTATTTATAGCTCTGATCCGCAAATTACTGCCAACCAATTGAGGAGTCGCGAGGAGAGGGTTGGGAGGAAGAAAATTTTCAGAAAACGCTAGACAAATCGTTATAAATCAATCAGTAAAAATTCTAAAAATCCTTTCCTTTTTTTGTGTATTTAAGGGAAAGTGGTTAAGAGTGGTAGAATACAAAGTAATAGACATTCCACTTAGGCCCATTGTAAAACAGTGAAATATGCATATCAGGAATGGCCACATCCAGCAGACACAGTCCCCCCCCCCCCCCCACACACACAGCCAAAAAGTAGAGAGGAAAAGGGAGCATGGTATTAGAATAATCACGTTCAAAGTGGACGTCACAAACAATTAACGAAAGTAAGAACCCGCGGGGTTACCGACTTGAAACGGTCAGTGGCAAAACAATTTGCCACTGGGGTTTTTAACCAGGTTCAAGGGTGTACCAACCTCACACTTGCCCCTACAGGTTCTAATATCAACAAACAAGTACAAGCTTTCTTGGTGAAATAACTCCAACTCACCCATCAGCTTAAGAATGTTGCATGCAAAAGCACACACACATGTAAAACATAAGAAGCTAATAGCATTGCAAAGCCAAATGGGCATGTACGCGATGATCTTATCGTGACCAGAGCCCCTGGAGTCAAATTAGCAAGAACACGATGACAGGAATAAAAGAAACAAATCGAACTTTTAGGTTCTTTAAAGAAAAGATCTCCCCATAATCCTTCATAAACACTCAAACCCCTGCCACCGTCGTGCAACCAAAGAGGTAAGCATAGTGATCAACTGTAGATGGGTTAATCACAAGGCCTGCAGAGCGCTGAAGAATATCATGTTGGTAACCTTTTTTTGAATTTACAGATGGTTTTTACTAATAACCGGGGAAAGTTTATATTGCCTATTATTTTCTTAAGTTTATAAATTAAATCCCCATAAAAAAACTGGCTGTGAAATACCTTGTTGCAGTAGTAATTTTAAACTGCACCTGTATTTTTGAATTAAATCTGGGTATTGGCGATAAAACTTGGATAAGGTTTTCCTTAATTTATGATACTGATAACCTTGTTTAAAAAGTTTTTTCTGATATGTTAAGTTACGTTCATTGAAATCATTAACATCATTGCACGCTATAGAAAACCAACAAGCTGTGAGATATAAACCCTGTAAGATGATGCACGAGGAACATCGCCGTCCAGAAACGGAAAATTTACTACATGTATATTAAAATTAAAGCAAATTAAGTATATTAAAGGGGAATTTTCAAAGCCACCGAACATGACAAATATGAAAATATTGCAGGCTCGGTTTGATTGAGCCTCTTATGGGCAGTGATGGAAATGCATATTAGTGCCCTCGCCTCCTAGCTCCAAAATCACTCTTTACATCAGAAACCTGTACAATTTTGATCCACATTATTAAAAGTTTGAAGGTTAACAACCAGAAATAATAATAACGATTTGGACGTTACAAACAACACTAGGACGAAACCGACAAAACAAATTAAACTTGGGTTGGGAACCGCTTCAACGCTCGCAACCACCCTTCTATCCTACTCGGCAAGAAATCAAACTAAATCTATGCACTATTTATTTAAAGCATATAAATACCAATATAGAAAACAAAACAAAATTAAGTCATGTAATCTCCACATAACTTTGTATGGATATAACTAGTTTTAAAATACTTACATTCGACCGTACATGTGCTGTATTCATGACTTTCACTTGCAACATTCGGAGTACCAAGCTGCTCATATGTTGCAGGCCTTTAAATAAATAAAATTTGCTCATATTACTGGGGCACCTATGTTAAGAAACATAGTACATATCTACAGCCCCCCCACGCTGCGAAAAAGGAGAGAGGAAGAAGAAGAGGGTATGTTTGTTATAAGTATGTCAATTCAAATAGGACGCCACAAACAATTAACAAAAAAGAGAACCTATGGAGATACCGCCTTGGAACGTTCAGTGGCAAAACAAATTGCCACTGGGGGTTTAAACCAGGTTCTAGGGTGCACCAACCTCACATTTGCCCCAACAGGTTCTCGTATCACAAAACAAGTACCAGTTGTCTTGGTGAAATAACTCCAAACTTCAAATAGTGATTTAAAACTGCACCTGTATTTATGCATTAGATCTGGATTTTGAAATTCCTGAAATAAGGGTCTTGAAACCACTTTCAGTATAATGAAAACCTGTTGGGCAAATAAGAGGTTGGTTAAACCCAGAACCTAGTTTTAACTGGACCGTTCGAAGGGCGTAGTCTCTCAGGTTCTCGTTTTCATTGAGTGTGCGTGGTCTCTTGTTTGAATTTACTCATTTTATAAACCCTTGCTATTATTTTCCCTCTGCATGTTAGCAGTGTTGGGAGATGGTTATAAATTTTGCATATCATAGAGAACCCCAAAACTAGAAATTAAAATCAGACACCCAACGCAGCCGAAAATTAGAGTGGAAAAGAGTAGTTTATAAAATAATCAATTAAAACAACACAAACAATAAACGAAAATGAGAACATGAGAAAATAACGTAAAAGCTGAAAATTTGATTTTCCTGCACCCGTGTTCAATCAGTGCTGTTATCAATTACGTTCTTTGAAGGTCGTTGAGCACAATACTTATGTACTATGTTAATAGTACTTCTAAAATTACTTTTGTTTAAATATTGCGGCCAATTTTGAGATGGTTGGTTTCAATTTCCCAGCCAATATGGATTTGGAAATTGTTCAATCACCCCGAAGGATATACTTCCTGCTTTTTAAATTTTGCCTTTGGCGTTGTCTGTGAAATGCAAGATTTATATTCCAAGATCCCCTGTAAAAATTCTATTCTGTTTAGTTCCGCCCATTGTTTTCTCGTTTAGGGCAAACCCATTCTTTTATCTGGGGACCATACGCCGCTGAACAAAGAATCGTATTAATCTGAAGGTTCCATGTCCACCGCCATATTCACACCATCGTTTGGGATGGTCAAAATTGTACAGTTTATTGGTGTAAATATTTAATTGCGCTCAACCCGGGGCTAGGCGGCGTGGGCAGTAATATGCATTTCCATTACTGTCCATGAACAGGCTCAACCAAACCGAGCCTGCAATATTTTCATATTTGTCTTGTTCGATGGCTTTCAAAGTTCCCTTTTCATCTTTTGCTGAATTGACCCTATGTGCTCATGTCTTAGAAATTTTATTGAGTACCAACTTGTCTCTCTTGACTAATCATATGTTAAACATATGAACTCCTTTTCTCTTTACCATTTTGCTACCTGTGGAGGCTATGAATGTTGCTAGTGTTATACATATTTTAAATTGTGTTATTAGTTTCTTAAAAACCAAATGTCTAGCCTTGGGTTGGATTATAAAGTAAACTCCAGTTAGAGTTTACTGTACAAAATTTCATTATCTTTAATACCTTTGAAAAATATTCATAATTTGGGATTTTTAAGAAAAATGTTCGGGGAAAAGTCAGCGTATAGGTCGGTTTGCAGGGGGAGCTGTGAGATGGTGGATGGAGGGTCGGGTCTCATTAAAGTGAACATTTGTGCCAAGTTAATTGAAAATTTTATCCTTCCTAAACGAAATACATATCTTTTTGTATTCTGTCCTCTTTCATGACATTGATCTTGTTCGTCGATACCTTAAAGTCTCTAGTATCTCGTACATTATCTTAATAAGGAAAACATGTTTTCCCAATTATTTAAACAAACTAAATTGATTCAGAAACGAACATGTACTTAATTTTTTGACTGTGATGTGAACCTCGGTTTTACAAAAGGCACGTAATTTCATCATTTGCGCATAGTTATCATTATAGGTTTAGAAGATATACGAAACGAATAACCAACAGACCGACCGATGCTACGACTCCAAATTACCCTAAACTTTGTTTGAGGAGGCACGTTAATAGTAAAAAACATGGGCTGACACCAAATCACACACAACGGTACTAGCTCATCCTTATACACGCCCAGTCTTGATACTTTATTTGTATTAAATACTGAAAAGGTAAACAGTGTCTTACCCCGTTGTGTTCTGAAAGTCTTGGAACACTGGCATTTCTGCTTCACTAAAAAATATGAAAAATGATTTTGCTTTCGGCTGAATACCATCGAAAATATACATCATAGCTGACATAATTAATGACGTTATTTCATTAATTTTGGCACTTAAACACGAGTAAGCAACAATCATCTTACCTTACCGACTTTTCTGCGATCACATTTCTTGTTCCTGTAATAAAAAAATAGATTTAATGTATGCTGACGTATGATCAAAAATAGATAGGTATAAACTCAGAGAAAAAAAGAAATAAATAACGGACATTTTGTGACAATCTCTGTGAAAGTAAAAGATAATCACAATTGCTGTCTAACTGATTTACATTTTCTAAAACCATTATATGTTTACACATAAAATTCTACCTTTGGTACAGATCCCTAATCGTCTTAGAAGTATGAATGCGGCAATGCCAACACCAAGGGTAGCTAATCCGCCTATAATCCCGCCGGAAAGTGCACCTACCGACGGACTTGTATCTATTTTATCTAAAAGAAACTTAAGAATCAATTTATCACACATTGTTGAAAAAATAACTACAGACATAAGTTCAACAATAGTTCGTTTCTTAATTATTAACTAGTTTGATCGATCGTTTAAAGCGGGTGCTGAATGTATCAGTATTTCGCGGATTCGTAATAGAACAGATGAAATGTGAACGTTAAAGGCCACCGAATTCGACGAAAACGAACATACTGCTGGCCCAATATAGCCCCGAGATCAACTCATTATCTACACAACTAAACAATGCGACAAAAACTATAGTATGCAAAACATGACATAATTATCTGATTTACATTCTTCAATTCAAATCAAACTGGCATGTTATACCTTTCCATTAAAGCCGTTACCCGAAGGCACATCAAGTAGTAAATGTTTGCTTATAGACAAAAGACTTGTCCGGTCTACAAAAACCACAATATCTTTATTGTTTTTATCGCGGAACACTCATAAAATTGGTATTGATGGAAAGAGCCATTTTTATGCAATCAGACGACAATCAAAATTCAGAAACTAGTCTAAATACAGGCGATATAAAGTAGGCAAAATTTCAAGGTCGTTACTTGACGGGTTTAAAAGATATAGTGGAAAACCATACAGGACAAGACTCTTGTCCTCAAGTATATTACCGTTTGCTAACGTTGTGAAAGAGTATATGTCCGAAAAGTTGCTTCTTCCTAAAACGTTAAAAGCAAACACTCTTAGAAAATACGTTTTCGATTCCTGGAGGCCTGTTATTGATATATGCAACTTTCGAAGTTTATTTTCGTCAACCGTGGTTCGGTTAAACCAATCGTTTTGGTCAGTACTTAGTTGTATAACGAATGTCTGACTAAATCCGCCATTAAATCCCGGTATCCATGATATCCGGATAGCTGTTTGTTGGAGATCATCAAGCTGTAGGTTTTCTGGTCGCCATGGCGCCCCTGTGAACAGAAAAAAACTACATAGATCTACGCAAACTTGTCATGATGATTTAAGAATTTCTCAGGAAACTTGTCTTATTTTGTACGTCTGTCTTCAATTTTAGGTTATTAGTTAAGATGAATTTTAACAATTAACATTTCAAACTACTTTTGCGCTTATACAGAACTGAACAAATAAAAGCAATTGATAACCTTCGGGTAAAACTTCTAAATTGACAGTAACTGAACCAATGTCGTTGATGATGACAATATCATAAAGCCCGAAGTCGTCCTCCGTGTCAATATTTATTTCAATGTTGGCAGTCGCGCCTTTGATAGAAACAGTATGTTCAAATACTGAAAGAGGAACCACCGATTCTGCTTGGGTTGTTGTACACATATGTTGAACCTTAACTGTGCCCTTCTGATTTCTGTAGCATCTTATTTCTGTGTTAACTACGTTTGAGTAGAACTCTACATTGACTCTTGCATAGCTGTGTAGTTTTGCAGATGTTCTTTCCGTTGCGTTTGTATCGATAATCGGCTTAATAAGGATCGGAAAGGCTTCAAAATGAAACATTAGTTATATCAACATTTGTAGCAATCTGTGACATTTAGTTCATACCTAAACAAAATACAGCGGTTCGTTTTATCTAGGTAATACCTATATATGATTGCTTGCTTTCAATGTTTCCAAATTAGTTAAAAACGCAAAACAATATTAAAAAGAGGGCTACTGGCATACGAATTTACTGCGCAATGCATGCTAAATGATTAATCACCAGTTGATCTTTTGCTTACTACTTTGGTTGTAAGACGGTGGAAAGTTTAAGAAAAAAGTGAAACATGCTACCAGGAATAGCCACACTCAGAAAAACACACCCTCCCAAAAACAACTGAAATACAAAGAGGAAAAAGGTACATGGATTTTTTAAAATCGTATTAGAAAAGACACCATAAAACAATTAACGAACATGAGAACCTGAGGAATTAACGCCTTCAGACGGTGAGTGGCAAATCAATTTGTCACTGTGGGGTTTAAACCAGGTTCTATGGTGCACCAACGTGCACAAGCTCCAACAAGCTCTCTTTTCAATAAGCAAGTACAATTTGTCTTTGTGGATTAGCTCTAACCCAATGTTGGATACAAAAAGCACGCATACACATTTAACGCACAGGAAGCTAACGGTATTTTTAAGCACAAATGGTGGTTGCTTAATGACCTTATTGAAACCAGAGCGCCTGGAGTGAAATCAGCAAGAGCATGAGGGTCGGAATAAAAAACAATCAGATCGAGCTTCTTCGTTTATTTACAAGATTTCCACCCACAGATACCCCCATAAATTCCCTTTAAACTACCAGTGTCGTGCAAACAAAAGAAGTATGCAAAACGATCAACTGCAGGTTAATCATCAAGCATGCAGAGCGCTTTAGAATATCATGTAGGTAGCCTTTCCTTTTACATTTACAGAGAAATTCATACTCTAATGACTTGTTCTAATTTTTATTATTTTGAAAATAACGTTCTAAGCAAAACTCTTTCTTATTTGTGAATTAACCCATCAAAAGTGCATATCTGTGTCGTCTTTAGCAAGTCGAAGAACTACGACTAGAAAACAAAACTCTTTTAAAAAGCCAAAATCAGATTAGAAGAGAGCTTTATACACAACCAATATCGAACAATATCGAACAACAAAAACAAAGAAACACTGAGACTTTTAATGTAACATAAAGCTGGGTTAAGGGGTGCCACATTTTCTAATTGGTCATAGCAAAATCATGCTATTACAGGAAATAAACTTCAACTTTTGCCCCCGATATAATGACCGTGAATGTGCTAAGTATATATGCTTCTGTTTTGCTAGGAACAAAAACTTTATTCATATTGTATTTAAAGATTGTGTGATGAATGTATCAAGTTAGTATGGCGTTCTGAATTCGTATAAAAGTACTTACACTTAACCAGTAAATATACGCTACCGGTCATATATTCCATCTGCGTTCCAAACACTTTGACGCCATTGCTTACAGAGCACGAATAAAGCCCTGAGTGTTCATAAGTAAGGCCAAATAAGCTTAACATCTGAGCTCCACGTCTTTTTGAAACTATTCCATATCCAGGCCAATCTTGTATCCACTCACCATATTTGTAACCTGTGCTAGGTACACCCTCGGCTATACATTCTAATATTGTTTTATTTGCCTTAACCGATGTGTTAGACGTTTTAACGTCAACATCTGGTGGATCTGAAATTATGATAAATTTATGTTAGATCTTTAAATAAACAATTTTGTTTAAATCAGTTCAGTTAAGACCTGATTAATAAACTCACCGACATCTGGTGGTTTTCTAGCACAATGTTTCTAATTGAAGATGCCTTGTTTGAACACGTGTGGTTTAAGTGTCTCTAATTCTAGAGCTTTGTAGAGCTTTGAGTATTGTTCAATCACTGCCAGTTTGTGTTTTACTACAATGTACCGGCTCTGTTTTCTCAGATCTCTGTCAATTTTTTATTCTGTGTATGTTGTTTTGTCAATTCGATTTCCAGCTTCGACTAAGAACAATCATTAAATCCATAAAATAATTCTCTAAAGGTTCAACCATCGTTTCTGATGGATACACAGTTTTACATGTGTAAATAAGAGTACTGTGTTATGTTCCGTTCGGGGCTTGACGGCGAGGAAAGCAATTGAAATTCAAATTACAAGCTCAGTGTAACAGAGTCTGCAATATTTTTATATTCGTCGTGTTCGTTCGTTGACTTAAAATCTTAACCCATATTCTATTAATCGTCTATTCGTTGTGCTCCAGTTATTTTATTACCCAATCTCCTCTTCCTCTCTACTATTTGTTTATGTGTGAAGGCTGTGTCATCTTGATGTGGTATTTCTGATATGCATATTTCACGTTTTTATGTTAACAATGGCAACATCTGAAGTTAAAACCCTTATGTCAGGTATATAAATATAAAAAACTTTTTAATAAAAAGACAAGATACTAGAAACTTAAAGAAAAAATAAATACTTACAGTGAACAATTAGCTTTACGTTTCTGTTGTCAGAGGTCTCTATTCCATTGTCGGCATTACATCGGTATGTAGCAGCATCGTTCCTCCTAACGACGGTTATATTATACACCAGTCTGTTACTGTTCACGTTGCCAATTCCTTGTGAAAGTACCTCTTGGACGCCTTCTTTGAACCAGCGAAAATTTGAAGGTGGTTTACTCGAGGCTGAGCACTCCAACAGGCTGTAGTTGCCTTCAATAACCGTAAGATCTGACATTGCATCAACCAGTGGTTTGTCTGCGATATTCAATACGTGGAGGTTACATTTCAGCGGTAAAGTGCTATGTGAAAAATATGAAAATATATCAGCAAAGAGAACTTTATAAAAATGTTTTGTTTCTTATGTTCTTACTTTCATTAACTGCAAGTGCTCTGGTCTGGGTTAGGTCGCCGAGTACCTACCCAATTCGCTTGACAGTGTCATTCGCAACTAACGGTTTGTGTGTTCTTTTGCTTTTGGAACATTGTATAGTAGTAGGTTAGAGTTAATTCTCCTATGCAATTTGTGCCTTTTCCAAGGCGGTAACCACTTACTTTATCATTTTTGTTTATTGTTTGAGGCGTCATTGTGAATTTGATCACGACTAGGGTATTCATTGTTATGAATTTAAGTTATTTATAATTCCATTACTTTTCTGATGCCTTTTTTGATGGCACTGATCGGAGGATAATGGCTAGCCGGTGTTCATGGAACGTTTTGAACATTTTGCACCAACAATTATAAACTGACGAAAAGCAAAACTTTGCGAAAAATAAAAAAATCAAGAACTATTAATTAGGGATGGGGCCGAATATTCGAATATTCGGTTTGACAACGAATATTCGAATGAGATTTTATGATTAGAATATTCGAGATTTTTAATATAAGTATGCTCTGATCCAAAAAGAATGTTAGATAAAAATACTAGAGTTGTCCGTAATAAAAGGCGTCAATCCAGGCCCGTAGACCACTTACAAGTAGGTAAATACAGCCCTTTCAAAAAATTACATGAACATTAATTGATCTTTTGTTCTCAAGGTTGAGCCGGGGTTTTTTTTTATCTTTTTCTCTGCCTAATTGTCGCATCAACCAAAATTGCAGGTGTACTTAATTGTTATAAAAACAAAGTGTCACAGCAAGTGGTGTTGTATAGGCCCTAATTATTGGACTGATTGCTTACTAGGGCGATGGATTAAAGCCTGTTTATTGTCACCCGCGGTGCTAATTGGCAAGTTGACAGTTTGTTTTTCTTGCGATCACGGTATAGATTATCGATAATTTCATTTGTCTTTTATGGGAAAAATTAGTAAATTAAATGCTACAATTATAAATCACGTGTGTTGAAATATCCAATCAAGTGTTTCAATGTCTGTTTAATTTTCGGTCTGAGCTATGTCATTCCATAAAAATAGAACACAGTCTTCTAAAATGTTCGTGCTAATCTAAATTTAGAATGCATCTCGGACTGTCTGCGTCAGAGTCTATTCTTCAGTATAACATGCTATCCGTAAATAACAACAGACAACACTAGTTTTGATTCAAACTTCTTTATTCAAGTCGTACATATTAAGATATTTAACAGGAATGAACCGCAAACACTGATACGATAACAATTATCAAATGTGACATATTTCGGATATTAAGAAAATTCGGGCATATTAGTTTCTGGAATTCTATCTTAACTCAGGTTAAAGTCGAATAAAATTCGAATATTCGAATATATTCGAATATGTCCGACGAATATTCGAATAGGGATTTTGGTATTCGATCCCATCCCAACTATTTATTAACAGAGCAAAACGGGCATTTAAACTGTTTTTACTGCAATAAATTTGCCCCATAACAATAAGTCCGGTGAGGAATTATATATTTACAAAAACTTACATCTTAGATCAAGAAAGATGCTACTAGCTGCGACCACTCCGCCACTAACACTGTAAGCTTCACATGTAACTTTATCTCCATCGTTATCCCGAATAGGAATGAGCACCAGCTGTTGTTGTTTCTGCTTTCCATTAAAATCACCAGGCAGTTCAGTCGCTATACCTGTGTGTTCCGTGTTGATACCATTTACGTTCCAGGAAATATTAGACTCGGGATTAGATGTGCCGGACGTGCAAGTAAGGTTCAAACGGTTACTTCCGTTGGCAATGATATTGTTATTACCAGTTATACTTGTAGACAGAGGTGGAACTGAAAATTAAATCAAAATATTGAACCTTGTTCAAGATTTCACCAAAATAGTTTTATGCACTAGCGCAATTCTGTTCCCGACATAAAGGCGAAGATGCCAGCAGATTGGTCACAGTAAAAAAGATTGCTCGAATAGCCGTCATTATATTAACCGGTAATCGATTCCATACTGATAACAGTACTAACTTATTTGCACGGGGAGACATTTTACGACCACCACATTACAAAAACAGTGCTATTATTAATCACAAATGATACATATACAGCTGAGAGACGACTCCAGAAAAGTGTTAGTCATTTTAGGTTTTGGAGGATAATGATACAGAGGACTTTCCAATTCAAGAATCGTCCCTGTTTCTTTTATGTGCCCGTGTATATGACCACTACACTGGACCTCTGTTTAATGTCTCATCCGAAAAACTGTTGGTAGTTTGAGTTGGAGTAGCAGATGAACGAAACAGCGATGCATGGACTCAGATGCAGACGCGTTTACCACTGATTAAAGATCCGCTCCGTGTTTTGTTCATCCCTTTATTGTTTAAAAAGTAAAGAAAACACTTACATAATACTCGCACTGTACACTTCTTGTTAAAGGTGTTTTCAATGTCTTATGATCAACCGAGCATGTCAAGGTTTGTCCGTTGTCGGCTCTTGTCGTAGCTGGTAGTTAGAAAGCTGTTGATCAACGGAGAGGTATTGTCACTGTCTCTGTACCAATTTAACGATGCTACGGGGTAACTTCCAACACTTAAACATCCAAGTGCAAGTTCTACATCCTCAGTTCCCTTGATCACTATTCTCTTCGAAGGCAAAGTCTCATCATTTAATATGGTTACAGTTTTGGGTGGAACTGAAAAGTAAGACAATTGAAGACGGAGCAAATCTCAACAATTTAAATAAGAAAGCGTCAGTTCGGATCTAGATGGAAGTTCAAACATTAAAACGATAAAGAAGAGGAATGACGAACAACCGCATATTTCAAGATAATAAAGTGTATTTTAAATAAAATGGTAAATGTAATTAACATCATTTAGAAAAGTAAAATCTGCATATAAGGATGCAATACGCCGCAGCATCACAGCATTCCCCACAGCCAAATAATAGAGATAAAGAGAGAGCAAAGGTATTCTGTATATTTAATTTTAACATTTACAAGCTAGAAAATGAAAAATTGAATGTGGGGCCCTTAGAGCGGTTATTGACAAAACATTCACCACCCGTAGTTAAACCAGGTTCTAAGTTTTTCAGTCTTCAACCTTTCACGCCAGGTTCTCGAGAACAAACAAGAACAAATGCCTTCGTGTAGAAACACGAACATAACCATCTACGGGACATTGTTGCATGCAATAAAATAAATGGTGACGTATTTAAAAGAAAATGGGCAAGCACTCTGTGCTAGAGCTCTCGGGTAACATCAGCCAGAGCATGAATAAAAATCTGATTAAAAAGACCGAGCTCCTATGTTCTTGTTTTTTAGATTTCTAACATTTCTGAATTTATGATGCCACAACCACCAACACACCGTCTTTCAATCGAAGAGAAATGCAAAGCGATCAGTTGAAGAGTGGTTAGTTACAAGTATGGAGAGCAGAGTAGAATATCTTGACAGTTTTAAATAAATTGCACTGACATATTAACACGGCCCTATTTTTAAACTATCAATTTCTACATTTTATTCGTCAAAATCTTTTTCAAAAAAAAAAAAGGTTACCGACAGGATATTCTACAACGCTCTGCATATTTGGTAGTTAATATAACTTTTTTTATAAGCACGTGTAATTTTTTGCTTTCTCTTTCGCTTGGTATAAAGAGTTTATGAAGGCTTCTTGTGTGAACGCGTGAAACGTATGTAGGTGCTCATTTGTTAATTTCATTATTGCCGTCGTGTTTTTGTTGACTAAAATCCAGGTCCAATGTCTCAGTAAAATGATTGTGTACATACCAATTTTGCTTGAGTGCCGTTTACTTTTTAATGTTTGTGTGTGTGTGTGTGGTTTTTATCGAGTAAGTGGATGGGTTGGAGTTATTTCACCAAGACAACTTGTACGTGTATGTTTGTATGTGGACCTGACCGGGAAAATAGAAGGTAGGAGCAGCAGGAAAATGTTTCGACAAATATTGCTCTCATTCCCCATTCTACTATGCTGCAAGCGGGACATCTTTATCAAAGGAAAAAATACACTATTTATTTTTTTCAAATATAACTTTAAGTTGTTTCAAAAACACTTCATTATACAGATTGCTAATTTTTAGTAAAATAGGTACATAGACTTTAATTATAAACAGCCACATTAACAGAAAATATTCATGAATTACTTTTTTTTCAACAAATTTGATTATTTTAATATCTTTACCCCTTACTACCAAATGTATCAATACAGGAACATCTTTGACTGAAGCACACTGGTACGGTCCATTGTCTGTCCTTTTCACTGATTTGATATCCAAACCTTTCATGTCACTGCTCCAGACGATCCGTGTCAGTTTCTCTCCAAGGGCAGGGTTAAACATAGACCTTCCAGGATAATTATAAATTATAGTTGCAGTCCCGTTCTCACTAGGACCGTCCCATTCCGGATACGATGACGATGACATACATGGTAAGGTTACTGTACTGCCAACATTTGTAGTTATGGTGGTACATGTAACACCTAAAACAGTACTGAATCTCTTCGGCATTTTACAATTTAACAAATGTAACTTAATAAATGTAATTTTGAGAATTATTGTTATCATGTTTGAATGCTTGAAGAATAATAACAAAAAAGGAAAAAAACAACTCTTTTTAAAATTCAACACAAATGATTTGATGCGTATTATTTTTCTTATCATTGATTGTTTTATTATGCAGTATTCAGGAGCATGAATGAAAAGCTAAAAGACATCACCTTATGCTTCTTTAACGCAATATAAACATTATTTAATGATGGTCTTAAATATATTTAAATATAACAAATAACAAATACAACATTTACCGTATATTCTATGCAGAACCAAAAAAAGCACTTTTAAATTTGTCCAATATTCCATTTTAGTATTTTGTACATATCGGTACACAAATAGTTCTACACTTCCTGGTAGGTTTTATTTACAAAGTAATCCATTTCATATCTCATCTCATCGTGTTCAATGCAGAAACGGAACTTAAGTACTTGATAAGTAAATGTACAAAAAAGGAAAGAAATGCAACATTCAACTATTGGACCAGACATAAATAGATATGAAGCTGGGAAGTTTGTAAACTGAGTCTTGTATGATGTGCTTATCCTTTTTATAAAGCAATGTCACATGTTTTTGGTTGAAAATATGTGCAGTATTCAAATTTTTTTTTCTTTTAGTATAGTTCAAAGATTGATGAAAAAGAATTAGCGTACTTTCAATTAATTATAATCGTAAAAAAGGTTATTTGATCTACATATATATTTTTATAAATTGATGAACATGATAATTATTTGTTTGTGTTCGGTGGTGAATAAAAATTCTTTCAGTATAGGTACAATGTTTAAGGGAAAGAGATTTAAAAAGTCTTCATGTAATTTTGTCGCGAAATTAAGAATTTGTTATTGCACAAGAAAACACGTTAAATGTTTATTTTTTCTTTCTGACGCATCTTGCCCTTGGTTGGAATGTTTTAAGAAGTTTTATGGTCCGTCTTCTTCTGGAAAGATCTTGCGTGAGTGTTGTGTGTGCATTCGTGCTCATCTGTAAATGAATCCATTAATTGTTCTTCATTGTGTTTTTGGTTATTGAATTAAATCGTATATACAATATTTCTATGATTTCACTTGACGTTTACCTTGATGTTCTGCCAAAATTGTGTTACAGGTAGACAACAGCTGTTCAAACAACAATGGCACCCTCTGTGAAGCGTGATTCAGAGATCTTTTGATTCATGCTGGAATTCTTGAACCTTTGATGAATGACAGGAATAACACCAAAGTATTCCCTAGGACTATGACTATGTTTCAATACATTGTTTTCCATTAAAGCTTTTACATTTTAAATATGTATGCATAAATCAAATCAATTTATCTTGCAATCAATCCAACACAACATATTTTTTTCTCATCAGGTGTTCAAATTGTATCCCAATTATTTTATTCAAACGCCATTGGACGCGCTAGAAGCGCATTAGGAGAGCAACGATCGCCGTGACAACTCAGAAGAAGCGCATTGGAAGCGCAATGATCGCCATGACAACTCAGAAGAAGCGCATTGGGAGCGCAATGATCGTCGTCACAGCTCTGTACAGTCGTTGAAAGAGCGCAGTAAAATAATTTACACTCCGTTTAAAAGCAGTGACATCTCAGACAACGTTGTGCAATCACCATTCAAGCGCTGCCTTGTACCTCAGCGTTGACACTGCGACCTCTGAACGCGCCCGCGAAACTCGTGTGTCGTTGTAGGAGACCTTACTGCGCTGCTACGGCGACCTTAAGGCGACCCCACGAGGTGAGCGCAGTACGATCGCAAGCATCGCCGCAGCAACGAGCGACGGCGTCTCCAAGTGAGCGCCATCGGTCGGCGTTCTCTGCGATGGCACTGCGTCTACTGGCGATGCCACTGCGTTGCTGCTGCGATGCTTGCTCACCTAGGCGCTCTTGGACGCCGAAGGATCGCCGTGAGAAAGCGACACTAGTGTGACGGGGGTTTAAAATAAAGTATAAAAATGCACAGCATCGCCACAAGCCAATAGAAGTAAGAAATAGAAAGATATTCTTCATACAATATGCAGAGTCTATTTTCGACAGATTCAATAAGTATGGATGATTAAATAAGCGAAACACGCAAGACTCTAACTTTACAAGCATACCAGTAATACACAAACATACAAAACAATTTGCCACTGGTGGATTTAAACCGAGTTCTAGGGTGCACCAACCTCAAACTTCCCGCAACATGTTCTCATATGAAGACACGAATACAAGTTGTTTCGGTTAATTAGCACCAATCTACACATCAACACGTCAATGTTTTATGCAAAAGCACACACACATATGAAACCTAAGAAGCTAAAAGCATTGCAAAGCAAAAATGTGGGTTCTGAATGTCACGGACCTACCGAGGTCAGAACTCCAGGAGTCAAATCACTAAGAAAAAAACTTTATCGAACCGACGAGAAACCCATAGTTCTGAATCTTGCGTAAGGCCTCCGGCAGCATAAACGCAGAACAAGTTTTTTTAATTTCTTGTCGACAATGTCTTCAAAGTTTCTTACAGTAATAAGGTGGTACGTAATCCCTCGGGTTCTTTCTTTTCTGTTTTGGGTTTGATGGCCTTTTAGAAAATGATCGTATCATATAAACTGATACTCTTTCTTTGTCTCTATCGTCTGTATTGTTTGCTGTGTTTTCTGAGTGCAGTATTTTTGCCATAATGTTTTTGTTGTGTTATGTTATGTTGTGTTTTAAACGACCAATGTTTCGATTGTTTCGAAGAGGTTCTTAATTTATTATTTCATACTTATAAAATGACGTCACAGTTGTTGTTTATAATTGAAAATATGTTTGGTCGTTAGGGAAACCTATCTCCTTAAAGTATCTTAATAAACGATTTTGTTCTTTTTATTGCTATGATCGACAGTTTACATTCACCTGAATCTGCTATCATCATTTTCAATCATTATCAAGCGCTCAAGTTTATCTAGCGTTTACTACCAGGAACAGCAGTTTTACCTATGGTAGGCGTCAATTACACGAGATTGTAGATTAGTATTATCTTTTCGGGTTAATTTGCAATATTTGAGGATTGTACTCGTTTCCGTTACATCTATAAATTTTAATTTTCATGTCTGCTGACGTCATACTGTAAGATAAGTGTATTACGTGATTCTATCTTGAGACAAAATAGCGGAGATAAGTTCCTGAAAACAAAACTAGAGAATATAACTTGCGTATTTAAAGATAAGAGGTTCTAAAATAATCATTGATATCAAATGTTTTATAAAATTTAATAAATACAGCAAAACCTAGTGAAAATAAGTTTATATAATTGGTACTTACGTCAGACTAGTGTCAGAATTTTAACAAGAAAAAGTAAAACAGCAAAAGCTGTTTTGTCGTTAACGAGACCGATTAGCTGGTCTCTAATTAAATAATGAAAATGTAATTTATACAATGTGGATCGTAAATGAAGAAAGAGGATGCTGGAATTGTTTATATTTATGCACAACTGTCCAAAGTGTTCACGTCAGTGTATAAGCTTTCATATCGTTACGCTCAACATTGAAATAATGTATCCGTCAAACAATATAGATCCACATTATTGGAAACCAGATCAGAAGGTGCCAATAGAAATTTGTTACGAAGTCTTAGTCTTGAATTCCCTGAGCTTTTGTTTATTTTCAAGTAATAATGATTCAAGTTAAAGACTATTCAACAGCCTCAGTTTTATAACAGGAATCAAATGAATTCAATTACACGACACAGGCACCAAGAAGACGGATATGTCCATGTGTATGTCCAGTCCACAGATTTAACAACGAAACCCCCTTATAAATTAAATAAATTGAAAGCTTTCCTTATCTACATTGCTTCAAAAGAAACAAGTTAATGCGTTTCAATAAAATTCTAAATTTACACATTAGGTTATCGCTTTAATGCAAGCGACGTGAAGCAGAGCGCAGCACAGCAAATTCGAAATAGAGCGGCAACCGCTTTACCGATTATAGATTCAGTGTTTGTAAATTCGATAAGTGAACACCAAAAGAACCTTACATAATTATGCATGTGGTTTCTAGCCATTCTTCGTGTTTTTTAAACCGTTTGGTTAAGAATGTTAGACATTAAGAAAGCGACGTTTGGTTAAAGTTTCAAAACTAATAGCAAAGGCATGCATTACTTCTAGTTTCTGTTATCAGATTTAAAAAAAGAGACATAGATCTTGTTTTATTCCAAAACTATTTTTAAAAAATGAAAAAAATAAAAATAAAAGGAAAATGTCGCAAACCATGCCAAGCTTAGACAGTTACTTGCATGAATATGTGTATAACACGATTTTAAATTTATGAGGCGTAAGGAAAACCTTAAGAAATCGTGCACGGATCTGTACAGGTCAGTGTGCTCATTTTTGTATTATTCCTATTATTTTGCATGATGATATAATGTTATAAAAAATTAAAAGAGATTTCTTTAACTTTTGTAGTGAAAATGCGAACAGCGGTATGCTTGCTGTGCATGTTGATGAACCTCGATGCAGGCGTATTAGTTGGGAATGTGTATTATGTGGCGTCACTGCCGTCGCCTAACGGCCAACAGTAAGACAAATCGGATGCTTCCCACTGCCAACAATATTGACCGGTTTCTTTGCTTTGATAATATTTCACGAATAAATTATGGTTTTCTCTGCAAGAAAAAGTAAATCACACGAGAAACTGTACATAGTTTTCGAATATCGTATGATATTTTTACGCACGCGTTTGGAAAGAGCTAGAAAATACTCCGAAATTTGAAGTTTGTTTTTCGACTTGACATTCCATTATGCAACCAAGGACTGTTTCGAAAAAAAATGAAGTATATGATTGTCCCAAACTTGGGCGTCGCTTGATAGTCGTGGTTTTTGCATTCCACATGCCTGAGTCCATTCCGTTTGGTTTCTGACTGTGGGTCGGTACAATATCCGTACTATGACGAGGAAACTAAGATGCATTCATCCAGGAATCTAGAAAGTTCAACATTCCTGATTCATCAAATTTCAAAACAATGTGTATCAAAGAATATTTTCGGCTTTATATGTTTTTCGTGCTTAATTACTGCAAGTTATACCTATAAGTATGTCAACATCTCACTGGTTTGGACAGAAAGGTCAGTATCGCGAAATGCAGGGCTTCCAAATGAAAAAAAAAGGTGACTCATTTACTTAAAATGATAAATATATAAGAATTACCACATCATGAAACAAAGTGTTGTAGGAAATTAGATAATAGCGATTCGTAAACAAACAACACAAATTTTACAAATTAAGCAAGAAACAGAAAATGCAAGAAACTATACAATAAAGACAATAGTCTTCATCATTTTCGCATCTGATTATTTCTAACCTAAAATCTGAATTTTTCAAAATGTGACACTAATATTTGGATTAAACTACCTTCTCATGTTAGGGAAGTTCAATTTGTTTAGATTTTTGTACTTTAAAGCCTCATCGAACAGTATTTCCTGAATATTTTATGAACGCAATCTCTTGTTATATAGTAAGTAAACGCGTATTTCTTGGATGTAACGTTTTTGTGAGGTAACCGGAGGGCAATATATGAAAACAAATAGGGTGCCATTCCACATTGCGATGTGTCCAAGTAGGCAGCACACAGTTAAAAACTTTCAATATATGTCATGCTTGTAACATACGAAGAGTCTCACTTTTTAGTTATGTGTCAATAAAAGCTCGTACTGTTGAAGTTCAGATTTCTGAAGAGACAAAAATCATTTGTTGTTGTTTATGTTAACTTGAGTTTGATTTGAGTTCCAACACTTGATTTATATTTGTTTTTGTAATTTATTACTGACAGATGTCTTATCTTTGGGTTGTTGATTAATTGTATTTATGTTAAATATTAAGTGCCGCTATCAAGTGTGTGTTATACCTTGAAGTTGATGGCTTTGTGATACGATCAGCGTTGAACATTCGGACGCCTGCAGTCTTTACAGCAGCAATATTTCTGTCATGTCTTTTCGGAGATATAAATATTTGGTATCTATCTGAGTGCACATTAATTGCAGAATCTTGAACAATGATCTAAGCTTTTAACTCTGTCCAACAGTATAGCGCATCCAGATTTTATAGTTTGCTTTTATACCATTGGGTGGTGATAAATTTTTGGGGCTCTTTTTTCAGTATGGTAATCGCTGTATGGTTTGAAAAACCTGTAAATGTCCTTATTTTTAATACTAGTATTTCAGTCTTGCTTGTTTTATCGTATTGCCTTACAAACTCAATAAACCAACAACAGTTTTTACTGATATCCTGCTCGCTAATTGCCCATGTCCTCATAATTGCCTTGTAACAAAAACACTGTGACTTTGCAATGGAACTTAATAAATCAATATTTTCAATGTATGTTTTTGTTTTAACACATTTTTAGAAATATATATACGCACATGCCGAATACTCCAATTAATATTACGTATATTCTCAATCAAAATTAGCACTTCTGAATTATATGTTGGTTTACCAATGGGATCGGCTGATCGAACCTTATTGGGTCCAAATCTAGAAGAGAGATAAAGATCTTAATTTTAATCTGATATATGGCACAATTATTTAGCTATTAAAATAGCCAGAAAATTGTAGCATTGTCAAAGATGCAGACCTAACAAAAACATATACCGCATCAACAAAGAGTCTTCTCAAATGCAAGTCAGACATTAGTAGACTGTCGTTTTGAGATAATGATTAAGCCTTTAGCACCCCTTTTCTCAAACGTCTTCTACAAGAAAAAACTTAACTACAGTTTTCCTGTTAGAACACCCAGTTTTGGCGTTATAATTTTTAAATGGCAGTCGTTGTTACGCCATTAGAATTAGATCATCAAAGGCCTGTCAGAAATACTACCGGGGTAATTCATAACACACGGTGACCGAGTTTTCTCTTGGGACGTGCGGACACCTGCATCTAGCAGTTCTTTTTGCAACCACTCCACCATAGTGGAATACCTCACATATGATAAAATTATCACAGTTGTGTGATCAAAGCGGCATAACAGACGTCAGCTAGTATGATTCCTGCAGCATTTCTTTGAAACATTTTGCGGCTTATCAGGTTTTAATTCGCAATCTGAGATAAATACACTGCAAATCTGTTGCCAGGTTGTTACGCAACATGACGAGGGTGTATGTCACACGCACTTTATGATCATTTATTCAACATTAGAATTGTTTTTATTTCTTATATAAAAAATTCTAACAAGGCTCATTTTCTTGCCAATAAAATAACTAGCTTCGTCAGGTATTTTCTTATTTAGACACTGTGTGACTGTTCAATCAATTAGTGCTTATAGCAGAGTTTGTAATAACAAATTATAATCTCTAATGTGCTTTCTCCACAGATGCCGACCTGAACATATGTTTCTCTGGAAATAATTTCTATTTGATTTGTATTTCTTCTATTAACTGAAAGGGACTTTTCATAGGTTGCGTGCTTGTAAAAACAATAAGTATGAAGAAGATCGTTCGTGTGGCTGGTATGATCGTATTGTGCTCCCTGGAAGCCAGTTGAAATACCGGAGAATGATAATAAATGTTTTTCTGTAACCTTCAGATAGTATCGGGATTTTTTGCTGACGTTTCCAGCTCTGGAACTGTTCTTAGTTGTCATATATAATAATAAATCAACGTGATTGTTGAGGTACGTGTACCGTTCTTAGGTGCTCGGATAAAATCTTCAGAAGTACGAAATAATAGCATAATTTACAGACATACGTTTTCCTGTGGGACCAGTTAAAAGTGTATCAATTATAGTTACGTCGGACGATCAGAATACAAGACATATGCTAGCTGGCAAGCTACCTTATATATTTCACTTGGGACGTAATTGAGCGAAACGCCAATTTAATTGATTCTTATGAATAATTAAGAAAACTATTTTATCTAAACGTTTTGGAACTATATATCACATGTGTATTTTGGGATATGAATCATACCCTTGTAATATCCGGGGATCTGAATACCTAGCTCGAGGTCACGTGCGACCGGGCTTAAATGCTCTTCTAGAACAGGTAGGTTAATCTTATTTAACCCTCGTAGATAAAATGAACTGATAAGCCTCTACATCTCTGTAAGATAAACCATGATAAAAGACATTTTAATAAATGCCTGTTCCCCACCTGTGAACGTCGAGAGGACGTACTGATTTTGTAGATGAGGCTTCAGCTGGAAATCAGTAAGAGAGGGATGATGGTCCGGTGCCAACTAAAGCTTCACCTCTATACTTAATTAAGAATTTCGAAACAATATTAATCTTCGTTTAACATGTCTGACTAATAGAATGGTTATTAAATCAGAATTTTGTTAGTCAGTAAACAGGACGTTTTTAATTAATTTTAAAATAAACTGTATTGTTTAATTTGTGCTGATAACGATTTTGGCAAACATTTTCTAATGAGGATACTTGCACCGTTGAGGAATTTTTTTCGAAAGGTAATTTTTAATATTTATTTTTTTAAAGTATGGCAAATACTCACATACTGCTCAGAGATCTCCAGGATTCTAACTTATTGGCCTTCGTCTTACAGGTCATCGTAAACTTTATGTGTCGGACTTGGCAATATTCATGTTCTAAAAGAAAATATATTGGCAACAGTTTGTTACTAGTGGATATCATTGAATTCGTTTATTCCACGAAGAACTTGTGTGGATTGGGATGTTCGGAAATTCATGCAAAAAGTTCATGTTTATTTTAGACTTTAACCATGACTGCGATTGTGATTTTATATAATTCAACGTTTTCAAAATTAATGTATAATTAACATTAAATATTTATAATTATTTGTTTTTGTCCTTAACACTTGCGTTTTTTAATTATTAACAATCGGACACAATTTGTGAGAAAAAGCATGATTTACCCACCGACTAATTCAAATTACACAACATTTATTAAGAGTTACAATATTTAAACAGAGAATTCATGTTACTGTTCTGTTACGTTCTACGAGGAAGGCGAAAGGAGCACTTGATATTGACAACAATGCGTTAACAACAGCAAACGTTTTATTTTATCATTTATGCCACATTTTACTAGGATTTCACGCGTTGCATGCCAACTTGTAACTTGCAGAATAAAGCAGAACACATACAATATTAAAGGGGAATATACTTAATGAAGTAAAGAATTTCGTGTTCATTAAATCTTATTATTAATAGAGTAAAGATTTTTCTGTTAATGAAAGCATTTTATGTTACCTGAAAGGTTTTCATATATGCGTTTATATTATTCTGTTGTCTTTTACGCTTAAGTTTTACGTTGGTTATAACTTTTATCATATGCTTTTTAACAGTAGACCTTGTGCAAATGGAAAAAATATGAGGGAAACTCAATACTTAAACGATTAAAATGTTCTCCGAAGGCAGGTCTGTAGAAGTATAACGAAACCTTCACAGAGCTTCGAATCTGTCTTTTGAGCTTTTCATTCTACAAAATGATAAATATTTGACATGTTTTTTATACAATTATCTTTCATCTTGGGTTTTGTCTTTCACGAAACAAAACAAAAATCGCAAATGAGTGTTTCAGTACTAAACACATATAATTATTTTTATTTTATTTTGTTCTTTTACGTAAAACAGCGATCGTGAAACAGAACTCTGTATAATTGAAATCTCGCTTAATCGCTTAATTGAAATTCAAATAAATTTAAAATATCATTACAATATATTCAACAAAAATATATAAATGACTGTTCATAATCTTCTATTAATTAACTAACTGATTTTGTCCGAGACATTTGTCTTCAATGTGTGCCTTGTCAATGCGAACATTCACTTTTTGTTTAGCTTTTACAGTTTTCCTTAAATATGTGTATTTCTTTTTTCTCCCCAAAATCTGCATTGTTAAGCTAGTTTACCATTTTCAATTTTAAATTTTTTTATCAATATAAAAAATATTAACGATTAAAAATTAAGTGATAACTTATAGACTCTTTAATGAGTTTTTGTTCAAAATGATCATGATTTTCTCCGCCGCTCTTGAATTTTTGTCTGATTGCATTACATGTGATTTAGTGTACTTAATAAAATATATTCTCACGCAAGAAATTCTTCTTATTCATTTTTCTTGTCGTTATCATATAATAATCTAAAATAAACATGATTGAATTTCTACATAAATTTCAGAACATTCCAATTTATGCAAGAAAGTAATGCTTACCATCCAAACAACTAATTATCAATTGCTAACAAACTCTTGCCAAAATATATTCAATTAGTAGGGAACCTGTTTCTTCACTGCTAATGCTATTCTGCTAACCTGTTGGCAATTGAAATACCAGAAACTGGCGTTCAGACTGTTTGGGAATGTTTGTCCGTCAAATATCATGTTTGTATGAAGCATTTATTAATAGAGAAGCGTAATGAAAACACTTAATCTTTCCTTTGCGGGAGATCATGGTAAATTCGTTTAGATTTATAGACCATTGCTATTTCCTGAGAAATATGTACATTAATCTTCCGTCAAGACATGTAGAGATCAGCTCACGGTGAGAATTTACATCACTAAAATCTTCTGGTTTATCTAATGGGATCAGGTACACAAGACATTAAGTTTGCTAAAAATCACCTGACTTTATCGGACTATCTTCCTCGTTCATATTTTTATAAAATAATCTTATGGGATTAGTTTTACATTCAGAATCAGTAGGCAGTCTGATATAATTCTGGATTGTAAATTACAGGTATCGTCTGCTGTTGTGGAACTGCACGAAGAACTACCCGCGCCGTGACGTCATAAGTAATCTACAAGATACTTACCCGGAGAAGTTGTGGCTTATCTGTCAATATCAGGGTGTTGACTTCTTAGTGATATAAACGCTCTAGAAACCACTTCGATCGTGAAGGAGATTTGGACATAAAAATTCTTATGAGATACTGTTGAACAAGTTTCTCCTGATATCATTTTCATCCATCCAGACAACAAGTGGTTTCGAAACATATCGAATGTGCAAAATGAATTTACATTGTCATTGAAAGGTGTGATAGATAGAATAAACACACCAAATAAAACCTGTGGAACGTAATAATTTTGTACAAGAAACGAAACTCATTTTTTGCCTAGAGGTCTTCATATTCATTTATCTTTGACATTGAATATAGTATGGCAACGGGACACAAGCTAGTGAAGGAAATTACCGATCAGTTTCTTCACTGCAAGATATGTTACGAACCCTACAAGGAGCCAAAAACTCTCACGTGTTTACACACATTCTGTGCTGATTGTATTCAAAAACACGTGGACTCGGACTCTAACCGTAGCTCGCGATTCTTGTTATACAGTCGTTATATCACGTGTCCGCTTTGTCGGAGCAAGACTGAAATACCGACAGGAGGTGTCCGTCGACTTCCGGATAATTTTCTTGTATCAAGTTTAACGGATGTTCTCGATCGTAAAAAGGCTGGAAAATTCCCCCCGTGTGAAATTTGTCCTGGAGAGCGTTCAAGGATACATAACCATGCAAGTCACAAATGTTTAGACTGTGCCAAATTACTATGTAAATCTTGTGTCGATCTCCATTCAACAACTAAAGTCACACAACATCACAGTCTGATCGACATTGAAGGCGAAAAAGACATTGAATGTAAGAATCACCCAGAAGAAATAGTGCGGTATTACTGCGAGCCGTGTGAAGAGTGCATCTGTGTCGTCTGCACGTTTCAGGAGCACCGGGACCATGAGATATGCTCCTTTAGTGACGGTTTTTCGAAATATAAATCCGGCCTTGACTCTTTATTAGAAAAATGCAAGGAGAGACTTAATGATGTTGAAATGAGGTTATCTAATGTCAACAGTGTGGAATCAACATTGAAAGAAACTCGCGAGAATATACGTGACTTGGCTATCAGCTATATTGCACAAGTGAGACAAACTGAAAGGCAGCTTATGCAAAAAGTTGAGGAAGATTTTGGAACTAAAGCTCAAGAGTTTTTGAAAAATAAAGAATGGCTACAAGAAAATTACGAAGGTTTAAAAACCACGTGCAATCTCGCAGAAATTATTATGAACGATCGCGGAATCGAGATGCTTCTTTTGAAAAAAGAACTTCAAGATAAGTTATCAGCCCTGCTTGAGCCGGCTCTGCCTTCAGTCCCCGAAGACCTGTCGCACCACCTGAAGTTTGTCCCTGGTAATGTTAAATTAGGACATATTTCCTGGAAATCAGAAGATGATGGTGATTGCGACGGCGGAAGTGTAAAACATACATTATCGGTACAAGAAGAGCGGCCTCGAAAGAGGCAATGCGTAACACGTGATACACAAACAGATAATAGCTCCTCGTCGCCACCGCTTAATTTTGAAGAACTTATTACCGATATCTCCCCCGGAACTCCTGCAGTTAATGGCGTATGTCCAACTGATATCAAACATAATCTGAGCAAAAATATTTCTTCATCTAAAACAGATGTAAGTGTAAATACTATGTGCTCCGTGGATGAAATTAAAATGGGCGGAGTTTGTGTTAAATGTTCAGCAGAATTAAAAAAAGATTATGGATCTTCTAGTTCCTTACCAGTCATTGACGGTGACCCACCTGCTATTCAGGACATTATCATTACAAACTGTGTCACGAACGACAAAGATCAGCGTCACGGTAGACGTCGCCGTAGTCTTATCAAGAGCCGACGAGTCCAGACCGATCTATCTCTATCGACCGAAAGTTTAGATGACATACTTTCACCTACCCGTATGTCCAGCCAAGAAAGCTTAAATGGGTCTTTTCGAAAGTTAAGCCAGAATTCTCTAACAGCAGTTGCAGAGTGTGTTATCACGACATCGATAGGTTTAGATCCCATAGATCTAGAACCGCCGCCGTTGATCCGCCAGAAGTTGTTCACTAGAAACGTAAGTGTGAATACATCAGAAAATATCCGTGTGATACCTGATTCGAAATCAGTAAAAACTAATACCGATCCTGCGGAATCCCGAGATTCCACGACTATGACTTGCCCATCAAATATTACCCGTGATACACAAACCGCAGATAAGATCTTTGTTCACCAAGCGATTGCTACTGATTATACAGGACAGAGAAACAAGCGTACATCAACTCCGATCATAATTACAACGGACAATAGTACGCATATGCCCCAAATAACACACGAGAGTAGAATCACGTGGACAGATGCTGTTGAGACAACGGAGAGAGCAGTGTTTACTGAAATGGCGGAAGTTGTTGAATGTGGTACGGAAACTGTTCCGCCGTCGCTTTGTGACCTAGGAATTGATGTGAAACCTCAAGTCAACACTATGGAAACTAACACAGACCCGGTGCAATTTGCGGATAGCATAGATTCCAGTGTAACTGGCACAAAGTCAAAAGAAAGAAAAAGTAAAACTAAAGATTCAAAAGAAAAGGACAAAAAAGAGAAATCAACAGACAAAAAGACAAAAGATAAGAAAGAACGAAAAGAGAAAAAGAAGTACAAAGATTCTTGTATTGAAACTGATCCAGTTTTGAGATCCGATAAGGAAGTTTCAACTCTAGTTCAACAGTTCAAAGAGTCATGGACCGAAACTTTCACACCACAGTTGGTAAATACCGGCATATCTCCAGCACGACCGGCAACTCTTGAGGCGTCGTCTGCGACTGACTCAGTCCAACTGATGGAACAAGCTATAAACACAGATATTATAAAACACCAAGAGAGCGCAACTGAAACGATCATCGAAGTGTGTGAGGGTGAAACGTTAACAGAGAGAATTGGTCAACAGGATGCACAGACAACCGTTGATCTACATCAACAAAGTGTTGAAACAATCACAGACGAATGTTACGTGACAGAATCGGGCTGTATGACAGACGCTGAATGGTTCTGGGACAGCGACCGTGACCTTAACGTCGTCGTTTGTGACGTCTGCCAAGAGCGTAGGGCATTTGTTGATGCCGCGACGTCGCCAATCGACATCTATGGTCTAGATAAAGTTAGCCCGCCAAAAATATTAATAACAAGTGAAACTCAAACCACTAAGATAAAATTGTACGATAGATGTAATATGACATCATTTGAATTTGAAGACATACCGGAACAATTGCGAGAATTACAATATTGTGACGTGACAACTTCTACGGAAAACTTGCCATATATCGGTCTCTTAAGTGATATGGACTGTGACGAACTGATTCTGGTTCCTGAAATTGCTATCGACTTAATTGGTTCAGAAGCCGAGTACCATAGAGCATTGATGAATTCATTTCATGCCGATATGTGTGAAAGTGGGGCTCAAACTATAATATCCTCCGAGAAACTGAATATTGATATGTTGTTGTCATCAGACCCCGAGCGTGCCATGGACTTGTTTAAAGCATTGCCTTGCAATTATATAACAATCGGTGTAAATACTGAGCATACATTGACTTTTGAAAAAGAGACATGCACCCCTTCGGTACATCAACTGTCCAAAGGCACAAATACGTTACCACACTGCGAAAGGGTGGACAAATCAACAAGCACGGGATCATATGTTAAAGCTATGCAGGAAAACTTTGCCCAGTCTCCAATTATCTCTTCTAAAGTAACTAAAGTTGAAAAGAGAGATGTTTGCGTGGAGACAGATTCCTCGCTCATGGATGAAAAAATGATTGCTTGTATAAACAAACTGAAAACTGTTTCTGAACGGTTGAATTCCCCAACAACAAAAATGTTTGCCGAAACTTTACCTTGGAATAAGAAGCCTGAAAATGATGAAGTCGAAAATTCAAACTCATTGACTCAAGAACTTGATAAAATATCCGAAGCTGATAGAAAGAAAACCGTTATGGATTTAGTTGCCAAGTCACAAGCTATAACCAGACCAAAAGAAACTAAAACCGAGCCTGTCCGCAGAAAAGCACAGCCGCTCACTACATTGAAGGGCATACCTAAGGATAAATCTCCGGACACTGGGAGGAAATCAGCTGTACAACGACGGGACTCTCTAGACAGTAATGCTTCTACATCAAGTAACAAGAGTGGCATCCAGACTGCTACTGTCCCTAAAAAGTCTCCGAACTCTCGCCGTAACAATTCTGCACCAGGAAGGATAGCGCTAGTACCCACGCCAGGAACCACGCGCAAAGCTTCACCTGCCACGCAGCAGAAATCGAGCAACAACAAACCGATAACAGTAAAACAAGACGGCGCAGCTACTTTACCTGTACCTAAACAACAAAGTCAGGGACCAGAATTCTACTCAACAGTACCGAAGACCCGGCATCCAAAGCACGGTCTGTCCAGTATATCCGAGAATCGTCACTCATCGGGATCCGATATGACCAGTACATCCCACCGCTCAGCATCCGTGTCTGAACCACAAAACACGTCCAGTTCCTCACTGGACAAAAGTTTAGATTTTTCATCCCTGAAGATTACAGTACCACCTCGCGCACCTTCAGCCTCTCCAACGCCAACTCGACATCCGACAAAACATGATACAAATAAAGGTGCTAGACCGAAGACAGCGCCACTTCCTCTCACCCGGGCCGAGGTAATTCCTTCAGTTGACGTCATACCTTCAGTTGACGTCATACCCGATACGCGCATACGCACCGGGAGCACTTCTTCCGACCAGACCGACAACGAGCCCTCACAAGAAAAGAAAGGGTTCATGAAAAAGCTTTTCGGGTCCAAGAAGAAGAAATCCTCTGAGAAGCGGAACGCTTCTCCCAGCAAGTCGCCGAAACCCGGTCGAAAAGTTCAAGTCGCCGCTCCGGAGCTCCCTCCCTCAGAGCCAGCTCCAGAAAAGCCTAAAGACAAACCCAAACCTTTCGTGTACATGCGTTCTCGGATCTTCTCGATCGAGCAGAAGGACGAGAACAAGTACAACAAACCAATCGTGAACAAATATTGCGTGAACGACGAGACTCCGCCAGTGCTGGACTTTGCTGCTACATTCACACCCAAGAAAAAATAGGGAGCCATATGCTCGGCTTAATACGTTAGTGCACGCTATTTTGACAAAAGCCATATTACTGTAATTTAAAATGGGAGGATAATTTGTCAATTGTTTAAATGAAATGTTGGTTTTGCTCCCGATGTTATGTTTTATAAGACATTACGAGACTATAAAATTAATGAAGGAGTTTTATGAACACCGATGTGCAAATTAAGCAAACTGGAATTCCACGAACTTCAATGCAAATTTAATCATTAATGATCAATTTTCTCGGCGGATCCTTTTTGTAAGAATTACTTACTCAAAAACTAACGTAAATATATCTAATATGTAACTTAAACCATCTTTTCTATGTCTTAAGACAAGATTATTTTTACTTTTGTTTTCGATAAAAACGACTAAGTTCATTCATATCGCATCTCAACATTTTTATTAAGTCGAACGTTTGGGCTCTCCATTATTTTCTTATTTACAATATTTCAACTGTTGCAATCATACAATATTGGTTTAAAAATGCATTGAACATGAACCATATCTAAGTTTAATGAGTCTCTAGATTGATACTTATGTGCCATAATAAAAATGTGATATTTTCGCACTTGAAACAGGAATTTCGGTAGAATGAATTAATTATAAATCATTTCAAAAGGCGTTTATGGCGTTATGTCAATTGAAGTGAAATCGTATTCCGTACATTAAATCATAATTTCTGTCGAAAACGTTGTATCAGTTAAAATACAAACAGAAGCTGTTTTACTGAAATTATGCCAGATTAGTTTACCTGCGAATCAGCGTTCTGATAAATTCGCAATCAACATTTGCTTCTTTCTTTGAAATCATTGTTTTCAGTTATCAGCAATTTGCACAGTTTCTAAATTTAACGATGGGCATGCGTCACGAAACGCTGTCAGAATGACGGATCAAGTAATGTGTTTGATATAGAAACCATAACATGAAAAAACACAATGTAATTGTTCTTTTTGGCTTACAAAAAACGGAAATTCTTTAGATAACCTGCTGAAATAGCAACAGACGCAATTGGCATAAACGCTTAGTAAATGCGAAGTATGTAAAAGGCGGGACCTTTTAAATTGTTGGAACTAGATTTCTTGTTAAGAAGTCATTTCAAATTTTCATCAAACTAATGACTTCAATAAAACAATGCTTGTAGTGTGCAGGCTACATTATTTTATGGCAATTAGAGTCTGAACTTTATTCACGATAAGTCTGAAATATGTGAAACGTTTTTTTGCGCAAGATAGAAGAAACAAAGTATCTCTTTTCTATTGTGTAGTACAGATCAACCGCTATTTTGAGAAATCTGACATTTTGAGGTGGCCAATTCATAGGAATACTTTTAAATAAGCAGTCCATTGACGTCAGAAAACTGACGTAAAAGAAATGAAATTAATATCAACAAAAATCGAAGAGATTGAATTGTATAGGCCTAATATTCAGAGTATTTTATTTTTTATTCTTCCTATTAGATCTAACATAATAGAAAAAATAACAACAATGAAAAAATTTGGTAATAAAACATTTAAAAATAAAAGGTATGAGAAAAAAACATTTGAGTATTTTGGCTATTTGACTGATGACATCATGGTTAATGTATAATCTGTGTAAAGATCTTATCTAGTAGTTTTGTAAGATAAATCAATCACTTAACTATTTCGGCATTTTTATATTTTCACAGATTTTTCGAGACTTTTTTTGCTAACAGATAAAGAATGCTGGTGCGTCATGTTTTTCTGTAGATTTCTATCTTGATCTTCTGTTTTGTAAATAAGTTATTAGATAGATAAGCTGTTATATTGAGGCACATCACGGGAAACTTTGTCTTCTGTTATATTTTTTTTTTGCATAAAAATTTACGTTGTTACTATACTTAGAAAGAACTAACAATGATCTTTTTTTTCTCATAACTAATATGTGATTTTATTGCATATCTTAAATTTATATAATGTACCACGAAATTCACACTTTAAGTAATGTCGTCTTCTCAACTTTAAGACGTCATGCAAATTCTCGAAGATACAATTTCCCGTGACGGGCCCCATATGGAGATATATTTTAGTGAATATATACCATGTGAGGATCTGTGATAACCTATATATACCTCTAGACTTTGTATTTTATTAAAGGTGCATACAGTTTAGGGTAGATCCCCGAAATATATGTGTGAGGAATAATTGTTTCATTTTCTTTTAAATTCTACGGAATTGCGTATCACTTGTTATCAGCATGTTTCACTGATGTGAAATATCAATCAGTATAATCTTGACCTTTTCTCTTCTAGTAACATAACATTTCTGAAAGAATTGTGAAGACTTAATTTGACCATACTTAAATTGTTGACTTCAAAACCATTACCTATCTTTGCAAACTATTAATGAGTTTATCTCCAGTGATTAGACCATTTGCCCTACACGAACCAAATGAGGAAAGACTTGAACGCATGCAAAGATAATGCATAACGAAGCACGACTGCACGTTCTCAACGTGCATGATGTGACTGTTTGGTGTAAGCGTTTGTGGAGTTAAAACGAAGTCTAATTTTCATAAGAAATTAATTTAAATTTGATTTCATGGGTATTTTCTCAAAGAAATGTAGTCTCATTGCTGTGTCTAGAATTGCAACAAGTGTGTTTCATAAGAAGTTTTCTTTTGATTTATTTTGGCATCCGTACGTACATGTATAGGATCCATATGCTGCCTCGACAACTATTAAACTATTTTACATTAAAAAGAAATTTGATTTTGTTAAATATGATATTCAATTGTTCTTATATATAAATACACCTAATATAACATCACCGGTTTGTCTTGACAAGCTTATTATGGAATAAATATTTTTGACATTTCAATTAGATTTCAGTTTTATGGGTGTTTTTTTTTAATTTAAAATATTTTGACGTGTGGCATAGTAGAAGAATAAGAATTCTTTTTTTTTGCTCAAGATATGCATACATGTTGAATGGGATCGTTTATAATCTCTGATTAAAATGAATACTTGTCCGTTTATAATCTTTGAAATCAGTCGGTGGCGGCGCGAAGTAAAAGTTTGTCGAATTGTTTAAACCATCAACTCCCCGAAAAAATAAACGAATCACATTTTGATCACGGATTTTGTTACGCAATGAATTTCAAAATGTCCATAAATCTACATCAACATATTTTCTTACGTTCAAAACGGATCGAAACATTAATATTTTACCAAGTATTTCCATTTTCTGGACACAAAAGATCCATCACATACCTATAAATATTATAATATTATATAAAACGTGTATCTTGAAATTCATGTCATATTAAATCAACATACATATAATATTCTTGTTAATTTCTTAACACCTGTAAGTAACAATTGCATACAATAATATTTTTCACATTACATTTTTTTTTCATTTTCCGACCGCATGAACTCAGCCAGTTTAATTATAAAACTAAAGTCTTACATATATTTTGTAATTGTGCGTGGAATAACGCAGTGTTCTTTGTTCGTAATAGATAGAAATGGACCTACTAGTCTTGATAGGATGTGAAAAAAAAACAACACAAGATGCCTCAATTATGATTTATCTTCAAAAGTCCAATATACTCTAAAGCTGATTTAGTTTTAATTGGGGTTTAAAAAAGTTCAAGCGAAAGTCGTTGCCCTTCTAATTCCTTGAATTAGATGTTGTATTTGTTTATTTAAGTTAAGTATTTATTTTACGAACGTCGAGTAAACTCATCCTATGCTGATCTACATGAGCTTATATATTGTTGTTTATCAGATCTTCCCAAATATATATACTTAGATGTTCAGTCGAAAATTTGAGGAAAACTTGCGGAAATTAGGTTCTATCAGTACTTAACCGATAAGCCATTTTCTCCACGGTTGATTGAAGTTTTTATGGAGTAGAAACGATAATGTACGACAGATATAATCCTTGTGGATGCTGTTTACTTATGTTTTATATCTATTTTCGAGAACTGGAGATATTCATAATGGTGGGGGGTAACTTCGATGTTGGTGAGATATTAATATCTGTTATCTTTTATATCAAATATTCGACATTTTATAATTTTTTCTCATAAAATTCGTTTGAGGCAGATTTTTAAGCTAAATTCTACTCAAGTCCTGACAGTAATTTATATCTTTGAGTGCGCATGAAGAATAAATGTGTATAAATAGAATATTTAATAAATGATAAAAATCTGTAACAGTTGTTCTATTTCTATGCTACTTAAGTGGAAACACAACTCTGGTAGTCATTCCGGGCGTTTGTTTTCTTACTTTCCTTCTCTTTCCAATCACATGTTAAGGTTAGACTACAGTTATTCATTTCCTACAGGCTCCCAGTAAAGCGTCATCTCCTATTCTGAAATAGCTATTGAGCCAAGGCCTTAAAATCTGACTTTTGAGAATAAAACTAACCTAGAAACATCATAAAATCACAACAAAATATAGCGTAACAAGTAAACTTTTTCGCAACATGCACTGGAATACCACTCTCCTCAACTATGCGCCACTGTCATTTTTTCCACCTTTCCAAAACGATTTCCAATTTTTAAAGATAAAACTTTTTATAAAGTCAAAATATAAATGTAAACATTTTGTTTCAACTCCTGTTTACTGTACATTTTTAGATATTTTTTGTTCAATATGCTTTTGCATTTTCAACCAATATCCGAGTTATTTTGTTTATAGCTGTGCATAAACCCTAGACAAAAATGACTCGTTTCCGACCCCACCCCCAGACAAATTTGACTGGTCCCGAGCAACCTGAATTACTGTTATAGTAGTCTTACCTAACGTTGGTTATTTTACATGGATACTGGATTGGCTTGAACCATAATAACTTAACCAGGTTTCAGGTAGGAATAACTCGATCTACAACAAAATATTAAAGGTCCAGCGAAAAACCCTCGCCTATCTTGTTACGCAATGTTTCGTCTCGAATCCCACTGTCTTACAAAATCTGGTCCTAGTTATGAACAATGAACCTTACGAAAACTATTTTAATTAAATGAAACCTACGCTGGTCCTGGTAATGAACAATTAACCTTGCGGAAACTATTATGTTTCTATGTAACCTATGCTGGTTCTAGTAATGAACAATTGACCTTGCGGAAATTATTATGATTCTATGGCACCTACGCTGGTCCTTGTCATGAACAGCGAGCCTTGCGGAAACTATAATGATTCTATGTTACCTACGCTGGTCCAAGTAATGAACAATTGACCTTGCGGAAATTATTATGATTCTATGGCACCTACGCTGGTCCTAGTCATGAACAGCGAGCCTTGCGGAAACTATAATGATTCTATGTTACCTACGCTGGTCCAAGTAATGAACAATTAACCTTGCGGAAATTATTATGATTCTATGTAACCTACGCTGGTCAAAGTAATGAACAGCGAACCTTGCGGAAACTTTTATGATTCTATGTTACCTACGCTGGTCCAAGTAATGAACAATATCCTTGCGGAAACTATTATAATTCTTTAGTTTTCAAAATGAACAGGATCAGAAATTTGCACTTTGTTCTTAAATGGCGAGAGAGCTGACTTTGTTAAAATGATCAAGAAAAATGACATCTCAAAATCAGAATAAGCAGAGATAGGCCGGTGGCCAGGAACATGTTTGCTCCCCCCCCCCCCCCCTTAGGGAATTTTGTAGACATGATTTTTCTGAAAGCCTGTTATGTCCTGGATATTTTGCAGTTTGTTTGCACTCTGGCGAGTGGGGCATAAGGGTGTTACGGAGGTTTTAATATGTTACCCCTTAAATTTGTAGAAAAAATATATGGATTTTGAATCTTTAATTCTGCTCTATTCCAGATACGATTTAATAAAACTTATATTTTTATATAAGGATGAAGTATTATCTGTTGATTGATGTTGTTTTCATTTCAAAAATTTTGCAAATAGGTAACATATTTTGTGTATAACATACATAACCCTAAAAAGATGAAATTTACGTCAGAAACTTACCTGTAGGATTTTTATTTGTAATCATAATTTGGCAATAATACATGTTTTTGAAAGCTGCATGATCAAACAATATAAAACAGTGTGATTTTCATAAAAATCACACTGGCTATTGTAATAATTTTTCCATAATCTTATATGTTACCATATCGCTAATTCAAACATTATATTCATGTTTTGGGATAAACAAGCATAAAATATAGAGTTTAATTAAATTATTGAGCTTTATAAATGTAAGTGTTCTTGAAACTTCCATGACTTCAAATTTTCAACATACATAACATATGTTACTTATTAAAATAAGGCTTATTTCCTTGTTTTTATTTTATTTTTAATGGAGTTAGCTGATATCTATTTGAAGAAATTAACTATGTGTGCTCTGTGCAATGTCCTGATGTTTGTTAGCCCTGTGTAGATTTCTAAATACATTCACAGACGTTTTTTTAAACTAATATTACTGATTGAATGAAGTATTTTCTCTAAAACTGATATTGTTGTACAAAGAACTGATTACATTTACAAAACTGTATCACGACTATGCAATCATTTTAGATTAAACTATAAAATAATAATAATAAGAAGTTTATAGTGTATACTATGTTATGTTATGTTATGTCATGTGGTTAAAATGTTAAAGTGTTTAAGCTTGTCCATTGTAAACCTTCAAATCTCCGTAACATTTAATTCCGATGTTACAATATTGACAAAGTACAATGCATTTATGAATTAAATTCTAAAAAAATAATTTTTAGAATTGGTTCCAAAAAAGTAAAAAGACAAGAGATAAAAATATTGCTTTGAAAAGTGTTACAAACAAAACTAATTAAAATTAATTATATGTTACCTAATTATTTAAAAAATGTTTTTTAAAAAGATCACTTAGAATAAAGAAAATAAATTTCTAAACTGTGTTTTACCCGGTAGTTTGTATCTAGATTACCGTAGAGTCATTCATAATGTGAATATAAACTATATTTACTAAAAACAAGTTCTGGTCTTTTAGAGCAATAATAACTGACATTGCTCTTAAATAAAACATGTGAAATAAGAAAAATAAATTGTCCTAAATGAAACATTATTTTTTCCATTGTTCAAAGAAAGCTTAAGAATTTCTTATGAATTCCTTAAGATCTTTGTAGAATGTTATTTTTCTTTAAGACAAATAAGTGTTAAAGAGAAACATCCTAATTTGAAAGACAATCTGTGTAATGCAGGTGATGGTAAGCTAACAGACAAGTTAACGTTGACTTATGTATAATAATTTTTTAGGTAAAAATTCTTTTACTTGAGTCAAAAAAATTGCTATATAATGCTCATGCTGTTTCAATGTTTTACAAATTCTACACTGAACCTTAGTATTTTAGATGAATAAAACTACTTTAAAAACATTTCGAACATCAGATAATTTAATCAGCTAATTAGTGTAAAGTTTAAATTAAGTAGCTTTTAAATTTGTTATATATCAACTTTAACATAATATAATATTATATAAAAATATTTATCAAAATGTTAATTAACTAATCATTTGCAGTTTCTTGCTTTTCTTTTCTTATTATTTTTGCTGATTATTAAAGTAAAAATTGGTAACATATTATAGGATGACTAAACACATAAATAGAACAATAAAATGATAAAAAATGTTAATTTTGTTCATTCTTTCTTTTCTACATTTTGTTAGAACAAATTAATGTTATCTGTCTCAATCGAGAGTATCTGGACTTAGCTTTAGACTGGATGCAACAGCCCATGATTAGTGCAAACGTAAGCTGAATTACAATGTTGTCACTGAGCCATATTGATAGGTTTATTGTTAATTTAAAAAAAATTAAAATGGGACGAACTTGAACCATCTACATCATACACATTTATTTCAAGACATATTGAGCAGTACACATATCATTAACCTCTGAAGTTTAACTACATTTAAATTAAAAAATAAATTTACTGTTTAATATCACCAGCATCAATACCTTAATTTCCTTTTGTAACATAATTCTTAATATATATTACCTATTTTAATACAAGATACATAAAGTGCAGGAAGGTTGGTAACTAAAATACGTTATTTTGGGTAACATATTTAAAAATGGTGATTTATGATATGGTATTTATTTTTATTATGATATAAAGCTAACTAATCGTTAAAACTAATGAAGAGGTGTATTTAAACAAAAACAATTACACCAAAACTTCAAATTTATAAACCATAGGCAAAATTATATGATATAGCATAATACTAAAGTCACATATATTACTAAAGTTATAGATAATATTAACAAAGTGTTTAACACAGTTTACACAATATGTCTTTCAGAGTTTATTTCTTTATAATTTATTTTATTTATAAATATTTTATTTGCTATCTTTGAGATTTTTTTCCATTGTTATTTTTTTCAGATATTTTGGTTTTTGGAATTTACAAATATATGTATTTATTTACATACATTAAACAAGAAGTGTGTCTCAATGTGACTTTATTACATTTAAATACTGCATTCTTATTTATATTAATGAATTAAGCAAATAAAACAGAAATTACTTGCTAATGTAAGTAAGAAATGTTTCATACAACTTTTTAAACTAGGTTTTGATGTTAAGTAACATATCTTAATGACTATTTATAGACCTATACCTTAGGTTGCAGATGTTTTATTGCATTAAAAATTAAAAAAACAACATCTTCCTGGTGTAGAAAAAATAGGTTTATTTCCGATTATAATAGAATATATAATTATAATTGCCAATTATTTCTTCAACGCATAAAATTTTCGCAAAGGTCACATATTCAAACAGGCGTTACGGTAAAACACCCCACTCGCCAGAAAGCAAACAAATGGCAAAATGCGAAGAATGGGATAGGCTTTCAGAAAAACATACTCTTCAAAATTCCCCCAGGGGGATGGGGGTCTATTGGCAGCTCAAGGTCTATTACATTTATGGCTTGTTTTCCCATTTTCTTTTCTTTCGGTAACATATTTCAATATAGCGTTACGGGCTTATGTCCCAATATATATCACTGTATTACATTTGTCCTGAATTCTCATTTATCTTTCTATATTTTACCTATAAGCACAAATTACTTGCTACTGCATGTAAGAAATGTTTCATACATCTTATTTTACTAGGTTTTTTATGTTAAGTAACATAACTTAATCACTATTTTAGACCAATACCTTAGGTTACAGATGTTTTATTGCATTAGTAATGTAGATTAGAGCTTCCTAGTGTAGAATAAATAGATTTATTTTAGAATTTTTACAATTATCAAATGTTTCATTCTTACACAAACTTTTTTCAAAGGTAACATATTCAAACAGGCGTTACGGAAAAACGCCCCACTCGCCAGAGTGCAAACAACTTGCAAAATGCGTAGAATGGTATAGGCTTTCTGAAAAACATACCCTTCAAAATTCCCTTAGGGGGGGAGGGGGGTCTATTGGCAGCTCAAGGTCTAAGAGTATTAAAGAGAAAAACATTACTTAGGTTTGCTAGCTTTTTTTGAATGTCGTATTCAAGAAATAGTTTGATGAAAATACTCCACACTGACAGGTTGTTAAAGAAATATTAATTTACTGCCGGATGGAGGTCAATTAGTTGTTTTGTAAACTACAGATTTATTTATTGGTTTTGCACATGTATATTTTAAAATCATGATAACATTCTTTTTTCTTAGCATACTCTGGGAAAGGGAAGTATCAAAGAGACTCTGCTTATGACTTTTTATCCTGTTAGCCTCCCCTAGATTGACTATCCTGGAGCATTCTTCAAAGACCTTAATGTGAGTTTTGGCATATTTTAGTACTTTTTAATCAGACACATAGAAACAAATAAACTAGCCTGGTGGCACCAGCTAGATGGTTTAAAGGAAACACTGAAATACTATTATCTTCTTTTTTATACATTTCATTTTCCCTTTTTTAATGATATGCTGAATCATCTACCTATGTTCTGGGAGATAAGGGAAGTAAAATGCACATAAGTGAAGTACCTGCAGAAGTTGCTTTTCTTGGAGGTATTGATGATTATTGTATAAGTGACTTGAGACCATTTAACAGAACATAGGGACGGGAGCCAGTCTACAAATAAACGTTTGGAATACATTTTATGGGTTCAGAACGTATATTAGAATTTTGTCAGAACTTCGTATGCCCATTAGCAAAATACAGCATCTCAGTGTTTATGAGTTAAGAAAAACATCCTGTTCTCAAAGAGCTTACATACTGCCATTAAGAAGCCCCGTACCTCTCGGGAAAATAATATAATCCGATGGTGGCGTCATCACACACCATGTCAACAGTTTACGTTAATTCCGTTAAATTGATGGTGTTTTGTTTTTTCGAGGTTGAAAAACATCGGCAACAAAAAAACAATATGTTCATACTCTAATGTCTAGGTCCCCATCAGGGGTTCGACATTACTGGAAGATAGATAGATACTCGAAAAAAAGGATTCTACAATCAGGGTCTATTTAATTGATTAAATAGACCCTGCTACAATACTGTCTGTAATATTTTTTATGTTTATGTTCTGAAGAGATAGACCGTTATTGCTCGTTATAAACACGGTATTCAGCAGGTTACAAACGTATAGAATAACTTGGAAAATACGATTCCCGACCATGTATTTCAGTAAAAACGTACTTCCGTTCTTACGGATTTATTCATATGCCGGTGCAATGTTGTAAACTGACCCCTGTAGAATAATGACCATCCCTGGTCAATATTTGATCAGGAATCGTGACTCCACTCGGACATTCAGCCCTGCATTAAATGCTTAATCCTGGGTCGGACACTCAGCTCTGCATTAAATGCTTAGTCCTGTGTCGGACATTCAGCCCTGCATTAAATGCTTAATCCTGGGTCGGAGCAAAAAGAGAGGATACTCAGCTCAGCATTCAAAAGGTATGTCCCTCATTGTTAACTGTGGGTTCGAAATTAAACTCTGCATTTACCAATGTAGAGCTATGAGGTCGACATTCAGCTCTGTATTCACCAATGTACTTTTAGATCGATATTCATGTCTGCATTCAATGTTTAATTGTGGGTTCTGCATTCACCATTGTGCAGCCTTGACATCGACATTCAGCTCTGCATTCATAAAGTTAGGCTTTTGAATGTTTAGCTGTGGGTTGCACATTCAGCTCTGCATTCATAATAAAGGCAGGCTTTTGAATATTTAGATGTGGGTTGCACATTCAGCTCTGCATTCATACAGTTAGGCTTTTGAATATTTAGATGTGGGTTGCACATTCAGCTCTGCATTCATAATAAAGGTAGGCTTTTGAATATTTAGATGTGGGTTGCACATTCAGCTCTGCATTCATACAGGTAGGCTTTTGAATATTTAGATGTGGGTTGCACATTCAGCTCTGCATTTTTAAAGGTAGGCTTTTGAATATTTAGATGTGGGTTGCACATTCAGCTCTGCATTCATAAAGGTAGGCTTTTGAATATTTAGATGTGGGTTGCACATTCAGCTCTGCATTCATAAAGGTAGGCTTTTGAATATTTAGATGTGGGTTGCACATTCAGCTCTGCATTCATAATAAAGGTAGGCTTTTGAATATTTAGATGTGGGTTGCACATTCAGCTCTGCATTCATAATAAAGGTAGGCTTTTGAATATTTATATGTGGGCTGCACATTCGATCAGCTCTGCATTTTTAAAGGTAGGCTTTTGAATATTTAGATGTGGGTTGCACATTCAGCTCTGCATTCATAAAGGTAGGCTTTTGAATATTTAGATGTGGGTTGCACATTCAGCTCTGCATTCATAACAAAGGTAGGCTTTTGAATATTTAGATGCGGGTTGCACATTCAGCTCTGCATTCATACAGGTAGGCTTTTGATTATTTAGATGTGGGTTACACATTCAGCTCTGCATTCATAATAAAGGTAGGCTTTTGAATATTTATATGTGGTTTGCACATTCAGCTGTGTTGGGATATCGGTTACAAATCACAATCGATCATCAGTTGTAATCGGTTGCCACTTCCGATGTGATTTCACAGATAATTAATAGGTTTATAAATCATATCTGTGTTACATTAACAAATGGTTTCTAATAAGTAGCTTATATAATATCCCTTATTATTGTGTGTTTGCTGCTAATTTCTACATAAAGGAGGGTGTTCCAATTACAAAAATAAAACTTTTTCGCGTGTTTTCATTAAATATGCACTGATTAAAATGAAAAAACAATGCTTAACAAAGAATACACACCCCAAAATACGTTGTTGATAGCACTTAATGCCCAAAAGGCCCTACCAATTAATTTCAATCATTTCTAGTACAGATATTGACCAAGATACCGGTATGTTTAATTGTGCAGTAGTTTACAGCCGGGGGTATACATCGGTTTAATAAAATTATGGGATAATGACATCGATTATCGGCATCGGGAAGTTCTAACTGATGATTAATCGATGTCTTTCGATCATCGGCACATCACTACATTCAGCTCTGCATTCATAATAAAGGTAGGCTTTTGAATGTTTAGCTGTGGGTTGCACATTCAGCTCTGCATTCATAATAAAGGTAGGCTTTTGAATATAAAGCTGTGGGTTGCACATTCAGCTCTGCATTCATAATAAAGGTAGGCTTTTGAATATTTAGATGTGGGTTGCATATTCAGCTCTGCATTCATAAAGGTAGGCTTTTGAATGTTTAGCTGTGGGTTGCACATTCAGCTCTGCATTCATAATAAAGGTAGGCTTTTGAATATTTAGATGTGGGTTGCACATTCAGCTCTGCATTCATAAAGGTAGGCTTTTGAATGTTTAGCTGTGGGTTGCACATTCAGCTCTGCATTCATAATAAAGGTAGGCTTTTGAATATTTAGATGTGGGTTGCACATTCAGCTCTGCATTCATAAAGGTAGGCTTTTGAATGTTTAGCTGTGGGTTGCACATTCAGCTTTGCATTCATAATGAAGGTAGGCTTTTGAATATTTATATGTGGGTTGCTCATTTAGCTCTGCATTCATAAAGGTAGGCTTTTGAATGTTTAGCTGTGGGTTGCACATTCAGCTCTGCATTCATAAAGGTAGGCTTTTGAATGTTTAGCTGTGGGTTGCACATTCAGCTTTGCATTCATAATGAAGGTAGGCTTTTGAATATTTATATGTGGGTTGCTCATTTAGCTCTGCATTCATAAAGGTAGGCTTTTGAATGTTTAGCTGTGGGTTGCACATTCAGCTCTGCATTCATAATAGGCTTTTGAATATTTAGATGTGGGTTGCACATTCAGCTCTGCATTCATAACAAAGGTAGGCTTTTGAATATTTAGATGCGGGTTGCACATTCAGCTCTGCATTCATACAGGTAGGCTTTTGATTATTTAGATGTGGGTTGCACATTCAGCTCTGCATTCATAATAAAGGTAGGCTTTTGAATATTTATATGTGGTTTGCACATTCAGCTGTGTTGGGATATCGGTTACAAATCACAATCGATCATCAGTTGTAATCGGTTGCCACTTCCGATGTGATTTCACAGATAATTAATAGGTTTATAAATCATATCTGTGTTACATTAACAAATGGTTTCTAATAAGTAGCTTATATAATATCCCTTATTATTGTGTGTTTGCTGCTAATTTCTACATAAAGGAGGGTGTTCCAATTACAAAAATAAAACTTTTTCGCGTGTTTTCATTAAATATGCACTGATTAAAATGAAAAAACAATGCTTAACAAAGAATACACACCCCAAAATACGTTGTTGATAGCACTTAATGCCCAAAAGGCCCTACCAATTAATTTCAATCATTTCTAGTACAGATATTGACCAAGATACCGGTATGTTTAATTGTGCAGTAGTTTACAGCCGGGGGTATACATCGGTTTAATAAAATTATGGGATAATGACATCGATTATCGGCATCGGGAAGTTCTAACTGATGATTAATCGATGTCTTTCGATCATCGGCACATCACTACATTCAGCTCTGCATTCATAATAAAGGTAGGCTTTTGAATGTTTAGCTGTGGGTTGCACATTCAGCTCTGCATTCATAATAAAGGTAGGCTTTTGAATATAAAGCTGTGGGTTGCACATTCAGCTCTGCATTCATAATAAAGGTAGGCTTTTGAATATTTAGATGTGGGTTGCATATTCAGCTCTGCATTCATAAAGGTAGGCTTTTGAATGTTTAGCTGTGGGTTGCACATTCAGCTCTGCATTCATAATAAAGGTAGGCTTTTGAATATTTAGATGTGGGTTGCACATTCAGCTCTGCATTCATAAAGGTAGGCTTTTGAATGTTTAGCTGTGGGTTGCACATTCAGCTCTGCATTCATAATAAAGGTAGGCTTTTGAATATTTAGATGTGGGTTGCACATTCAGCTCTGCATTCATAAAGGTAGGCTTTTGAATGTTTAGCTGTGGGTTGCACATTCAGCTTTGCATTCATAATGAAGGTAGGCTTTTGAATATTTATATGTGGGTTGCTCATTTAGCTCTGCATTCATAAAGGTAGGCTTTTGAATGTTTAGCTGTGGGTTGCACATTCAGCTCTGCATTCATAATAAATGTAGGCTTTTGAATATTTAGATGTGGGTTTCAAATTCAGCTCTGCATTCATAAAGGTAGGCTTTTGAATGTTTAGCTGTGGGTTGCACATTCAGCTCTGCATTCATAATAAAGGTAGGCTTTTGAATATTTAGCTGTGGGTTGCACATTCAGCTCTGCATTCATAAAGGTAGGCTTTTGAATGTTTAGCTGTGGGTTGCACATTTAGCTCTGCATTCATAATAAAGGTAGGCTTTTGAATGTTTAGCTGTTGGTTGCACATTCAGCTCTGCATTCTAAAAGGTAGGTCCCTGTATGTTTAGCTGTGGGTTGAACATTCGGCTATGCCTTCACCATTGTACACCTATGACAGCTCTGCATTAAAAAAACAGGTCCCTCAATGTTTAGCTGTGAGTTTGACATCCAGCTCTTCAATCACCAACGTCCAGCTAAAACATCGGCATTCAGCTCTGCATTCAATAAGATTAGGCCCTAAATGTTTAGCTGTTGGTTAGAATTATTCTCTGCATTTACCAATCGATATTCAGCTCTGCATTCAAAAACGTAGGTCCCAAATTGTTGAGAGTTGGACATTCACATGGTTAAGGTCACTTGTAATTGTTAACTCAAACAAAAATAATTATTTGTCCGGCTTAATAATTTGGCCGGTATTTACAGTATTAGTGTAACTATGGATGCTATAATATAGAGTCAAACCTGTCTTTAGCAGCCACCCAAGGGAGTGTCGAAAGAGGTTGCTGAAGACAGGTGGCTGTTAAAGACAGTAAAAAATAGAACAAAATGTCAGTTTAGGTCATATTCAAACTGGCAGTTTAAGACAGGTGGTTGCTATTCGCAGGTGGCTGCTAAGGCATGTTTCACTGTAGTCATTTGTGTTTGGCTGTCACGTGTGATACACCGGAGAGTTATATTTTCACAGATTCCTTGTTGATATTATATTCTCTTTGTTCACATTCTCTTGTTCATAACATCACAGTAAACACATTTTATTTTTATGTCAAACTATGAAATTGCATTGATATATATGAAAGAACAATTCAAATACATTCAATACAAAGGTGCTATGATCAGCGTCATATGCACACCATTGTTTTTGGCCAATTATAATCTACTAGAAAAAAGCTAAGCCTTGGATAAGAGCGAGCTGGGAATGGGAAAGCAAAATAATTCCCATCTAGCCACGGGTTTAGAGCAACAGTTAACTGGCCATGCAGGTGCAATCATGAACAGACCCATTATTGTCGAGTTCATTCTTTTGTACACCTGTATTACTAAGGCCCAGTGTAATTTTACCTATGCCGGTTTGGTTGTAATGATGTTAGTAATTTGCAAAGTCTTTGTGTGAACAAGCACATTTTCCTTTTCTGGTGATAATTTATATCATTTTGTTCTCCGATTTTGGCAGTTTGAAGCCTTTCACAATCAATAGAACATATGAGAATCTGTGTAGCATTCCAAGTTTCAGAGCAAAAATTCACAATTATTATAAATAGTAACATTTGTTGGAGCTAATTCACCAAGACAACTTGTATTTGTTTGTTCGTTTGAGAACCTGTTGGGAGAAGTGTGTGAACCGTAGAACCTGTAATAAACGCCCAGTGGCAAATTTGTTTTGCCACTGACTGTTCCAAGGTGCTTACCCCTCATGTTCTCTTTTTCGTTAATTGTTTGTGGCATCTTATTTCAAATTGATAATTTGATAAACGATGCCAAGACTCTTGTTTCCTTTGGCTGCATGGGGAGGTGGTATTTTCTTGGTGTGGCAATTCCTGATATGCATACTTCACAGTTTTACTATAAGTATATTGATTAATGATTGTCACTTGAAATCATTATCAAAATTCATGGTGCTAAAAGTTAAAGGCCACATCAATGCTTTCCATATATATACAAGGGATATTACTCAAACATTGATGGGCATTCAAACACTTTCACAGTTATAACCAATTTTAAAAGTTTCTAAGAGTCATTATTATAAAAATATCATTCTGGTCTATAGAAATGGCTTTGATGCTATGATATGATATTTTTCAGGTTTCATGTTGATTTTACAAATACTGTTAAAGTTTTTATAAAGCATTTATGTTAATGTTGTCATCTGAATTGGACGTAACTTAAACTTTTCACACTCCCGGACTGGCGGTTATAAAGCTGAGATTGGGAACCAGTCTCAAATCTCAAGCATCTGATTGGCTGAAATGGTGACTGGTCGCCATTTCAGCCAATCAGGTGATTGAGATTTGAGACTGGTTTCCATGCTCAGTTTTATAACCTTGGGCACTGATTTGTAATTGTCTTTTTGCAAGAAACTGTTTTTATATCCAACTTATTTGATGATTTTGAAAAAAGGTCAAATCAACATTGGGGAACAGAGTACACTGCACAATGACACTTTCAATAGAAAATGAAGAATTACAAACCATGTATTCATTTTACCATGTACTTTATTGTGACATCAGTAAATAATTCCATAACTAAATCAGTACATACACAAAGAAATAATATTGATGTTTACTAATGTAATATGATACATACTTATTGTATATTTGTGTTACTTATGCACACTTTTCAGACATACACTCGAACAATTATAACTAATTTATTCATGTATCTACATTTAAACACATAAAATATTGGTAAAACAAAAGAAAATTCATTAAAAAAACAGGGTAATTAAAATTGTACATATTCAAGACCCTGTTAAAAATTATTTGAACACAATAAAATAAATTTAACCATTTACTCAATATATATGCCTTTTATAAGTGTGTGCTACCAGTGTTGTTCCAGATCAGCTAGCACATGTATGCCATCTAATGATGATCTATTCTGTTCACTGATTTATAAGATTATTTCTGACCAAAAAGTGCAGCATGCAGATCCTGAGCAGACGGCACACCATAAAGGCATATAAATAGAGGAAAGGGTTAAAGATGAAAATAAAAACATTCTTTAAGTATCAAATGATACTGCCTCTACCTGGGAGCGAACCAGCACTGTCACGGCGAAAGGGCCTAGCCCTGCAATTTCAACAATGCAACCAACTGAGCTAACTGGGACAACCACAAAATGGTTGATCGGATAGCCCTGATATGCATTATCATCACTGCACGACATTGGTAATGGGTTATTTTACTGATAACCCTACTGACTATCAATCAATGGAATTCATGATGTGATAAATACAAAAATATGTTGTCCTCCAATATGTGTAGTTGTCTCTTAAGAAAGCAAACATTTTCATATCATGATATTAAGTTTTCACATAAATACCACTATTTTCCTAAGGAGATTAAGGCCAAAGATTACAAAAATGGGATCCTTGTAATTTGAGGCTTGTCTTCATTCTCAGTTTTAAAATCTATAACCTATATGTTTTAAAATGAATATTATACTATTTCATGTTATTTCACAAATGATGATTTCATATTGGTGTCATATGTTTTCATATGATGATCATGAATTTCACATAAACTGTTTACACCATAGTATTACATACACCATGATATGTGCCATCTGAGCAGTATCGGACTGTTCGTTCCAAGGTCAGAAATAATCCCATGGATTATAAAGTTAACAATGCAGATCCTGATCAGATAGCACATATTCACTTTCGCTTTTTGGTCAAAAATAATCTCATAAATCAAAAGGGAACAGTGCAGATCCTGATCAGACAGCACAGATGTGCCAGCTGATCTGGATCTACACTGTTTGCCTATGCCATTATAAGCTTTTATACAGAAAGTGTTTAACTAAAACTGAAATAGGTTAGACTTATACTTGAGTAGTTAAATGTTTAAGGACAAATCCCTTTTGGATAAAATCACTTCCACTGAATTTTATACAGGTGGATTTAGTTCTGGCATTAACATTTTTACTGAAACAGTGCTGAATGTATTTTTTGAAGTCATTTGTAAAGTTTTGACATAATTTTTTTTTGCTGCGCTTATTATATAATGTGTACATAAAAAAATGAAACACATAATTTAAGAATGGAATACAATTAAAGGGATTTGTCTAATACGGTACCATTAAAAGATACATTAAATGTTATAAAATCTCTCTTCCAATCATGACATTTTACATTGGAATAATCATCAAAATAAAGAGGTAGAAAAAACACAAACAAATATCGATATATAACCCTTTCCTCCATATACACACCTTAGGTGCCATCTGATCAGGATCTGCAATGTTTGCTTTTTGAATAGAAATATCCTAATGAATCCTAATAAAACAAAAGGCATACAGGGTAGATCCTGATAAGACTGCACAGATGTGCAAGCTGATCTGGATCTACAGTGTTCGCACATGTGATAAAATGTGTACAAGTATATATGAAGGAAAGGGTTAAAGAGATGCAATCCAATGTGCATGACAAATATTTTACACTTATAAAACTTACATGCAAGTCTAGCTATATATGTGAACATACATTTATTTTTTTAAATAAATCATTATGTACTATATGAAAAGTTCACACTACATTTCTTTGCAAAATATAAAATGTTAACACTCAGTTATAATGGGATTTCTTTCTCAATATGAATGATAACTATTTCATTTAGTTGTTAAAATTCATACTGGTTCCAGATATATGCTTGCACATTTCATGACCTTTATTAACACAATCAACATTATTGCAAGTTTATCTGTGTTGAACCATTGATCACAAAATCTTATATGTTATTTTTCATACAGTGAAACCCCGCTGGACTGACAAAAGTGGTCTTAACGGTGGGCTGGTCTTGATTCTTGGGTTGAAAGAAAAAGTGGTCTTATTATGAGAGTGGTCTCAATTTCAGTAAAGCACAGAGCATGGATGTCAGTGTACTATTTGTCACCATTTGTCACTATAAAATGTTACTGTACAATCATATATTAAACAGAGCCATGTTACACATGGTCAATCCCCCCGCAGGAAATAAGTTAACTGAAAGTTGTACTTTCGTATAAATTACCTGGAGAGGAAATCTTTAAAATGCCATATAGTTATGGTCATGCTGAGTACAGTCTTCAAGTAAGTGGTTGCAGTTTGAAGAAAACCCCTAAAAATAGGCAAGGTGGAGTTATTGTTGTTACACAATGCATTACCTTCCAATGTGCTCTGTCAGTGTATGAAGTTTGAATAAAATCCCTCAAGTAGTTTTGGAGTTATGCTCCGGACAAAATTTATCAAGTAATTCTGATAAAGGGGAATAACTCTAAAAAATAGGCAAGGTAGAGTTATTGTTCTTGCACAATGCACTACCTACCAATGTGCTCTGTCAGTGTATGAAGTTTGAATAAAATCCCTCAAGTAGTTTTGGAGTTATGCTCCGGACAAAATTTATCAAGTAAATATGATAAAGAGGAATAACTCTAAAAATAGACAAGGTAGAGTTATTGTTCTTGCACAATGCACTACCTACCAATGTGCTCTGTCAGTGTATGAAGTTTGAATAAAATCCCTCAAGTAGTTTTGGAGTTATGCTCCGGACAAAATTTATCAAGTAATTCTGATAAAGGGGAATAACTCTAAAAATAGGGAAGGTAAAGTTATTGTTCTTGCACAATGCACTACCTACCAATGTGCTCTGTCAGTGTATGAAGTTTGAATAAAATCCCTCTAGTAGTTTTGGAGTTATACTCCGGACAAAATTTATCAAGTAAATATGATAAAGGGGAATAACTCTAAAAATAGGGAAGGTAGAGTTACTGTTCTTGCACAATGCACTACCTACCAATGTGCTCTGTCAGTGTATGAAGTTTGAATAAAATCCCTCAAGTAGTTTTGGAGTTATGCTCCGGACAAAATTGTTTCGGACGGACACACGGACGGACGGACGAAGGGCATTTCTAATATCCCCCTCGCCTTCGGCGGGGGGATAAACAAGATGCTACCTCAGGAAATCAAGGATTAAGATCATAAACCTGTGTTTGGAAACCAGTCTCAAATCTCAAGCATCTGATTGGCTGAAATAGCGCCCCTTCACCATTTCAGCCAATCAGATGCTTGAGATTTGAGACTGGTTTCTATTCTCAGTTTTTAACCTTGGGACCAGTACTATGAGAGAAAATGAAAATCTTGTCTATTCTCAACAGATCAAATGTATCATTCTGATATGTATAAGAAGCAATTTTACAGAAGTAGAAGTCCAAACAAACTAGTTCTTACTAAGTATAACATATTTAACAATATAACCAACACCAACATTGTAGGCTCCAAAACTGGAGAATAGTCACAAATCTTAACCCTTTCCTCCATAGATACACCTATATTGCATGGGCAAACAGTTGAGATCCTGATCAGATAGCACACTGTTCGCTTTTTGATTCTTTAGGTTATTTCTGACCAAAATGTGACCAGTTCAGATTCTGATCAGACAGCACGGACGTGCCGGCTGATCTGGATCTACACTGGTCGCACAAACATAAAAATGCATATTTATGGAGTAAACGGTTAAGCAAGTGATCGGCTGAAATCAAAATCAAGTCTCCAAACTGACCATCACAAGCCATGTTATGTGACTGGTCTCCAATTATCATCCTGACTGATAATGATACCAAGTGTAACGATGACCTATGAGGCCCCATATGATAAATTCTGTTCTAAAAGTTGCATATTTCATATTGAAATTATTATACTTATAAATTCAATTAGAAGGAAATTTAAAAACTTGGTGAATTCTAAAATATACAACATACAATTTTATTTTTTGTTTGTGGACTTAGATACATCTCGAGAAAATGATAATTACAGTTGATGTAAAATATTCATAAGTTTGTTACTGTTCCAAAAATAAATAATTTGTATTAAACACTATTTCGCATTATTTTTTTGCAATTTTCAGTGAATCTTTAGATAACCCTTTCCTCCATATATATGCCTTTTTATGCATGTGCGACCAGTGTAGATCCAGATCGGCTGGCACATCTGTGCTGTTGGATCAGGATCTGCACTGGTCGCTTTTCAGTCAGAAATAAAATAATAAATTAACTAGAATGTTGTGTTCCGCGGAACACATGTGTCGCCTGCATGGAAAAAGTTGAAATGTGGGCCTATTTTTAATCATATATAAAAAAATTATTTTATTTAAGTTGATTTCAATACTATACCACAGAACATATGTGTCATCTAAATTGCATTTAAAAGGGGAATAACTATAATAATGGTGAAACCCGAGTTATCATCTTCAAAAATTGGTTTGTGCACGCAGATGAGTTTTTCAAAGTATTAAGTGAATTGAACAAGTACTTTCCATTTTACAGGCAACACTAAGTTTCATGTGAAAGTTGCATTTGAAAGGGACATAACTCAAAAAATATTCAAACAGGAGTTATAATTTTTGTAGTTGTCGATCGCACTGTTCATGTTGATGATACAAGCCAAGTATTCAATGAATAGGGCAAGTACTTTCAAATTATACGCAACATTAAGTTTCATGTGAAATTTGCATTTGAAAAAAAAAAGTCAAACAGGAGTTATGATTCTTGTTGTAACCCATGTTGTTGTTCATGAAGATGATATCTTCGATGAGTGAATAGGACAAGTACTTTAAAAGTTATAGGCAACATTAAGTTTCATGTTAAAGTTGTATATTAAAGGGACACAACTCATAAAATAGTGCAGCAGGAGTTATCATTCTTGTTCTTCATAATGACGCTTTTCATGAAGATGATTTATTTCGAATATCAAGTGAATTTTCAAAGTTAAAGTCAACATTAAGTTTCATGTTAAAGTTGCATTTGGAAGGGGCATAACTTAAAGTATAATCAAACAGGAGTTATGATTCTTTTTGTTACCAATGTTGTTGATCATGCTGATAATGTATTCCAAGTATGAAGTGAATAGGACAAGTACTTTCAAAGTTATAGGCAACATTAAGTTTCAGATTAAAGTTGCATTTGAAAGGGGCATAACTCAAAAAATATTGAAACTGGAGTTATCATTCTTGTCGTCACAGATGGCATTGTTGATGCTGATGATATATTCCAAGTGCAAAGTGAATAGGACAAGTACTTTCAAAGTTATAGGCAACATTAAGTTTCAGATTAAAGTTGCATTTGAAAGGGGCATAACTCAAAAATATTGAAACTGGAGTTATCATTCTTGTCGTCACAGATGGCATTGTTGATGCTGATGATTTATTCCAAGTATGAAGTGAATAGGACAAGTACTTTCAAAGTTATAGGCAACATTAAGTTTCAGATTAAAGTTGCATTTGAAAGGGGAATAACTCAAAAAATATTGAAACTGGAGTTATCATTCTTGTTGTCACAGATGGCATTGTTCATGCTAATGATATATTCCTAGTATGAAGTGAATAGGACAAGTACTTTCAAAGTTATAGGCAACATTAAGTTTCAGATTCAAGTTGCATTTCAAAGGGGCATAACTCAAAAAATATTGAAACTGGAGTTATCGTTCTTGTTGTCGCAGATGGCATTGTTGATGCTGATGATATATTCCAAGTATGAAGTGAATAGGACAAGTACTTTCAAAGTTATAGGCAACATTAAGTTTCAGATTAAAGTTGCATTAGAAAGGGGCATAACTAAAAAAATATTGAAACTGGAGTTATCATTCTTCTCGTCACAGATGGCATTGTTCATGCTGATGATATATTCCAAGTATGAAGTGAATAGGACAAGTACTAAGTTATAGGCAACACTAGAACTGCTTTTGGGAAAAGCACATGTCTCCCACAAAGGCATCATCTTTGATGATGCACAGGATAAAACTGGTGAAGTGAATATAAAGATGGCAATTTATTAAAAGGGCATACGGAAGTTCTGTGCAATATTAGTCATAAACAATGTCACAAATTTTTGGAGGATCAGGAAAAACATAAGTTTCAATTTCTGATGGGCCATAATCCTGAAGTGCCAGGGTCAATGTGGCTGGTTGTCAAACTTGTTGTCATTAACATTTTGATATATCAGTGAAGATGCACTGAAAAAAGACCATGAGAGTGAGTGTACAAGGCTATCAAGGCCAATTGTAAATAAATAAATGGGCCATAAGTCTTATGTGCCGGGGTCAAAGCGGCTGTTTTTTTATTACACAGATAATTATAGCATTTGGTGAACATCATATAATAAAAATAGCAGAAAATGAGAGAAGAACCAAATCATGAGTATGGAACAGATATTGTAAAATGAAAACTTAAACAGTGTAAGAAATACCTTTATAGCTGCTTAGCACAGTACTTTCTCATAATGCAATGTATGTAATGTCATGATAGCTATAGTATGTTGGTATTACTCCACTGGATACACATTCTACATTGTTCACATAGATATGGTCAATAATGGTCCTGCCAGCTGTAGTAGGCTGTGTTATAAGTTGTTTATAATTCAAAGCAGCCATTTCTTTATGGAGGAGATTATTTTTGTCACAAACAATGTTTACATTGAAATCACCAACAACAATGTTTGCTGCTGTTTCTGAATTTTGAAGCAACAGCTGAGCGTTCCTGGACATTTCTGAACAAAACTTCAGCGGAGTTCCAAATTGTCCGAGATATTTACCCATGAATAAATTGCAACATCTTTGGTGAATTGGTAATTTATTCATGGCTATAAGCGACAGCAAGTGAAGATTTTTTTTTTAAACAATTCAAGGGCCATAATCCTGAAGTGCCTCAAGCAATATCGATGACTTTATAGCCTGGTTAAGATATTATAGCCATCAACATTTTGATAAACTTTGGTGAAGATACAATGAAAACTATCTGACTTTGAGAGATGAACCAGGTTAGTGACATGTTTAAAAGGCTAATTTCGGATAAATCAAAGGGCCATAAATCTGATATGCCTGGTGCAAAGTGGCTGGTTTTCGAACTTGGCCAAGATATTAAGGCCACACACATTATCATAATGTTTATTGAAAATCAGTTGATGAATATTTCAGTTACATAGCAGACAAGGCTTAAACAGCCAATTTTGGATAATTCAAGGGCCATAAATCCGACATGACTGGGGCAATACTGCTGGTTATCGAACTTGGCCGAGATATTATGGCCACAAACATTTTCATAAAGTATGGTGAAGATCAGATGATAACTGTTCAAGTTAGAGTGGACAAGCCTCAAACAACTTATTTTTGATAATTCAAGGGCCATAATTCTGAGATTCCTTGGGCAATATGGCTGGTTATCGAACTTGATCGAGATATTATGGCCACTAACATTTTGATGAAGTTTGGTGATGATCCGATGGAAACTGTTTGACTTAGAGAGCGGACAAGTGTGACAGACAGACGGACAGACAGACGGACAGACAGGAGCAAATCAAAATGTCTCCCACACCACTACGTGGTGGGAGACATAATTTAGTTTCAGATTAAAGTTGCATTTGAAAGGGGCATAACTCAAAAAATATTGAAACTGGATTATCATTCTTGTCGTCACAGATGGCATTGTTCATGCTGATGATATATTCCAAGTATGAAGTGAATAGGTCAAGTTCTTTCAAAGTTATAGGCAACATTAAGTTTCAGATTAAAGTTGGGGGACTACCGGACGACGGCACAGACGACGACGCCGCCGCCGGACAATAGCATCCCTATGTGTCTACCTGCTATCGCAGGCGACACAAAAAGCAGATGGCATGAATGTGCCAGCTAATCTGGATCTACACTGTCCACCCATGTAATAAAGGTGTACTATGTAGTAAAGGGTTTATGTACCACAGGTTGGCTAACACAGAGTCATCATTTACCCTTGCCCTTCTTTGCTGAAGATTATAAAACTGAGATTTGAAACCAGTCTCAAATCCCAAGCATCTGATTGCGTGAAATGGTGACCAGTCACCATTTCAGCCAATTAGATGCTTGATATTTGAGACTGGTTTCCTTTCTCAGTATTATAACCTTAGTACATTTTTTTTTTATCCTGTACATTATTTCATCATCAACAACAATTATTGTTTTTTTACCATAAACTAAGACAATTGTGTAAATAGATAAAAAATAATATCACAATAATAAAACACTTTGAAGATTATTGCTGAACCAAAATTGCATCAAAATACCTGCATACATCTAAAACTTTTCAAAAACAAATCATGACTTTGGGTGATTCAAAAATGAACATAAATACAGAATAAAAATAGTGTTACACAAGTGAGAATTTTCAGTTTTTGATAAAACAAAAATAATAAACCATACTTGATGCTCATTAAAAATTTATTTGAAATGTCAAGGCAACAATATGTCCGGCCTGTATTGGATGAATGTGACCCATTCTTTTATTCAGTTGCCTTGCTTTTAGTAAGGAGCAGCCTAGGCCTATCAAAATTACATTGTATTGTTGTTGTTTTTATCTAAACATCAATATTATGTGACACTTCCTGGTCCAATCATGTGACATTAGAAAAACCAATAATGTAACAGTCACATGACTCTTGCAGGGGCAGATCTGATGGTCTGCAGTTGTCATGTGCTTTGTCCAGCAGATAAGTGAAATATCAATATCACTAACACTTCGTATCTTCACTGGCCTCAAAAAACTGGTAATGTGCTTCCACAGTCCTTTAGGTGCCTCAAATATACCTGAAAATTAAAAAATTAACTTGATCCAAGGGAGACAGTAGCATCTTGTTTTCTTTTCTGCACATGTTTTAATTATCTCTCTTTGTTTTCCAAGGTGCTTCTTGTGCTATTTGTCGTTTACATGAGCTTTCTTTTGAATTCATGTCACTTGAACATGTGAAAGTTACAAAAAAAATTTCATGCTTTTGAACATTGTAAAATCTATAAATATAATAATTATTATTTATAAAATCATTAAACCATCTCAAAAGTCCAATTACTACTACAAGAAAGGTGTTGTCTTTCTGTTTTGGTACAGAGCTGACAAATTACATAATTCAATATGGCTTAAACCTAGCTAACAGTTAACCTGTGTTAAAGATATATTTACAATTATCTCAGTAATTACAAAAGCAAAGACTTAACCTAACTGGCAGAAGAAAAAAAAACAATAAACCTAGGATTTATGAATTTGTGGCACTGACTGACTTTTAAATCTGAGACAGTCAAGTTTGGGTGATTTTGTAGAATTTATTGACTAAATAATGAATAGTTTAGAGAATGACTACACTGATGATAATGGGAATATCTGGGTCTACACTGTCAAAATATGACTTTAACCCTTTCCTGTATAGATACACCTTTATTGCTAGGGGGAACAGTTTAGATCCAGATCAGCCGGCACATCCGTGCTGTCTTATCAGGATCTAAACTGTTCGCTTTTTGATTCATCAGGTTATTTCTGACCAAAATGCACCCAGTGCAGATCCTGATCAGACGGCAGGGATGTGCCGGCTGATCTGGATCTACACTGGTAGCACATACGTAAAAGTGCGTATATATCAAGGAAAGGGTTAAGGGTCAATTGTTTACCATGTGGATACGATTCATATCCCAAGTGTGACCAGTATAGATCCTGATCATCAAGCACATAATTATATGCCATGTGATCAGGATCTACATTGTAAGCTGTTAGGTTCAAGAGGTTATATCTGACCTAGCAGCAAACAGTGTTGATCCAAGATGACACAGATGTGCCGACTAATCTGGATCTACACTGGTCACCCATGTGATGAAAGACATATCCATAGAGTAAAATTCTGATCATGTGACTTACAATGTCAGGGAATATCATCGTCTTCCTCCCATGGTGGTGCTGTAGGAATCATCTGTTGTACACATAACTTATCTGTCAGATACACTTGGTCCGAAATATTCTCAAAGAATGGGAAAGGACATGAATTATCTGTCACCGTTGATGGTAGGGGATGGTAGGATGTTCGCGGAGACTGTAACTTATTCACAGGAACTGTCCCTATCACAATATCTAATGGAAGTTTCACTTTTCTTGCTATACCTGCTGGCTTTATACTTAACTGAAAACAAACACATAAATTAACCCTTTACCTGCATTTCTAGGCATAGGCGAACAGTATACAGCCAGCACATCTGTGCAATCCGGTCATGATCTGCACTGTTAGCTTTTTGATCAGAAATAACCTAATAAATCGAAAAGTGAATAGTGTAGATCCTGATCAGATGGCACGGATATTTGCCCATGCCATAAAGGCATATATATGGAAGAAAGGGTGAAATAACGACTTCAAGCAATAGCTGCCGATTAGAATGATAGACAGCATATAATTTTCTTAGCTTTGTGAATTTACAGCAAGGAACTTCAAAGCAATGAAATGCATCACAGCAAACAAACTTAAAATACTGCAATATCAAGGAACCCTCAAGCTGCATCAAATTAATTATCTCTTCTTTAGAACTTTGTTTCTGAAAACACAATTCAAGGCTGAGAGTGCAAAAAAGAAATGTTTGTCAAATATAAACTCTTTGTGAATGAAGTAACATTGTTGTTCCCATTTAATAACTGGTAAGCTTGATCAGTTTTCATTTCATACATGATAACTTAAATCTGAAATAAAAACACAACAAATAATTTTTGTTTACAAATTCTTTCAAATAGAACAAAACCTAGATATCTTTTTCTTTCAATGCACTAGAGGAAACAGAAGCAAGTGGTAAAATGTATCATTTTTAACAAGATAGCAGTTTTATCTTCAAAAATCACTTTTATACAAAATGGCAATCTAACAATATCCAAAATATATTTAAAGGTGCAATACTAAAATTATCACCAGACTGAAATTCTAAAAGCCACCAATATTGTTTTCCATTTAAATTATGAAGTATTTTGTACATTATTAAAAGACAAAGTCAATCTCAAGTTGTTGATTTTTTTGTATTATTCTGATAAAGATTTACTCAGAAATGTTCAAACTCTAATTTTATATAACTAACAATTAGATTATAAATCAGGATTTCTCAAAGAGCATTTAAACTGACTAACAAGAAGAGACTTGGTGCAATGGAATTCATCTAAAATTAATGCCTGTTGCTCGTGTTGTACAGAACATTCTACTGGGAATTATAAAAGGAACTTCCTTCAAAACTTCAATTATTAAATGATTAAATTGAACGGTGCAATGGCATAACCCAGAAATGTTTATTTTGCCAAGGCAAACCCTTCTGGTGGGGAGAGGTCCAGAAGAATGCATATATTTGAACAATATTTCTTAATTTTTGCAGATTTAAATTTTTTTACATTTATACCCTTCTTAGGTTTGTCACTGCATTGTATGAGAGTTCAGAAAACTTACTTCTATGTAGTATTGTATATCTATGATTTTACATCCGCGGAGATGAGAGGGCGCCACTGTTGGTATACTGAGCAGCTCCTTCTGCCATGTCTGTTTACCTCGTGGAGCCACACTGCCTTTGTGTACTGTTACCAAAGTTGTTGACTCCGAAAAGCGCCCACGAAATGAGTAATATGTCACATTCTACAGATAGAAAAACATGAACCATGAAAATCAGGCTGAATCTTGAGGAATCAAAGCCAATTAAGATGATAAAAAAACAATTCGACACACACCCCACCATTACCTCCTTATTTTCCTCCTTTTTATGTCTCTTATATAAAATGAACCCTTAATTTACATGCAGAACAACACAAAATGAATTACACAAGCTGATATGGCATTGTTATTGTATCTCAGAACTGCCCAAAATCTTCCTATCAAGTGCAGGAATGGTTTACACACCACATGGTTACATCATTACAGGAACCATTCGCCATATGACATAAACAAGACATGACAGCAATAAAAAGCAGCAAACAGAAAATCTATTTCTTGTCAATTTATGTAACAAATTACCATCACAAAACAATAACTGCCATGTTCAATTATGCCTTCCAACTCAAGAAATGAGAGTATAAAATATGAGGAAGAATTTAGAATAACAAGAGGTGTTTGTGAAACACAAATGCCCCCCCTGACGTGCAAGTGATATCTATTAGCATTGAATTTAAATTTTTGGAAATTTAGAGACTTTTGTAAGCTTTAGCAATGAAGGGTACCAGTCATGAAAGCAATTTACAAGACGGTGGAACTCCTATATATCAATAACCAGGTCATCCAATGAGAGGACTACATTTACCTGGACAAACATAAGCGCGTGTAGATTAACCTAGTCTAACACAAAGGATTTTATTGTAATTTAAATCAAATATTCGCTATTGGCGGAGATATAGTAGCTCTAGTGTTATGTCAATTCCGGTAATGTGCAGGCTTTAGTGACCATCCATACGAAACCAAAGCATTTAATAAACACAAGTGAGTGATAATCAGTGCCTATTTATGACACGGCATATATTGAAATAGTTTAAAATTAATGTTATGGATCATTAATATATATCTTTACTTGAAATTGTCATGGGGAAAAATAATCACAACTTTACACTGAGAAGTATTTTATTTTATTATACAAATAAACATAAAAACGTTGTCTAGTTATTGATCGAACAAGGTTTTTTGTTGTCAAGGCCACCGTGACCTTGACCTTTGACCTACTGACCCCAAAACCAATAGGGGTCTTCTACTGGTCACGACCAACTTCCACACCAAATATGAGGTCTGTATCACAAAGCGTTGTCTAGTTATTGATCGGACAACGTTTTTGTATGCAAAGGCCACTGTGACCTTGACCTTTGACCTACTGATCCTAAAATCAATAGGGTTCTTCTATTGGTCATGACCAACCTCCACACCAAATATGAGGACTGTATCACAAAGCGTTGTCTAGTTATTGATCGGACAAGGTTTTTGTGGTCAAGGCCACTGTGACCTTGACCTTTGACCTACCCTACTGACCCCAAAATCAATAGGGGTCTTCTACTGGTCATGACCAACCTCCACACCAAATATGAGGACTGTATCACAAAGCGTTGTCTAGTTATTGATCGGACAAGGTTTTTGTGGTCAAGGCCACTGTGACCTTGACCTTTGACCTACTGACCCCAAAATCAATAGGGGTCTTCTACTGGTCATGACCAACCTCCACACCAAATATGAGGACTGTATCACAAAGCGTTGTCTAGTTATTGATCGGACAAGGTTTTTGTGGTCAAGGCCACTGTGACCTTGACCTTTGACCTACTGACCCCAAAATCAATAGGGGTCTTCTACTGGTCATGACCAACCTCCACACCAAATATAAGGACTGTATCACAAAGCGTTGTCTAGTTATTGATCGGACAAGATGTGGTCTACGGACCGACCGACCGACCGACCGACCGACATGTGCAAAGCAATATACCCCCGCTTCTTCGAAGGGGGGCATAAATATATAGACAAGAGGGTCCATGGGACCCTGGGTCGCTCACCTGCTAACATCTGTTCAATGGTTTGGACAAAAATTAAGACCACTAGAGTACGGACAAGCTTTTTCTAAAATTTGACCTAGTGACCTAGATTTCAAGGTCACATGACCCAGTTTCAAACTTGACTTAGATATCATTGAGATAAACATTCTGACCAAGTTTGAAGAAGATCACATCAAAATTAAGACCGCTAGAGTGCGGACAAGCTTTTTCTATAATTTGACCTAGTGACCTAAATTTCAAGGCTACATGACCCAGTTTCGAACATGACCTAGATATTATTGAGATAAACATTGTGACCAAGTTTGAAGAAGATCTGACCAAAATAACGATCACTAGAGTGCGGACAAGCTTTTTCTATAATTTGACCTAGTGACCTAGATTTCAAGGTCACATGACCCAGTTTCGAACCTGACCTAGATATCATTGGGAAAAACATTCTGACCAAGTTTGAAGAAGATCGGACCAAAATTACGACCACTAGAGTGCGGACAAGCTTTTTCTATAATTTGACCTAGTGACCTAGATTTCAAGGTCACATGACCCAGTTTCGAACTAGACCTAGATATCATTGGGATAAACATTCTGACCAAGTTTAAAGAAGAACATACCAAAATTACAACCGCTAGAGTGCAGACAAGCTTTTTCTTTAATTTGACCTAGTGACCTAGATTTCAAGGTCACATGACCCAGTTACAAACTTGACCTACATATCATTAAGATAAACATTCTGTTCAAGTTTAAAGAAGATTGCACTATAATTAAGACTGCTAGAGTGTGGACAAGCTTTTTCTACAATTTGACCCAGTGACCTAGATTTCAAGGTCATATGACCCAGTTTCGAACTTGACCTAGATATCATTGAGATAAACATTCTGACCAAGTTTGAAGAAGATCGGATCAAAATTAAGACCGCAAGAGTGCGGACAAGCTTTTTCTATAATTTGACCTAGTGACCTAAATTTCAAGGTTACATGACCCAGTTTCGAACATGACCTAGATATTATTGGGATAAACATTCTGACCAAGTTTGAAGAAGATCTGACCAAAATAACGATCACTAGAGTGCGGACAAGCTTTTTCTATAATTTGACCTAGTGACCTAGATTTCAAGGTCACATGACCCAGTTTCGAACTTGACCTAGATATCATTGGGATAAACATTCTGACCAAGTTTGAAGAAGATCGGACCAAAATTATGACCACTAACGTGCCAACAAGCTTTTTCTTTAATTTGACCTAGTGACCTAGTTTTAAGTGTCACATGACCCAGTTATGAACTTGACCTGATATCATTAAGATAAACATTCTGTTCAAGTTTAAAGAAGATCGCACCATAATTAAGGCTGCTAGAGTGCGGACAAGCTTTTTCTGCAATTTGACCCAGTGACCTAGATTTCAAGGTCACATGACCCAGTTTCGAACTTGACCTAGATATCATTGAGATAAACATTCTGACCAAGTTTGAAGAAGATTGCACCAAAATTCCGTCCGCTAGAGTGCGGACAACAATTGTGGACAGACGGACGGACGGACGACGGACGAACCCCCCTCACAAAAGCTCACCCTGTCACTACGTGACAGGTGAGCTAAAAAAGGTACAAATAAAACCTCTAGCACTGCCTGCAACTTGTTTGGCTAATTATCCCTTAACTCCATGGGCTATCTCTGTTATCCATGGGCTTACAGTGTAGATCCAGATCAGCTGGCACACCCATGCTATCTGATCAGGATCTATACTGTTTACTTTTTTATTCATCGATAATTAAAAATCACACTGAGAATGCATTCTCCATACTACTATAGAGAATGCACATCCATGCTGTTTGATCAGGATCTACACTGTTTGCCTTTTTTGGTCAGAAATAACCTAATAAATAACAAGAGGGCCATGATGGCCCTTTATTGCTCACCTGAGTACAACAAAGCTATTTTTAGTAACAGTGACCAAGACCCAGATGACCCATATTCGAACTCATCCGAGAAATCATTGGGCCAAACATCCTGACCAAGTTTCATGACAATCGGAGCAAAAATGTGACTGCTAGAGTGTTAACAATAAAATTCTATTTTTAGTAACAGTGACCTAGTTTTTGGACCCAGATGACCCATATTCGAACTCGTCCAAGAAATCATTGGGACAAACATCCTGACCATGTTTCATGACATTCGAGGCAAAAATGTGACCACTAGAGTATTAACAAGAAAATTCTATTTTTAGTAACAGTGACCTAGTTTTTGGACCCATATTCGAACTCGTCCAAGAAATCATTGGGACAAACATCCCGACCAAGTTTCATGACAATCGGAGCAAAAATGTGATCGCTAGAGTGTTAACAAGAAAATTCTATTTTTAGTAACAGTAACTTAGTTTTTAGACCCAGATGATCCATACTCGAACTTGTCCGAGAAATCATTGGGACAAACATCCTGACCAAGTTTCATGACAATCGGAGAAAAAATGTGACCGCTAGAGTGTTAACAAGAAAATTCTATTTTTAGTAACAGTGACCTAGTTTTTGGACCCAAATTACCCATTTTCGAACTCGTCCGAGAAAGCATTGGGACAAACATCCTGACCAAGTTTCATTACAATCGGAGGCAAAAATGTGACCGCTAGAGTGTTAACAAGAAAATTCTATTTTTAGTAACAGTGACCTAGTTTTTGGACCCAGATGACCCATATTCGAATTTGTCTGAGAAATCATTAGGACGAACATCCTGACCAAGTTTCATGACAATCAGAGCAAAATTGTGACCACTAGAGTGTTAACAAGATAATTCTATTTTTAGCAACAGTGACCTAGTTTTTGGACCTAGATGACACATATTCGAACTTGTCCGAGAAATCATTGGGACAAACATCCTGACCAAGTTTCATGACAATCGGAGTAAAAATGTGACCGCTAGAGTGTTAACAAGAAAATTCTATTTTTAGTAACAGTGACCTAGCTTTTGGACCCAGTTGACCTATATTCGAACTCGTCCGAGAAATCATTGGGACAAACATCCTGACCAAGTTTCATGACGATCGGAGCAAAAATGTGACCGCTAGAGTGTTAACAAGATAATTCTATTTTTAGTAACAGTGACCTAGTTTTTGGACCCAGATGACCCATATTCGAACTCGTCCAAGAAATCATCAGGACAAACATCCTGACCAAGTTTCATGACAATCGGAGCAAAAATGTGACCGCTAGAGTGTTAACAAGATAATTCTATTTTTAGTAACAGTGACCTAGTTTTTGGACCCAGATGACCCACATTCAAACTCGTCCAAGAAATCATAGGGACAAATACCCTGACCAAGTTTCATGACAATCGGAGCAATAATGTGACCGCTAGAGTGTTAACAAGATAATTCTATTTTTAGTAACAGTGACCTAGTTTTTGGACCCAGATGACCCATGTCCGAACTCGTCCGAGAAATCATTGGAACAAACATTCTGACCAAGTTTCATGACAATCGGAGCAAAAATGTGACTGCTAGAGTGTTAACAAGAAAATTCTATTTTTAGTAACAGTGACCTAGTTTTTGGACCCAGATGACCCATGTTCGAACTCGTCAGAGAAATCATTGGAACAAACATCCTGACCAAGTTTCATGACAATTGGATCAAAAATGTGACAGCTAGAGTGTTAACAAGAAAATTCTATTTTTAGTAACAGTGACCTAATTTTTGGACCCAGATGACCCATATTCGAACTCATCCGAGAAAGCATTGGGACAAACATCCTGACCAAGTTTGATTACAATCGGAGGCAAAAATGTGACCGCTAGAGTGTTAACAAGAAAATTCTATTTTTAGTAACAGTGACCTAGTTTTTGGACCCAGATGACCCATATTCGAATTTGTCTGAGAAATCATTAGGACGAACATCCTGACCAAGTTTCATGACAATCAGAGCAACCATAATTTATTTATAATATATTATTAGCACATAATATTGGACTAATATGTAATTTAAGACATTTTCTGGACGAATTATGGGTCATGTATTATATTTATTATTTAACTTTTAATAGATGGTGTTTAATACGTACATCTAGTTTGACCCAAGAAGGATAAGAGGGTTAATGAAAAAGTTCAGAAAAGATTTTGTTTTGGTAAATACGTTATTTTGTTACTTATGCATTCAAAATTATTGTTTTAAAAATAAAATGTATTGTTATGAACATTTTTATGGGTAGAAACCTTAGTTTTTGAAGTGAAATTGTTGAGTGATTTTGACGGGGTAGAAGAACTTTTTGAACATCCCTTTCAATAACAGAAGTTATGTTTGATAAGGAAAAATTTCAAAGTAATTTGTTTGCATTTGGTAAATTGTGTGGATTTTTTTTTATTTTTGTTAAATATGTTTTAGGTGTTCTTTGATAAAACTTTATTTTTATTTGCGGGGAAATTTTATTCGGATGTGCGAATGTATATCTCGTGAGGATTCAGCGTAATACGTCATTGTGTGTGATATCTTTGAGCTGACCCATCTGAATTTTCAAGATGGCGTGCGACATGTGAATGCTTTAGAAATAAATTTGTTATTTTTACTGTGAATGCATAGTGGATTGTATGAGGTAAGTGCCAGAGATATTTAGTTATTGTATTATATCGATATTCATTACATAACTAGGTCAAAATATGTTATCTCAAAGGTCGAGAGCATTCTATAAATAGCGGTCACGTGCTAACATATACCTCGTCAGTTGGGTCAAGCGTGATGCAGCTTACGTACGCAACAATGTTACTTTTTATCAGGAATGTAGTTCTAGACCTGTTTATATATACCCTTCTCGCTCATAATAAATTTGAATACGCTGGAAAAAAAAGTCGACATCATGGTTTACTAAAAACAAAAGCAACATTAGTTTCATGCTATGGCGTAAGAATATCGTAATGGTTATAAAAATAACAGCGATAGGATTTTCCAAAACTATTTCGGAGTTCAGTATGTGCCGTAGAGTAACAGAAAATCAAAATCATAATACACATTCTCATAATACATGTAATACACACGCTCAGAGACCTATATATATAAATAGATTCGCATCTCTCTATTACTAATATAAGAAATCTCGTTTTTTCTCGTGGATTCGACGAGAATCTCGTCACGTGACCAAGCGTTACTTTTTAGGTTGTTTCCCTTGAAAATTACTTGCCCTTTGACGAAGTGCGCATGCCAGAAAATTATGTTTCCTTTTCCGGGGACGTCTTCCGGGGACGTTGTTCGATAAACGATATGTTGTTCGATAAACGATATTTACAGGAATACGAGCAATAAGAATATAATTATAATGTTGCCACAAAGCGTAAAGAAGATATAATAAGCATTAAAAACGTTTACTTTTATTTAAAATATTTTATTAATTACATCAAGTTTTCATGATCAATAAAATGAAAGTTTCTGATGTATGAATTGACAGCCATATTGATTACTATGACGCGGTTAGCGATCACGTGACTCGCCGAGATAACGCAGGCCGCGTGCACATGCGAGATAAAGCGAAGACGCGTATCTATGTATAATATAGGTCTTTGACACGCTGTAGTGATATTTTGATCATGCTGGTCTAGTGACAGCCCAGGACATATAGGAATAACTTCTACGTTTGCTCAGTAGAGTGAGAAGTTTAGAAAATTTGGGAGACTATTTCTGCCAAGTCTCCCTCTAAGCTATTCCCTGGCAATAATTAAGCTCTTGGTTGATTTTCATGTATTTCTTTATTTTTGTTGTGTGCTTATGGTGTTTATGTTTTTGACCAATTACATATGTGTTGCATGGCTGATCCCAAACCTATTGACAAGCAGATGAGCATAATCATGTGTATTTGTAATGGAAAATAACTGTTACTTTTTTGTAGGTGTGGTTTGGAATAGCCAAGATTACCTAGTTTGTGGAAGTGTTGCAGATTTAGGAATCATTATTGGACATGTGGACTGGTAGACTGATGGTGTGTGGTGGCTTGATCATAGGTCAAACAACTATTCACTTCGTATCTACAATCAAATGGATCCAACCACAACTTGGCTCAGGGACATTACATCATTAGCATAAATGCCGTCCACATATAACACGTGTGTGTTATACTTTTCTTGTTATTTGTAAAATATACAAAGAAAACAAAACTATTTACAATTTTCCGAATTTTATGAGTTTAGAAAATGATCTGTTCATAATCAGTTGTATATCTATAATACAACTGATGTGCCAGCTGATCTAGATATTCACTCGTCGCCAATACCATTAGAACATAAATATGGCGGAAAGTGTAAACAAAAAATATGCTTATAATGTTATTATTTCTTATTATGCTCATTATCCATTATCAGCAGAAAGGGATTTTGTCTCGGCAAATAACTGCATGCTTGTTGAAATAACAATTACAGGTAATCTGGCGTGTCGGGTTTCAACTATCTATTTATTTTCAATTTTTGTTTTACAAACATGATTGATGACTATTGGAAAATGGAATACCATAAAACCATGATGGAAGAAACAAAAATTGAGAGAAACTGAAGGAAAAATAAACAGAGAGAGAAAACCAGTGCCATTATACACTTCATTCATGTGCTTTGATTTCTTAGAATAAACATATTTTGACAGATAACACTGAGGATAGGCAAACAAGTTCAATTCCAGAGATTAGTTTACTGACAACTATCGCTTAGTTTACTGACAACTATCGCTTAGTTTACTGACAACTATCGCTTAGTTTACTGACAACTATCGCTTAGTTTACTGACAACTATCGCTTAGTTTACTGACAACTATCGCTTAGTTTTCTGACAACTATCGCTTAGTTTCTGACAACTATCGCGGTATTGATATATCCTAATATGAACAACTGTTGAAAGCTAAATCCTTGGCTATAACATCAAATAGATTAACCCTTAACTCCATTTATACAATTTAGATTTAATCTGCTGAGAAAACGATGTAGATCGAGATCAGCTGGCACATCTGTGCCGTCCAATCAGCATTAATGCTGTTCGCTTCTTGGTCAGAAATAACCTAATGAATCAAAATGCAAACACTGTAGATTCTAATCTTTTGCCCATGTGGTAGAAGTTATATCTAAAAGAAAAGAGTTCCTGTAACTGTATTTAACATTTTTATCATACATGATTTTATTTGTTGACATAATTCTGTTAAATGTTAATTGTTTCTATAATGACCACATTAACATTTGCAAAAGTTGAGATTCCAGTAAGGTGGTCTCAATATACACAAATTTCACTGTATTAATTTACAGAACTCACACTAGCTGACATCAAAGCTGACCTTGTGGCATCAACACAAGAATTCTTTGATTCTCAACAAAATTTACCGAACTATTTTCATCAATAACACATGAGATTTCACATTTGCAGTGTTTCGGAACCATGTTAAGACACAATTTACTCTAAACAAAAGATCTGGTTATTTGTGATGTGCCAGCAGGGTGTCAGCCTTTTGGCACCTTAGTAATTTGTGTCTTCAATCACCTAGAACACTAGAATGCTCCCTCCACCTCTACCGATGTGGGTATTTATTTTCCAAGTTTGCAATTGGAATATATATAAGGCTTATTAGTGTCATCTGAGGCATTGCAGTTAGAAATGTGAGGCAAAAATCTGTACAATTGTTCAAAATCATAATACATATAGAATCATCTAGGCAACCATCAGTTTCTGAGAGGCAAAATTACCTGTGTGTTAAAGTCAGTACTAATGAATAGTAGTATAAATCACATATAAAGCAAACCACTGCAGCACTTGAATATTCGAAACTTGAACACCAAAGCACAGTACTTATAACAATATCAAAGCATAATACTATAACACCAAAGAATTGTTTGCAGAAATTCTGCAGAAAAATAAGGTAACAAAGATGACCCCTAACAGGTTAAAAAAATCAAAAACAGATCAAAGAAACTGCAAAGGAAGGTGCAAAGGAAGAGCCTGTTTAGGTGACCGGGGAGATAACAAAGATAATAGGTGACACTGAAATATAAACCAAAGTTAAGAAGTTAACAAAGATGACCCTTTATTTGTAATTAGGGATGTAATCAAAGACAACCTCTTCTAACTGACAAGGGAGGAACCAAAGATGACCCTTTCCAAGTGACAAAGGAGAACAAAAGATGACTGCTTCATTTTGACATTGGTACCAAAGCTGGCTCTAGTAGATGAAAATGAAGAAAAAAGAGCATGCTGACAAGCAATGTGAGCATGAAGTCAATGTGAGCATGCAGACATGCAGTGAGAGCAATCGGACAAGGTGAGCTTCAGGTATTATTAAAATGTAAGAATAAAGACAACCAATGTGAGCATGAAGTCAATGTGAGCATGCAGATATGCAGTGCAAGCATGAGGACAATGTGAGCTTCAGGCTGAGAAATTATTGCAATGTGAGCATATGAGAAGACAAGCAATATGAGCATAAAAAGAAGCAATGTTAGCACGCAGTCAAGCAGTGAACATGAAGATATGCCATGTGAGCATAATTACATTTTGAGATGTGAGGATTCAGTCAAGCAACGTGAGCATGCATACATACATAGTGAGCATGAAGATGAGCAATGTGAGCATGCAGTCATCCAATCTGAGCATAAAGACAAGCAATGTGAGCATGCAGTCATCTAATCTGAGCATAAAGACATGCAATGTTCAATCATGCAATTATGTAATCTTAGAATGCAGACAACCAAAAAAGGCAAACACAGATCAGCAATGTGTGCATGGCATGTTTTCTTCAAGCAGAGAAAAGGAAATTTTTATATTTAAACAAGAATATTGAACAGAGCAAAGAAAAAGTTAGTTCTTTAAGCAGAGAATTTAACATGTTTAAAGAAATGTTTACATTGAAGACAAGAATATTAACAGAGCAAAGAAAATGTTAGTATTAAAGACAAGAACATTCACAAACACTTCAGCCATTGTTCTTGCAGCATAAACAACTTAGAATTTTAAGAAAACATTGATCTAGTACTCTACTCCAGAAAAGATAATCTGGCATTGCCGAGCCAAAAATAAATTGTGCTTATTCAGACACGAATTAGCTTCATGCATGTTTACTGGCGAAAAGCTTCTGTGCACAAAGCAATTTGAAACATTGATCAGCGTGAATTGATCTGTTGAACCAGTGATTCAAATTTAGTGGAACTGTCAACTTAAGTTAAATAGAAACAACACTGGAGATAATTGGAAATTCAAATAAATTATTTACATAGTGGGAGTACAGGGAAATGGGATACAAGTAGATCAATTACTGGCATGGGCCCAAGATCATGAAACTAAAATTGGGACCAGTCTTAAATCTCAAGCATCTGATTGTCATTTCAGCCAATCAGATGCTTGAGGTTTTAGGTTTGAGACTGGTCTCCGATCTAAGTTTTATGATCTTATGCCCTGGCATGGCCATGTTCACAATCTATTGTGAACAATTGCTTGCAATTTTACTGATACTTTAGATCTTTAGAGAATCAAGCTGGAAGTCTTGCAAATTGTTTAATGGATTCAGCATAAGCCTTTAATACATGGAATATGGCTGTTATCCCCTAGGGAAACAGTGCAGATCCAGATCAGCCAGCACATCTGTGCCCTCTGATCAGGATCTACACTGTTTGTTCTAGGTCAGAATTAACTTAATAAATCAAAACCCAGTGTAGAAGGCACATATGTGCTGGCTGATCTGGATCTACACTGTTTGCCAAAAAATAACAGCCATTTAACATGGAGTTAAGGGTTAAGTAACAAACATAACTTTTTTAGAGAAACCACTGAAAATCTGGAACACTTGCATTCCTGAAAATCAAAAAAGGGCCACAACTCTGGTAGAAATGGTTTCCAGAAAAAATCTTTACAACCATCTACCCAGTCATGCTGCCTTATTTAATCATCTGTGCAAGTTTGAAAGAAACAATTCACAGGTAAAATAATCACAATGCAAGTGTTCCAGATTATTAATTGTCACTAATGGACTGATTTTTCAATTGGTGTAAATCTAAGGAAGTATTGTAGCAGCTGATGAAGGGGCATTTTTAAGGTCCTTACAATGTACTTATGTACAGACAAGTGCAACTCTTTATGCCTCCCACTTTGTGAGGGCATAAACTTTTGAAAATGTAAAAGCAGCAAAAAATAATTAAGACATTTGACTGTGAACACATTATAATGCATCATGGGAAACCTTAATAGTGCTGGATACCGGAAGTTTGTTAACATTCACCGACAATCAGAACCATTTTACTACTGTAAACAACATTATAAGTTTTGAATAGGAATTTGTAAATTAACTAATTAAATCATAGAGTGCAGAACCATCATCTCCGTCACGTTTTCTTTGTTGATTAAATGGAAATAATATCATCAGATTGTTTATGTTAAGATGTAAGACGTATATAAGTGCAAATTAGCTTTAAAACATAACAAATACGAATCCCCTGGTGCAAAATATACTTATGGCAGGTAGAGTGATAAAAGTACATCCTGTATTGAGCTTGGTTATATGGAACAACTTGTTTCACACATAATATCCATGTAATCATTTTTTGTTGATCTGATTACCCCTGACTTTAAACCTCTTCTGTAACATTACTTATGAGATTTGCAGACTTTCTAAAAACTGCCTAACCTTTATTGCAATAATGACTCTGACAGATGTAACAATTTTCTACATTTCTTAGAACAATACAGAAAGAATAATACAAGATAAGTATCCGAAGAGTGTAATGAAAGCTTGTTATGATAGGCTGATGAACGCATCAAACTTTCCGAACTATCTGACGGGATATTGTCAAGATCACAGCGATTCTGTCAACAGAGAAGCTCAAATGAAACAGTCAAAGTAAATTATTGATAAATGATGGAGAAAGTCAGCATTGTGGAACCCTCCGGAGCTGATGTTTCCTTAAATTTTCTCGAAAGAAATTATAAAAGCAATAGAAAAAAAATCTGCCATCTTTAGTTTGAGGGAATCAACTGAAAAAAAAAAACTCTCAAAGAAAAATATTTGGGCTTTTTTATTGTCAGCTATAATATTGCTTGTTCTCTGAGCAAGGTAGGATCTTTCTCATTCCTGATCCGTGCTGAAAATTATAAAACTGAGTTTTGAAACCAGTCTCAAATCTCAAGTGTCTGATTGGCTGAAATGTGACTGGTTGCCATTTCAGCCAATCAGATGCTTGAGATTTGAGACTGGTTTCCATTCTCAGTTTTATTATCTTGGGACCAGATTAACGTTCATCAACAACACATAACTTGATAGGAAAAAGTTATGAAGATAAGTCGAACACAACATCATTTATGACTAGCAAGCAGATTATCTTAGAGAAAACATTTGATTTACAAATAGAGGATTGGCCTGTCTTCTTGGGCCATGCAACTAACAGCAGAATTCTATCTTTGGACCCCGCCATCACAATACAGAATCATCAAATGACATATTTATGTCCACCTCATAGCACTACTCATAACTGAGTTAATGTTCAAATGAATGCAGAACAAGAGGACTTTGCAAAACAAATTTAAAGTTTACTAAGAATTTTGTTCAGCTGATGATGAAACACTGTCAAGTAATACCAACAGTGACAGAGTGAGGATGATGAATAGATGAATGGAGGAACAGACTTCTTTTATGTTGTCCACTATTTTCACTGTCCTGACCATTTTTTATTTCACGGTTTTTGTTGAACTTCTTTTTAAAACAAATCACCTCCCTTCCCAAATTTTTAGATTTGTTTAACAAGAAAACTTAACAAGAGCCAGTCGGAAACGACAGCACGCTCGACTATTCGAAGTCAGACATATTTAAGCACATTTAAAACTGGGCTTCATTTAAACTGGGGAGTGATTCAGGAGTTTATGACACCCAACACACACACATGAACAAAAGTTTCTTAATCCAAGTTAGAAAATCAATAAATGACACTTAATTTATTATTGTAGTTTTTTTAGAGGGTTTACACAACCCAGTCCATACACCCCTGCCCACCTATAGTGTGGTGTAGTATAGTAAGGTATGGTATTGTTGTTGGTGGTGTTGTTGACGGTGTTGTTGGTGTTGTTGTTGTTGTTATTAGGGTTTTTGTTGGTTGTGTTGTTGGTGTTGTTGTTGTTGGTGGTGGTGGAGTTGTTGTCAGTGTTGTTGCTGTTGGTGGTGGTTGTTGATGCTATTGTTGGTGTTGATGTTGTTGTTGGTGGTGTTGTTGACTGTGTTGTTGGTGGTGTAGTTGTTGTTATTTGTGTTATTATTGGTTGTGTTGTTGGTGTTATTGTTGGTGGTGGTGTTGGTGGTATGTGGTGGGGGGTGGTGGTAGTGTGGGTGGTGCTGGGTGGGTGGTGGGTGGTGGTGGTGGGTAGTGGTAGGGGGTGGTGGTGGGTGGGTGGGTGTGGGGTGGGTGGGGTGGGTGTGGGGTGGGTGGGTGTGGGGTGGTGGTGGGTGGGTGGATGGGGGGGTGGGTGGGGGGTGGTGGGTGTGGGTGTGGGGTGGTGGTGGTGGGTGGTGGTGTGGTGGGTGGTGGTGGGTGGGTGGTGGTGGGGGTGGTGGGTGGGTGTGGGGTGGGTGGGTGTGGGTGGGTGGTGGAAGGTGGTGGTGGGAGGTGGGTGTGGGGTGGGTGGGTGTGGGGTGGTGGTGGGTGGGTGGGGTGGTGGTGGGTGGGTGGTGGTGGGGGTGGTGGGTGGGTGTGGGGTTGGTGGTGGTGGTGGTGGGAGGTGGGTGTGGGTGGGTGTGGGGTGGTGGTGGGTGGGTGGGTGGGGTGGTGGTGGGTGGGTGGGTGGGGTGGGTGTGGGGTGGGTGGTGGTGGTGGGGGTGCTGGTGGGTGGTGGTGGGTGGGTGGGTGTGGGGTGGGTGGTGGTGTGGTGTGGTGTGGTGTGGTGTGGTATAGTATAGCATAGCATAGCATAGCATAGCATAGAATAGCATAGCATAGCATAGCATACCATAGCATACCATAGTATAGTATAACCACTCAACACTTTCAACCAAAGTATGTTAAGTACATCTGTTTTAAACCTTTTCTATAGCATAACCTATGAAAAACACTAACATTGAAACTTTAACCATAATTTCTAAGTCTTAATTCTAATTTCTAAGCGAAAAAGGGCAAAAATTAAATAAAAAAAGCAAGGATGAGTTATGGGCCTTTGAAAATCAACCTGATGTATGATAAAATAAAGGTATACAAAGTTTTAAAGTTGTCGTTTTAATAGAATAAAAGATATGAGGTTTCACCACCTTGCATGCAAACTTTAACCTTAATTTCCAAGTCTAAAAAGGGCAATAATTTGATATAAATCAAAGAAAGTGTTATGGTTCTTGGCATACATAGTCAGGGTCATGATAGTGAACAAGTTTCAAAGCTATAGTACAAGAAGTATGAAAGTAACTAGCTTGCACGCAAACTTTAACCTGAAATTCTAAGTTGAAAAAGGGACATAATTTGATTAAAAATTAAAAAAAGAGTTATGGTTCTTGGCATACATAGTCAGGGTCATGATGGTAAATAAGTGTTGAAAGTTTCAAAGCTATAGTACAAGAAGTATGAAAGTAACTAGCTTGCACGCAAACTTTAACCTGAAATTCTAAGTTGAAAAAGGGCCATAATTTGAACAAAATGGAAGTTAGAGTTATGCTTCTTGGCATACCCACTGGGGATATGATAATGAACAAGTGCTGAAAGTTTCAAAGCTGTAGTATAAGTAGTATGGAAGTTACGGGTTTGTACACTAGCTTGTTCGCAAACTTTAACCTGAAATTCTAAGTCGAAAAAGGGCTATAATTTTAATAAAATGAAAGTTAGAGTTTTGGTTCCTGGCATACACACTTGGGAGATGATGATGAACAAGTGTGCCAAGTTTCAAAGTTGTAGAATAAGTAGTATTGAAGTTATGTGTTTGTACAGTAGCTTGCACGCAAACTTTAACCTGAAATTCTAAGTCGAAAAAAGGGCCATAATTTGATGAAAATGAAAGTTAGAGTTATGGTTCTTGGCATACACACTTGGGACATGATGATGAACAAGTGTGCCAAGTTTCAAAGCTGTAGTATAAGTAGTTTTGAAGTTATGTGTTTGTACAGTAGCTTGCACGCAAACTTTAACCTGAAATTCTAAGTCAAAAAAGGGCCATAATTTGATCAAAATGAAAGTTAGAGTTATGGTTCTTGGCATACACACTTGGGACATGATGATGAACAAGTGTGCCATGTTTCAAAGCTGTAGTATAAGTTGTATTGAAGGTATGTGTCTGTTCATTAGCTTGCACGCAAACTTTAACCTAAAATTCTAAGTCGAAAAAGGGCCATAATTTGATCAAAATGAAAGTTAGAGTTATGGTTCTTGGCATACATACTCGAGACATGATGATGAACAAGTGTGCCAAGTTTTAAAGCTGTAGCTATAGTAGTTTTTAAGATATCAGTAGGTTGCACGCAAACTTTAACCAAAGCGGGACGCCGACACCGACGCCGACGCCCAAGTGAGTACAATAGCTCGACATATTCTTCGAATAGTCTAGCTAAAAATTAAAAGAAAATACTGATACATTTATTTTACAAATGCCACCCACTCATGAAATATCAGTTTCTGGTGTTCACTAGTAAAATAAAAGCAAAATTCATTGAAACAAACAAATACAAGGTATCCACTATTTTCTTAGATTTGATGTTTGACATTTTGTGAGTGGATGAAATCAAATATATTAAGGACCTTCTTGTTGACCGAATTATGTGTCACGTTTTGTGGTGTTTATTCAGCAGAACTTCATTCAGAATGGTCTCAAGATAGTCATGACCAAAACAGTATATGTATTTCGTTGGTAACAGTCAACTCTTAAACAAACAAGATCAACAGCATTGGTGTCATCCTTTCAATACTCATGGTAGCAATCAAAATAAACTGTACACAATTTTCAAGCATACCAATTGATTGATTTTCAAGGACCACGATAATCAGATTTACTTTCTTTGAATTATGTATTAGAAGAAAAAACTCCATGAAATTTTTATGTACAAAAATCGAAGACAACATTTCTATTTAAAAATTGTGCAATGATTCTTAGTAAGCAGCTATGTCATCATGCAGCAAGCTGTTGAACATAATGCAACGAGCTGACTTCACTCATCTAGTTGTTTCACTTCACTCAGCTAGTTGTTCCACTTCACTTAGCTAGTTGTTCCACTTCACTCAGCTAGTTGTTCCACTTCACTCAGCTAGTTGTTTCACTTCACTCAGCTAGTTGTTCCACTTCACTCAGCTAGTTGTTCCACTTCACTCAGCTAGTTGTTTCACTTCACTCAGCTAGTTGTTCCACCTCACTCAGCTAGTAGTTTCACTTCACTCAGCTAGTAGTTTCACTTCACTCAGCTAGTTGTTCCACTTCACTCAGCTAGTTGTTTAACTTCACTCAGCTAGTTGTTTCACTTCACTCAGCTATCTATTTCATTCATTCAGCTTATGTTATAATCAGGAACATATCATAACTTAACAATGGTCAGGAAATTCAGTAAAGACTGTCCTATTATATTGCTTATATCACCTGGCATGGTCCTAGGTTTGATAGGGACAAGCAAGGCCAACCCAACTATCAACCACAGCAATTTTAAATCTGACTCTCTTAAATTCTGGAATACTTGGGAATATTTGTGCTGCATTTCTGTTGTTGTTTCTCTATAAAGAACAGCAGCTTTCTCTCAGCATTATATAACATTTGTTATCAAATTTAGACAGCAAGAAAGTCAGTTACTGGAAGCCATAACTCATATTATACACAGAAATCTTGGGAAGAAAATTGATGTATTATCCAGGCTAAGTTTTTTTTATTCAAATATCTCAACAAGCTCAGACATTAGACAGGCACTGGTGTTATACTCTGAGACAATTTTGACAGTGTCTTTCTTTTACTGTAGAAAATTAATCTGGATAACTTACATGAAAAATAATAGCGAAACTTACGATGAATATCCAATATAACTGTTATATACATATTTTAAATGTCATTATCTTGTAAATCTCATTAAAGATACATCGAAAGTTATCTAAATTGTTTACATAAGTTAACAGTAACAAATGGGGACAACTCAGAGAAATAAAAAAAAACAACATTTAAAGTATAGGTCATACATGTGCTGTATTTGTGTAGAAAGTTTGAATCTTTCAAATTTGATGTCATGTTGCCTATATGTAAACCTTTTGGTATCAAAAGGGGATAACTCACAGGTATAATAAATTTAATAGTTATGTCTTGTGTGTTCTGGTTCAATAATTACTGGAAGTTTTATAGTTACAAAGTTATTGACCAATTGACTAATGTACAAGGTTTTGATGTTTCAAAGGGGCATAAATCTGCATAGCAATGCCAGAGTTATGAAAGATGTTGCATCTCACATGAGAATCTTATGTTACAGCACAGTGAGGATTCTTTCCATAAAATTTTATTTTGATTGATAAAGCAGCTGCAAAATTAATGAAATTGTTGTTTTGCTAAGAAATTAAAATAAAAGGGGCATGGATCTTAAATAAGAAATCAGCATTAAAGTGTGCTATGAATTAAAAAGGAATTAATCTTATCCTAAGTATTAAAGAGGCACAAATCTATAGATGCAAAGAATTATAGAGGCATGAATCTTATGCTAAAATTAGAGGTATAAATCTTATGCTATTAATGACAGAGGCATGCATCTTTGCTAAGAATAAAAGAGCCATGAATCAAATGCTAAGAATGAAAGAGGCATGAAACTATGTTAAGAATGAAAGAGGCATTACTTTTATGCTAAGAATAAAAGATGAATAAAACTATGCTAAGGTTTAAGGAGCAAAGAATCTTATGCTTAGAATTTTAGAGGCTGGAATTTATGCTAAGAATAAAAGAGGCACGAATCTAAAGATAAATCATGGGTTGAAGGACATGCATATGATTGTGCCATAGAAAAAGAGAATATTTAGTTTGTTTCAGTTAAAATGTTCAATATACTCTCAGAAGGTCAAACAGCAGAGATAATTATAGTTGTTTTTTAAGAATCACCTATTTCAGGATGACTCAGGAGAAAGCCATTCCTTCAAACAAATAATACACCTAGAACAGCCCTGTATGGTGGCAATGACCATCATCACGGTGCCTATCCATATCGGCTGTTTCTTTGCGAAATTGGCTATATCGGCTGTTTCTTTGCTTCGGCAACGGCTATTCTTTGCTGATAACAATGGATGGAGAGCATATGTCGGAGATTCCAGATGCAAATGTTACAGATATAAGGTATATTGTACAAAAAAGGTTGTGCACGGAACATTAGAATGTCTAAACTATGCATTGTAGTGTTTACTTTTTAAATATCGGCGATTGTGTCCGAAATCTCGAAGAAACTAGTTGACGATACACAGATGTAGAGCACAGATCCAGCTTTTCCGCAGTCTATAACGAGTGTTTGCTTCGATATCTAACGTATCAAGCGATATATTATATTCATTTCTTCAATATTCTTCCAAAAAATACTTACAAATAGGTAGAAATATTAATAGATTTATCCAAAACCCTTTACTTTCGGTTTAATTGGGGCACCGGCGGTCTCTCTGCTCACCAGTTTTTGATGCACAGGCTCAGTCTCTGCATTGCGCACAGGTAGGCTCAATGATAATGACTACTTAGGCACCTGTTTACTCAGTGTATTATGGACAATTTAGAATTTTGTCACTGCATTCTCCTCATTAGAATGTAAATTAACTTTACATGAGCAGGGGACTTCGAAGTTGAACGAGAAACCTTAAGTTTTATCGTAACTGTGTTAGTATCCTTTTTATGTAAGGTTAATGCATACATTGCTAAATGTTTATGAAAATGCTAATAGATATGTTTAATAATATTAAAGCTTTACAAAACTTTAACAAGGTTAAAACACTTATTTGATATGTATATGTATTCATTGTTATAAGCAAAGAATAGCCGTTGCCGAAGCAAAGAAACAGCTGATATAGCGAATTTCGCAAAGAAACAGCCGATATGGATAGGCACCGTGATCATGCAATGACAAGATTCAAAGGTAAACAAACACCCTGTCAAATCATAGAAACCACACTCATGTTTTCTTGTATTAATTCTGATTGACAAGGTACAATTGGTTCAACAACAGCGGATTGATTGAGCAGGTAGTTGGTGTGAGTAGTTTACAGATATCTTACATTAGTTCCTGCCACACTCGACAGAAGTAAACACTATCCTTGAATTGCACCTGTAAATTGCAAAAACAAAGGTTTGGCACCATATAACATGCCATTTAGTGTATAATCATCTATAACATCCAACAGCATAATCAGTATTAATTGATTATTTATTTTGGGTTTTGCAGTGTAGTAAGATTTTTTAGTTAAACCCTATACTCTATGGGATTATGGCAGTTATACCATAGGCAGTGTAGATCCAGGTCAACCGGTGCATCCTTGCAGCCTACTCATGATCTACACTGTTCGCTTTTTAATTTGTACAGACATTTCTGAGCAAGAAGCAAACATTGTAGATTCTGATCCAACTGCACTGATATGCCAGCTGATCTGGATCTACACTGTTTGCATTTGTATATGATAAAACCTGTATATATAGAGTAAAGAGTTAAATAAATATGATTTTATACTTCTTGGGGCTTTAACAATTAATTATTCAACACTTGTAACTAACAGTAATATTAATTCTTTGTTTTGTCCGAGTCGGACAGTCTACAGTTTTGAACAAACATCACCTTGTGCTGGCAATTTGTTCATAGACTTTTGAGGATATAATAATAATAATAATAATAATAATAATAATAATAATAAAATAATAAAAATAAAATAATAATAATAATAATAATACTTACATATTAAGCAACAGTAATAAAATACTTGATATATTCCTTGCACAATACCATTTAACAATTTGTTGAGGTCATAAACAATAGAGTTCTAACTTGCTGCTGAAGCAGAGTTCAAATTTGCATGAAGAGTCCAACAATATAAAAAAATTTTAATATCTTTTAATCACTGAGTGCTTTTATAATTTTTGAATATTTACAATAATATAATTTCATACAATATAACAGATGCTTTATGACTCAAACAACAGGTAGCCACAATATTTAGGCGAGTTTGTGTGCGGGCTAGCACACCTAACAGGTGGCACACACCCTTAGTGGCAGGTTCAATCTCAACAGATCTTACACCACCATACAACATAACTTCTTTGTGAAGTCAGAAAATGTTGACCTAACATCAGTTCACAGGATTTCCTTCTAGTTCACTATGTTATGCTTCTTTGATCAGGATTTGGCAAAATAACCTATGATTACATCTAAGTACAACTTTTCTTGTAATATGTTGTCAAAATTGGCAAGTTTCAATAAATGTTAAAGCTTCTAACTAATTCTATAAGAACTTGTTTAACATTTATCAGAGCAAAACATATTGAAAATATTGAAATGGATAATACTGACTTTCCCTAACATCTGCAAGTTATTTCAATTCCAAGAATTTTGAGAGCTCAGCACACCAATCCCTCAAGGATAGAACAGTACAATCATATTTCAAGAATATTATATTAATCTTGAAGTCATTCAACAACACAAGGCTCAACCTTTTGGGTAGTTAATTAGTACAAAGAAGTAATACACATCAAAAACATAACTTCTAAAACATCTGGAAGTAATAAACATATTGAAAGAAAGAAATTTTAATAAATCCATTAAATCAGCTAACTGAGATATAAAGTATTCTGCTAGACACACTGGCTACCAGTGCCAAGCAAGATCTACCTGCACACATATATGACCAGCTAAGTGCCAAGCAAGATTAGCCTTTATATATATGTGAACAGCTTAGAGCCAAGCAAGTTTAGCCTAAACATATATGTGATCAGCTTAGAGCCAAGCAAGTTTAGCCTAAACATATATGTGATCAGCTAAGTGCTTAGCAAGATCAATCTGCACATATATATGATCAGCTAAGAGCCAAGAAAGTTTAGCCTAAACATATATGTGATCAGCTTAGAGCCAAGCAAGTTTATCCTAAACATATATGTGATCAGCTAAGTGCCAAGCAAGATTAATCTGCACATATATATGATCAGCTAAGAGCCAAGAAAGTTTAGCCTTAACATATGTGATCAGCTTAGAGCCAAGCAAGTTTAGCCTAAACATATATGTGATCAGCTAAGTGCCAAGCAAGACCAATCTGCACATATATGTGATCAGCTAAGAGCCAAGCAAGTTTAGCCTAAACATATATGTGATCAGCTTAGAGCCAAGCAAGTTTAGCCTAAACATATATGTGATCAGCTAAGTGCTAAGCAAGATCAACCTGCACATATATATGATCAGCTAAGAGCCAAGCAAGTTTAGCCTAAACCTTTATGTAATCAGCTAAGAGCCAAGCAAGTTTAGCCTAAACATATATGTGATCAGCTTAGAGCCAAGCAAGATCAACCTGCACATATATATGATCAGCTAAGAGCTAAGGATGCAGTAAATAGTTTGTAGCCGTAGATGCGAATTGGCCCCGGTCAAATTTGAAGATAAGAGGTAAGTGGGCAAACTGTAAGCTTCATGGCACTTTAAAATATTTTTAGATGCTATATATGCAGTTTCACATCTGTAGATAGGATCCCCAAAAATTGTCTGACATGCTCTTTTTGACCTTGACACTTTCAGTGTGAGGCAGGTGCTTGGAAATGCGAAACTAATACATTTCTGGCTCTGCCTTCAGTTTAACTTGCAATTCTCAAGGGGCATACAAACAAGTGTGAGTAGTGAAAAATCGAGGTGGTTATGGTATATTTTGAGTATGATTTAATGAATCAGTAGGGATTTTACCATGTGTGAGGGGCAAGCATTTATTTTGGTCATTGGCAATAAGAAAGCTGTGAACTGATGAATGTTTGAAATTTTGCCTCGTCGGCCGACTAGTTTTCACGACCAGAATTTGAAAGTTAATGGTGCTTAAAAATCAACTGATGTGTTTTGAATATAATTTTGCTTTGTTTTCATAAACTGTAAGTCATTGTGATGTCAGTTATGTGCCCTTTCTGTTTCAGGTATGTGCTAGTAGGGAGCAAGTGGACTTGTCGTGTCGGCTGTGATTCTCTGGTTTGCAATATCTCAGAATAACCCTTTTCTGCCACCTTAAGGATTTCGCTGAAATTTGTAAGTGTTCATTATGTCATAATTTTGGTCTAGAATTCTGTGTTGGACTGCCATATTTGCAAAATGACATAATTTTAAGCTGTTAAATACTTGCTGACAAGCTGATGGTTAAAAATAAAGGGAGGTAATTACAGTTTTTGAGAAAAAAATGCTGCACCGAGCCATAAAAACCAGTCGCGAAATGTCAGAAATGTATATTTTCATAGAAAGTCCATCAAATACATCATGAACATGTCTCAAATGATTACGAAAGAGCATTTGGCATAATATTTGCTAGAAAATCAAGCCGATAAAAAATAATTAAGAACAATTAAGCTCGGCAAGCAAATTTCCACAGTCCGAGCTTTGCGAACCGTGACATAAATTCTGGTCGACTAATGAAAATCAAGTTCTAGAACTATGTAGGGCTTGCCATGAACACTGTTATTAGTTTAGCAGGTATTTTAGCCCAGATAGGCAGGATTTGGCCTTAAGCTGTAGTCTGTCATGTCACTTTAGCTGTTTATTCCTTTCTGCAGCCAGAGGTAAGAATTTCATCATTTGCAATTTTTCATGGCCATTTTATAATTCAATCATCATTCTGGTGACATAAGAGCAAGCATAAACATATAGTGTGATGTGTGTAATGGTTGAAAAGTGGCAGTTGATTGGCAGGAAGGTATGCAGGTGGTTCATATGAGCAACTGAAACATGATGACAGCATGGTAGGTGAGTGATTAAAGTGAATTATGGCCAGTTTTGCCTGTTTGACTGATAAAATTTGCTGTGCCTGACATATTTTTACAAAAATAAGTGCTTGTAACAGCATATTTTTCATTGTTCATCTTCTAGGAGCTTCTTTATGGTATATGATTGTCAGGTCTTCTGGTTCCAATGTCTGTTTTGTTGCATTTCTTAGAAGCACTGTATAAATGTACTTGACTGTAAATGGAGGCAAAATTGGTCAGTTTTGGAAAGTGAGTGGTGATAGTCATTTGCTCTTAAAACCTGCCAGGATGATGATACTGGCTTGGTTTTGGTCTCATTTTGCTCGCAAAAGGTTCTAAAATTGAACAGAGATGAGTTAATAGCTTATATGAAAATCACTCTCAGCCCTTAAGGATGCAGTAAATAGTTTGTAGCCGTAGATGCGAATTGGCCCCGGTCAAATTTGAAGATAAGAGGTAAGTGGGCAAACTGTAAGCTTCATGGCACTTTAAAATATTTTTAGATGCTATATATGCAGTTTCACATCTGTAGCTAGGATCCCCAAAAATTGTCTGACATGCTCTTTTTGACCTTGACACTTTCAGTGTGAGGCAGGTGCTTGGAAATGCGAAACTAATACATTTCTGGCTCTGCCTTCAGTTTAACTTGCAATTCTCAAGGGGCATACAAACAAGTGTGAGTAGTGAAAAATCGAGGTGGTTATGGTATATTTTGAGTATGATTTAATGAATCAGTAGGGATTTTACCATGTGTGAGGGGCAAGCATTTATTTTGGTCATTGGCAATAAGAAAGCTGTGAACTGATGAATGTTTGAAATTTTGCCTCGTCGGCCGACTAGTTTTCACGACCAGAATTTGAAAGTTAATGGTGCTTAAAAATCAACTGATGTGTTTTGAATATAATTTTGCTTTGTTTTCATAAACTGTAAGTCATTGTGATGTCAGTTATGTGCCCTTTCTGTTTCAGGTATGTGCTAGTAGGGAGCAAGTGGACTTGTCGTGTCGGCTGTGATTCTCTGGTTTGCAATATCTCAGAATAACCCTTTTCTGCCACCTAAGCAAGATTAGCCTTAACACATATGTGATCAGCTGACAGCCTTAGCAAGTTTAGCCCAAACATATATGTTAACTTTAAAATATAGTTAAAGATCACAAACTGAGACCATGTGGCATAAAACCTGCATTACTGTTCTTCCACTTTCAATTCTCTAGAAAAAAGGCAACAACAGGAAACTTAGCTGAACAACATGCAATTAAGATAAAATGGCACAATCTAATCAATAGGATAGCAAACCCTTATTTATTTGCTGATTGTTCTAGACCAAACTCTTTAAATAAATATACAGCCTAGACCTTTGAGCTGAAAGGAAACTGCAATTGAAAAATTGTGCTCTTTGATGAAATATTTAGGCAAATAATCTTGGAGTAATTTATAAAAGGTGCAAATTCTTGCTCAATTTAACTTTGAAACATAAATAGAGATGTTACTATTTTACTCCCATCAAACATCTCTCTGCATCTATGCAATTTAAAGGATAAAGTTTTGCCTCAAGAAACTTTAAGTCCAAAAGCTCAGAATACACTAACCAACTTACAAAAATTCATCTGATTGAGACAAGTCTCAATTTCAGTCATATGGAGTCTTGAAATTCAAGACTGGTAATCTCAAGCATCTGATTGGCTAAAAAAAGCAGTTGTCTCCATTTCAGCCAATCAGATGCTTGAAGACAATTCTCCATTTCAGCCAATCAGAAGCTGGAGATTTGGAACTTTCCAGTTTTAAGTTTATGATCTTGTGCCTAGAAGCTTCTGAGATTTGAGACCGGTCTCCAATCTCAGGCCTGAATTTATCTGTGTCAATGTGTCTTGGAATCAGGACATGTTTTCCCTTTCTGCATACTACTGATGTTTAATCCATAAGACATTTAATGAGGCATGACATTACCTTGCTAACAGTTCTATAAAGGAAACCTCTGACTTTGATCAAGGCTGACATCGAACTGCTTCAACGAACTGCACATCCACATGATAAGAAAAACATCAGGGCTGAAGGTTATAAAACTGAGATTGGAAACCAGTCTCAAATCTCAAGCATCTGATTGGCTGAAATGGCGACTGGTCAGTAACATCAGCAGATATGTCTATTGCCAAGAAAACAGTATGGGAAACAACAGATTGATAGTTGTAAGGGGATAAGAAAAACATCAGGGCTGAAGGTTATAAAACTGAGATTGGAAACCAGTCTCAAATCTCAAGCATCTGATTGGCTGAAATGGCGACTGGTCACCATTTCAGCCAATCAGATGCTTGAGATTTAAGACTGGTTTCCAAGCTCAGTTTAACAACCTTGAGCACAGCAGTTTCTAACAGTCTGTTTTGTCAATAGTGAGTTTGTAAAAATCGAAATCTCATCCATGTCAAATTATTGTGGAATGTTGTAACTGGTAATCAGTAACATCAGCAGATATGTCTATTGCCAAGAAAACAGTATGGGAAACTAGTGTACCTTATGTGAACAGAAGTGATAAACTTAGCCAAATAACACACACAGATTGATAGTTGTAAGGGTCTCTTTTTTTGTAAAAAACATCAAATTTTATCAATTTCACAAAATTGTTTTTGGAATTCTACACATCCATTTTTGCGAGTCTGAATTCTAGATCAGTCTTTTAACTACAGAACAGACCTGTGCATTTTGTCCTCTTAGTCCAATTATAGCAGGCCATTTCCAATAATATTGCCTTTTATGAAGCAATTCGAAGTGCAAAAGAAATTCTAGTTCATCTATAACTGTGAGATACTGTGGATGCACTGATATTTGTGGGCATGAAGTTTTGTAGTTTTATGTGGGTTCTTTATTTCATGGAACTTATTTTTCTAAACTATGTTCAATTCTTTAATGATTCATGGTGGTTTTAACCCTTTCCTTCATAGTTACACCTTTATTGCCAATAGTATATTGCGAACAGTTTAGAGCCAGATCAGCCGACACATCTGTGCCATCTATCAGAATCTAAACTATTGGCTTTTTGATTTGTTAGGTTATTTCTGACTAAAATGTGACCAGTGCAGATCCTGATCAGATGGCACGGATGTGTGGCTGATCTGGATCTACATTGGTGGCTCATGCATAAAAATGTGTATATATGGAGGAAAGGGTTAAATGTATGGATTGATCTGCCCATGAAATCCATGAAAATTAGTACCCCATAAATTATTATTTTAATGAAATTAGGACCCCATAAATTATTATTTTAATGAAATTATGACCCCATAAATTATTATTTTAATGAAAATTAGTACCCCATAAATTATTATTTTAATGAAAATTAGGACCCCATAAATTATTATTTTAATGAAAATTAGAACCCCATAAATTATTATTAGGACCCCATAAATTATTATTTTAATGAAAATTAGTACCCCATAAATTATTATTTTAATGAAAATTAGTACCCCATAAATTATTATTTTAATGAAATTAGTACCCCATAAATTATTATTTTAATGAAAATAAGGACCCCATAAATTATCATTTTAATGAAAATTAGTACCCTATAAATTATTATTTTAATGAAAATTAGGACCGGCCCATAAATTAGTTTTTTTAGGACCCCATAAATTAGTTTTTTACAGTACATTGGTTACTCAATGCTGTTTTGATTCAACCAATTACTCCTTTCTCTCAATATATCATTTTATGGTGTTGGCCAACAGTGTAGATCCAAGTCTGATCAGCTGGCACATCCATGTCATCTGATCAGATCTGCACTGTTTGCTTTTTGATTTATATGGTTATTTTGCACCAAAGAGCAAACAGTGCAGATCCTGATCAGATGACATGGATGTGCTGATTTAGATCATGTGGTCACACATATGATATAATGCTTAAATATTGGCTACCTCAGAGTGTTTTTATTACAGTTAAATAGCAAAACAACAAGGCTGTAATCATTTGTATATTAAACATCCACCATTACATTGCTTTTCCTTGCAGTTTATAATCAAGCTTGGAACAAAACTTGTCTACATAAACAATATTTAAAGTCATCAGTCATATACAATCAGCACCAGGTCTAAATCTGTCTCCCAATTATCTATCTGCTAATTCAAATAGAGTGATATAATGTTTTACCAGCTATTTATGTAAGGCCTCTATAATAACAGTCACAATAATTTGCACAGGTGATAGTAAACTTTCTTCTCTCTGATCCATAAACTGTGCACACAATTAATGATACTTGAAAAGTAATTGATTATCCTTCTTATGTATCTGGAAACCGAAAATGAATGTTTACATTTCATTATCTGTGAACTGTAAATATCTGACAGACCTAGACTGGCAGGGTAAAGCTCCCATCACAGACAAATACAGCATTTTACATCAATATAAGCATTTATCTTGAAGTTTAATGCAGATGCACATCAGCATTTAGACCACCTTGCATTGATTGAGACTTACTCTGAATTTCTCTCTGTAAAATCTCAGTTTAATGGTAAATAATTTTCAATTATTCAGTCTTGAAATATATAAGGAAGTTTAAAGTACGTTGAAACATTATATTTTCTTCTTATACCTGGTTGTAACTAAAACTGCAAGCCCAAGCCCATGCCCATGCAATTAACCTTACTTCATATATACATGTTTTTACATGTGTACAACCAATGTAGATCCTGATCTGCCAGCAAATCCATTCCATCTGATCTGGATCTGCACTGGTTGCATCTTGGTCAGAAATAACCTAATGAATCTTAAAGCACAGTGTAGACCGAAAGCAGATGGCACCAATGTACCAGCTGATGTTGATCTACACTCTTCGTCCATGCGATAAAAGGCTAATATATGGATAATTGGGTTAAAATACCTTGAAAGATTTTATTTTTCTTCTTATACCTGTAACTAAAACTGAAAGCCCAAGTTAACAGAATTTTCCAAGGACACGAAAACATCTAGGTGTTATGTAGGCAATAAGCAGACATTTGTTCATTGGAACTAAGTTAGTGTTTATTTAATAAAAACAAGCATGACTATGTTTGGTTAATATTAAGGTGGAAATGTAAATTTTGTTTTAAATATTTGAACTTCAGTGTCAATTGAACAACTGCAGTGTCAATTGAATAATACTTCATGTTCAAACAAATGATTAAACTGCTAATAATGCTAGTAAATTATTCACTTATACATTCATAATTTTATTTTGTAGTCATTTTACTGTAAAACTGATTATATTTTTCAGCTGGAGTGCTACCAAACAATTTATTCTTAACCTTCAAGATCCTCACGAAATTGCGCACACACTCTCATAAGCCAATCAAAATCTCCTTTGTAAACCCACTAATAAAAACAATTAAGCCAAATCTTCAATTTTCTGTTTTAATTAAAATATCTAACATTAAGTAGGTCTACAGAAACAATCAATACCAAGAAAATTGTGGCTAGGAATTTTTGTGAATGAAAGGTAAGACAGAAAGAAAGTCAAAACTAGAGGAAAACCAAATCACTAAATGCCTTGATCCGCTGTGTTCCCCTCTCCACTGTGTTCCCCTCTGACAAACATCAAAGATCATTTGCTACTTTACAGTAACAGCTTATCTAATCTACTGATGGAGAATATTATTTTAATTGGCATTACATGGCATGAGTCTTTTAAATGGGGCATGCCAAGGAAAAAGGTATATTTTTTATATTTTAGTTGTGACTTTTTTTTTGGAAAGAATTTACAATTATCTATTACTTTCTTTTCACTTATTGGTGATTTTGTTACACATTTTGTCAACATAATGTTCTTTTACCACGAAATCCATAATACCTAAAGTCATCTGCTCAATTTAACCCTTTCCTCCATATATATATACCTTTTTACGCATGTGCGACCAGTGTAGATCTGCAATCGCCGCATTTTGGTCAGAAATAACCTAAACATCAAAATCTAAACTGTTCGCCCTTGCAATATAGGTGTGTCTATGGAGGAAAGGGTTAATGAAATCTTTTCAAGAAGTGATGTCAACTGGCCAAAGGTACCTTTTTCTTTGATGCACCCCAAATACCCAAATACATCCTCAGTGTTATAAGACATTCCGGCAGTTACTTCAAGTACCTACAAAAGCTACAGTCAAATTATTTCAATTAAGTATTTGCTAATTTGTAAATGATTTCACATAAAACAAGAATTGTCAGGATAGTCAGCAGTAAAAGGAAAGAACACCAATGGAAGGATAAAGTTTAGACAGATGAAAAACTACTGTAACACTTCTCCAAGCTGCAAGTTGTGATCCAGGGGACTCAAACCCCTTTTTGTGGCAGCAATATCTTATTTTGATCAGGATTTTGGCCAGAAATTTGGAATTATTATTTAAGTACCCTAGGACAGCCACAAACCAACCCCCTTTCTGGAAATCTCGCATCTGACCCTGGGATAAGTTTTCAAGTCTCAAAGTTGCACATAATCAGTGCACAACCATAATGAAGATGGTAGTTATTTTCCTGCTAAATCTTACTAGTGTGAAATACTGTTTTACTGGTCTCTATAAAATAACAGTCACAATAATTTGCACAAGTGATAACTAACTGACCAACATAATTGTGACCATCAGCAATTCCTACAGATTTAAAAAAAATTAGAAGATCTTCTCTACAAAGAATGTTCTAGTACTTAAAAGCTTTCACACTATTTTCTCATCTTCATTCCTGGGAAATGGAACTGGATCATAAAATCAGAATGACAAGTAGGAGTTCTATTAAAATCAAGCCTCAAGAGCAGACACAAAACAACATGATTAGTTGGAACTATTAATTTAACGAACTTTCAAGGTTTGACTTCAGAAAAAAGATCATAAAACATGATTGTCAGACTTAAGACCTTTTTAAGACCGGATTCATTAATCATGTTGAATGCAACTCCAATAAAAATGGTTTTAAAAACTCCTTCAGTCTGATAATAACATTTTTTTTTATTTTTTAGAAGTCAAACTGTGTTTTTAAAATTTTATTAATTGACATTTTGCAAATTTGTATTTGTTAACATATTTCAGAATTGTATTGGTTGACTATTTTTTTTTCAAAATTGTTTTTGTTGACATTTTTCAAAATTAAATTGGTTGACATTTTTTAAAATGGATTGGTTGACATTTTTCAAAATTGTACAGTACATTCCACTTAATTGAATGGCGGTTACTTGAATATTTCGCTTAATATAGAATATTAAAACACAAAACCATTTCTATCTATTTCTATGATAAATTATGTCTTTATTTGAATAGGTCACCCCGTGCATTTCGTTTATTAAGATAGCACTTTCCCACTTTACAACGCCTTACGATGCTAATACTACTTGAAATTCACACGTTTCTGCCCCAAAGCAATGTACATTATCTGTAATCTCGATAAATCTGTCATTGTTTATCACCTGTGTTACATAATGACTTCCATTCACTGGCATGCATAATTGTGTTTACAGTATACATTTATAGCAATGACGTCACAAAACGGGTTTCCCCGCATTGAGAATTTTCATTTGTTTACATTCATAAGATGATCACGTTTTCAGGAAACCGGGAAATTCCCGAATAAAAATAGATTAATCTTTAAACAAAAGTAACAGAAAAATATCTTTTTCGAGTAATGTATGCAAATATCAAATAAACTTTGCCATACCTGCTCAATAATTAGAACGTTAATTAGATCATGCAAACAAATCTTAATTTAGAATGGGTTTTATAATAACGTATATGCAACGTTTTGGCGCCCCAAGGGAGATAATAATTCTTCACAAAGAAAAGATAGTGGTATAGTAATCGAATAAAGATCGTGAATTTCGGATACGAAAAGTTAGGAAAGAAAATGAGTCGACTATCTCTGCAAAACAAAATGTTTTTGAAACGGCGCAAAGTCAAAAGAATCAAACGTATACACAGCACATTTACATAGTATTGGTTATCTTCAAACCGGATTTTATTGAACATGATGATAAAGATATATTTCTGAGCGCATTACCCCACCCACCACTGACGAAACTGAGACTTTGTAAGCTCCGGTTAATTGAATCGAGGATCCTGACAAATAGACTATTCAAATAAGCAGATTCTACTGTATAGGTTGACATTTTTCAAAATTGTATCAAATAATTTTTTAAAATTGTAATGGTTGACATATTACAAAATTTTATTGGTTGACATTTTTTAAAAATTGTATAGGTTGACATTTTTTAAAAATTGCATCGGATGACATTTTCAAAATTTTATTGGTTGACATTTTTTCAAAATTGTATAGGCTGTCCTTTTTCAAAATTGTACCAGATGACATTTTTTCAAAATTGTTTTGGATGACATTTTCAAAATTTTATCCTTTGAAATTTTTCAAAATTTTATTGGTTGACATTTTTTAAAATTGTATCAGTTGACATTTTTCAAAATTGTATTGGTTGAATTTTTTTAAATTGTATAGGTTGAATTAAGTTCTTCAGATTGACATTAAAGACACTGTTATTGTTTATTTTTTTAATAAGGTACACCAAATTAGGCAATTTTCTCATGATTTATTAACTTGATCAAGTATATGAAACAATAATTGAAACAAACTAAGGATATTTTTATTTCTCAAAAAAGAGCAAACTTGAAAACCAATAACTCTACAGGACCTGGCTTTTATATTGTTTGTTGTTTTGATTCATTAGGTTACCTTTACCAAGAAGCAAACAGTATAGATCCAGATCAGATGTCACAGATGTGCAAGCTGATCTGAATCTACTCTGGTTGCCCATATGATGAAAGGCATATCCATGGAGTAAATGGAAAAACTGTCCACAACTCTGGAGAATACATGACCCAACTTTATAAGAAAGAAATCAGGCATGCTCCATGACATTGAGCTTTAAAAACAGTCTTATCGAAAACTTTAATCAAAACATAACAATAAAAGCCTGCTATTTGATGAAATACAACTATCAACTGCAGCAATAATGGACAAGATAAGTACAGTTCAAAAGAGATGTATAAAGAACTCCTCTGTTTAGAACCGGATAAACAACATCCATGTTTGTTATTGAACTCCTTTGAACTTTTTTTAAACATGTTAACAAATTGTTATAGAACAGGCATCTGAGAATGTTGGGCTGGTTTTTAGGTCATTAAGAAAGAAATCAATGGAACCTCATTCACTGCACAGAACTAAGTTGTTTTCTAAGATAATTGAGGTATTTTACAGGGTTGTAATCATTGGTCTACAGTGTCCAACAAAAAGCAATATCTGTCCTCAAATTCCCTGTACTAATAGAAAACCCAATTCCAATAAAAACTAAACTGGAGGTTTTTTAATGAAAACAAATCTTGATTTGCAAGCAGTGAGAAGGTAAGCAGAATAAGATATTACTGCTGGTTAAAGGTTGAACCGTTTAATCCAAGAAATAAGGCTGGTATCCATGGGTAATATGCCAACAACCACATGATCCACATCAGCTGCCACGTTCATGCCATCTGATCAGGATCTACACTGCTTGCTTTTTGATTCAGTGTAGATCCTGATTAGATGGCATGGATGGTTTATGATACAGATATATCAGCCAGTGTTCAGCTATGAACTAGCAAGAAGCTGACTCCTCTCTCCACTCTAGATAATGGCTGAGAAATCACATTTAATTAAGACACAATATCTCCAGTCAAACTACTATGGTTAACATTATCATAGGAGAGAGGTGAACAGAACAAACAAACAACTCATGGTGCTCTATGGAGTTTGCAGCATAGTATCTGTTATGTTTGATGAAAATCTGTAAATGCAAGCTTTTTAGCTTGCAACTGATACTAATTTTTCACCAAATCATAGGAGTGAGGTGAACAAAACACACAACTAATGGTGCTCTATGCAAGTTTGTTGGCTTACAAATGATATTAAATAGATGGGAAAAAAGATGGGCAACAGCATACACACGTTTTGACAAAGTTCCTCCCTGACTTTGGTATGGATTTTTTCTTATCGATAACTGTGTGCATTTTTATTTACAATCAAATAGGACGAAAGAGTAATAAATCAGATGTTTGTTTCTCATTAGTCTATGCTTTGCTTCCGGGCTGTTGCTTCTGATGTTGAATCATGAGGGTCATCAACTGTAAACAAGCTGTAAACATAGTTACGTTGGCTAGAAACCCAGGAAGCTCTGAATAAATAAAGGAACTAATTCCAGAACTTCTCAGCCACAAATTGCCTCTTTCAAGCCTATAAAAGTCACAATAACTGTCAGCAGTGTTTTATTCATTTACTTGTTATCCAGGAATTGTTTTCTTTGAGAAATCTTAGGAAAACTGTTTGGCAAAAACAAATCAGATTATTTGTTTCCAAAGAACTTTTAACAGTTACAAAATGGAATCTACAGACTTACCAGTATTAAAACTAACCATGAGCCAGTTAGCAATTACCCGATACTAGCAAATAACAAGTTCTATGTAAAACTTAATTCAACTAGAATTATCACTGAAAGTGATTAAATACCCCCACATGTATGCTTGATAATTGAACTGGGAATGCTTCGAATCAATGGCATAATGTGCCCCACTTTCAATCCAAAGTGTCGTCTTCACAGTAGCCACATATTCAGCAAGTTTCATCACAATATCTCATTCCTTCTAAATTTATTGAGCAGAAATGGTTTAAATATGTTAGTAACAGTGGCCTTTATGTAACTTTTATCTAAGAACTGTGTGCCAAACATTGTTTATGAGAAATCATCCAGAAACCATTTTTTCTATTTTTAGTAACAGTGACCTTGACCCCATCAGGCCCAATTTTCAATACCAAGTTTCGTCTTCACAGACACTACCTATATAGCAATTTTCATCACAATATCTCATTCTGAACCAAAGTTATTGAGCATACAGTTTATTTTCTATTTTTAGTAACAGTGACCTTGACCCCACAGGCCTTGAATCCCAAAAGTCATCTTCACAAAAACCATCAATACACCAAATTTCATTTAAGAATCTCATTCCAAGCTATAGTTACTGAGTGGAAACGAAGTTTTGAAGTTTAAATAACAGTGACCTTGACCTTGAACCCACAGGCCCCAAAGTCAAACCTAATCTTTATCTTGTTATGTTACATCTGTGTCCCAAAAAATAATTAAATCTATGAAGTATTTCATGAGTTATAGTCCAGAAACAATTTTTCTTTTTTAAGTTACAGTGACCTTGACACTGACCCCTCAGGCCCCAAAGTCGAACTCGACCTGTATCTTCTGATATTACATATATGTACCAAAAAAGGATTTAATCTGTGAAGTTTTCCATGAGTTATTATCTGGAAACCCTTTTTCTATTTTTAGTAATACTGACCTTGACATTGACCCCACCAGCCCCAAAGTCGAACTTGACCTGTATCTTGTGATGTTACATCTATTTACCAAACAAGGATTAAATCTGTGAAGTGTTTCATGAGTTATCATCCGGAAACCATTTTTCTATTTTTAGTAACAGTGACCTTGACACTGATCCCACCAGCCCCAAAATCGAACTTGACCTGTATCTTATGACGATATACCTGTGTACCAAAAATTATTTAATTCTGTCAAGCCTTTCATGAGTTATCATCTGGAAACGAAGAATCCGACCGACCGACCGACAGACCGACCGACCGACAAGCTCACTCCTATATACCCCCTCAAACTTCGTTTGTGGGGGTATAATAATTTTTGTGGTGTTACCACTTATACTACAATAATTAAACCTGAAAGTAAATACATCTTTAACCCTTTCCTGGATATATAAGCATTTTTACACATGTGCGTCCAGTGTAGATCCAGATCAGCCGGCACATCCGTGCCATCTGATCAGGATCTGCAATGGTTGCATTTTGGTAAGAAATAACCTAATGAAACAAAAAAATCGAACATTTGAGATCCTGATCATTTGTGCCGTCTGATCAGGATCTAAACTGTTCGCCCTAGCAATAAAGAAGTGTCTTTACAGGAAAGGGTTAAGAATGTTTCACTTCAACATCTTACAAATTACAATAGGCTCAAACCAGCAACCGACACACTGATAGTCCTGGCTATCATAACAAGCAAAGCCAATAAACAATGTAACAAATGTTACCTGTATGAGTGAAACCTGTGTTGAACAAATTCTCCGAGTGCTAAGATTTTTTATCTCCGCCCACACGGGAATTGCCTCCTTGACAGCGAATCCTTTCTTCTCAAGTTTTAACGTGGCCGTTACAGTGCCGGAGACACAACACCATGAACCAATAGCCTCAAACGTGTCATTTTCTACTGGTAACTGAAATACACCAAGAAAATTCTGCTTTTAATCCATGTACACCTTTTTTGCTTGGGCAAACAGTGTAAATCCAGAACAGTCAGCACATCCATGCCATCTGATCAGGATCTACAATGTATGCTTTTAGATTCATTAGGTTATTTCTGACCAGTACAGTTCCTCATCAGACAGAAGGAAGCCAGCTGATCTGGCTCTACACTGTCCACCAATGCAATAACGGCGTATATATAGCTGGCAAAGATCTGCTTTGTAGGACTCAATGGCTTTTTGAACACTAAAACATTTACTTTCAAGAAATTCACCCTTAAAACATCTGACTCATCTTTCAAATTGTTGTCTTTTTTCCAAATGATCCTCTTTTTTCAGAACTTGTGACAAATAAAACGTTTATAAGCAGTGCTGCAGACGGTAATCTTAACGTATGTCAACTGCAAATCATAAATCACTGTAAAATTACAGTGCTCAAAGAAGTAATTCCAGAACATACAACATTTTGGGACTTTAATTTGGCAAAAGAATTGTCTGTGGCAACAACCTCACACTACAAAGATTGGAGAGGTATTATTGCCTGTGATTATTCCGTTAAGTTCAGTCAAATGTATGGCAGCGAAAATGTGTGGATCAGACAATTCATCATTGACCAATTTAAATATTCCAGGAACTGATAAATATCACATTTTCCCTTGGAACAATACAAGAGAAGCTGAGCAGGTTCAATTAAAACTGTTCCAAGTAATGGATTTAATGTAGTTTCTAATAGTGCAGTCAGACTGGGAAAGAAACCTACCATCCCTTGCTTTATACTCTTCAGCAGCCAATGTAGATAAATACATTAAGAGTTTGAAGAAAAACAATTATCACCAAATACACCAGTTAAAAAACAGAATTATCAGTATGTTTGGTTGAAAAAAAAAACAAGTATATTATAAGAGAAATTTTATTTTAACTATAAAGTCAATGCCATCATTTACCATTACTGTGAAATCCCTATATTAATACACTTGCACATTTTAAGATGCATCACTGCACCCTGCCTGCCAGTTTTTAAATCCAAGAACACCACCCCCACCCCCACCCCCTGGATTTGTTGGACCTTTTACACAATTATTTAGAGCGTCTACTGAGAAAGCTTTGTCAACTAAAGAACATTTCTTAAAATATTTTTGAAATCTGGTTGAAAGTTTGTGAAAAGATGTAATTTTAAAATTTAACTGTATTTAGTCTATTAAAAACAATCCTCGTTCCGGCAGTCATGTTTTTTATGATGCAATATGGCCTGATTCCATGAAATACTTGGTAACTGGCAGGCGATTTTTGAGAAATTTTTTTGAAGTTTTCTCAACAGACACAATTATAGACAAAACAAGCTATTTTTATAAAATGTCACAACTTGAACAACTTTGGTAGAAAGTCTTCAAAGCGATGTTATTACAAAATATTTTTAAAATTTGGATGACAGTTTTTGAGAAGATTTAGGAAAAACAAGCTCTACCCTTGGTGGCAAAGTTGTTTTTTTACACAAATTTCAAAAGATTTAACAACTTTGGCAGAGGGACTTCAAAGAAATGTTCCTATGAAACTGGCCAACATTTTTTGAGAACAAGATTAATAAAGATTTGGCTTGTTAGCCCTGTGGATTGGGAACAGTTGATCCAGGGGTCAATTTCAAAAAAAAGGTCAATGACAGATTGACTTTGGCCAAATCTGGTTAAAATCCATCCAATGGTTTTAGAAGCAAACTGTTGATAGACAATGAATAGTTGGAAAGATGGGCACTGGACAAAGACAAGTCACAATAACTCACAATAAGTCTCTGCTTGGGTGATGCTAAAAAGAGAAATAAATTTTTAAACATACTTGTAAAAGGTTGGAACTTGTTGATATGATGGTTAATATTAATGCTAAGTTTGAAGTCACTATTTTTAGTAGTTTCAAAGTCAAGGACTAAGAGCATAAAGTCTTGAATATGGTTGTATGATAGTTAGGATAGCTCTTCTTATTCTTGAACAGTCAAACTAAAAATGTTGTCTGGAGGTGTTGTTATGGTAAGGGGATTGTCTTACCTAAATGAAAAAGAAAAAGTTATTATTGTGTAGAGAGGTGTCAGTAATAGAACTTAAGTGTCCAACATTTATCGACAGTAAATACAACCTTGCTTGAACTCAGTATACTTTAAGGGCTTACCACACTCCTCCCAATCAAGTTCATTGATAAAAAATTTTTTTATCAAAGTTCAAAAATAAAAAGAAAATTATCAAAATCTCAATTATGGCAAAATGCCGTTCAATGAAATTTTGCACAAATGAATGATCGTACGGTATTTAAAAATGGCTGAAGTACTTACTGAGGCATCTGGTTCTTTGTTTAAATCCAGGTTCGATATGACAGCAAATTTACTGGTACGTTCGTGATGAGGCCCTCCTGGGGTGGTTATAGTCATCCGAACATAGTACCGTAACCTTCCATGTTTTCCCTTGAAAGACGATGGTAATTTAGCGGGAAGTGTGAACTCAAATGGAAAATAATGGGAACCAGAGTGCAACAAATCATCATTGCTGTCTTTGTCACCTGAAAACAAATAGCTTTTTATTCAGTTTTAATTGTTTGGTCTGAGCAGTTTCTACTTGTTACAATCAATGCTTATGATATCCCATAAAACAAAAGTGAGACAACTTAAACAATGGGATATTATAACAGTATGCAGTCTGCAGGTTTGTATCTTTCAAGTTGCATGTGTAAGCAATATCACGCAAGATGGAAGGTCGAGTGAGGGTCTTCAGTCCTGGTCTCGTATATGTAATTTAGTTATGTCTGCTACTTTTGATTTGATGGTCTTACACCTTTACACATACCATGTATCACTGTGAATAGTGCGAGCATGTTGGAATTAATTGAACAAGGCAACTTGTACTTTTCCTGTTCACTCAACTGGCATTAAAAATTTCTAGACTATAAACTATGGCCCAGAACATCAGTGTCCAAGGTTATAAAACTGAGCATGGAAACCAGTCTCAAATCTCAAGCATCTGATTGGCTGAAATGGTGACCAGTCACCATTTCAGCCAATCAGATGATTGAAATTTGAGACTGGTTTCCAATCTCAGTTTTATAGCCTTCAGCCCAAAGCAAGCCATACCTTTGATAGGTAGAACTGTTGTATAGTTAAACACCTCTTCATCTGAAGCTTGAATGTCACTGGAGGTCATCCATTCCACCTTGGCCTCACCAATCGCCTCCAGACACACACCTAGAACACAAACAAGCAGTAGATAACTATGGTTTAATTAAACAGGAAGCCTGCAGGTATCAAGAGGTCGTCAACTCCTACTGGTTTCACCTACAGCATGTTAACAACATACATAACAAATGTTATTACTTTATACTTGATATTAAAGACTGATTAGTATGGAAGCCAGAAATCTTCACTTTGGTCTTCGTTTGAGAAGGAAGAACTACCATGTACAATACCAGACATCTTTTATAAATGCCAGGGGTGGAAGACTATCAAGTAATGCAACTAGATGGATGTTCAGCTGAACACTAATGTCGCCCTTGATACTTTGTCAAAATAAAAATCCAAGAACATAAAGGGGCATAACTCCATCAGATGTGACCCTGACCTAAAGAATTTCACATCATCATGACAGTGTTGTCATAAGCAATATAATTTGAAAGATAAAGAAAAATTAAGAAATGGCAAAGTTTCAGGCAACATTAAGTTTTTTGTGATGACCTAACTGACAGACAGACTAAGTGATCCCTATGTATCACCTCTTCTTCAAATGGGCGACGCATAAATAATACATTACTGGAGCTATGATAAAGAAAAACAAATAGTAATTTAAACTGTAAATTAAAGAATGCAAATAACTGTGAAAATAGGAGTCACCATATGCTCTCTGAAACAGACTTCAACAGGATTCCATCTTTCAGGGCAAAACTGAATAGGTTTCACATTACCAACTAAGTGAATACTTACATCACTGAGGTAAGGTACAGGGCAATTTTTGACCACCATTGTCACAACAATATTAATTCAGTTATGATGTGAAAATTTATTGATTATAAATAGGACATTTTCTCCCTGGGGTTATTGCCACACAATAACTTGGTGCATCAAACATACCAGCTGAAGATTTTATACCAGAAACAAACACAACTTCAACACCAACTTTGTCAATAGTTTTGAAAATGTCATTTCAGGTCATCCACACCATGTTTTCAAGTCTTCAGGTACACCACAGAGCCTGACAGAAGCTTCATTACTGGAATCAGCCAGCATTCATAGATTAGTGCCCAAGGTAATAAAACTGAGATTGGAAACCAGTCTCAAATATCAAGCATCTGGTTGGCTGAAATGGCGACTGGTCACCATTTCAGCCAATCAGATGCTTGAGATTTGAGACTGGTTTCCAATCTCAGCTTTATAACCTTCAGACCAGGTTCTTGCAGCTGTAGCTCATTAGTATGATAGACTTCAGCCTTCACTTGCATGCTGATTTGATGTACTTGTTTATCTCAGCTGGTTCATTGACACTTACAGGAGACAAATCTGTGGTGTCACTTCTAATAAAGTTCCTAAATTTGTTATTAAAACATATTTATCCAATGTTGTTGAAAAAAAAAAGATTGCATCCAAAGAGAATTGTATATTCCCTGCTGGTGCATGAATAGCCAAAACTGACAGAAAGCAAACTTGTATGCATCAGCAAAGTGAGAAACCTAATAGCCTGTTCAATCCTTAAACTTTCTTGGCTCTGATGTTCACCTCAAAGAGAGGACGTAATGCCATCAATTTTAGAGCAATCAGAGAGCTAATCTTGAACATAAATGTTATACCGTTTCCGTCATTGTTTGAATATAAGCTGCACTAATGTATAAGCCGCACTGCCCCCCCCCCCCCCCCCCCCCCCCCCACAACCCCAAACCTGATGGAACAGATGAAAATGGCTTAGATTAGACAACATAGCAGGAACCACATTTTATTACTATTCTAACATAATTCGTTTTTTTTTCAACAATTGTCTTCTGTAATTATCAATATTCGTCTGTTTATAACAATATAAATAACAGTATTTTTGAAAATTGTTAAGAAAAATGATAATTTTATTTTCACAGCTCATCATCAGTAAAACTGTATTATGAGCAAGTATGAAGTACCTTAACAAAGTGTATAAGCAGCAAAACCTGTGTATTAGCCGCACAAATAACTTTTTACTGCCGAATTCTGGGAAAAAAGTGTGGCTTATATTCAAACAATGATGGTAAATGAGGTGAACATCTGAGATTTTTAACTAGAAATGTGTCCAAAGGACACGGATGCCCCCGCTATAGGTTTTTCATAAAGCTCCCAGCAGTAGTGTAGAACAAGTTGTGTTCACGAGATAATTATATTCCTATTACAAGAAAATTCTATTTTTAGTAACAGTGACCTTGACCTTGGATCTACAGGCATGGGTATTGTGCGGACACACCGCCTTGTCATGGTGAACATTTGTGCCAAGTTATTTTGAAATCCCTCCATTCATAACAAAGTTACAGCCTGGAGAAGAAAATTCTATTTTTAGGAACAGTGACCTTGACCTTGGACCTACAGGCTTGGGAATTTATGTGACACACAGTCTTAATATGGTGATCGATTAAACCAAGTTATTTAAAAATCCAATGACAAATAACAAAGTTACAGAGCCGACACAATTTTGCAAGAAATTTCTATTTTTAGTAACAGTGACCTTGACCTTGGACCTACAGGCATGGGTGTTGTATGCAACACCTTGTCATGATGAACATTTGTGCCAAGTTATTTTGAAATCTTTCCTTTCATAAGAAAGTTAAGGGCCAAGTGTATATTTTGCTTAACACAAAATGTAAGTGAAAAAGGGGCATAATTTGAAAAAATATTGGAAGCAGGGTTATGGATCTTGTTGGTTATGATGTAGATTTTGATGGTGAAAATATATTTCAAGTTTCAAGGCAATATCTCAAGTAGTTTTAAAGTTATGGGCAACATGCATATTTTGCTTAACACAAAATATAAGAATAAAACTAATGTAAATGAAATTATCAAAGGGCCATAACTTTTGAACAGAACATGTAAGAGCAAAACCCCGCCTTTATGCACAACAACATATCAGGCCAAGCATTGTGGTAAAGTTTTATTAAATTCCCACCAGTAGTTTAGGAGGAGTTGCGTTCACGAGATATATTCCTATTAAAACTAATGTAAATGGAAGTATCAAAGGGCCATAACTTCTGAACAGAACATGTAAGAGCGAAACCCCACCTTCATGCACAACTACATATCAAGCCAAGCATTGTGGTAAAGTTTCATTAAATTCACACCAGTAGTTAAGGAGAAGTTGCGTTCACAAGATATATTCCTATTAAAACTAATGTAAATGGAAGTATCAAAGGGCCATAACTTCTGAACGGAACACGTAAGAGCGAAACCCCACCTTCATGCACAACTACATATCAAGCCAAGCATTGTGGTAAAGTTTCATGAAATTCCCACCAGTAGTTTAGGAGGAGTTGCGTTCACAAGATATATTCCTGTTAAAACTAATGTAAATGGAAGTATCAAAGGGCCATAACTTCTGAACGGAACATGTAAGAGCGAAACCCCACCTTCATGCACAACTACATATCAAGCCAAGCATTGTGGTAAAGTTTCATGAAATTCCCACCAGTAGTTTAGGAGGAGTTGCGTTCACGAGAATTTCGGACGGACGGACGGACGGACGGACAGACGGACGGACGGACGGACGGACGGACGGAAGGACGGACGGACGGACAGGAGCAACTCTTAATGCCCGTCGCCATTTCATGGCGGGGGCATAAAAAGTCGGGGAATAGTCAATTTTGGCGCCAATGTCTGATAGGGATTTTGAAATTTTAGAAACAATGATTATGATCTTTATGTTTTGAAGTCTTTCCTGTCCACAAGCTCATCAACTTATTTGTGTAGACCCTGACAAATCTCCTCAAATGCTCAGTAATGATTGTCTACACCAGTTATAAATGTGGCATCCTGACTTTAAAGCGCTTAAAAGGATTAAATTGCCCTAGTTCATCACTGAATTATACAGTTGGTTAAAACAATTTTGGGACTATTCTTCTCCTTTATCTCTCTTTTCTGGCAGACTTGCTAAAACATCAATTCCAATTACTCCTGTAATTTCCAGTAATTCAATCTAATCCCTTACTTAATTAGATTTTTCTTAAATTAAACCAGAAAATTAAGAGATTTCTCATTAAAAGGATCCCTTTGATAGTTCACAATGAGCATGAACACTTAGAAACTGGGGCACTTGGAGAGAAAGATTCTCATTTTAAGTAACTTCTAACACTGCAAATAGCATACTGCACTGTAATCCCTGATGATGACAATGTAGTATATATTTTAAAAAGAAAAAGTAAAAAAAAAACAACATATTAAGGGGACAACCCCTCCCCTATTCCAAAGATTTTTGATATAGTGAAATTAAAAATAAAAATAACTGTAAAAGTAGGGATGGGAATGAGTATTCGAGTACACGGTTACTTTATTAACGTTTGAGTACCCGAGTAGTTCAACAAGTATTCGGGTACTCAATTACAAATTAAAAAAAAAATCAACAAATTTTTATAACAGTCGTCTATATTGAATCTTACAAATCGCCAACTGACAGTTGATTGTAAACACCTAGCACCTGGTATCCAATAAACAAGGTGATAGTTAGGGGCACAAATATCCGATAATTGGCTCCAAATTGACCCTATTGTTTAATGCCGTAAATGCATCAGTAACACAGACAATTTGCAATCATGAAAATTAGCAACTAAATGTTTTAAGTACAATGCTTGTCAGCCATTTATTTGATTTTTGTTTATTGAGTAATTATATTCAAATGTGAACAATGAAATCATAAGTGAATTCATATTTTTGTTGGGTATATCATATTTTGATACAATTCTTAGATTTGGCATTGATACGAGGGTTGTTCAATATATAATGAGACTGTCCTCATATATTTTTATTCTGACATGAAATATATCAAAATTTGGTATCATTATTAAATATAACTTATCCTTGATTAGAATACCGGCTTTGGTAGAAAAAATATAATGCGACATAGAAATTATGATCATTCCAAAAACCATAGTAACACGTTATCGCCCCCGTCCATTCTGTATTATAAATAAATACATTATAATATAAAGTAAAGTAAGAACCTATTTTTGCAATTACATAAAAATCCGCCAATAATTTGTTCGTTATATCAATGACCTCATATGAAAAAATGACATCATTTGGTTGTAAAACGTTGAAATAATCAACATTTTTTCAAACATTTTTATTTTGAAAAGCTATGAATGTAATAAAACAATAAAGCGACGTTTACAATGCGATCGACGTCGCTGACGTCGCGACATATTTGTTGCCCGGGGGCGATGATGCAAACATGACCTTATAAAATTTTAATGCTGTAACTTTAAAGCTGTTTTGTGGATTTTTTTAATATTTTCTGAATGTATTCAGAATGAATGAACTTTGTTATTATCTATTGCATATTACCGTTAAATGTTTCAAATAAAAGATATGAACACAGTCTCATTATATATTGAACACCCCTCATAGTTAGTAATATGGTAAACATACGCTACTTTGGTGATGTGCAAATTTTACGGTGATGTTCTAGTTTGTGACACGAGCTTATTTATGATTGTTTGTATGATTGTTTGTATTGTTAAATGTTTTCAAAAGTTGATGCTCTTAATGTATTGAATAAATGTCATTAAATTATGATTGTTTCCTGTAAATCTGTTGTTTATCTTCTTGAGTAATCGATTATGACAGGTAGTCTGGCATGATCTTACCCGGTACGAACGTAAGAATCTGATATTTCCTCTTACATTAGAGGAAGGTTTCGAGTACTTGATGAGAGTATGATTCAAGTACCCGAGTACCGATTTTGCTACTTGTTCCCATCCCCTTTAAAAAGTAAAAATATTTTTTTCACTACAAATAGCGGAATATTTTCAACCAAGACATTTCTGTTAAAATATATATAAAAAATTCAAAAGTTAAGCAAAAATTCACACTTTGGTTAAACTTTGGAAATGAAAATAAGAAAATAAAATAAAACGTTACGCATTCCCACCTCTACCTAAAATATTTTGGAGGTGGGGGAGTAAATATTTACACTTCAACTTTGTCCTCTACGATGAAGTCTTATTCATCTAACAAATCATAATTTCTAATTGTAAACAGTGTGACGTAATAATTTGAAAGGCGGGGCTAAAGTAGAACTGTTCATAATTTATTGGACATTGTACAATCGTGTGACTTGTGATATCGCTGAGCACGCACGTTTTGCCACGAGTTGCTGTGAAAAAGCGTGCCGTCATTCACTTTGTCGTCAATGTTGCTGTTCCAACAGCCATTCAAAAAAGCCATAATATCACAAATTGTTTTAATAATTTCTGTATGAAAGAGAGTATTAATGTTTGTAAATATAAGGATTGAATCAATATTTCATGGTTTTCATTTGGGTATGAAAAACAGTTGGATTGTTTAAAGTACGCGTGAAGCTCTTCGGGCTTCACACACTTTTAACAACCCAACTGTTTTCCATACCCAAATGAAAACCATCAACTATTGATTCAATCCTTAATTGGGTACCCAGGCGAAATGGTGTCCATGGTCAACCATTATAAGTCTGCATAATTGTCAAAATTGAACTACTAATTGACTGACTCTCTATTACCAGCAAAAACCGATGGTACTTAGCATGGTAAACTATAGTCAAACCAAGACATTTTGACCAAGGTCTCAACCATGGTCTGAACTACCATTTGACCATTATCTACCATGGTCAAAGTTGTAGACAATGTTCTATCATGGTAAAAATTCTTTACCATGATGAACAATGGTCAACCATAAAATTTATCAAGTGAACTTTAATACAAATAAAACAGAAAACACCCTTGGTTACAACAATTAATGATTATTTACATTTAACATAAATCCTATGGTACCCCTATCCCAGGTAAACTGGTAGAGCCAAAATCCATAGCATTAGGACTTTGGGCAAATTCATTTTATTTTCTTCATCTGTCTACATAACTTAAAATTCTCATGATTTGTATCCAACATAACAAAGAATATGAACTTAAACAGTTAATATTTGCCAAATTTGTGCGCATATTCTATTTAAATGTGCATTATTTTTAGGCTAAATATCTACCAAATTAAACCTGGCGCACTGTAATAGAATGGGAACCATTACCAAAGTACCTGTAATTGGTTGCCCGTTCTGGAATGATAACTGTCCATAGGTTCATTCCAAGCAGGAAGCAATTACCAGTAATAATTGGTAAATAGTTAAATTAAGAGGAAACCCTCCCCAAACTGACAGCTGAAATCTCTGTAACAGGCATGAAAGTACCATTTTGATTTCCTAATTATACAGGTGATTATTTCTTTTCTGTCATCATTTCATCCTTGCCTTATCTCAATGAAACTTGGTGTATTATCACAGAAATTAATCTGCAAAGTTACCAGCTGTGTTGACTAGATATATGATAAAAATTCCATAAATTACATAAGGCCTATACACCTGTTAAATAGAGATGAATCAAGGCCAGGTGTACAAGTACTAACTTTGCTAGAAAATTATGTAACAGTTATCAGACAAAGCATAAAACATACAACAATTCCTTAATTTGAATATTGCAGTCTAATGGTTGCATAATGGGTTGAAATGATGTTTGTATTATGGATGGAAATAATGGTAATTTGGCTGGAAATGGGTTATTAGGCTGGAAATGCTGATTAGGCTGGAAATGCTGATTAGGCTGGAAATGATACTAAGGCATGAAATGGTAATTAGGCTGGAAATAATAATTAGTCTGGAAATGCTGATTAGGCTAGTAATGCTGATTAGGCTGGAAATGATAATAAGGCATAAAATGATAACTTGGCATGAAATGATTTTTAGGCTTGAAATGCTGTTTAGGCTGAAAATGCTGATTGCGCTGGAAATTCTGATTAGGCTGGAAATGCTGATAAGGCTGGAAATGCTGAATAGGCTGGAAATGATAATTAGGCTGGAAATGCTGATAAGGCTCGAAATGCTGATAAGGCTAGAAATGGTAATTAGGCTGGAAATGCTGATAAGGCTGGTAATGCTGATAAGGCTGGAAATGCTGAATAGGCTGGAAATGATAATTAGGCTGAAAATGCTGATAAGGCTCGAAATGCTGATAAGGCTAGAAATGGTAATTAGGCTGGAAATGCTGATAAGGCTGGTAATGCTGATAAGGCTGGAAATGCTGAATAGGCTGGAAATGATAATTTGGCTGGAAATGCTGATAAGGCTCGAAATGCTGATAAGGCTAGAAATGGTAATTAGGCTGAAAATGCTGATAAGGCTGGAAATGTTTATTATGCTGGAAATGCTGATTATGCTTGAAATGACAATTAGGCTGGAAATGGTAATTAGGCTGGAAATGGTAATTAGGCTGGAAATGCTGATAAGGCTGAAAATGGTAATAACGCTGGAAATGTAAATGAGTCTGGAAATGATAATTAGGCTGGAAATTATAATTAGGTCGGAAATACTGATCAGGCTGGGAATGCTGATTAGGCTGGAAATGCTGATTTAAGGCTGGAAATGCTGATAAGGTTGGAAATGGTAATTAGGCTAGAAATGGTAATTAGGCTAGAAATGCTGATAAGGCTGGAAATGCTGATTAGGCTGGAAATGATAATTAGGCTGGAAATGATCATTAGGCTGGAAATGGAAATTTCCACTCCCACCCCCACACTTTTGTTGGTTTGAGTTTGGTAGAGACTTAGAATAGAAGATTATAGCAGCCAATGACCTTTGACAAAACAATTGCCTCAGTAAAACTCCATCAATCACTCTTAAGAACTGTGCTTCAGACTTATAAAAACTATTAGCAAATTATTAAGGAGTGCAGGATGTCAGGATTCCACCCACAACTCTTGTATAATCTATTGAAAATTTCAACACTCATGTAAGACTAAATAATTTATTATACTTACTTAGCACTCCTATCTCTGCCTTAGCATGCAATCTAAATATTTTAGAGCAATCCATAGATTGTTTTCTGGGATCTATTGTTAGATAATCTATTCTTTATTATTTTGCCATTTCTTGATGATATGTAGATTGTTATCAGAATGCACCCTGGGAAGGTAAACATGCGATGTTGATGATCATAACATGCCAGTCTGCAGGAAGTTTTTGAAGATATTATTTACTTATCATAATCTTCTGCTATTTATTTACCTTACATTATATTCTCTTTGACAAGTAAGCTGTTAATAAATAAAATAGATGGATTCACTTAAGGAGTCACAACATGTATAAAACTGTGACAGGAGACCAGCAAGATGACTGGTGGATACTGAAAATAGTCTCAAAACTGACCAATGGGAAGCTTGATATCTGTGACTTTTGTCCATGCTCAGTTGGAGCCTGGCCAACCAATTGTGGGTTATATTGATTTGATTCCTGTGAGAGCACAAATTATCCATGAGGATCTGATTGAAAGTCCTGCAAGCCAAACATTAGTGAAAGAAAGTATTGTCCAGAGTTCATACAGATTTGTCAATACAAAATTCCTTGACTTTTAAAGGACTCTTTTACCCTTTCCTGGATATATACGCATTTTTACGCGTGTGCGACCAGTGTAGATCCAGATCAGCAGCACATCCTTGCCGTCTGATCAGGATCTACACTGGTCGCATTTTGGTCAGGAATAACCTAATGAATTAAAAGGCGAACAGTTTAGATCCTGATCAGACGGCATGGATGTGCCGGCTCATCTGGATCTAAACTGTTCGCCCTAGCAATAAAGGTGTGTCTGTACAGGAAAGGGTTATAGCCTTGTTAAGGACTAATCAAATACCGCCCAATTGCAAACACGCACAGACTGGCAGTTTTTTCTCTCACTACAAGAATATTTTGCTACTTTTTGGCTCTCAGGGAACAATGCGTTACCTAAGTGCAAAAACAATACATAAGGCTAAATATGATTTTTCGCATTTTCATTTGATGACTTCGAGACAAAATGATGTGTTTAAGTGTGCATTATGTGCATCTTCAGTTTTTTAGTGTAACATCTAGTTTACTAATAAATAAAACATAGTTCATTCAGGCATGAAGGGTTTGGTCAACAGCTGGAGAAGCCCTTACATATGGAAATCAGAGGTATGCAAAGTACTAGAATCTGCTTGTGTTCAACCTTTCTTCACAGGAGCAAAAAACACAACAAACAAAATAGTAAGAAACTGTCAAATTTTTTCGGCGTTAGCTGTCTAAGCTCACTTTTGACCTAGTTTTTCGACCAATGAAATGTTGTAAATAATACTCGTATTCTATTATTATGCAGAGGGAAAATGAAATAAACTATTTCGATTGGTAGCTATTTACACCAGAGAGGCATCTAGCAGGGTGGAGAGGTATCTAGTGGGATTTTTATTATTATGCAGCGGAAAAATCAAATAGATTATTTCGATTGGTTGTTAGTGGGTGTTGTATTGGAGAAAAACATATTTACGATTTAAATAACCAGTTAAGTCAATATTGATAGCTTAAATACAATTTTATATGGAATATTCTTGGGTGTCAGGTAAAAACTTGCTTACAGTACACAGTGTAAAACGAAAAGGAAGTGTAGATATTTCTAGTTCTTACTGGTTCCTTTCTAGTTCTTTTGATACTGATTGTTAATTTCAAGTTCAAAATACAAGTTAATTGTAGTGTAGTGGCTAACACTCTCGCCTCGCAAGCGTGAGGCCCCGGGTTCAATACTCAGTACTGACATTTTTTTTAAAGTTACTTTACGTAAAAGTTGGTAGATTTCGCTCTTGTAACAGGATGTTTTTATTTATTTATATTAAATTTCAATGACATTTATTCATCTTGAGTTCTAACTCTACAAGAGGTATTTTATTGAAACTGAATAAATGTAGATCAAGACTTAATGTAATACATTGCTTCTTTAATCGACTTGTTATCACTGTATGAAATTGTTGCAACAGCTTCAACATTTTTTTGAAAGACACTTTAAATGAATTTATAAGTTGTCATGATTCGGTCGCTTAATCTCTTGGTCATGCTAAGAAGGCAGGAGGGTTCGTCAACAGCTATAACAAGTAAAATAAACTAACTAAACTGTGTCTGCTTCGCCTCTCTGTAATTCTTTCTTTCTTATATACATGTATATATAAATCTTTTCCATCAACACCGTTTATCTTTTTTAAAGATATTTCTTGTTTACAACTTATGAGACAAATCAAGGACTATTTGTAACAACTGTTCAATGACATAAGCACATAATAAAAATCAGTGTGCTTGTGTTTTCCATTTCCTTTGTTCCAACCTCTAAATGGCACAAAATAACAATTAACCAATAACCTTCCTAATTTAGCTTCTAATTGAATGTCTTCCCGGATCGTGCAGACTGTCACAGTCGCCAAATATAGACATTTATAAGACAATCTACGTCAGCAGATCACAACTTGCAGACAAACTAATTCTCGTTTTTTTCACCTGCTGAATTTTTTTTCATGGAATTGTCCTGTCTTGTAATTTGGTTTGATTCATTTGTTTTGTTTTTATGTTGAGTTTAAGCGTAATTATTGGCAAAATAACATGCTTAACCCTTTCCTCCATAGAGACAACTTTATTACGAGGGCAAACAGTTTAGATCCAGATAAGCCAGCACATCCGAGCTCTCTGATCATGATCTAAACTGTTCGCATTTTGAATCATTAGGTTATTTCTGACCAAAATGCAACCAGTGCAGATCCTGATCAGATGGCACGGATGTGCTGGCTGATCTGGATCTACACTGGTCACACATGTGTAAAAATGCATATATGGAGGAAATATATGGAGGAAAGGGTTATCATGGTATAATGTTGAGCATTGAGGCTAAGAACTGACAAATGGTTAATTTTTTATCTTAGACAGATGCCCAAGATCATAAAACTAAATCTGGAGACCAGTCTCAAATCTCAAGCATCTAACTGTCTAAAATGGAGACTTGTTTCCATTTCTGATTGGCTCGAGCATCTGATTGGCTAAAATTTTGGTTCATGATCTGGATCTGCATCAGTCGAATTTTGGTCAGAAATATTAATATAATGAATGAAAAGGCAAACTGACTGTAGATCCTGCATGCATGTGCCAGCTGATCTGGATCTAGACTTGTTGCACAAGTGATAAAATGCTTATATATTGAGTTAATGGTAAATGTCAATTTATCAGTACTCCCTTTTTGTATCAGGAATTTATATGAGAGAAAATATGTAGAAACAATAATGACATTGGAACACAACAGCCAATATTTACAGAAAAAATAATTTCACTAATATTAAATGTTTGCTTAGCACTCAAGTTAACAAAGTGACTTGTGGCAATCACACATAGCTTCCAATTAATATTTGATTTAGAGTGAAGAAAGACAGCAACAGATGATAGGCTAATAAAGCTTGTGGTCTCATGGCAACATGTGAAAAATTCATCACAGATCAGAATTACCACAACTTAACCCTTTCCTCCATACATATGTCTTTAAGACATTGGCGAACAGTGTAGATCCAGATCAGCCAGTACATCTGTGCCGTCTGATCAGGATCTGCACTGTTTGCTTTTTTATTTATTAATAGGTTATTTCTACCCAAAAAACGAACAGTGCAGATCCTGAACAGACAGCAAGGATGTGCTGGCTGATCTGGATCTACACTGATCGCACATGTGTCAAAAAGTGTATGTATGGAGGAAAGAGTTAAATAGACTACAAGCAGGTAATGGTAGTATGAATAAGTGCATTTTTTGGATTATCATTTCTGAAAAATGCATTGTATCTATATATATTGAAATTATAAGAAGAATTAAGTGCAAGTATTTAAACCAGCCCCTCATTCTGAATAATAGCATTTCCAAAAGTCCTGACTGAACTTTACCTGGGTCATAGTATATTACAAGCATGAGCATGATGACTCACTAAATATTAATTCCATTCTTATAACATCCTCTCTAAAACAAAAGCAGCCTGATTTGTTATCAACTTGTGTACTTCATAAGGTCTGTACTCTGAAAAATTCCAAGAGCGATTCCAATTCCAAAAGCAGATTGGGAAGGGTGGGGGCAAAAGGTAAGACTACTCTGCCTACATGAACATTTTATTTGTTTGTGCATAGCTAATCCACTCCCACACACTACACTCCCAACCCTGTCCCTACCCACAAAGTCACGGCTCATTGATATGACATAAGATTAATGTCTTTACTTAGCTGATACCTCTAGTTATGCTCTGAAAACAAAGTTGTTTCATTTCATGTTTCATGTAGATTAGAGACCAGAACATTAGCAGATGCTAAGCTTATTGCTTCTTAGGCACATTTGGAATACCAGCTTTACACAGAACAATTTCACCATTCTAACAAGAATCAAGTTGACATGGTGTGACCAATCTCCAGTTACTTGTCCAGTACAATCTAGAATTTATATAAAGAAACCATACAGTGTAAAGTATGAATGAAACAATGAAAGTGGGACCCCATCCTGCCTCCTAATTCACTTTCTGTACACTGACATTCTGTTCCAAATATTCATTTGATTTTTAAGTGGTTAGTATTAAAAACACAAAAATTTAGAGGGCATTATTTTGTCTCTAATTAGTTTTTAACTGTCAGGTATGTTGCAATATAACAGTTATCTCACTCAGTGGCGTAGCTACTAGTATTAGGCCCTGTAGGACCGGGCCTACAAGCTGGACAAGAAAATGACAATTTCAAGAGTACCAAAAATACAATAAAAACAGGATGGAGTTGGGAGTGGGGATCGTTGCGGGTTCGCCCCCCCCCCCCCCCCAGACCACCTTACCAAAGGGCAACCACTCCTTGGAACCCCTTGTATGGGCCTACAACTTGAAAAAAAGCTGGCTATGCCCCTGTCACTGAAACATAAACAATGCAAGATTTACATCTAAGTATTATATTACAACAATTGGTGAATGTTTTGCCCCATAATTTTCTGTGATCCACTAAAACTCTTTCAAAACAGACAATTTCATCTCAAAATATGTAAATTTGACTTGCTTAAACAATTATAATGAATCAAAATCCCACAAACATCTCAAATTCCCCATCAATTATTTATATAAACTGTTGCAAAGTATTATATTGCATATTATTGAAACAGTTGAAATCATTCAAGGCTGAACACATTTCATAATTTTTTAAGTGTTTGTCACAGAGAAAGTAGGATAAAATTTGAAGTCATTTTAAAACCATAGACATTTGATATTCCTGCAGGTACTAAAAGAATCCCAAAATTTCAAGCATGATATAAATTTCCTGAAATTAAGAAGACTGAAATCCCAAATGTTTCTCAATAAAAAAGAAAATTGCCAACTCTAATTTCTAAACTTGCCAAAAAATCTTCTCTATGGCAAACAATGTATTACATTCTCACCATGGAAAATACTGCCAAATACCAGAACGATATAAACATTCTCTCCATGGCAAAAATTGCCAAATTGCAGAACTAGATAAACATTCTCTCCATGTCAAACATTTCCAAACTCCCTCACCAGATACAACATTCAATGGCAAACATTGCTTTACTTAAGCAGAAAAAAACGGTCTCTCCATGGCAAAAATGTAAAAAGTTACATTCTCCCCATGGAAAAAATTGCCTCAATCCCTTTTTTCTCCATGGCAAATATTGCCAAACTCTATCTGCAGAAAGAACATGGCATTCTCTTCATGGCAAACAATCCCTGACCAAACAAATTACAGTTTCCTATCGAAAACATTGCATAACTACCTTTCTTCTCTCCATGGCAAACAATGCCTAACTCCCTCTTCTTTTCATGGCAAACAATGCCCAATTCCCTCTTCTCTCCATAGCAAACAATGCCTAACTCCCTCTTCTCTCCATGGCAAACAATGCCTTACTCCCTCTTCTCTCTATGGCAAACAATGCCTAACTCCCTCTTCTCTCCATGGCAAACAATGCCTAACTCCCTCTTCGCTCAATGGCAAACAAAGACTTACTACCTCTTCTCTCCATGGCAAACAATGCCTAACTCCCTCTTCTCTCCATGGCAAACAATGCCTAACTCCCTCTTCTCTCCATGGCAAACAATGCCTAACTCCCTCTTATCTCCATGGCAAACAAAGACTTACTCCCTCTTCTCTCCATGGCAAACAATGCCTAACTCCCTCTTATCTCCATGGCAAACAAAGACTTACTCCCTCTTCTCTCCGTGGCAAACAATGCCTTATTCCCTCAACAGATTCATGTGGTGCACATAAATCATACAGTTTATTTTCAACAGATCAAACATTCTCTGATTCAAAAGTGGGAAAGATTTCCCAACTTGTTCAACCGATACGTCATTCACTCTATAGCAATATTAGAATATGATGTTAGTGGGTGTCATCATAAACTGAATTCTGGTAGGAATTCAGAAAATCATAAAGTAATGTAAACATTATATTGTAAGATATCCATTTAATTTTCACTAGACTGCCTGAGTTTCATGAATACATAAAAACATAAACATAAAGTCCTAGGGGTTAAACCTAAATTCAAAATGTATGTGTACATAATAACTCGGAATATCTAGATAGTTAATTTTAAAATCCTATTAATGAAATGCATACTAAATGTTAGGATGGTATTGAAATGATAAATCTGTCTAATGACAACCGTAAACTGTCACTGTTTTCAAAACAGACAACCTAACAATGTCTTGTATTACCAGAGGGATTTATCACATTAGACTTAAAGTAATCAATCCATCGACCACTTCAAGATTTGATAGTCCAGTACTGGAATAATTAAATGCTGTAAGTTGTCGGTTTCATCTAATCACACTCTAGTAGCATAAGTAATACAATCAGACAGAAGGTTACTAAAGACACCAGTATATCCCCAGAGGGGCAGCTATCCTAGACAATTTGCCTCATTATCAACACTGTACTAGATGCTAGGTAATGTTCGCGCTGATCCTAGACAAGGAAAACTGCTGTTACAGACAGTTCTGACATGGCTAACAGCTTCTTCAGAATAAAAATAAGCAATTTAAATGCAATTTAGAAAAGTACAGTGTTGTCATGTATCATTAGCTGAAGCTTACAAACTCTAACTATAAAAGCTCAGCCTTAGTGCTGGCTTTTGACCTAGTTTTTCAACCAATTAAGTGTTGAATGATTATCAAAACAAATTTTTTACAAACAGTTGGAATGTGAAAATCGAGCAGCTTTAAAGATCTATACAAATAATTTGTTATACAAAAATGTCATTAATTAAAGTGAATATGATCTGTTAAGAATTTTATGTTTTTAACATTTTTCTACACTCAAAGTGGTTACTGCCTTTACAGTACCGCTAATGACAAAGTTAATTATGGTGATAATAGCCATATTTAAACACAGAATTTCCAACTTCATTCATGGTGAAGTGGGTAAGAGGCTTGCATCACAAGTGATGACCCTAGGTTCAATTCTCAGTTACAGATAGTATTTTGGGGGGTTATCAAATACTTTAAATATGGAAATATGGAAAGAAGATAAATGTTGCTTTGTTGCCCAAGTTTCTGAAATCATTATTATCTGGCTCATCACACTATATTCCATTTTTTTATCTAGCATCCTGAAAATCTTTATTCATGATCTTCATCTTTTTCTTAAAGATATTTATTGTTATAAATAAACTCAATTCATAAGTCAGATATATATTTTTTAAGATTTTTTGTATTAAAATAATACTATGCTACTAAAAGCAGAGATAGCTGGGTAGAGAGAGTACAGTAATCACTGGTTTATTAAGAAGAATTATCAGTTTTTGAAACTTACTTTGTATAAATATTGGTTCCTTGAGAACAATCCATCCATATCCATAGACTGTGTCCCCTACATGATAGGTTGCCGTGGGGTTATTGAAGATGATCTGGAACTTCTCAAGTCGTGACTCCATCACTCCTCCACTACATGAGCTCGTACTGAAATACAAACAACAATTTAAAGCTTGTTCATCTTTTCCTTTACCAACTTTTGACTAACTGATCTGGATCTACACAGGTGGCTGCTTGGTCATAAGTTGAATAATAAATCTAAAAGCAAACAGTGAAGATCCTAAATCAGACTGCATTAACAGCCATATTTCACTAAGTAAAGAGTTAATTGATGAAGTTAATTGAAGTCCTCGTTATTAATATAGGTCCATTCATTGTTCACAGAGTATTTTTATGTCTATCAACTAATTAGATAACAAACAGTGTAGACACATGTTCAATAATATAAATGTTTAACCCTTTTCTCCATATATACACAGTGTAGATCCAGATCAGCCGGCACATCCGTGCCGTCTAGCATTTTGGTCAGAAATAACCTAATGAATCAAAAAGCGAACAGTTTAGATCCTGATAAGACTGCACAGATGTGCCGGCTGACCTTGATCTAAACTGTTCACCGGTGCAATAAAGGTGAATCAATGGAGGAAATGTTTAAATACACTGATTGTGTAGATCACACTGAAAGATCCTCATGTAAGTCAATATTGCGCTTGCATATTTCTCTCTATTGTTTAATATTATGGAAAATAATCATTGTATTTGTTCATTTTATCACAAATTAACAAATAAGCTTGGCATGTAGGGGATATTTACCCTTTCCTCCATAAATATGCATTTTTATGCGTGTACGAACAGTGTAGATCCAGATCAGCCCGCACATCTGTGCCGTCTGATCAGGTTCTGCACTTTTTGCTTTTTGGTCAGAAATAACTTAATAAATAAATAATTGAACAGTGCAGATCCTGATCAGATGGCATGGATGCACTGGCTGATCTGGATCTACACTGTTCGCCCATGCCACAAAGGCATGTTTATGGAGGAAAGGGTTAAAATATTCATATGTTTATAATATGGTATGAGGAGTGACAACAGTTTTGTTATAGAACAGGTTCATGTATCTCTTCAGCTGATTTTGCATGGGCATTATTTATTCAGAACCATGCTGGCTAGCTAGGGATTCTGAACAGAAATAAACACATGTGAAAACAATATGTGTCTCTTACTTTCACAAAAAAACCTATCGTAAGTTGATGTATAGACTATTGCTTATTACAAGAAAATAGGAACCAAAAATATTATCTCTATGAGTCTTTATGCTATCATAGGCAACAAAACAATGACGTACTGAAGAAAGAAATAGATAAATCTCTAAAATAACCAGCTATATTCTGTTAAATTATCAGACAACTGTTAAAAACATTGGTTGTATCAAGCTATCTATACAGTCGCATCATGTTATCAAACAACTACACTTTGCACTTGTAGATTGTATTATATTAAAACTCAAAATGTAACTATTAACTGGAATTTTCCAGTAAGTTTAATCTGTGAACTGGTGATAATCCAGTCGAATGATTAACCCTTTCATCCATAGACACAACTTAATTGCTAGGGTGAACAGTTTAGATCCAGATCAGCCAGCACATCCATGCTGCCTGATCAAGATCTAAACTGTTCTCTTTTTGATTTGTTAGGTTATCTCTGACCAAAATGCGACCAGAGCAGATCCTGATCAGATGGCACAGATGCATAAAAATGTGTATATATGGAGGAAAGGGTTAAGGTATCTTCATGTACGTGTAACATGGAAATGTGTCCAAATGGACAGAGTGCCTAATCATCACTCCAGTTTCAATCATTTTATGCTTATCAGTTTTTTGGTAAGTGAATTGCCAGTGTTCAGATATTATTCAACAGACAGCACACTGATCTTGTCAATGTTATCCCAGAATTGATCCAGTCAAGAAAATCTAGCAATATTTTGTCCTTTATCTTTTGACAGTTGAGATTGCTGGAAGCTTGTTTATAATCATTATGTTTTCTCCATTTTATGACTTGTCCTTCCAGCAAATTGCTCTCAAATGCATTTGTTTGGTTGCTCTTAACTTCGCAACAATGATTTGTGTGACGTCATGTTCAGTAAAAACATTGACTTGGAACATGGATTGTTTGTTTGTTTGGGGTTTAACGCCTGGTTTCAACACTTTCTGGTTATATCCCGGCGGTCAGTCCACCTAACCGGTGTTCCTGGGTCTCTAACCAGTACTAACCAATTTCTCCACAAGCGACTGACTGCTTCCTCACTTGAATCAGAGGTGAGGGACAAATGACTCTCAGACGCAATGTCCGAGTTCAATTGTCACGGAGTAATTTTTCCCGCCTCGGCTGGGGATCGAACTCACAACCCCTGGATTGACAGTCCGATGCTCTATCCACTGAGCTAGCCGGGCGGGCCTTGGAACATGGAAACATTGCTTTGGGATGTTGACAGAAATGATTACCATTGATACACTTTTATTGCATGGGCGAACAGTTTAGATCCAGATCAGCCGGCACATCCGTGCCCTCTGATCAGGATTATTGATTCATTAGGTTATTTCTGATAAAAATGCGACCAGTGCAGATCCTGATCAGACGGCACGGATGTGCTGGCTGATCTGGATCTACACTGGTCGCACATGTGTAAAAATGTGTATTTATAGAGGAAAGGGGTATATAATGTTGGCTGCTATTCCAATTATCAGACAACTGTTAAAGGGGTATATAATGTTGGCTGCTATTCCAATTCAGAAATGTCTAGCATTAGATGATATAACATCAAAGATGTTCCATTAATTAATATGAACACTGTACAGTAAAAATCTAAGTCAAGCAAATTTTGTTTTTCCAGCAAATCATTGAAATCTTTCTTTAGTGTCCATTACCCATAAATGGTGACATAATGTTTGTTTAATTAGTACAGCCATTTGAACAGTCACATCTTTTCAATGGCACAATGAGATTAAACTCATTATCCTAATCATAAAAATCATAACCACAAGTGCTGTGGACTGGACCAGATTTATGAGTGTGTGCAATAAGATGTTTGGTATTCATTCAGATTTTTTTAACACCATGAAATTTTCCCCCATCAGATAAGAGCATTCAGAGGAGATAGTGTGCTAAACTATTCCATTAATTTGAAATAATTTAGTTTTGAAAATAATAATCATTTGACATAAATTAATACAAGATAGTAGTTAACTGACTTTGAAGATTTTGGGTGTAACAACTATAGCATAACATCCTTGTGCAAACAATACTATTAACAAGTCAATTATATAGAGAAAATTGATTTTAAGTAGAGTTTACATTAATGAACCATAAATATTTAATTATAAAGTGAATGACTAATGAATATTTGTGAAAGATAAAATTTGTTGGCAATTTATGACAATGATTCCTGTTATAAAATCTATGACATTAATCCCGGGATTTACTAGCAGAGTTAATAATTTATCATAAATTTTAAGTTATAAAGGGGAATAACTGAAAACTATGTTTTGAAGAGTTATGAAACTTGTTGTAAATGAACTAGGTCATGGTGTTGGAATTTTAAGTTTCAAACTAGTCACTTTAATAATGTTTAAAGATATAGACCAACTACATGAAAAACTTTAAAGAACTGTCCAAGTTATTAAGTGACCTAACTGCTTAAAAACGTTTGGTAATAAAGGGTCTTGATGAACATCAAACAGCTCATCCATCATCAATCAAGTCAATAAATTTTAAAGTTCATATCAATCATTTGAGTGATATAAATGATATTGGCCATGTGCCAACCCTTTCCTCCATAGACACACCTTAATTGTGTGGGCGTACAGTTTAGATCCAGATCAGCCGGCACATCCCAGATAATTTGACCAAAAATTATTGTTACAACCTTCAGACTGCCCATATTGAACCGCCTGGATTCTGGAAATCTTGCATCCAACCCTGGTGAATATGACATATGTATTCCAAGCTCAAGTTGTTCAAAGTAATGGACTACGTACATAATATCTGTAGTCACCGTGACACCAAAGCGGGAGTAAGTAGGGTAGCTAACCCATACTTCAAGTAGTCAAGCTAAAAATGACATGTCCATTACAAGTCCAGCAGGTTAAGATAAGCCTGGGTCCAGTAATTAACAATCACCATATGTCACCTAAGAACTTCTACTTCACATGTTATCAGGGTTAATAATCCTGTTGAACACTTTCATAATCCACAACAAACATGGCCTGGCAGCACTGAATCTTTGCTGTCCATGTAAATAAGGCAAGACATTAACAGCTACATTCATGATCAGATTTTATTACCAATATAGTCCTGAGTTATCACCGACCGAACTGATAAGATGTTTTTAAATCAAAATCAGTGCCACTGGAATTTAAGTAAACAGTCTACAGAGATTTTTCAATTAAAAGAAATAACTGTTTCTCATGGTGATAAAAAATGCTTTAATTACAGATTAGGTTTTCTTAATAAGTATAAATTTTGTCGAATACAATAAGAAATTACAAACAAGAGGGCCATGATGGCCCTGAATCGCTCACCTGAGTATGAAACTCAAGTTATTAACCAGAAACTGAATTTTTATTTTTAGCAACAGTGACCTTGACCTTGATCACAGACTCGTGGGTAGCATTCCCAATTTGTCTCTTGTTATAAGCTACCCATACACCAAGTTTGGAGTCAATATGCCAAAGCAAACTCAAGTTATTAAGTGGAAACTGAATTTCTATTTTTAGCAACTGTGACCTTAACCTTGATCAGAGACACCTGGGTAGCAATCCCAAGCTGCTGTTTGATATAAGCTACTCATACACCAAGTGTGGAGTCAAAAAACCAAAGCAAACTCAAGTTATTAAGTGGAAACTGAATTCTTATTTTTAGCAACAGTGACCTTGACCTTGATCACAGACACATAGGTAGCTTTCCCAAGTTGCCTCTTAATTTAAGCTATCCATATACCAAGTTTGGAGTCAATAGGCCAAGGCAATCTCAAGTAATTAAGTAGAAACTGAATTTCTATTTTTAGTAACAGTGACCTTGACCTTAATCACAGACACCTGGGTAGCAACCCCAAGCTGCCTCTAGATATAAGCTATCCATATACCAAGTTTGGAGTCAATAGGCCAAAGCAATCTCAAGTAATTAAGTAGAAACTGAATTTCTATTTTTAGTAACAGTGACCTTGACCTTAATCACAGACACCTGGGTAGCAATCCCAAGCTGCCTTTTGATATAAGAAACCCATACGTCAAGTTTGGAGTCAATATGCCAAAGCAAACTCAAGTTATTAAGCAGAAACTGAATTTCTATTTTTAGCAACAGTGACCTTGACCTTGATCACAGACATCTGGGTAGCAACCCCAAGCTGCCTTTTGATATCAGCTACTCATACACCAAGTTTGGAGTCAATAGGCCTAAGCAAACTCAAGTAATTGAGCAAAGACCGAATTTCTATTTTTAGCAACAGTGACCTTGACCTTGATCACAGACACCTGGGTAGCAACCCCAAGCTGCCTTTTGATATAAGCTACCCATACACCAAGTTTGGAGTCAATAGGCCTAAGCAAACTCAAGTAATTGAGCAAAGACTGAATTTCTATTTTTAGCAATAGTGTCCTTGACCTTGATCACAGACACCTGGGTAGCAACCCCAAGCTGCCTTTTGATAAAAGCTACCCATACACCAAGTTTGGAGTCAATAGGCCTAAGCAAACTCAAGTAATTGAGCAAAGACTGAATTTCTATTTTTAGCAACAGTGACCTTGACCTTGATCACAGACACCTGGGTAGCAACCCCAAGCTGCTGTTTGATATAAGCTACCCATACACCAAGTTTGGAGTCAATAACCCTATGCAAACTCAAGTAATTGAGCAAAGACTGAATTTCTATTTTTAGCAGCAGTGACCTTGACCTTGACCCTGTGGTCATGATTTGAACAACTTTTGTAGACATCAGTGCCAGGATGCTTCAGGACAAATTTGGTTAAAATCCATCAAGTGGTTTCAGAGGAGATGTTGTTTAAAGGAAATTGTTGACGGACGACGGACGCCGGACGACGGACGACAGACGCCGGACAAAGACGGGTCACAATAGCTCACCATGAGCCTATGGCTCAGATGAGCTAAAAAATAAGTCTCACAGTTTACCATGAGGAGATATAATGGTGTTGATACAATAATTATGTGGTCATTTTAACTCCTCTATGCAGAATCAATGTCAATCATTCATCAATTACTGTACAGCTAAATTACAACATTTCCTCTGGTCACATCAGCTCCAGACATCTAATATAACAGCGGCCCATCAAAGTTCTCTCTTAGCCGCCAACATATATCCCAGTAGACTACGCCAATCTGGTTCTATGCTGTACCAAGATACATCAATGCTACCATATAATACTCAAAGCGAAAAATAAAAGAAAAATATTGTATTTCGATTAGAATCCATGGCATGCAAAAGTACTTAAATTTTCACCGAGAGGCAGGTTCTTACAAAAGGTATAATCATGGAAATCAAATCTTAAGTTAATTAACAGTGATTTGAATATTTGATGAAAATTAAAGTAAAATTAAGTTTAAAATAAATGTGCTTAACCGACAGTCAAGTTAAATTGTGAATTAAACTGAAATTTCATATTTTATTTTTATGTCAGATTTTCCTACAGACCCTTAGAACTCTGGTGCCTGCAAACAATCAACCGTTTGTGTAATGCTGTGTTTAAAAGGTTTTCGATGTATGTACAATTAAAACCTATATACGCTTTAAACCGGAACAACAACAATCACGGCAATGCCACAAATCCAGGCTTTCACAGACTGAAACAAGAAAAATCTGTGCTCACTAGTGATACCCCTGCTTTGAGAAATCTGACTTACAAAATGTAATTTGCATTTTAATATGTATAAAGGGTGTCAAATTTTTCCAAGTATTTACCTCTATATGAAATATAAATATACAAAATATATAAAATATCAGGCTGCTGCATGTAACAGTTGCATAGGAAACTGCGACGGAAATCATGCATGTATGTCAATTACGTAAAAATCTAAGTATTCGGTAAACAGGAAGTAGATGAGCAAGGAGCATAAAATCATGTAAAACCATATGGGACTATAGGATAAAGCAATATGCAAAATATCAGGCTGCTGCATGTTATAGTTGCTAATAAAACTGTGATGGAAATTGTGCATGTATGTCATCTATGTATAAAAATCTAAGTATATCAGTATACAGGAAGTAGATTAGCAAGCAGGGGTATAATCAGGAATGTCTCCTGACCGTGACACCTCATCATGCTGTGGTGATCATTGTGGCAAGTTTTATTACAATCTCATCATATATTTTATAATTAGGGCCACACACAAATGTACTTTACTGACAGTGACCTTGACCTTCAAGACAAAAAGGTATGGTTTTATCAATCTCCTTCGCAGAGTTGTCGTTCCTTACACTCACTTTACACCTCTGCGAAAGATGTCAAGATTTTTTACCAAACTCGCCTGTCTTATTTTATACAGTCATAAAATATGAATTCGAAAGCTTGAGGTAAAACAAATGACTGAAATCTTCACTATCTTTCATTAAAATTGAAGAAACCCAAGCTATTGTAAATGTAATTGGTGAACTATTTCTTTGAGTTAAAGTAAAAGTAGTTGAAAATAGTCCCAGCCTATAACACAAGGTGAATGTAATGAGCCGATAATATTGTAAGAGTATGGTTTTATATGCAAATTTACTTTAACAAGCAGTTTTAGTTATTTGTAGCAAGTTTCATTACAATCCCATCATGCTATAGTTATTGCCCTTGATTATCTACTTTTTATAACAGTGACCTTGAGAAAGATATTGCCATAAGTACAATATAGACTGTAACAGTTATCATTTGTTTCTGTTATGAGACCCCATATTTAACAAATCAAATTATGGAAAATACAATACCGTATTTTTAATGAAAAAAATATTCTTTATCAGAACTAAGAAAAAAATAAAAATAAGCTAGTTTAACTATAAAACAATTCATCAAAATATCGAAGAAAACATAGGTAGTGGATTGGAGTGGGTTGAATGGACTACTTGTGATACATGGCAAGGATCAATATAACTGAAGTGGAAACACGGTGGAATTGAATACAAGTGAAATGATAACAAGATTGGAAATGGATCAGAGGAGAATTGGAAAATTATCAATTTCTAGATTTTTGGTACTGCAATGATCAATTTCTAGATTTTTGGTACCGCAATGATAAGCCAATCAGAGTGATGGAAATTCTTTCCTTATAATCCTTATTGCTTTATAAAATAGTGATAAATGCTAGAAAGAATACTTACAGTAAAACAATAGATTCAGTAACTCCCAAATATAAGATGTTTACAAAACAGCATTGATCCACATTTAAATAAATGAAATCAAGACTTCTTCCAGAATTTCATCACCATATGCTATATATAGTCCCTGTCATTGCCGTAGAGTATCTCAGTCCTTAGCCAGAACGGCATCACAAGCAGCTACGTGATATAAATTTCAGAAACTTCTGAATTCAATATGTGTGCTTTGTTAGCTCCATTTAGCAGTCCATGAAGAAAATGCATTTTGTTAACTGTGATGGACGAAAGGCAAAATTCAATCGAATCTGAATTGATCTTTGTAAGAAATGCTCTCGCAGTCAAATGGAATCATTTATAAGACATTTCACATTCTATGTGAAAATACATTTTGCTGTTTCTGGCAATCCAATTTACTCAGGCTTTTCTGGTAGGTAATAAAATAAGAACTGAAGCGAGGAAATTACAAGCAACATTGACCCCTTTAAATATCACCCTTTTAAAGTCTATGTTGTTTAAACATGTTACTCCATTTTATACAGTTTTTCTTGCATGTGCAAACAATGAAGATCCAGATCATCTGGCACATCTGTGTCATCTGATCAGGATCTACACTGTTTGCTTCTTGGTCAGAAAAAACCAAATTACTTTTAACAGAAATAACCAAATGAATACAAAAGTGTGCAGTGTAGATGGCAGGGATGTGCTAGCTGATCTGGATCTACACTGTGCTCATGGATAACAGCCATAATATATGGAGTAAAGGGTTAGTTGCACCTTTATTGCGTGGGCAAACAGTTTAGATCCAGATCAGCTGGCACATCCATGCTGTCTGATCAGGATCTAAACTGTTTGCTTTTTGATTTGTTAGGTCATTTCTGACCAAAATGCGAGCAGTGCAGATCCTGATCAGATGGCACAGATGTGCCGACTGATCTGGATCTACACTGGTCGCACATGCATAAAAATGCGTATTTATGGAGGAAAGGGTTAAGGGGTGTTTCACTGCTAACAAGAATAAATTCTTGACAGTGTAGAACCTGAATTAGACTTGATGAATCAGCTGACTGAACAGGGTCTACACTAGTCACATGCAAGAACAATAATTGTATCTGACTGAACAGGGTCTACACTAGTCACATGCAAGAACAATAATTGTATCTGACTGAACAGGGTCTACACTAGTCACATGCAAGAACAATAATTGTATCTGACTGAACAGGGTCTACACTAGTCACATGCAAGAACAATAATTGTATCTGACTGAACAGGGTCTACACTAGTCACATGCAAGAACAATAATTGTATCTGACTGAACAGGGTCTACACTAGTCACATGCAAGAACAATAATTGTATCTGACTGAACAGGGTCTACACTAGTCACATGCAAGAACAATAATTGTATCTGACTGAACAGGGTCTACACTAGTCACATGCAAGAACAATAATTGTATCTGACTGAACAGGGTCTACACTAGTCACATGCAAGAACAATAATTGTATCTGACTGAACAGGGTCTACACTAGTCACATGCAAGAACAATAATTGTATCATGAAATAAGAGATAATGATTTTTTATGTTTTATCTATCAAACCATATTACTGCTTTTTACTTAGTTTATCCATACCAGTAAATAAATGGACAACTTTATTGTCTGTAAATCAATTAACTTCTCTTCAATATTGTTATAGTTAACTACTGTAACATACCTACAGGATATGAGAACTAACAATCTAGTAACAGTTCAATGAAACAGGATCATGACAAATAACAAGAGCTATCACAGGAGACAGTGTATGCTCTACTGTGCAACTAACATATTTGGAAAGCCCACTAATGGGAACTTGTACTTCATAATGAACTTAACAAGAAAAAGTAAAACAGTAACTTGCTGTTTTACAGACGGTCTATTGGTCAGAGAAAACTGAACCATTTATTCATTTTTTTCAATGACCATTTAGAATACAACCTTTTCCCCAATTCTTATGTAATAAATTTGTTTACAAAATATATAATTTAAAAACAACAGTATATATTAATTTTACCATATAATTGATGAAAGCGAAATTATATCTTGAAGACAGTGATTCAGGCTTCCTCTAGTACAGGAGACCGTGAACTTCACTTTGGAACCTTGTTTTTGCATGATGGGGTAATCTTTTTAAGACATATTTTCTGAAATTTCTTACTGAATAGCTCATGACAAAAACATGAAACTGTGTTAATTTCTGTTAAAATAATTTAAAAAATAATTCTTTATTCACAGAGAGATTTCATATTTTTATGTAAAATATGCAATACACTATATTTTGAAAAATTTTAAGAAAAAAAAAAGAATAATAATAATAATAATAATAATAATAATAATAATAATAATGAAATGCATCCAACTAAGGCATTTTTTATTTATTGAACACACTCCGAGCATCTCATTCCGATCACAATCCACAATATAGTTGGTACTTGTAGCGAATAAAAGCAACACAATTAACCTTTGTATCAATTTTGCATATTCAAAAGGCGGTAATGTGAAAAATTGAAAGCCTGGAAGTTATCTGCTGCTTATCAATTCCTTTCATTCCATAACTTTACTTATTTCAATGCTGTTAAAAAGAACAACTGAAATGCAGCTTAAATCTGATTGAGTTTGTAATATTTACATAATAACGTGACAGAAATCTAAACACTGGTGAGGAGAAAAATGCATTATAAAAACACTACAAGATGAGTACATCCTGCATTCTTTAACGTTGCATCATTTTAAGAGACTCAGAGATCAGGCCACATAAAAACTCATACAAAAACAGCTTGAAACTTTTTATAAAACTACACATACATGTATTATGAAAGATGTTTTGGGACCTATATAATTCAAAAGAAACTATAAAGTTACCACATATTTTGAAAGCGACTTGTTCGGAAAACAATTGGCATCTTGTCAGAAAACACTATCTATTGCAAAATATATTAAATTTAATACGATAAATACTTCTCGGGCAAAATTCATGATAAAACATTCGTGAATAAATCAAGACTTATTTTACATGCAGAATCCTTGAACACATTACAAACTAATACTATCAAATTATATGAGATATCGACCACTATTTATTTTATGTTTTCCAGTGAATTATATAATTTTCTCTGTGAAATAAATGTAAGTGACCATTTCTTTACCAAATTAGCCAACAACAAAAATCCTCCTACCTTTGGATTATGAGCCATTCTCACATCACATGTGTAACCAATATGGCCTTGGTCTAAAAGTAAGCTTCAACTAGCAGTGACTCCTCTCTCAGAAGAGGTTGCGTTGCTTCTTCATTTTATTTGTAGGCCAGACAACAAAATGCACTTGCTATCTTATATGTTCTTATATGCACAGCAACAGCCAACACTGTCCATATAAAAACGTAAAAAACAGCTATTTGTCAACACTTTATTTTCAGCAGTGAGTCTTGATTAATTTCCATATTTCAATATAATCTTGGTCTACAAAAAGATGTTCACTTAATCAATTCTTCCAAACTGAATACCAGTCATTCAATACCGAAATGAATCTTAAATCCACCATTTAGTCACAGAGTTTAATATTAGTTATTTCAAATCGGTAGTACTGAATACACTATTTTACCGAAAAATACCGAAATAGACTTTGATTACCGAAATACACTTAATAAATGGTAATTAAAGCATTATTTGTTGTTTAAATAAGATAATATGTTATAATATTAGTATATATGAAATAAATGCCCAAGATTTATTTAAATTCGTTCTTTTAATTACCAATTATTACGTGTATTTCTGTATTCAAAAGTGTATTTCGGTATCTTTCGGTAAAAAGTGTATTTCGGTATTTAGTGTTACCCCCTTTCAAATTGTGTAAACATCCGGTATCGATTTCTCAGTATCCTAAGATAACAATTTAAAACAAAGAATCAATGGAACGGAAAGATACATGGGCAACTGTGCTTCTTCTCAGTAGGAATAAATGCCGATTGAATAACTAACTTTTGATTATCACAAGAAGGTAAGCAGTCGCTAACAGTGTTCACTCGTTTTCTACAACACGCTGCAATGTCTGATGACCTACTTTTTTCCGCAGTACGGGACATGCTAATTCATTTATGTTTCATACTTCGTAATGATAAAATTGTTAAACACAAATCTGTATGCAACTTCTTTTAAATCATGAAGTTAACGATGAAGAGTTTTAGATTCCTGTAATCAAATTATTTAGTTCTTATGGCGACCCACATTGGCGTTACTTCACATTGCGCATGCGCTATATTAAGCATGCGCATCTATCCTGGACACAAAACAAAAAGACCTTTAATATATATCCAAACTAAGTAGCATTAATATATTCACGCTACTTAATACCGTCTTGAAAATTATGAACAGTTATCAGCCACTCTAAGTTTTAGAAAGAAACAAAATTGTCAATTTAAACTTAATGTTATTTCATGAAAATCAAGATCCAAGGCACAGTTCTGCATATACTTAATGATTATAAGCCATGGTTTGGTCATTTTACAAAACCTGTAAGTTGAATTGGTAACTTAGCAATCAGTTAAATATGACAACAAGTTTCAGGTAGTACTATTAAGGAATAATTAATATTAATGCTTAAAGCAAATTAACTGACAATAATAAATTCACTGTTTTATAACAAAATCAAAGTCATATACATCATAAATTGCCAGGTTAATGCCTATTAAAAGGGGCATAACTCAAATTATGAACATCTGGAGCTATCATTCCTGATGTTTGTTATACGTTTATTGATACTGATGGTACACATCAAGTTTCTTTGCAACAGTATACATACATTTATTTTGTATGTCTGCTGTAGTTAAAGTATGTAATTCAATTTATAATTATTATCAGTGAACTCGATTTGACTAAAACTTTAAACTGTAGCATTATTATGGGCTCTTCACATGTACTTGCTAAAAACCCAATTTCATGAACAAGGTACAGTAGACTCCGGCAAATCGAATACACAAATTGTCAGCTAAAAATATTCTATTGCCCGGAGTACCCGATTGGCCGGTAATCGTATTCATCATGAAATCTGCATATATTTGTTGACAAGGGAGGTCAGGTAGATCGTGTTCTGGATAAATATGCATTATTTTATATGTTTATTTATTGATTAACCGACCCTTCTGTCATGTTCTGCTACAAAATCGAAGTTTCAAATTATATTATGCTACCGCGACATTTACAACGTGAATGTGAAATAAGTATTAAAACACTAACCAATGCGAACATATTCCATAATTTTATCTCAAGTATCATATTTCAGTATTATTGCATCATCAACCAATTTAACCCAGATAAAAATGTGAAATGTCACGTACACAGTTTTGTAGATCAAACGATTTCAAAGCGGAGCCGACAAAAAAACACAGCCTTGATACGAGCCGACAATTTCCTTTGAAGTTGCATTTCTTTGACGGTTGGTATCAATGTTTACCTTCATACTGACTGTCAATCAAATTCAGTCTCCGTATGAAATTAACATGGAAGGCGGATCAAAGAAATGTACGAGTGTTTTTTAAACATGATTGAGAAATTACCTTTTGTTTGTTTCTGAATTGTGCGGATTAATTTATGCGATAATTAAAAAGAGACAATGGAATTTAAACGTGGATTATTGTAAGTACATGTACCAATAACGTCTCGATAATGGATAGTCCTAGGCTGCTGTGTATTTGTAACAGATTTTAATGCCTGATTGAATAAGCTGTTTAAAAGAGGTGACAGGTTACAGTTTGTTTGCCCGGAGGCTTCACTGTCCCTGTTCATCGCTGTCAAAATATTTAATTGGATTTATCAGCTGACAATAGACAAATAATAAGGGTGTCATAAGCTTTGATACGGACGATAAACGGTACATCCGGTGTCATTTCCTGTAAACAGGCGATGAAAATATTCGATTTCAATCAGTTTTGGCCAAAAAAATTGCAAATTTTCTATTCGATTTGGCGATATATTCTCTTATCCGATACCCGTATGGCCGATAAAATTTACATTGCTTATATAGGAAATGGTTTTGTGTTCGAAAATCGTACCCCATTTGCCGATATATTCTTATAGCCGATACCCGATTTCGTGGAGTCTACTGTACTGAAATAATTAAATAAAATAATTTTCTGCTTGCTGTTATTGTGACCATGACCACAAAAACCATCCCAAGTTCTTTATTTGCATGTGCTTAGATGACAATATGTCTATCTCATGTAATATAATTAATGGGACAATGATTTTCCAATTTCTGTCACAATGATCTTGACCTGAGTACTTCTGCACTTGTGATTGCTATAAACCAAGTTTGGTGATAATATGTCAATATTTGAATACTTTGGGTGAATTAAAAAAAATGAAGATCAAAGCCACAATTTTAAATAATTTTTGCTTCAAAATGGAGGTCGAATTGCATTTTTAACTTAGCATATGTAATCAGTGCAAGAAAAACTTAAAACATCGATAGTTTATGAAAACATTTCCAAAGTCATAAAATGAGTATTGAGGCTTGGAAATCAGAGTGTAACATAAAAACATGAAACAACATGAAAGATAATTAATTAACATGGATCTACCTTAAATTATAAAACAATTCTGTATTTTTCTTGATAAAGAACAAGTGTCCGAAAATTTGAAATCAAAGAGTATATATTTTACTTAGAGTTATTTCTGACTTTCATTTGGAAGATTGTATGCACTTGTTAAATAATTTAGCTGCTGTTAAGTCTAATTTACACATGCTACTTACTTTCGGGCAATAATAAAGTAGTCCTGACGAAGTACTGAACAACTTATACAAATGTATATTTCAGACAATTATTTCAACAAATCTCTGTTCTACTATCTCCAACAGGAAAAAAATAACTTAATATATAATATTTCAGAACCATTTATTACAAACAAGTATGAAAACATGAAACTATTGATAACATTTATGTAACATTTCGCTATTTTTCCCCATTTGCTCTTCCGTTCAAAATATGCATTTCAATTATAGACTTCTAAAGCTATACAGATTGTTATGTAGATTAATATATGCCGATTACCCCTCCTATACAGAAAAATGTTCCTAAGTTTCTATAAATGACAACTTATACAAATGTATATTTCAGACAATTATTTCAACAAATCTCTGTTCTACTATCTCCAACAGGAAAAAAATAACTTAATATATAATATTTCAGAACCATTTATTACAAACAAGTATGAAAACATGAAACTATTGATAACATTTATGTAACATTTCGCTATTTTTCCCCATTTGCTCTTCCGTTCAAAATATGCATTTCAATTATAGACTTCTAAAGCTATACAGATTGTTATGTAGATTAATATATGCCGATTACCCCTCCTATACAGAAAAATGTTCCTAAGTTTCTATAAATGACAGTTGCTCCAATAACTACCGGGAATGATCACAGCCAAGCCATCTAAAGGTCAGGGAAAGGAGGCTGAGATATCATTTCTGTGTGACAATCCAATCTTGTGAGGTGAACAATCTTCCCATGCTTTGTAACAATTGATCACCGAGGTTCTAGTGCATCACTCGTACAGCACTTACTCAACACAAAAATTCACAAAGGAATTGCAAGACAGACAAATTGCAGGTCAATGCTGTTATTCTCTGTTATTTTATCAATCATTTTGTTGGTACACAAGTTGACAACAATGCCTGAAAGTCTGTTTTTGAAAAATATGTATTTCCTAGAAATATGACAAACTTTGAAACAAAAGCGATATCAGAACTATGGAGATTATGTGTTGATGTAATGAGTGTAATAATGAAAGAACCAAATCAAGTAGTTTTTATGTTATTGACCATTGTTTGAATTTATAACTCTAAATAAACATATACGCCACCTGACAATCCCTAGGTAGCAGAAATTGGAAACACTCAAGTCTTGAAACATGTGTAACAATTTGCTCTTTAGTAGCATGGCTTGAACAAACAACTGGTAAACTACAAAAGCAGCGAGAATGTGTTTAAGGTGCTATATATGGCAATCGTAATTGCACTGTCATCAATAAAAAAAACAAATTATAAATAATGTTGCTTAGTTTTTGTGTTTGGGTGTATAAAGAATTTTGAAGATTTCACAGGTCTAACTATATTTTTACTGTTTTAACTTTTCTGAACTTTTTCGTTAATGTTCTAACTTTTCTGAACTTAATGTAAAAATAAACATACAATATTAACATTCATTTGTGCAAAGTCATATTGTACTGCATTTTGCCATGCCTTTAATTGACATGTTAACAAATAGTAACAACAAGTTCAAGCAAGGAAACAGAATGGGAAGATTAACAGAGCTCTGTAGAGACAACCTAATCCCGCTATAAACCTTCTTGCAGAGGCCTGTGATTTCAATAGAACAAATTGTATATTACAGTGCTGATACAGAGATAGCACCTGACCAGGCTAAGAGAAAGCTGTTACCAGGGCACTTTGTCACTGTTTTGTGGTTTCAAAGACTCCAAGGGTTCGCAAGTTTATTGACATTAACTGTAACTGTTCCTCATTTAGGTAAATACCATTGGAAGAGAATAGCAGGTAAAGTTGTTTTAGGTTTTCACTCTCAGTCATAAACTTTACAAGTGTTTAAGCTTATTCATCTGTACAATTATAAAAACAAGCCATGTTCGTTTGCAAAGTGAAAGCTGCAAAGGTGGTACTTATCATAAGCTAAACACACACATTTCTTGGAAAGGTATTAACATATTCAGATTACTTTAAAAACTTTAGTTTCAAAGCAACTTTCCAGATGCAAACACAAATCTACATCTTTCTTGCAGAGATGGATTCGTTCAACGCGCATTACTAGTCATTCAATACCATGACAATTGTTGGATAACATTGTATTACGACATTATTGTCCTAAGGAACAGAACAATAGAAGAACTAGAAGACAATTTTCTATCTGTTGGAAGGAGGTAAGTTCCATTAACAGCTTCCTGCCACAGCTACAAATATAGTGTAATCTTGTTAAATACAGTAATTGTGCCGTCAATTCCCCCTCAATGACAAATCAATGTCAATCATTCTAACTGAATTACTGCAATTCCTCGGTCCCCAGGACATAAGAGAGTATATTGGTCAACCAATTCCAGAACAAATTGTAATTTTTTCATTGAACTCCCAACCGATTTGAATCTGTGGTTTCAAGTGTGATTTCTTAAGCTAAGCGAAGAAAGAAAAATGATATTTCAAAATCAGCTATTTGCTTGGAGGTTTGAATGCCATCTGAAGAATCCAATCTCAGCCTTAAATCATCATTGCTTGGAACATGGAAATGTAATTAACTTGAAAATACCACAGTTCAGGTTCAATGTTCACCTCCATATGCACATCATTGTTTGGGATGGATCAAAACTGTACTACTAACTTAAGTAAATACTCAGTTGCACTCAACCAGGGCTTCAGGTAACACTGGTGTGGACAATATTTTGCATACCCAATACTGCCCATGAATGGGCTCAATCAAACTGAGGCTGCAATATTTTCTTATCAGTCATTTTCAGTTGCTTTCATTGTTCCTTTTCATCTACTGGAATTGATTCAACTCAGCAGTTCACTTATTGCTCACTGGGGTGTTAGCCAGAAGTTTATCAACCAAGTTTATTAATTGATCAGACTGGCACCCCTGATGTTGCAAATGTGACATTATAAGGCTGTTCTTAGGGCTTAATAGGTTCAACTTAGAACGGTGGCCAGTATCAAATCCTCAGCAGATGATTGCAGGTTCGGAGGCAAGTTTTCCAGAAAAAGGGTTCATTTGGGGCAGTCTGTAGTGTAGTTTCATGAAAATTTCCAACATTCTGACCCAATTCCCCAGGAAAACTAAATATTTCTGCCCAAAAAGGGAGACTGAGCAACCTGACTGAACACTTTCTGGATCCGCCACTGGATTGGTGAAAATAACGAGTCCAGTCTGAAAACATGAGCAAACTTTAAGGGTTTGTCACAATCTCTGTTTTACAATATGTGCCTTCTTGTTCAGCACCATTACCTTAGCAATATTACACTTGTTTCCTGTAAACCTTGCTGTCCAAACAACCTGTAATCAATTAGCAATCAATTATTCCTATTTTAGAGAAGGACCTAGTTACTGTTGTCACATTCTGGAGTTTCCATCATTTGATCAGATCTACATCCGGACCTCCTCAACCTTTTCAAGAAGAGCAATTATTGCTTGAAGTACTAGCTAGCTATAAAAAGACTTCAAACAATAGCAATCTTTAATGGGAATATTAACATTTCCCAAATTAACCAAACTTAGAATGGTCATTATAAATCTTCTGTCATATTTGATTTTCTTTCCAGCTGAATTTAGAGCTTTGTTTTCCAGTGGTTTTAACCTGTATAAACCAGTAACTCATTAATGATTAACCACTTTACAGCCAAGATTTCAAGCAAAGTGCTATACAGGGTCTTAACCGGTAATTAAATTTAGACAGAAACATTTTGCACATTCAAACAAATGGTTGCAAGATTGCAATAGGGTACATACAGAAATATTTGCAACAGTATACTGTCACAATGACAACAAAAGTTGTATGAAGAACCAAAACTTTGCTATGTAATGAGTACAATTATGAATAAGTGAGGTGCCTTCTAAAATGGCCTTCAAAGTTTTTTCCATCTATTTAAATTGTTTGTGCTGTGTGGCGGCTGTAAAAAGTCTCCCCATACATTCAATCAGTACTGTAATCAATTAAAATCGTTGAAACCCATTGAGCATGGTACAGTATTTGTGCAAATACTGAGTAGCATTCAACATGGGGTTTAACTCATAAGGTTTTCATTTCATGTGTGAACAGTGTAGATCCAAGTCAGCAAGCACATATGTGACATCTGATCAAGATCTAAACTGTCACTTCTTGGTAATAACCTTATGAATCAAACATGAAGAGTTTAGTTTAGCTTAAACATACTTTATTGACTTTTCATATGCATATATAAGATACATACATACAAACAGCTAGGGCTTGGACCATGAGTGCAGTTACCAGGTCAATGACGGCACTCACCGTTAAAACGCGACTTTAACATGTATATTTTTAAGGCAATCAGGGTAACAGAAAAATACAAAGGTATTACTGTGATAAATGCAAACATGTTCATACATAGAAATAAAATAACTTGCCATTACAGTGACCTGTGGAACCCTCAACATGTGCATTATTTATGAATATTTACATAAATTAAGATTGATGCAATTAAAATCTATTAGAATTTTTGATGAATTTATTAACAGCTTGAAAAATTTGTTTGTTATCGGAATCTAAAAACAAATTTTTGCCCCAAAAAAGGAGTATTCAAATTATCATTAAATTTCATATGACATTACAGTCAACCTTGTCTTAAGCAGCCATCCAAGGGAGTGACAAAAATTGGCTGCTTTACACAGGTGTCTGTTAAAGACTGGTGAAAATGAGAACAAAGTGTCAGTTTAGGACATATTCATACTGGCTGTTTAAGACAGGTGGTTGCTATTAGCAGGTGGCTGCTAAGGCTGTATACATTTCTTGTCCTTGTGTGTTACCTAGTAATTTGGACAATAGAAAAAATAATGAGAAGCATCTTCTTGAATCTAAACTCCAAAGCTGCAGGTTTGATTATCCTTTAAATTATTGTTAAAAAGGTCACTATTAAGATTATTCTTGTGCGATAGACACTGAATATGCACGAACCTACAGAAAAATACTGTTGAGAGTAGACCCTGATCAGATGGCACAGATGTGCTGGATGATCTGGATGATAGACTACACTGATCCCCCATGGATAACAGTTAAATCCCATCAGTTAAAAAGTTTAGTTGTTCAAGAAGTCATACAGTTATAAAGCCATTATTAAATATTTCAATGTTTATGTAATGGGGCATAACTCTGAAACAAAATCTTTCAAAATGATGGGAGAGGAATCTTGCAAAAAGTGAAAGGATCATTTCTGTGTTGTTGTTTTTTCAGGTGTAATGAGAAATGTACTGTCACAGGTACTAAACATTGGGTATTAATTGAACATATATTTTGAACTTAACTGTATAGTAAAAGTTGTCATCTTTTTGGACTGAGGTTCCTTACGGGATTTTTATATTTATTGATAGTTATGCTATGATCATTCATTCAACACATGATAATGTGCCTCTTAAAATCAGCAGTTTATTCTCACCCAATCAAAATTTAATTTGGTTGTTCACGAATCTTCTTTCTCGAGTACTTCGCAAAGCCAGCTTTTATTCGTGTAATGTGTGTGGCGGCAATATTTTGCATAAATTGATCGCCCACCCTTGCCTTTTGGGCAGTACAACATTTGTGTTCTTACAGAGCGTTAGAACGCTGTTATTGTGATTTAGGATTTTTGTAAGCGGACGCTAGAGGTACAATTTAATCTTGTTTTATTTGCTATTTCTTAGATTTTTGGTAATATTTTTATTTTTGATTTCAGTTTCTACTTGATTTTGAAGTAATGTTTTATGAAACCTCTATGGCTCAGTTGGTAGAGCATCGGCTTTGTAATTGCGAGGTTACGGGTTCAATCCCAGCTCACGGTGTTACGTTGTTGTTGTTGTGTTTTTTTTGTTTCGTTTTTGTTTTGAGTAGGTGAATTTCAATTTAATAAACAAAACTTAATCATGGTAAATTGTTTTCAGGATAACCAGAGGTCAGTCATTCCATAATTGATGTAAATCTAGTATTTGTACCAAGGCACATGATAATCAATGTTAAGTTATTATTAACTTATTAATATTATGTTCTACATGTCAAGTTGCAGTACCTATTCAGATATTTTATCATTTCATATCTATTCAGGGTTTTGATATAATGATTTTCATACATGTAAGATATTACATAGCATAGTTTGGGGAACACTTTGGTATTGAATATGTGTTGTCATTTGCAGCTGCTTAAAACCTTAGGCAGGAGTGGCCAGGTGATACACCCTTGGAGCTCTACCGGGCGAAGCATTGGCTGGGGTAGTCAAGTCACTCAGAGCATACGTTACGTTATTGCCGGTTGGCAACTTAAACTGTATTCCCACCAGAGATAGGGCCTGTCCAGCATAAGGCGGAAGGTACCACTTGCGGCAGCGCAAAACGCAAGAGCAAGAGGGAGTTACAGATAATTGAAATTTCCCGAGAGACAGACAACAGTGTCAGGGAAGTGTTATTACACATATATATTTTTGGGGTTTGTTACCCCTATACAAAGACAGCAAAGTGCCCCGCTGTGTCATTATACATCTTTACCATCTACGGGTTTTGTGAACCCTCCAGTTGGTGTTGGATAGAGTGAACTTTGGTTGAACACTGTGGACACTCACTTATTGTAAATATAACAATCTGTGTGAAAGGACATCTGCATTTTAATATTTCATTTTTTTTTTCTCATTTATAAATAATTTATTTTTGTAAATAAATTGTAAAAATGTTCATAGTTTTGTGTTCGGGCGGAGTATCCCCCTCGGCCTATCCGTGACATGTACATATTCCAACATTCATATAAACATTTCTGATGGCCAAACATACAGACAGATGGAGAGTCACTCAGACTTCATCTATTAAGTCTTGATATGCTTTTGCAATTGAGCTAAAACGTTATTGCAATATACATTTATCCACCTCACCAGAGCAAGGATTTGTTTCTGAACATGGTACACAGTCAGAGACTTGTTGCCTAATTAACCACTCACCCCATGTGATACAGACTGTTATCCAATGGGCAAACAGTACAGACCCAGATACGCCGGTACATCAGTGCCATCTGATCAGAATCTACATTATTCGCTTTTTGATTCATTAGCTTATGTGACCAAGAAGTGAAAAGTGTTGATCCTGATTTAAAATGCATGGATGAACCATCAGATCTGGATTAACACTGTTCACACATGCGACAAAACAAGTACCGTCATTGTTTGAATATAAGCCGCACTCATGTATAAGCCGCACCGCCCCCAAACATGATAGAACAGATGAAAATGGCTTTAACAAAGTGTATAAGCAGCCTAACCTGTGTATTAGCCGCACCCCCAACTTTTTACCTCCAAATTCTGGGGAAAAAGTGCGGCTTATATTCAAACAATTACGGTATATTATGGAGTAAAGGTGCTTCTTTCATTTTCCAGTCAAACAACTACAAATCAAAGAATGAAAAAAAAATGACATGTTTAATGGCTTGAATAACGTTATGCTAAAGAGATATTTCATCAAATAATAATTATTGAAATGAAAATATACATATTGTTATACTTACTACACTGTTCCAAATGATCCCTTAGAATTTTTTCAGTAATTATACCTTTCTTGACTTTTCCACAAAACTAAAATCACTCTGCCATTCAGTAAATCAGTTCCGATCCAACACATAACATTTTTCAAAATTTCCAAATTTAATCTGTTACCATCCAATCAATCTTCCATTCATCATTGCTGATTGAACATCATCTTTATTGGCTGCAACTATAAAGTCAAATTTCTGGAACATCTTATATTGATCTTCATATGAAAGGCTCTACAACATTAAACAGAATCGTTTCTAAGACCTTTCATGTTTTGTGTGAAAAGCATTAAGTTATTTATTGACTTAAGTCAGAAAATTCTGAACGGGTTGCTAACAGAAGCTACTTAGTTCTCACAACTTAAATATCTCCACCAGCATAAAATTGATTTTGCTAAATATTTGATCAATTTGTTTAATTTTCAGTTGCTATTTTATCTACTTCATTCTACTGTACTAGTAAAGCTACTGCAGAAGGTATGAATGACTTTGACACCCTGTAAATCAATTAACTTCTTGGTAACAGCATTCTATGAGCTAATACACCGATAACACTCCTATACCCCACTTCCAATACTCCACTGCTTGGGAAGAATTAGAAGCCTCTGCAGTGCAGTTAAACTCTGTCTGAGTTTGTACACACCAATCAGGCTATTATCTCTCTAAATTAACAGTACCATAACTATGATTGCTGGAATCCTAACTGAACATGTTGTTTTAGAGGAATATGATTTTCTTAACCCTTTCCTCCATATAAATGCATGTTGTTGCATGCACAAACACTGTAGATCATGATCAGCCAGCACATCCATGGCTTGATGATAGGATCTTCTCTATATGCCTTTTTGTTTATAATGTTGTTTTTTCTAATTTCTGACCTGAAAGAGTGAACATCCTGATCAGATGACAGACACAGATGTGCCAGCTGATCTGGATCTACACTATTCTCCCATGCGATAACAGGCATATAGATGGAGTAAATGGATAAATAAAGAATTCTGAGCCCATAGCCCTATCTTACTCAATTTTGTTTGAGAGGAATATGATTTTGTTAACTAGCACTTTCACTGAATGTGAATGAATACCCCAGCAAAACTGCTTTGTCAGATTGTTAAATTGAGGAAACATTGTTAAATATTGTAGGAACATTTAGAAAAGTTGTAAGTAATCTAGGATGGTAAATAATAATAAAATCTATTAAAAAAATCTCTAGATAAATTTACTTTGTAAAAATTTAAAATACGTTCAATGTTAGGAAGGGAAATAATTGAAAAATAATTCTGGTAAAGATGTAGGTCTTGTTGCAAATAAAGGTCATTTTGGGAGACATTTATTTTTAGCTTCCCATCAATCACTTGAGCATTACTTAAATAATGGCCTAGTGAATAAAAATCTAAGTAAAAAGGCAAAACTTGATTTTTTCAAATAGTCAAGTTCAAAAATTGACAGTGTGATGACTATGTCATTTTTGTATGTGAACTACAGTCCAATTGCGAGAACTCGAAGTCCCAAGGGACCGACGATTTACTTCGAATTATCGCGAACTTCGAGTTATCGCGACTTTGACTTTTCCAGAATACCATGCGAGTTTTAGAAAGTAACGACATGCAATTAAAACGACACCATACGGTACATACATAACAAATGTTTGTTTTAGGGTTTGCTCAATAAAACAAGACAATTATGTTTTAAATTATTTTATTACTCAGTTTTATTTTTGTGATTATATACAGAAAGATTGACGAAGAAACAACATTTTAACAAATTTTAACAAATATCATTGTACCAACATGACACATATATATACAGCGCATCATAATTCAATTACACACAATGGCGTTACAACATACATGCAGATATACTCACAATAAATTATGAATAAAAACAGATGTTCTCAAACAACCAGTACACATTTATTTATGAACAACAATAGAACATGACATGTTACAAATACAATATTATAAAGCAACACAGGAGTCACAGAATTCGACAAGAGAACTTTGACGAATACAGAAATCGGAAAATTAAAGGACGTTTTTAAAAAGGAAAATTAACAACTCCAAATGTTTGCTTGACACTAATTTGAGACAAATCACTGTTATTGTTTCCTTTACACTCATATCATTACAATGACGTGCCACTTACAAATCTTGTTGACAAGTTGGCAATAAACAAAAGACCCCGAACATTTTCGCGGGAGGTGTGAAAACCCGAGTCAATAAATGTACTTCGAGTTATCGTGATTAAATTGTGCTTAATTCTTATTCAAGGGACTTATTAATATGTTCGAGATATCGCAAAGTTCGAATTATCGCGTTTCGAATAATCGCAATTTTTTTTAGTTGAATATATAAGGAAAACTGACGGGACCGTCGGCCAACTTCGAATTAAACCGTCATTTCGAGTTATCGGGTTTCGAGTTATCGCAATTCCACTGTATTTTATAAGGCCCATCACACATTACCATTAATATTTCTAAAAGATCTGGAATATATATTTCTAAGAATCACGCCAATAAATAAAATATGGCTGTTCAGTGTCAGTCATAACACTTTTGTATATAACACTACATGTTAATGTGTGTTGTAAAATTAGGTCATTCCCTTAATTCAATTCTTTCACAAGAATCTGGCTTTCATAGCATTTCCAGGAAGTATTATATACAATACCAACATATCAGAAGCCATCAACAATATTGCCTTGTAACTGACAGATTCGTGGGAAATAACAACTATAAAATATCTGGCACTCAATAAAATCCTGCCCTTGGAAAACTGAAGATATGTATGGCAAATTGCTCAACTGAATATATGGTTTATGGCCATGTGTTTCTATGAATTATTAAAGCTATACTAATTTTTATTTCTCCCATAAACAATTTTTATTTCACATCATAAAAAAAAAAGCAACAAAATACTGAAAAACATTTGGGTGGGGATCAGGGTGGGGACGGGAGTTTTGAAAGAAAAGCAGCAAGCCAAAATTGCACTGGCCTTTTTTCATGCAATCTTCAGAGCAACCTTACATTTATTTATCTCACTATGAGAGTTACCTATACCTTAATTTTACCTTTTCCGCCATATACATGCCTTTTTGGCCTGGGGGAACAGTGTAGATCCAGATCAGCCAGCACATCTGTTGTGTCCAATCAAGATCTGCACTGTTTTTGATTAATTTAAAAGTGAACATTGCAGATCCTGATCACACTGAACCAATGTACTGGCTGATCTGGATCTAGACAGGTCACACACACTTAAAAAGTCATATATATGTTGTACAGCTTAGCTTACTAATAAGGGGATTTAGGGCACTGATTTCAATGAAATAATTTATTACATAATTGATATATCATACCATGTTTCCCAATGACTGACAAAATTGACTTTGATTTCTTACCAATTCATCAGGACTGCCACCTGGTCATGTTAACATCTCTGTGGCAAAGGAAAGTCAGACAGCCACACAGTCATATTAACATCTCAGTCACAATGGCAGGTCAGACTGTCACCTGGTCATGTCAACATCTCAGTCACAATGGCAGATCTGACTGCAATTCAGTCATGTAAACATCTCAGTCACAATGGCAGATAAGACTGTCACCCAGTCATGTAAACTTCTCAGTCACCTGAGACTGCCCACCAGTCATGTTAAAATCTCAGTCACAATGCCAGGTTAGAATGCCACCAAGTCATGTTAAAATCTCAGTCACAATGCCAGGTTAGAATGCCACCAAGTCATGTTAAAATCTCAGTCACAATGCCAGGTTAGAATGCCACCAAGTCATGTTAAAATCTCAGTCACAATGCCAGGTTAGAATGCCACCAAGTCATCTTAACATCTCAGTCACAATGCCAGGTTAGACTGCCACCAAGTCATCTTAACATCTCAGTCACAATGCCTTGTCAGTCTGCCACCCAGTCATGTTACCATCTCAGTAACAATGATAGGTCAGACTGCCTTCCAGTCATGTTACCATCTCAGTAAAAATGCTAAGTCAGACTGCCTTCCAGTCCTGTTACCATCTCAGTCACAATGCTAAGACTGCTTTCCAGTCATGTTACCATCTCAGTAACAATGCTAAGTCTGACTGCCTTCCAGTCCTGTTACCATCTCAGTCACACTGCTAAGACTGCTTTCCAGTCATGTTACCATCTCAGTCACAATGTATATTGCTGCTCTGAACAGGGTTGTGCAAAAATACCCAGCTGAACTTCACGGTTATGCTGACGACCATAAAGCACTCTAAATTTTGATACTCATATTAGAAAGAAATGTCAGATCACTTATGCCCAGCTTAGAAATCTAAAAGACATTCGCAAACATCTATCTCAAAAATCAACAGAAATAATAGTTCACGGGCTCATTCATTCACACATCGACTTCTGCAATGGACTTTTTACGTATATCCCTGCCTATCTGGTCAATAAACTTCAGAAAATTCAGAACCAAGCTGCAAGAGTTGTTACCGGTGCTCCGTTTGATCATCCTACTACTGAAATTCTTAAATCTCTTCATTGGCTGCCAGTGAGGGCAAGAATTATGTTCAAAATTCTTGTTATTGTTTTTCGTACTGTGCAGGGAACAGCCCCTTCCTATTTGAAGTGTGTATTCAACTGTGTTCAGGGAAAATACGGACTAAGATCGTCAGATGACATTCAATTTACTGTCCCAAAAACAAGAACCAGAATTGCTGACAGATCAATAGCTGTAGTAGGACCAAAATGGTGGAATGCCCTTCCTAAAGACCTAAAATGTATAAAAAATGACTGCTTTCAGAAAGGAACTGAAAACTTATTTATTTAAACTGTTTTACAGCTAAATAGCTTGACTGCTTTGTGTGTGACTTTGTAAATAGCTAATGAACTCTGTGAAGCGCAATAGAATATTGTTAAATAATTTTTGCGCTATACAAATGTATTTGTATTTGTATATTTGTATTTGTAAGTAAGACTGCCTTCCAGTCTTGTTAACATCTCAGTCACAATGATAGGTCAGACTGTCCACCAGTCATGTTAACATCTCAGTAACAGTGCTAAGTCAGACAACCTTCCAGTCATGTTAATATCTCAGTAACAATGCTAAGTCTGACTGCCCTCCAGTCTTTTTAACATCTCAGTAACAATGCTTAGTCAGACTGCCTTCCAGTCATGTTAACATCTCAGTCACAATGCTTAGTCAGACTGCCCTCCAGTTTTTTTAACATCTCAGTAACAATGCTAAGTCAGACTGCCTTCCAGTCATGCTAACATCTCAGTAACAATGCTAAGTCAGACTGCCTTCCAGTCCTGTTACCATCTCAGTAACAATGCAAAGTCAGACTGCCTTCCAGTCATGTTAACATCTCAGTTACAATGCTAAGTCAGACTGCCCTCCAGTCTTTTTAACATCTCAGTAACAATGCTAAGTCAGACTGCCTTCCAGTCCTGTTACCATCTCAGTCACAATGCTAAGACTGCCTTCCAGTCATGTTACTATCATAGTCACAATGATAGGTCAGACTGTCCACCAGTCATGTTAACATCTCAGTAACAATGCTAAGTCAGACTGCCTTCCAGTCATGTTAACATCTCAGTAACAATGCTAAGTCAGACTGCCTTCCAGTCCTGTTACCATCTCAGTAACAATGCTAAGTCAGACAACCTTCCAGTCATGTTAACAACTCAGTAACAATGCTTAGTCAGAGTGCCTTCCAGTCATGTTAACATCTCAGTAACAATGCTAAGTCAGACAACCTTCCAGTCATGTTTATATCTCAGTAACAATGCTAAGTCAGACTGCCTTCCAGTCTTTTTAACATCTCAGTAACAATGCTAAGTCAGACAACCTTCCAGTCATGTTAACATCTCAGTAACAATGCTTAGTCAGACTGCCTTCCAGTCATGTTAACATCTCAGTAACAATGCTTAGTCAGACAACCTTCCAGTCATGTTTATATCTCAGTAACAATGCTAAGTCAGACTGCCTTCCAGTCTTTTTAACATCTCAGTAACAATGCTAAGTCAGACAACCTTCCAGTCATGTTAACATCTCAGTAACAATGCTTAGTCAGACTGCCTTCCAGTCATGTTTACATCTAAGCAACAATGCTAAGTCAGACAAGCTTCCAGTCATGTTAACATCTCGGTAACAATGCTTAGTCAGACTGCCTTCCAGTCATGTTAACATCTCAGTAACAATGCTTAGTCAGACTACCTTCCAGTCATGTTAACATCTCAGTAACAATGCTAAGTCAGAAAACCTTCCAGTCATGTTAATATCTCAGTAACAATGCTAAGTCAGACTGCCCTCCAGTCTTTTTTTACATCTCAGTAACAATGCTAAGTCAGACTGCCTTCCAGTCATGTTAACATTTCAGTCACAATGGCAGGTCAGACTGTCCACCAGTCTTTTTAACATCTCAGTAACAATGCTTAGTCAGACTGCCTTCCAGTCATGTTAACATCTCAGTAACAATGCTTAGTCAGACTGCCTTCCAGTCATGTTAACATCTCAGTAACAATGCTAAGTCAGGCAACCTTCCAGTCATGTTAATATCTCAGTAACAATGCTAAGTCAGACTGCCCTCCAGTCTTTTTAACATCTCAGTAACAATGCTAAGTCAGACAACCTTCCAGTCATGTTAATATCTCAGTAACAATGCTAAGTCAGACTGCCCTCCAGTCTTTTTAACATCTCAGTAACAATGCTAAGTCAGACAACCTTCCAGTCATGTTAACATCTCAGTAACAATGCTTAGTCAGACTGCCTTCCAGTCATTTTAACATCTCAGTCACAATGGCAGGTCACACTGTCCACCAGTCATGTTAACATCTTGGTCACAATGGCAGGTCGGACTGCCACCCAGTCATGTTAACATCTAAGTCACAATGGCAGGTCGGACTGCCACCCAGTCATGTTAACATCTAAGTCACAATGGCAGGTCGGACTGCCACCCAGTCATGTTAACATCTAAGTCACAATGGCAGGTCAATCCACCACCCAGTCATTGTGACATCTCTGTCTCAAATGAAGTTGTGTGACAAGAATTCCAAAACGTAGGAAGTATGAATATGACTAGATAAAGTGTTTACTAAGTGATGTAGTTAGATAAACCATGAAAAATAGTAATCCAATTTCTAAAACACATCTAACAAATAACTTATTAGTGGCTAAGAGATAAACATCCACTTCACTGTTAAACCATCCCTAATTGATTACAACAATTATCTAATGTAAACTTAATTTGATATTTAAGTTGCATAATCAGACAAATCCAATTTTTGGAAAGCATAATTATATATAATTTTTGGAAAGCAAATTATGCATAACCCTTTACACCATAGATACACCTTAATTTAAAGGGCCAACACTGTAGATCTAGATCAAATGGCACATTCATGCCACCTGATCAGGAACTACACTCTTCATTTTAACACAGGGCTCTCACCAGAGGGAGACTTTGGAGAAGTGGTCTCCCAACAGTGACCAGACTTCTCTCTTTTGAGATATGGGAGAAGTCATTTTGTATAGACTATATGCTGTTGACTGCAAACTTCTTCATATTTCAGTAAAATTTAATTATGACAAAACTTCTCCCTAAATTGCAAGTCTAGTGAGAGCTCTGTTAGATTCATTAGGTTATTTGTGAACTAAATGTTAACAGTGCACATCCAGATCAGATGGCACAGATGGCTGATCTGGATCTTCACTGGTCACACATGCCTAAAACATGTATATGTGGCAGAAAGGTATAAAGTGATTAAACAATAAATTGAAAATAAATTTTTAATTACCAGAACTGGATGTCTACAGCACCTTATCAGACTATTTGTCTAAATTTAATACTCAGGAGAGAAAATCAAGAAATAATTTCCATGTGACAATCGAATAACAATGGGGGAAAATTTCTTCAATCACAATTGTGTAATAAGTTGACTGTGCTGAGAACAAATTGATCTGGCTGGCACATCCCTCATTCCGAACAGATAAATAAAATCGAGCAGTTCAACATGAAGAAACATGGAGGAAATGAACACAAGACAAATGGCGAATCAATGCCAAAAGCCTCTGTTCTTTCATCTGTCAATTTGTTAGTAAACAGCAGGACAAAGATTGCACTGAAAGCATATCTGTCATTTCGTTAATCTCCAGATATTGCTGAGCTGTAAAAGGAAAACTTCTGCATTACAAGGATTTTCTAGATCATGTAGATCAGGGCTTATGACTTCATCACTTTGTTTGATAACTGGTAAAACTTGCTTAATGCATTAATATATTATAACCATTTAATAATAAAGGGAAGCATAAAATACTAATAATATATATTCTGGATTGATTTCGAATTCAATATAAAGTCACAATCATACTGGTATATTTACTATTATATCCATAGACACACCTTTATTGCATTGGCAAACAGTTTAGATGTAATGTAGTGTAGATGTTTTTGATTCATTAGGTTATTTCTGACCAAAATGTGACAAGTGCAGTATAACAAGCACGTTTAACTCTGACCCATACTTTTTTTAAAAATTGATGGAAAACCCCATTTCGGATGTAAACTGCGCATTAAAAATGGGTGCTGATATAAAAAATCTGTGCCAAAGTTTCGTATCGGTACCAAAGTAAAATACTTTAAAGTAACATAAAAATTTCTGAATCAACCTGTATCACACTGGACATAGCTTTTGTGCTAACGACGCGACTATTGCGCATACGATGAATTTCTATCGCGTATACCACACATTTTCATGGCAGATATCCTGACAAAGGAGCGTAACTGCAGTAAGTTTACACTTCGTACTTCTTTAGATGATGATACTATGGCAAGGTACTGATCGCAAAAGTACCCCCTCACCATTCTAGTTTTTGTTTGTATCACTAGAAAATAAACAAGCCTTGCTGATTTTTTGGAGAATCACCCACAGTTTTGTGAGGTAGGTGCAAAATGTTGTGATTTCAAAGAAAAAATTATTTTGTACATAACAACCAGGCATATACCCATTCCTACTAGAACAAAAATATCAGGGGAAGTTATAATTTGACATATAATACATTTCATGTAAAATATATGATATATGCACTGTATACATGTAACCGGGAATGAAATAAAAGTTGAAGTAGTAGTAGTTGCATTGTTTGCTTATTTATCGGAGAAGAAGTGTTAATGTTCAGTGATTTTGTAAACAAAAAGAGACATAAATTTCTATTGGTCATACACCAGAAATGTTTATAGTGCTCTAGAATAAAGATAAGTCACGTGACTTATTATGAAAAAAACTGAAAGCAAATGTGTTAGCTAGATTTCAGAACTCTACAAAAAGCATTAATGTGTTTCAAAGTAAAATTTACATATAACGGACAAAGATGCTCCTAAAAACAGCTACTGTTCCAAACTCCGTACAACAATCTCAGCTTACAATATATAAAACCACATTTTTTATTCAAATATTTTATTTCATTAAGACATCACCTAATTATTTCATAATTAAGTAGTTCTATTGAAATGAATAGCTCTAAATGAATTATTGATGATAAAATTAAATAGTAACCTTTTACTGCATTTACCAATAATCATGTGACACAATGTCATGTGATGGGATGGATTTGAGCAATAGAAAGGTTAGCAAACACTGACACAGAATTCAGTTTTTAGTCACTACAATACCCTTCAATGGTTAAGTCTGTTAAGTAAAATCCAGAAAACATCAACAATATATTCCATTTTATCAAGTTCGGGAAAATCAATCTGTCCTCTGTCATTATACTGATAAGCTAAACACAACAATCACAGCAGAATTTAGATTGGTTCTTAGCCTCTTTAAGCTGCAATACTTCTCTGCCAGCTTTCCAAGTGTCACTCTACCAGGCTTCTTACCAGTAAGTTGTTCTTGTCTTCTTTGAAGTCTGATGAACCTTTCAATCATTGTGCTAATGCTTGTTGGAGTAGCAATTAACTGCCATATCAAAGAAGTGCTTGTTTTATTGGAGAGGATAGACAGTCACATGTACAATCACACAGAATGATAGACTTAATGAGGCTCTATGTTTGCTTTCTTAAACCTTTATTCTATGGGATGGCTATTATTCCATTGGATGAACAGTGTGCATCCAGATCAGAGGGCATGGATGGCCCCGCTGATCTGGATCTACACTAGTCAGACAAGTGATAAAACAAAAATATGAGTAAGAGTTAAATAAATCTGTGCCATCTACATGGGCAAATTTTTATTTGTGCAGTCATTATCTGTCAAGTCATTATCTGTGCAGTCTGATTGGGATTGACACTGTTTGCTATAAGATTCATTTGTTCATCTGGTGAGGAGTGTAGATTCTAATCAGACTGCATGAAACAGGCGATATAAGCCATATCCATGGAGAAACAGGTGAAAATGGGTTATTTAACCCTTTCTTCCATAAATACTTTTTACGCATGTGCGAGCAGTGTAGATCCAGATCAGCCAGCACATCTGTGCCATCTGATCAGGATCTGCACTGGTCGCATTTTGGTCAGAAATAACCTTACAAATCAAAAAGCGAACAGTGCAGATCCTGATCAGACAGCACGGATGTGCCAGCTGATCTGGATCTACACTGGTCACCCACGCAATAAAATGTGTCTATGGAGGAAAGGCTTAATGAGAGATAAAGAAACTGCCCTCAGAAACAAGCCAAGATGATGGAGAATAGTGTCAACTCTAAGCTGACAAAGACAGTAAAATAGGCCCTCAATACTAGACCTCTCAATCATTTTCCTTATTCCTGACATACACTTTAGAGACACTGGAAAATATAAAAAAAAAAGACAAACAATATGGACTCTATGTGGTCAGTGACCACAGCCTTAACCCACTTCACACAATCAGTGACCTCTCCCAAATAATTTGCTCTTTTTCAGATTTTGCTCAAGCTGGATATAACATGGTTGGTGTATAAATTGAGGTACTAAACCAATAAGCCTTTAATGCAGCCATGTTCTTTGGGAGAGGTAAGCAGGAAGAGATGCTTACATGTTAAATATAAAATTTATTCTTACATTTCAGAGGACTTAGACACAAAGTAAAATGTAATGCAATTAAACATAAAATGAATGCTTACGTGTCAGAGGTCTTTAGTACGAGATTCTTGGTCTCTTCCATCTTTCTAGTCTTGTCTAACATTACACTCTATGCCATTTACCCTGGGGACAAAAAAAAAAAAAAAAAACATCATATAAAAAAAACTATATTAAATAAACATAGTTACCTTATTGTTAGATGTAATTTTCTTACACTGTAGTTTTAGAACATACATGCACTTCCAAATGTCCACCTGAGGCAATAATCCTGTTTTGCATTTGGAAATACTGAAATTTAAGTGCCGGGGTGAACCTGACACTTATGTACATCTGTCCATGTAAAAGAGAACTTTAATATTGCAATATAAAAAACCTGAAAACTGGCAAGTGAATCAATTTAAGAAGAATGAAATTGTCATCACATTTTTAACAGTATGACAGTTTGTCAACACTGATCTGAAAAGATACCAAATGTACCCCAAGTGATACTGTTTAGGATATTTTAACTACAAGTTTTTTCATCTGTGCAAATATTTGAAAAAAAGAAATATTACAATATCAAAATAAACTAGATTTTTCTACCACAAGTAAAAATATATTGTTCTCTTTGATGCTTTTCATACACATTTTATACAAAACCATAAGCAAATAATAATTTTATATGAAGACCATGCATTAATGATATGGCTCACAGAAGCCATTATAATTTTTGCATTCAAAGCTATTTAATACATCAAACAGTTGATTACATATTGACTGCAGTACTACATACAATAAGAAAATCTTATACAGTTTCATACATGTCAATATCTTTTCAACAATTTCCATCTGTCTCCATTAACTCATTTCATTACAAATGCATCATACATTCCATAACATTTATATCATTATAATGCAGGAATTCTATGCTTCTAAAATTGTTTATTACGAAAACAATATTTGTTTTCCAGCTGAATAAAAAGAAAAACTACATGAAGCAATGACAAAACCATTAAAAGTCTTCAGAGCACTGCATGTATTTAATTGGCTCAAAAAAGTAGTCAGAACACTAAAGGCATTTTGATTGGTTCATTAAAAGTTTTCAGAGCACAGAAGACATTTAATTGGCTCATTTAAACTTGTCAGAGCACTGCAGGCATTTGATTGGTTCATTTTAGTTGTCAGAGCAATGCAGGCATTTGATTGGCTCATTAAAAGTTGTCAGAGCACTGCAGACATTAAATTTGCTCATTTAAAGTTGTCAGAGCACTGCAGATATTTAATTGGCTCATTTTAAGTTGTCAGAGCAATGCAAGCTTTTGATTGGCTCATTATAAGTCATCAGAGCATTGCAGACATTAAATTTGCTCATTTAAAGTTGTCAGAGCACTGCAGACATTAAATTTTTCTAATTTAAAGTTGTCAGAGCACTGCAGACATTTAATTGGCTCACCTAAAGTTGTCATAGCACTGCAGATATTTAATTGGCTCATTTTAAGTTGTCAGAGCAATGCAGGCTTTTGATTGGCTCATTATAAGTTATCATAGCATTGCAGACATTTCATTAGCTGATTAATGCTGTCAGATCACTGCAGGCATTTGATTGGCTCATTTAAGTTGTCATAGAACTGCAGGCATTTGGTTGGCTTATTTAAATTGTACTAGCACTGCAGGCATTTGACTGGCTCATTTCAGTTGTCCTAGCATTGCAGGCATTTGATTGGCTCATTAAAAGTTGTCAGAGTATTGCAGGCTTTGATTGGCTCATTAAAGTTGTCAGAGCACTACAGACATGATTGGTTGACATCCACAGACTCTGCTTCATTCTCCACCTACTTGTCAGTTACATAACTTGTACACATTTCCACAATTCAAAACTATTAACTTTTAACCCTAAAATTTCTAAATTAATTATTAATTAATGAGAATTTATGTTTCTATCAATTTTATCCAGTCACAAATGTAATATACATGAATAACAAATACTGCTGACCCTTATCATACTGCAGAGAACTGGATCTGCGTTGGTCTCAAATATAACATAGGCTTAACTTTTCTCCACAGCATTTTTTCCACCTTCTATTTAATGGGTTTAATCACATGACTGCGCAGAGATAAGGAGTGCACTATGGGTTTAATCACATGACTGCGCAGAGATAAGGAGTGCACTATGGGTTTAATCACATGACTGCGCAGAGATAAGGAGTGCACTATGGGTTTAATCACATGACTGCGCAGAGATAAGGAGTGCACTATGGGTTTAATCACATGACTGCGCAGAGATAAGGAGTGCACTATGGGTTTAATCACATGTCTGCGCAGAGATAAGGAGTGCACTATGGGTTTAATCACATGACTGCGCAGTGATAAGGAGTGCACTATGGGTTTAATCACATGACTGCACAGAGATAAGGAGTGCACTATGGGTTTAATCACATGACTGCGCAGAGATAAGGAGTGCACTATGGGTTAAATCACTTGACTGCACAGTGATAAGGAGTGCACTATGGGTTTAATCACATGACTGCACAGAGATAAGGAGTGCACTATGGGTTTAATCACATGACTGCACAGTGATAAGGAGTGCACTATGGGTTTAATCACATGACTGCGCAGAGATAAGGAGTGCACTATGGGTTTAATCACATGACTGCACATAGATAAGGAGTGCACTATGGGTTTAATCACATGACTGCACAGTGATAAGGAGTGCACTATGGGTTTAATCACATGACTGCGCAGAGATAAGGAGTGCACTATGGGTTTAATCACATGACTGCACAGAGATAAGGAGTGCACTATGGGTTTAATCACATGACTGCGCAGAGATAAGGAGTGCACTATGGGTTTAATCACATGACTGCGCAGAGATAAGGAGTGCACTATGGGTTTAATCAAATGACTGCACAGTGATAAGGAGTGCACTATGGGTTTAATCACATGACTGCGCAGAGATAAGGAGTGCACTATGGGTTTAATCACATGACTGCACAGTGATAAGGAGTGCACTATGGGTTTAATCACATGACTGCACAGAGATAAGGAGTGCACTATGGGTTTAATCACATGACTGCACAGAGATAAGGAGTGCACTATGCACTAAGTTTCAAATTAATCAGTATTATTCAGATATCTTGAGCTCCATAATGCGGATAATGCTGGAGCATAAAAAGGTAAGTGCATCAATTTTCTAATTTTCATTTTAAGAAAGAGCTGTCACTTTAAAAGACAAATGCCCCTGAGGCAGTGTTTTAGGTCACCTGGAAAGGGAAGAAACAAGCAATGTCATGTGCTCAACACAAGTGACAAGTTATTTAAGAATCTGCCTGTACAAGACAAAGCTACAGACCAAATACAACCTATACTAGCTGCATTGCATACAGATGAAGCACTAAGTGTGACCTTTACTTTGAAGGTAGAGATACTGGTCTTATACGCGACATGTTGCCTTGATAATAATTATGGCAACAACATGTGGCAAGTTTTTTTAAAATCGGTCCATACATGAGAAAGTTACATCCTGGATATGTCCACATATTATATTCTATGTCAGTCTAAAACCTGGTCTTAGTCCCCAGTGGGAAAATAAAAATATCTGACAAGGTTGTAGCCCCACATGTTATTTTCATAATAAATTATTTTTGATGTCTTAAATTTTTAAACCTGATGATAAATTTAAATGGCAGAGTTTTCTCTTATCCTCAACGTGAAGTGTTTATTGGTTGAAATTTATTGGTTGAAGTGTGTTAAGTCTGTGTTTTGGACATGGCTTATTATCACCTTTTAGTTAAGCACTATAGTGACAGAAAAAATTAAGCATTATACTGGCAGAAAAATGACTTGCCTCTCTAGCAAGCAGCTCTATGCCTTGAATCCTCTAAATGATCTGGTCTAAAGTCACCACTATAAACTGAGATGATCAAACATGCGATTGGTCAATTCTGAGGCTTTGCTTCAGTTTTAACCAATCAAATTGCAAGGATATAAAATTGCTCACCAATGATAGTTAACTATATTAAGTATTCAACATTTGTATCAAAATATTAAGTGCTATTCATAATATTTTTGTAGTTCATTTATGCCCGATTAAAGACAGGATGAAATCCACACCATCTTCATACAAATAAATTACATTTAACCTCATTGGAGTGTTTAAGTATAAATATTTTAAGACTACAATCGTCTTGGCTCAATAAATAGCTCAAATTCTTTTAATGTATTTACAAATATTTAATAAAGAAACCTTTTGAATAATTAATCAAAAGTCAGTGCCCTCCATTTCAAATAATTAATATGAAGAATATTAAAATGAAAATTTTAGATTATACATGTACTTACAGAAAAAAAAAACTGTTCTGGCCTCTACCAGTATGATTCCATTAGAGTAAAACACTCTTTCATCAACTACATTGAATAAAAATAACATAACACTCTTATGAACATGTCAATGATTTTTTAAGTAGAACTTTTCTATTTATTGCCGCCCGCTCTATTGGTTTGCTTCCGTGTCACTACAGATACTAGGATATTGCATAAATATATACATGAGGAGAACAGCTGATCAATATATATCACTCTGTTCAATGAATGAAATTGTTAGCGAAATTAGTCCTATAATTGATCCTCTTAACCTATCTGTAATTACACGACAACAAAACAAGCACTTACCTTTCAGTAATCTGTATAGATAGAATTACTTCTCACAGATTTAAAATCAGAAATGGTAGCACTGTTTTCTTAGTTTACGATTGCTGAGGGATTAATATTTACATAAACAAATATTTTATCTAGTAGTCACAGTAGTGAAATACTATTTCATTTAACATCAATATTTAATTTAGCATTTAGACCACAATACATCTGGAGACAAAAACCAATACAATGTAGATGTCATCAGTATTATGATATTGAAACAAATTTTAGAACTTAAATGCCACTTTCTCACCATTTAAATTGCTTAATTTATTTATCACAATATTGGTTGAACTTAGATGGTGAAAATCTGCATTTTGTAGATGTCTTTTATTAATTATCGTTTCTCTGTTTGTAATCCTTGATCTAGAGGTCACAGACCTAAGTTCCATAAGTGGGAATAGATGCAAGAACATCTACAGTGAGTACATTTAAGCCAAATATGCAGAGTTCTTATGTCACAATCAATGCATATTCTTGTGAACATTGATATGATTGTCAGCCATATATTTCATAGTTCTCACAGTATGGCTCGGTGCAGGAATTCATTGTTCAGCTAGAATTTGGTGTTCTATGGAATACTTGTGTTGCATGCAGTTTGAAAGGGGCATAACTCCCTCCAGATATAATTTTGGTAATACTTGACATATTCCAAGTATTAAGTTAATTGGACAAGTTCTTTTAAAGTTATTAGCAAAAAAAGTTTCATATTAAAGATTTCTGAAAGGGGCATAACTTTAACAATAATCTAAAAGAGTTACTATTTTAGTTGTCACAGATTGTTCAGGCAGATGCTTAAGTTCATGTATTTCATTAATTGGACAAGTACTTTCGAAGTCATAGGCAACTTTAAGTTTCATATTATATTAAAGTCATTTGAAAGAGGCATAACTAAAAAAATATTCAAACATGAGTTACCTACCATTCTTGATGTCGCAGTTGGCTTTGTTCATGCTAATGATATATTCCATAATTATGTTAAAAGAACAAGTAATTTCAATATTATAAGCAACATAAAGTTTCATATAAAAGTTATTTGAAAGGGGCAGAACTCAAAATCAATAATCAAAAGGAGTTATTATTGTTTTTGTTGTTATAAATGATATTGTTTAGGTAGATGATATATATTTCAAGTATAAAATAATAAGGACTAACACTTTAAGTTATAAGCAACATTAAGTTTCATATTAAAATGGGCATAACTTAAAACATTGGGTTACCAATCTGGATGTCACATGTGGCGTTGTTCATGCTGATTATATATGCCAAGTATTAAGGTAATAGGACAAGTACTTCTAATGTTATAAGCAACATTATGTTTCATATTACAGTCATTTAAAAGGGGTATAACATCAATGCGCTGAGCTTGACCGATTTTAAATTTTGTACATCAATAAACACCAACCTTCACATAATGGAAAATTTTAAAGATTGGTTATTGACTGTTTACCAAATTGAATTTTCGTGTTAATATTTTTGAAGAGTTTTTTATATACATGTTGTTATATTTATTAACCTATTTACAATGTTTATATAATTTGTCAGAGATCTAGAGTCACAATGAGAATCACTGAGATTTAACAAGGAGTTGTGATTCAGAAGTATATGTTTTTCAAAATCAAACCAAGTGGTGTGAATATGTGATTTACTAAATTTTACTCCAGTGTGCCAATGGCTGCTGTATTAACAATGAAATAAGGAGTCAAATTTAAATGATATTTTATTTCAAGGTGCTTATCTTCTTCTTTTAGTAAATATGCAATACCACTAAGCAAAAAATAAAAGAAATACAACTGATAATTATAAAATTGCCACATTTCCTTAACTTTTTAAGGAACTTTAATATATAGTTGACATCTATAAATAGTTATATATCATGCCTGTTATTTTATAAAGAATAATAATTTTATTAGAGTTGTGATCTTTTTTATTTATATCATGTACAGTCGAACCTCTATAATTCAATCTCGACTGGCCTGGAAAAATAGTTTGAATTATCGAAGGTCTGTCGGCTGGCGGAAGTGGATATTGTATGTTCACTTTTTTAGGTCTGTTGATGTATATTATCTTTTGCAAGTGAAAATAAAAGACAAAACAAATATTTGTTATATATTTTTATTTCAAAAACTATATATGCATGTTCAAATATATATCTGTAATTGTAGGTTACTCTAATTAATTTTGGCATAAATAAAGTATGAAATCAACAATAGCAATGAGATCAAAAAACTTAATATTATTTGTTTGCTACAGGTATCGCGTTGCCTGTTATGTGTCAGTTTCACAATGTGTGCTTATCATACCGTGCCGCTATTGCTATCCGCTTGAAGTGCGAAAACTTTTACATGTCATAATTTTGGAGTTTGAAATAGTGAGAGTGATATTAATAGAAAATCAAAAAGATGGACTGGACTTCGAGTTCGAAGTTCGAAATATCGGGTGTTCCAATTATCAAAGGTTAATGCATATAAGATAAGTAGGCATTTTGTCGGGACCTAGATATAAGTTCGAAAAATCTATGGTGTTCGATTTATCGAAGTTCGAATAATCAAGGTTTGACTGTATATAATTATATACCTAAAAATACCACAGCAGGGCAATAAAAAATGGTCTTATGTTCAATTTAAATGGTAATGTTTTATAATGTTACATATAAAATATAATTATACTCCTGAATGTGTACCACAGATAAATAACAGAAATATTTCTTTGAGTGATACAAACAGCGCTATATGTAATATTTGCAAAACATCTGTGAGGAACCTACACATAAAACCAAGGAATATGTGGGTCAGCCCCTGAGTAGCGACTTAACAAATGATCAAGCTGTGAAACATTGAGCTTAATTTATCAATTTTAATCCTTTAACAAAGTACATAAGCTGCTTGACCAGTGATTTATTTATTTAGATTTATTTAATTCTGTAATAACTTAACTTAACCCTTTGATATTTCTGTCAAAGTAATTCAAATGATAAGGCCCAAAAAAAACTATATGGGTCCGGGACCTAACAGACCGCAAAAATAACCCCAAACTAAATTTAATGAGTATGAATTAATAACTGGAATTGAATTGGTGCAACAAGCCATGCTGCTTGAATTTGTAATGCCCAGGTTTTTATCTGTTTGCTTTAATATTATAATATGTTTTTCGAAAAACACTAGAGGTCTATACCTGTGTGTTTTGTCTCCTTTCAGCATAAATTTCCACAAGGCAGTTACTAGGTAAAACTATTTTATCAATCATAATAGTATTAAATTAAATTATGATGTTACAAAATAGAGTGAACCATTTGGAAATGTCCTTGAAATATGAAATACGGTCAAATAAACATAATCCATCAGATAAGGCTTTCACATTATTGTAGATAAAACTGGAACCAATTTCAAAATACTGGACCCATAGTAAACCCATACTGCTATCTACTATGAAGTTTTGGTCCTATCCAAAATATTTTCCAGACCTAGTTAAAATTTATTTTTTTAGAAAAAGCTCATTTTAATCTCAACCATTGCACAATAATTAGTGAACAATTTCTGCTCATTCAGAAAAGTTAGTGTAATGAAACATCATGAACAGTGCCTAAGGTTATAAAACTAAGCATGGAAACCAGTCTCAAATCTCAAGCATCTGATTGGCTGAAATACGCGACTGGTCGCCATTTCAGCCAATCAGATACTTGAGATTTGAGACTGGTTTCCAATCTCAGTTTTATAACCTTCAGACCAGATATGAAGTCCTTTTTATCAATATCAGTTGGGATGATCAAAATGTAATCCCAAAACATACTTTACCAACCACATATTACAGGACTTATAATATTGTGGAAGGGGTTTCAGAGTTCGCCTTTTTTTAAGGGCAGTGTACTCATTATTGTTTCCTAGTGTCATTTTAAATGATCAGAACATTATTTAACCCTTTATAATATGAGATTATGGCATATATCCTATGGGTGTAGATCCAGATTAGCTGACATATCTGTGCTGTCTGATCAGGGTCTAAATAAGCTACATTAAGGTTTGGAAAGAAACAAAACTGTGATCAGGTATTATCTTTCTTTCATAAAAATAATTCAACTTCTTTCATAGTTGCTTTGCCATTTACTCCATACATAAGCATTTCATGTTCGCTTTTTTGTTAAAAATGACCTAATATATGAAAAAATGAACAGCGCAGATCCTGATCAGATGGCACAGATGTGCCAGCTGATCTAGGTCTACACTGTTCTCCCATGCAATAAAGATGTATCTATGGAGTAAAGGGTTAACTAAGGCTGACAATACCAAAGCTTCCTCACACAACATCATATCTGGACAATTATAACCAACACAAGTATTCGCGTCAATTATATCAAAGGGGAATAACTAACAGACTTTTGTCAATCAGTATAGGTAGTTATCATTCTTGTAGTCAGATAAAGCTTTCTTTGTGCAGATAATAATTATATTCAAGGTTTTGTGTCAATAGTACAATTACTTTCAAAGCTATAAGCGAAATAAGTTTTAGATTAAAGTCATTTAAAAGGGGCATAACTCAAAATAGATATAACTTTGTTAATACAGACAACATATTCTAAGAATTGTGTCCAAAGTACAAATACTTTAAATGATATAATCAACATTTAGTTTCAGGGTAAAGTAATTTAAAAGGGACATAACTGTCAGATTGTCACAGATGGTTTTATTCATGCCAATGACATAATTAAGTTAATAGGATATGTACTTTGAAAGTTTAACAAGTTAGGGACTACTTGACACCTCTACTGCTTTTGCTGTGGCACAATGGGATCTCTTTGTGTCAACCTCTGATCGCAGGTGACACAGAAATGTAGCAGACATTATTCATTAAGAATGATGACAATAAATCTATCAACTGATTTACTCTTTACTGCATAGAAACATGTTTATTATATGCGCAAATTGTGTAGATCCAGATCAGCTGGCATATACACTGTTTACTTCTTGGACAGAAATAACCTAATGAATCACAAAAAGTAAACAGTTTTGATTCCGATCTGACAGCAAGGATGCTCTGGCCGAGCTGGATATGGACTGTTAACCCATGGAAAACATCCTTAAAGCCATATCCTATGGAATAAAGTTACAATAAGTTATGCAAACTTTCCTGAGAAGATTAATCTATGAGGGTACAGGTGAGTAAAAAAAACTATTTAACCCTTTCCTCCATAGATACACCTTTATTGCATGGGTGAACAGTTAAGATCCAGATCAGCCGGCACAACTGTGCCATCTGATTAAGATCTAAACTGTTCGCCTTTTTATTCATTAGGTTATTTCTGGCCAAAAAGCGACCAGTGCAGATCCTGATCAGACGGCACAGATGTGCTGGCTGATCTGGATCTACACTGGTCGCACATGCGTAAAAATGTGTATATATGGAGGAAAGGGCAGGGGTTTTTTTAAGGAAGAGGGGAAGACGCTGGACGCTGGTCAAAAGGGGAAAAATGCGTGAAAAATACAAAATTGGGGAAAATTTAGTTTATTATACACTCTTACTTGTATTAGCGACAGTGAATGTTTATACTCAAGTTTATGCTTCTGTCTATCTTTTTTACTTTAGCTTTCATTACCAAGCAGTCTATTTAGTTACTGAGACATATCTCTTTGTTATCTGTTCTTAAACAGTACAAGAATAAGTTTATTTATACTTGTTCACTTTCGGAGCCTTCTTAAAATGTATCCATTAATTGTGTGTTTTGAATCAAAATCATTTCGGATGCAAGATTTCCAGAAATATTTTGTTAAGGCCAGTGCTTGGGTAGTTATTGATAATTTCCAACTTAATTTCTGAATTTCCCAAGAAAATTAAATATTGCTGCTCAAAAGGAGGATTTGAGCAATTCCACTGACCCCCCCCCCCAACACACACACAAACATTGATACGCAGTTGTAATTTTTTTTTTAGGAAGTCCGCGGGACGTATGTTGTCGAGAAATTCGGCGGACGGGTCGTATTTTAGGTGTAATTTACGGCCGTACGCTCGCTAACGGTACTCAACTATTGTAAAATCCACTTAAAACTGGCAGGTAGAATGCCTTTATTCCCAACACGACGATATTCCATTACCAGTAATGTTTAAGTTGACGACCAGGAAACACTACCAAGTGTCTGTGACGTAGCGAATCTATATTTAGTAACATTCGACAAATAATACTAGGTTGCGTACGTGAAATTAGTGCAGATTTTGGATGAAATAGAATAAAAATGACTATAAATTAAGCTTCTGTTTACGTTTTGCTAAAAAATTATCACTTTACAAGGGGGAAAGTGATTTTCGTTGGGGAATTTTTTTCCTGGGGAAGACGCCGACTATCGACGTCAGTTTGTTAAGGAAAAAAACCCCTCAAGGGTTAATTTATAGTCTTAAAACAACTCCTTTTATATACTCCATATTGTCTGAAGCATGTACCATCTGTATAATATTTGTTGAAATATATCACCACAATTTAAAAGTAGGGTTTAGAAAAGTTATATTTATAATTCACTTATTTGTCTTTAAAACATTTCAACATTTTAGATTTACGATAAAATTACAGATAAAATATAAAATATATTTACCAACAAAAACTGCACATAAGTTAACATACAAGGAATTAATAGCTCATAAAAACTGCACATGACTTCAGATTATTTCCAGCACATTAAGTGTTACATAAAAACTGAGAAAGCACTTACATTGAAAATTATAAAAATTAAAGTTGGTGTACTTTTGTGTTTAATCTGTCATCATCCGCCAACAGCTTTATAAGTCCTAATCCATCACATTTCTCAGCCTAGAATTCAAAACAAAAAGGATCTGGTACACTAAGTAGCTATAAGACTCCCCACTCAGTCATATGTTATTATGCTTTATATAAACAATAGTGAATTATTGTAAAAAAATGTCCCAGAATGTATCAGAGTCCACATAAATCATTAACAAGTTGCCTGGAACTATGTCACTGTTATATATCACCCTACGGTATGGAACATTTTCTCACAACAGACCACAGCAGCTCTACAATTGTCTCTAAATATTTCAGACCATATTAAATTAAACGTGTTGCCAGCAAGAAATCAGATAATTCTGATTTGCTGTGTTGAATAAGCAATTTTATGAAGTCTCCTTTTACAAACTTAGGAGCATATCATGCAGTTTTATGGAAGTTTCTGACAACACTTTCATCTTAGACTTGAATAGGTCTAAAACCTATGACCCATTAAATCATGTACTGTGTTCCATGGGTCTACACCACCCGCCACTCAGTTCACCACAGATTCCTGCAGTATATCTCTGTCTGCCATGAATGGACTCTGACTTAGAATCTATAATCTTTCAGTTTATACTACCCCTGTAATAAATCCTGGTCAAATTCTAAAAAAAATTAACTGAGCGGGGTCTACACCGCTGGACTTCATTCCTGCAATAAATGGCTGTCAGCTAGAATAAGATAGACCTGGGTCTACACTGCTGGACTTTCAGCCTATTCATGCATTCCTGCAATAAATGGCTGTCAGCTAGAATAAGATAGACCTGGGTCTACACTGCTGGACTTTCAGCCTATTCATGCATTCCGGCAATAAATGGCTATAAGCTAGGTTTAGATAGACCTGGGTCTACACTGCTGAACCTTTAGTCCATTTATGCATTCCTTTTATATATTCACATTTGTGTTATCTGATCAGGATCTGCACAGAGTTTGCTTTCTAGTCAGGTATAACCTAATGAATCTAAATGTGAACAGTGTAGATCCTTATTGGATGGCACGGATGTGTCTGTTCGCCCAAGCAATAAAGGTGTATTTATGAAATAAAGGGTTCATCAACAAAAATGCATGTTTTTATCACCAAATACAGACAATTATATTACATGAGATATGAGATATACTTAAATGATGTAATGTGCTAATAACTAATTGACAGCATGTGTAATTCTATGTAATAAACAGTTAGTATAGCATGGTTTACCTTTTTTCATGACTATGTGAGACTGTTATATTAATGTAGTTACAACTAACACTGAAAGTGATTAATACCTCACAATCTGGATTAGTCAGAAGTGTCATGAAAATTGTGCCACAACTATCTTCACTTGATGCCATTTATATCTTGGACATGCCAAACATCTTTAAAGTTCTATCACATTATGGACTAAGCCACCATAAGAAACTTTGGTCACAAAATCTGAACTAAAAATTCAAATGATTTTCTTGAAAACTATAGAAGTAGACCCTTGCTCCCTTCGAATATTACCCAATGTTATGCTAATAAACAATGCTGTTATTTTCTAGAATGATAACAGCAATATACTAGTGTAAATTGTTCATTTTATGGTATAATAACATTAATTAGCTCTTTTTAAATAGAGAAAGCATTTGCTGGAGACCAGTTATAGATCTGTTCACTGGAGACCATTCTCAGATCTGTTCTCTGGAGACCAGTCACATCTGTTTGCCAGAGACCAGTCTCAGATCTGTTTGCTGGAGACCAGTCTCAGATCTGTTCTCTGGAGACCAGTCTCAGATCTGTTTGCTGGAGACCAGTCTCAGATATGTTCTCTTGAGACCAGTCACATCTGTTTGCCAGTGACCAATCTCAGATCTGTTTGCCAAAGACCAGTCTCAGATCTGTTCTCTGAAGATCAATCTCGGATCTGTTTGCAGAAGACCAGTCTCAGATCTGTTCACTGGAGACCATTCTCAGATCTGTTCTCTGGAGACCATTCTCAGATCTGTTCTCTGGAGACCATTCGCAGATCTGTTTACTGGAGACTAGTCTCAGATCTGTTTGCTGGAGACCAGTTTCAGATATGTTTATACTGAGTCTGTGACCAATCTGGAGAAATCAGATTAAGTTTTTAACTTTTGGGAAATGATTAAAGCCCCAGCCCTAAACTTAAGTAAGAATATACTATTGAAAAATCATATTTGTCCATATACAAGGGTGGGGAATCACGAGACAAAAACATGGCCGCCAACCAAAAAATTCTCTCGGTTCGAGGTAAGTTTTTACTTGTTTCTCGCTTATTCCTAGACCATTTTAAATGAAATAAACACTAAAGTACCCCGTACACGAAGACAGATTGCATAGTGTATTCCAAATTTTGCCAACTTTTGTAGTTTGTTATATCCCAACAGAAAAAATGCTTCTGGTGCAGACATATCCAGTCTGTATGCAACTGATGTGAAAAACGCAAAAATGGAAAATGATAGGGAACACTGGCCGCAACGTTGATGATAGGGAACACTTGCATTGTTTGGAGAAGCAAACTGTTTGCCAGTCCGAGCGATCAGTTTCGAAACGGAGCGAGTCCGTTGTATTTTTTTTTCAATAAAACAAAGATATTTTGTTTTCTTTGTTTAAATTCTTATGATCAGCTACAAAGTTGTTAGAAAAGAGTTTTATTTAATACAGGTGAGTCTTGCATAGCTAGAAATGTAAATATCTGAAATGTTTGCATTTATGAAACAAAGCACTAGAAAAAATACCACAATTTGTATTAAGCAGATTTTCAGTGAACGTTAAGAATTATATGATGCGCCAGAAAAATAATAAGCAAGAAAGCATGAAAGCAAGTTAAAAATTTTATATACTCAGTACAATTAAAAATGTAGATTTTAATGTCATGTATTTTGAAGATTTTTCCATTTTTACAAGATCTGATGCCTCAAGCAGAGTAAAGTCTTGAAAACCAGACTTACGAAATTTAATGTATCGACGTCATGATGCACGTGACATGTTAAATTCCACACTTTGCACTTGATTTAAACGTGTATTAAAATTTCGCAATTTTATTGCTATGTACGTGTGAGCAGTCGACCGATACACAGTAAAACATGTTTAAAGGCTTTGTGTCAATCTGTATTAATGCCACGGCTTTTTGTATTGACGTTCTTACGTTTAGAATCGTATGCGTAATCTACAGCATGAAAAGCAGGGGCGCATACAGCTGTTTTCACACTCATTTACTTAAAACAAAACATCAATATTTTAGACTAGCTATTCTTGTCTTCAGACATGTCGCCGATCAAACACATTAGGGATTGGGGGAAGAAATTCATTTATTCACGTGGTCAGCCACAATAAAATCTTGCTGAGCTTCGCCAAGCTCTGACTTATGAATGGAATAAAATGCCCCAAGAACAAAGTATTAGTAGCGTAACCTCCGTGTTGTAGGCCACTGGCTGGGAAGATGCTTCTTGGGACATTTACAAACAAGTATTTTCTGAAAAGCCTCGTCTGTCCCCGATTCATTTTGCGTTGTTTGCACTCTGGGACGTATTGGATTTATGGAGGTTTTTATTATGTTACCCCTGAAATTTGAAGAAAAATATATGGATTGTAAATTCTATTTTAATTCAGCAGCTTCGAATAAACAAACATATTATTTAAGAAAACTTGAAAAAGATTTCACTCCAGAAACTTACTTGTAGATGTTTATTAGCCAGCTTAGGGAAAGTTATAGGCTCTTACAAAGCTTTATAACAAAAAACAGCATGAAACAGTTTTTATTTGTTTGAAATCACACTGGCAAAAGTATTATTTTAACAATAATATATTTTAATACATTTAAAATAGAATTAAAAATGAAAAATGAAAAATTCAAAGATTCAAATCTTCCCAGCCAAGGCCTACAAAACGGAGGTAAAGCTACTACGACTTTATTAATCAAATCAACGTCCCCCGACTTTTTTATCAAGAGAAGGAAAATCTTTTAAATTAAATTACAAATGTAGTTTCAAAATGACTGCTTTTGCAAAATCACAGTCGTTTTATGACTGTCTCTAATAGTGCCTGCTCGTTAATGTGGGTTCCTGTCATCATATCCCGAAAAACATGCTTATATAAAACTATAATAAGTATCAAAGCATTTGTGTTTGTTAAGTAAATGTTCTAAGAACCGCATCGATATTTATTGCTGTCTGCAGCAAAATAATTTTTTATTATAACAATGTCTATACTATCTTATAATTCACCAGGTTTCAAATATAAAATACATTATTATAGGATATCTCGCCTGTATAAAATATATTAATATCTTACCGGTGTCCAGATTCTTTACTTCATGACTAAAAGACAAAAACACATTTCAATATCTACTCTTTTGAGATTGCGGAAACCGAAAGTCGTTTTAATACTCAGAAATCGAATTTTCAATCTAATGTTGCAAACAAAACGCCCTGGTTTGTTTTTACACTACATTACACTAAAACTGGAAAAGTTCGTGTTTTGTATATAAATGTTCTAACTGTAATCATGATTTCGCACATATGTTGTTTTCTGGCGCATCATGTTCTCTATTTCATTTATAATCTTCAGAAAATCTGCTTTATACAAATTATGATATCTTTTCCAGTGTTTTGTTTCATAAATGCAAACGTTTCAAAGATTTACATTTCCAGCTAAGCAAGACTGTTTTGTTAAATAATGCTTCTTTCTAAAAACTTCGTAGCTGATCATAAGAATTTAAACAAAGGAAATAAAATATCCATGTTTTATTGAAAAAAATACAACGGACTCGCCTGGAATATTCGCAAACTGATCGCTCGGATTGGCAAACAGTTTGCTTCTCAAAAATACAAGTGTTCCCTATCTCCAACGTCGCGGCCAGTGTTCCCTATCATTTTCCATTTTTGCGTTTTTTACATCAGTTGCATAAAGAAACTGGAAATGTCTGCACCGGTAACATTCAGTATGTCGGGATATAACAAATTTTTCATGCAACAATCAGCTCACTTGCGAAAACTTGCCAGAAGAACGATTTCATCAAGATCCAAGTGTACCCTATCACCAAGCAGTGCAAGCTGCCAAACACTGTACACGAAATACCGCATAAACTACAAAAGCTGGCAAAATTTGGAATATACTATGCAATCTGTCTTCGTGTACAGGACTTTAGTGTTTATTTCATTTAAAATGGTCTAGGAATAAGCGAGAAACAAGTAAAAACTTACCTCGAACTGAGAGAATTTTTTGGTTGGCGGCCATGTTTTTGTCACGTGATTCCCCACCCTGATATAGACTCCAATATATAAACTCTCTAACAGAACACAAAAGGTCTGATCGAATTCTTTCTTATAGACGGGATTTTCAATGATATTGTTAAATTATATTTAACGAACTTTTAAGAAGCTAAATATAATGGAGCTATATTTAGCACTGACGAAGAGACCACTTCATGCGCGATCTCGATTTTTGTGACGTTTTGGAAATCCTACTTTCGCTTTTAGTCGCACGGACCAAATTTATTTTAGTAAATTAAAATTTTATTAGTCCGAACTAATGCTGCAAATGTGTGCCTATAGTTCCAAATACATGTAATATTTCATACAAGAGCGGGTTAAATTGAAGTAATGCCACTTTAAAGTACTCACTTAGAGCATACAATATCTGGTCACAATAAGCATAGCAAATATACTTGCAGACTTTAAGCTTGCACATTGAATGGTCTAACCAGGCTCAATTATGGTGGTCATTCAGCCCCTAATACCTACAAAATCCAAAGAAAGAGAACATGTAAATTTTTGTTACTATCTGGGCTAACCAAACAGAGCATCCTTTCTATACATGTACTTACATGTAATTAGAAGAACAAAAATAACTTATACATAATTAGTACTGTCATAATGATGGCTGGACAGAGACCTATGATTTATTTATCAAGTTAATAGCATTGATGAACTGTTTGTGTCCTCAACATGTTACATGACCATCATTATGCCCTCTCCTCCCACACCATCTAACCAACACAATGTATTCAACAACAACAACAACAACAACAACAACAACTGCTAATACATCTAAAAAAGACCAAACACATGTGTCCGATTCTCTGAGAACTTGTTATTGGTGGGGGATTAAATTTCATGGATTAACACTTTACTTATTAGGATATGATTTTATGCCATGTGCGACCAGACTAGTGTAGATCCAGATCAGCCTGCATATTCCATTAACACTTAACTAATTGGGATATGATATAATCTCATGTGTGGCCAGACCAGTGCACATCTATATTTGCCTGCACATACTTCACAACTCCTCTGACAATGTCATAATTGTTTTATGGAAAATAAAATTGTAAACATGTCAGTCACTAACTTAACAGATTGTTATTTTGATGGATAACCACAAAAAAATGTTGCTCAAAATATGTTAAAAGTCTGCAATAGCCCTTTCTTACTCAGTATTAAAAATTAGCAATGCAAGACAGACACCATACTGCAATAATCATTCATTTTAGGCAGAAAAGATCAATGAACTAAGTAGACCCCGAGTAGTATGCACATTATGGGAGTACTGGAAAAACAGTGTAAAACATTAACAGATTTTTACTTTTATTGCAGACTTTATATGTGATAGCAAACAATGTAGATCTTTATTACCACGCCAAGCAAACAGTGTAGATCCTGACCAGAATGCATAAACAGTAGCAAACAGTGTAGATCTTGACCAGATTGCACATATAGGAGCAAGCAGCGCAAATCCTGACCAGACAGCAAATATAGCAGCAAACAGTGTAGATCCATGCTGACAGATAAAAGGGCAAACACTTTAGATCCTGACCAGACTGCACAAACAGGAGCAAACAGTGAAGATCCTGATCAGATGGCACAAATAGAAGAGTCTGCCTATGCAACATAAACTGGTGGGCAGAGAGACCGCTGGTGGCCCAATGCAACCAAAGTAAGGCCCAGGTTTTGGATAGATCCATTCACATTTATGCCTATTTGTAAGTGTTTTTGGAAGAATATTGAAAAATGAATATAATAAAGCAAGCGCTTGATACATATGTTATCAAAGAAACCCTCATCATAGACTGTGGAAAAGCTGGGCCTGTGCTCCATGTCAGTGTATCGTCAGCTAGTTTCATAGAGATTTCATGCAAAATAGCCGATATTTAAAAAGTTACACTACAATGCATAGACATTCTAATGTTTCGTGCACTACTTATAGACATTCTAATGTTTCATGCACTACTTATTTTTGTGCAACACAGCTTTATCCGTAATCACAGTTCAGTTATTGCAGAAAGTGACTTGCCTGTCTTTGTTTTTAGCAAAAACCAGCCATTTCGAAAACAAAGAAACTGCTGATATAACAAATTTTTACAGAGTCCATCTTAAAATTTTTTTTTTCTAAAAACTTTAGGGGTAAAATATAAAAATCTCATGAACTCCCTTATGCTCCACTCACTAAAGTGCAAACGAATTGCAAAACAGATAGATGTTCAGTTGAACACTTGTGTCGCCCTGTGATACTTTGTCACATTAAAAAAAAAGTATAAGAAGGGGGCATAACTCTGTCAAATCTGACCTTGATGTGCAATCAATGGTTTCAATATGCCCCGATCAAGCTGGACACCACTTCTGATAGTTACTTTATTAAAACACAATGCCACAATACCAGGTTTTCTTCTTTAAATTTAATTGTAAAAGGGGCATAACAATGACAAAATTCTGTTAACAGTTATGAAACATGTTTTGATAATTGTTATGATAACTGCTATTGTGATGTCACACAACTATGTTAAGTTTTAAAGTTCTACCTTGGATGGTTGCTGAGAAAAATGGACTTTTAATCTAATAACCAAGGTTTTTCAAAGGAAACCTGGTTAACATGAGAAAATGTTACAGTCCACACCCACCTTTCAAACTGGTATCAATACCCAAGCAATAGTGGTGAACATCTGACTTCTATAGAGCTTTAGATTTATGTTACTCATGTCAACAGCGCTACCAGCTGTCTGGTGTACATTTCAAGTCATCTTCATTCACCTGGGAAATGACTGTTTTGTTTTCATTTGTTGTTTTATTAGTTCTATGTACCAGGTGAGGATTTCTGAGGAGTGAGGTGTATTACCGGGTACCTCTTAATGGTCCAAGTTAAGCAAATAAAATAGAAATTAGCACACAATAACATGTGACATCTGACAGATTGGCTAAAGGTCTACAACAAATAATACTTGAAAAGCAATGGAAACAAGTTAATATTAAAATCTATCCAATGTGAGTGTATAACTTTCCCAGTTTGATGCATGGGTATGACCTGAGATATCTTGCCCCTATGCAGGGCTTTTCATCCGATATTCGGCCACTTCCCAATCCGAAAAATATAGTTTTTTTCCCAATTGTGGCAGAGTTTCTTCCCAAAATACAAGACATGATTTCCCAAAATCTTAGAAATTCCGGTCACACGACTTACCGGAAATCCCTAGTATTTTTCAATCGTTGCTGCCTCAGTCTGCCAGTTCCACACTCGTTTCTACCACAGAGGTACCTGTAAATATTGCTTCCCCTGAGTCTGGAATTTTTTTCCACAGAGGTACCTGTAAATGTTGCTCCCTAGGAGTCTAGCATTTGTAATTTGTACTCCAGTACCCCTTATTTCAAGAAATTTTGTTTTCCCAAAATGAACAATTGTCACGCATATATTTCCCAAAATGAACAATTATCGCGCATAATTTTCCCAATTTGAAAGGCCAGGGCCTCTTCCCAATTTCCTGATGAAAAGCCCTGCTATGCAGCTTTTTACCCAGTATGAATGGAAATGAAGGAACATGTACTGTTTATACCTATTTTACATTGCTATGCAGAGGTTCTGTTACATGTGAAGCTAACTGATCTTTGAAGCAAAATATTATCCATGAAAATTTTACCCAACAAATATGAACGATTTCTTAGTTTTTTTTCTTAAAAAGTTATAAATGAATAATGGAAGACAATTGTAAACCCCAATTTTTCACTGTGTGCTACAGGATTTGAGTTCATTAAAAATGACTTCAGAGTCCTTCCACACAAATATGTCACTGTTATTGTTATTGTTCATGATGACTATCAAGTCACTCTGCTGCAAAAGTTGATATACCTTTATTAGGGATTTGATGGCATATCCCTTTCCTCTATTAATACACATTTTTACGCATGTGCGACCAGTATAGATCCAGATCAGCCGGCACATCTGTGCTGTCTGATCAGGATCTGCACTGGTCACATTTTGGTCAGAAATAACCTAACGAATCAAAAAGCGAAGAGTTTAGATCCTGATCAGACGACACCAAGAGCTGGCTGATCTGAATCTAAACTGTTCAACCATGCAATAAAGGTTTGTCTATGGAAGAAAGAGTTAAATAACTGGTGGCAATAGGAAGTTTACTTTGTCTCATGAGAATGAGAAACAAAGAAGAAATTACTAGATCACGTAAATGTCTTTTGAACATGTCAAATTTAAATGTTTCACAATGAAATTTATGTTAGGAACTTATTATTCAAAGCCCTTGTAAACCTGAGAAAGCAACATAGACTTTTTTATGTCTCTTGTAAACCTGAGTTGAGTTCTTTGCTGGATGATGAAAGAACAAGAGCAACAACCAAAATTGTTCACAGGATTTACAAAGTTATCCTGCTGAACTCACTGTTCAATAACATTAATCTGAATGTTAAAATTTATTAATATTTATTAATTAATAATGAAAAAATGATAAGAAGCACGAATTTATCATTTTCTTGTTTCAAGCCCATTTTAAGAGATTTTTGTGCTACAGCACACTGGTCTCTTATAGAAAGTCACCTGAAAGGCACCAAAGATCATAGATTTTATAGTGCTACGGGTTCAGGCACCCCTTTAATATAGAATGTTTGGGTAAACTAGATGTTTTCCAACACTTTAAAATGTTGGTACTGGTTATAATGGGATAACCTCATAAAGTTGGGAGTCTTCAAAGCACCTTTGTTAATCGGTATTAATTAATTTAACTTTTATTATAGCGAGGTCAGAGCTATTTATAGCACATTGAATTGTATCTGTCAACAGCAAAACATGATCAAGTGAATATGTTAACAAAATGCTTGTTTCTTAAAACATAATCAATCTGATGGTTTCTATCACTTTAAATAAGTCTAAACTATCATAATAATCACCTAATAATTAGTTATATTACCAAAAACATGATAAATATTGAAGAAAATATGAAGCATGTTTACTTTTCTTTTGCGCACTGTGGCGTCTCTGAGTAGATATTTTTGGATAGGGTATTCCCGTTGTTAACAATATCTCAGCCAATAGTCCATCAAATTTAATAAAATCTTCCCAGATAGAGGTTAAGAGAACCCCAATGGGGAATCTCTAATTTAATGTTAGAAAATATGCCGAAATTTGATGAAATATGGGTCAAAAGTTGAAGCTATTTCTGAGTGCTATTTTGTCAAAAATACATGTTATTTCAAAAAAGTTCAAGTATAATATGAAAGAAGAACCATAAACTTTTGTTTTAAGTGCAGTTTGGTTTGAATACAAAGCGCCCCAAATAGTCCCATTTCACTTTAGGGAACCCCACCGTCTAAGTGGCACGGAAAAATTTCGCTGCCGAGCCATGTGTTGCAGAGTTATCTCCCTTGGACAAAGCGCGACAGCGATAAAAACCAAAACATTCCAAATCTTACTTTCATTATTGAAATAGCCGTTTTCATCGAACTAACGCTGAATATTTAGCGATATTCGTTTGATTACGTAAGTGTTTGATATTGGATTTTAGATACATATATTATGTAACAATTTATTAGCCTAAACATTTCAAATTTATTTATAAAACACCGTGTTCCTGCATTGAAATTCGTTTTTTAAGATCAGCATCAGTCTGGCCCAGGAAACTTGGTCTAAGTTAGATTGAAAGTTGGAAAAATCGGCCTCGTCAGTCGTTGTGTGCGTCATCTTGAATTCACTGAGGTTTTCAATATTATCATTTGTATTCATTGGCCTTGCAATCAGAATAACATTGTAAATATTGTTGTTTGAATAGGTCTGCTATCTGTTACACTTATGAACTGATGGCGGACTACGACTACAAGTGTGCAGATTAAAAGCTCCTGTTCTAAGTATGCCATGTTTAACAGCATGTATTTTTGTGATTTTTGTAGAAAAAATGTGTAATGTATAAACTATATTAATTGTAAATGAATTTTTGTTCAAACTTGTTTTTTTTTTCTACCAACTTTTATTATCATTGCTACACATGGTTGTGTTTCACTGTTCACCTAATCAAAGACCAGAATTGTCAAATACCCGAGTTTTCAGAAAAAGATGACACAATGTCAAATTCACAAAATATTATATTTCTTTGACTCTGCAAAAGATGACCTTTAATAATTTATATGTATTTTTATGAGTTAAAAAAGAAAAAAGATGTAAATGATTGATGTTTTGCATATTTGCTAATTCATTATAACCAGGAATGTTGAACTAACGGGATTTGAAACGATAGCGATAGTAAATAAAATATTGAAATATGTATGTCGTGCTATTGATTTTCTTACGACGGTTTACCTGTACAAACACTAGTCAAGTTAACCGAGCGCAAAGCGCAGATAGTCAGAAATCAAAGTACCCCAGTCGTACAATTTAATTGATATCGTCAACAATAATTTCTTGATTTTCTTCAAATTTTCATTAAATAATCAAGAACTGTTTTTTCTCTTTAGTGATACAAACATTTATTTGGAAAACCGACATTAAATATGAAAAGTTTCGAGTTAAACACGGACAATCTTCTGTTTTTTTTCGGTTTTGGATTGTCGCAGAGAATATTTTTCACATGTATACCTGTGTCTTACATTTTAGTTCGTAACTTAAACAGTTTTTTACCGATTTTCTTGGGGGTTTTTTTTAACGAAAAACAAAAACTGTTCGTACTAGCTCCTCATATATATTTTTAACAAAATAAAGGCAGGAGGAAATATATCGAGTTAAATACAGACATCGCGCCCTCACGGCGATTTCGCCCTATCATTTTATATAGATCTGCTTTTTGTTGTTGTTAACTTTCAAAAAGTTTTCCATTTTTCTTTCAAATATTTAATTTCAGTAATACTTCAGTGTTAATGTTGATCAGTATACAGTTCGTCCGACAATCAATGGGTTTTGAGGTAATATTCATAGTTACGCTATCATCTAAAAATGAAAGTGAAAGTAGACTACGATGTCGGGCGTTTCAAGGAAATCAACATCTGAATTGTTTAATTTATGATTCAATTTAAAATTAAAGAAATAATCCGGGCATAATTTTGCTGTCTGCTAATATTATGCAAAGTAAAAATAAATATTATTAAAAATTCTGGCATGGCGAAGGGACCTGGTTCACGTGATTATTGTATTTTATTTTAAATTAAACAATATCCTTTCTTGACAATTTAATATATTTATTTCAGCCAAGAAAATGACATACAATTTTCATCAAATGGAAATAACTAATATATTTAACAAATGTAAAACAATCTCTTGACAAAACATCAATTCATAATCAAAAATGATTAATGTAGATCCAGATCAGATTTTTCTTTGACCCTTCTTTTATTCTTCCGAATGTCGGACGACGATGACAACCGGTAACTTTTCTTACATGGCATTTTGTTCTCAGACCTGAAAATAATAAACAGACTGTCAAGATTCATTTTATACATGTAGATTTCTGGCCTCATCCATGTTTCGGACGCCATTGCAATAATGACCTAAATATGCCTTACTTCAATTCAGTAATCTAGCGTTAATTGATGTCCAACACATGTGAAATTAGTATGTACCTCGTCATCGAGAATCACTTTATTGAATTCGACCACTCACAATGCAAATGTACAGTTTACTTTTGAGGAGAAGCCGAACATACAACGACCATTAATTGTACGCTCGGCGCCATTGCAATAATGACCTAAATATGCCTTATTTCAATTCAGTAATCTAGCCTTAATTGATGTCTAACACATGTGAAATTAGTATGTACCCTGTCAGGGAGAATCACTTTATTGAATTTGAACACCCTCAATACAAATGCACAGTTTGCTTTTGAGGAGAAGCCGAACATACAACGCCCATTAATTGTACACTCGGCGCCATTTGCAAATTTAAGGCGAATTTGTGAACTGGAATTTGCGGTCAAGGATTCGAAACTTAATTTAATATTATGATGGACCTCATCAACAGACTGTGTCTGACAAGATTGTTTGTTCATTTGAGCGCTATTACCTCTATTTGTTGTTAGGTTCCTGCATTCATTGGCATGACTCGGCTCGTTGATGAACAAATTAACAAAAAAATAAATATTAAAATAACCATTAAGTACGCATAATTATGGGAAACTCAGTAAAAATAAGATAAAATGACACCTACCTTATATATTTAACAACATTTTATGTCTAAGTTTTCACTAGCAACGAAGATTCCGACAGATTTTTAACCACCGTTTTTCACACTGGCTTCCATGAAAAACAAAATGTCGGACGGAAGAGGGCGCACATAATCGATAAATTTAGGGGTGACTAATCCCGGTAGTTCTAGATTCTTGTTATAACTAAGCATTTTTGACAGACATGATTAGAAAAATCTGAGTTTTCAAAATATCATAAAAATTCACAATCTTGTTCAAATTTAAAAAGCTTTGTATATTTGAACTTGTCGAAGCATCACCTTTAAGAATATATATATATGGTGTTAATATCAAAAATTGAAAGGGCTTTGACCTCGCTACTTTTAATGGCTTCTACTGGACTGTTGATACCGGTTATAGAACTTTAGAATGGAAAAAAGGGGCAGGATAACATAACATAGAATAGATTTTAGGGTCTTCATAACAATAAAGATTATCACATGCCGATTTCAGCGAACGCCAAGAAGAAGACATGCCGATTTTACAAATTCTAACGTGCGAAAAAGGCAAGAAAGTTGATCAAAACTAACTTGGACAGCCGCGTTACAACAAATGAGGTCTAAGTACAAAGGGAGGCAAAAAAGTTTACACCTTTTAGTTAGTGTAAACGTCTTCTACCCGGAAAGAACCTGCTTGCACAGTTTCGCGAAAAGATGCAAATGTAAGTTTCAAGAGAAGCGTAAAGATATTTTAATGTGCAAAAATGCATATTATAATAGGTTGATGTGTTTATCCAGTTTGTAAACGAAAACATATTTGATGTATCGTGTAGCCAAAGGTGGGGTATTGATATCATTTACTGGAATGCAATGTCTACTTAAATAAATGTTAATCCGGCATGTAAACATTTTTTTTTAATTTTCCGCATTTCAAACTAGTAATCATTTTGACAGAATGTAAACAAATGTTCTGCAGAGACTAGAGTGATACTGGCTAAAATGCCAAAAACCTTTATTGGCCATGCTATGACTGGAAGTGGGATTTGAATCCGTCTCAAAGTTGGTTCTGTTCAGAAATTAAATATCGCATAAGGGCTTGAACTAATAGTAAATAGTTTTTTGGATTTACAGCCTCAAAGAGGAATAACTGCATCAGCCATATTATCATAAAATGGTTAGTTTCTTCCCTTAAATAATGCTTATAACCATCGCATTTACAGATGTTTGAATTTATTGACATGTATTTATAACTACAATTCAAAGAGGTATGACAGTACGTTGGTGAAAATTAAAGGTTTCGATTTTAAACTTGCCTTAATTAAACTAATAGAAAGTTGCCTAAGACTAAGTGAATATATTTGATTTCAAATTAAATCTCTGAGAAATACCTTGGTAAACTGCAGCTAAACATCGTACGCCTCAGCAGTGAAGTATCCTCCCCCAGCACATGCAAAGAACCCATGACATGTTAGAAGGGTCATTTAAAATTACCTCTTGATTATAATAGTTGTATCAATCATCATAATACACATGCTAAAAACCATTAAACCATTATTGTTATTTTTATGCTCTCCCACCCCTCCATTCGAAGGAGGCAGTCGAGTTCTCGTCAAATTCACCAAATTCGCGAGCGTCTCGTGTATGGACCGATTTTACTACAAATTTTGATTTTAATTAGATTTTGACCCAGCGAGCAACTTCTAAACACCTGTTGCACTGCAGCACTTCAATCGACGCCGACGACTTTTTTGTCATGCGACGACTGTTAGAACTGCCGATCCAATCAAAAGACGATGTATTTAACTTCAAAATTTGGTTTTCCTGTCAATCAATGTTCGTCGCTGAAGGTTCATCCCCCTTGCAGATGTTGAAACAATAAGAAAAGATATGGCTAAAAGTAAAGCAACCTGAATGCGTGATTAACAATGAGCAACGTTCTGTCAATAATACTTTCCGCGCTGGGTGTTACAGTTTCGAGTTTCAAGTAGACAATATCGAGTTTCAAGTTTGGATCTTCTTGTTTCGAGTTGGAATTTTCGAGTTTCGAGTTTTAATGTCCGAGTTTCAAGTAGTAAAGATCGAGTCTCGAGTTGAAATCTTCGAGTCTCGAGTTGAAATCTTCGAGTCTCGAGTTGAAATCTTTGAGTCTCGAGTTGAACAATTCGCGTTTTGAGTTGAAATGTTCGAGTCTCGAGTTGAAATGTTCGAGTCTCGAGTTGAAATCTTCGAGTCTCGGGTTTAAATCTTCGAGTCGAAAACTCTCTGTCTCAAGTTTAAAAATTCGAGTTTCGAGTTGAAAAATTCGAGTTTCGAGTTGGCGAGTTTTAACGTTTCCTGCTGACACCATATTATTTGATAACAAAATCAACTAGTCACAAAAAATATTTACATGTGTGATGGTTGAATCCTATCAGAAAATCGGTTAAGAATATTCGCCATTACAAAGAGGGTTAGGGTTAACCTTAACTCGTTAAACCAAAAATGATCTATTAAGTGATTTTAAACATTTTTTTTCAAAGGCTTGAACCAAACAAATTTTAAACAACTTTTTGTTTATTCTGTAAATAGCGGTCACGTCATCAAGCTGACATAGACAATATTTATGTGACAGGTGTTGAGTTTTTAAATTAGTGTTAGATTACCAAAATAAAATAAGGTTTCAAATATTTAAACAAATTTATCAAAGTACTATTTTAAGTAAACCATGTCATTTAAAAAACTCAGTCCTAGAGCTCTACCGAGGTCACTGATTTGTCTGTGTAAACATGCAAGAGCCTGTATGCTTAAAAAAATCGGCCACCCAAATGTATGAAAATACTTTGGTATTTAAATCATATATGAAGCAAATGGCATTGTGACATATACTAGTGGACAAACAGAAAACTTATTAAATTATATGAAAAAAAAACATGGAATCAACTCCATGTCAAGTAAAAATGCATTATCATTTTAACTAGAAATTTCTAGCAAAACTGTTGTAAAATATTCAAGTCGCAGTTAATATGTAATGTAGGTAATACTGATGAACTCTTTCATGTATTTTTTTTTTGAATGTAGAAGCCAAAAACTTAATATTATCACAGCTAAATATACGTTTTCAATAAAAGTAAAATTTTGCTGTAGAATTGTCTCTCTACTTTGATTGTTTAGAAAGAGAACATCATTACTTTTGTACATGCTAGATAATGTGGACAATGTTCCTATTGATAAATATGCAGAATTTATTAATCTAAATGCAATCTTTTTGAAAGCAATTTATGCCTATCTCTAGAATTTCAATCATATATTAATAATAAAATAAAATGACAAGGCATTAAAAGCATTTCGTAGGATTTAAATTTTCGGCTGTGCGTGTTTTCGTTAAATCTTACTATTTGCTCACGGAAAACTGATATTGTCTCCCCTTACGATTGCCACTCTATGAGATTTACTATAAGGGCGAACAAACTGATTGAACTATTTCCTTTTTACATGTATCTCGCTTCACATCTGTTATTTATTTGCTTTATTCTCCTTGTTTCAATATTATGTAACATGTATATTCTCTTTTATATTTGTGATAAATAAACTCTTCAGAAATGGAGGAAATAAAGATGATATTAATATCATTTACTTGCATAATTCAGACTTCAATATTTTGACTCGAAACTCGAAGATTCCAACTCGAAAATCGAAGATTCTAACTCGAAACTAGAAGGTTTCAACTCGAAACTCAAAGATTTCAACTCGAAACTCGAAGATTTCAACTCGAAACTCGATATTTTCAACCCGAAACTTGACAATTTCAACTCGAAACTCGAAGATTTCAACCCGAAACTCGATATTTTCAACTCGGAACTCGAAGATTTCCACTCGAAACTCGATATTAACCACTTGAAACTCCAAGTTTTCCACTTGAAACTCGAAGATCCCTACTCGAAACTCGATATTTTTAACTCGAAACTCGATATTTACCACTCGAAACTCGAAGTTTTCTACTTGAAACTCGAAACTTGAAGAAAAGAATCCCTCTTCCGCGCTACTTCGCAACGAACTTTGAATATCAGTCGCCGCGCATCGTGTTTGATGTTTTGGTTGCTAGCCAAACTCTAACTAAATTGAAATTTGTAGTAAAATAACTTGCCTTATATTTTCTGCATATCAAGACAACGTGTCGCGTGCCAAACAAAACACATTTCCCTACCTCCAAGATCAATGGTTGGCGAGCTCGAGCCGCTGTCAGTTTGATCCATTGCGATAAAATGGAGATTGGAACGGTTTATTTTCAATGGAAGCGAAAAAAAGTCGGTTTTATATTAGTCCAGAGATAGTCTCAATAGTAAGCGTTGTTTCGAAATGCTCGTTTCTCTCCTTAACTTCAGGGGTTCATGGCAATCGTCCAGAGAAGCTCATGCCCGGAATTTCCGAGAACATGTCTTGCTGGAAACCAAGCTCATAACGTCGGTCAATCTGATAAATAGCGAAAATACTCGAATACCATAATTGGAATAAAAAAATTGTTTGTGTTCAACCCATGATATAATGTAGCGACGGGGATGTAATTATGAGTACACGACACCATGAACAAAAAATCCGTTATTTTGTCTAAGTCTAGAGATAGTCTCAAGAGTAAACGTTGTTTCGCAATGCTCTCAATCAAACTTCGTGGGTTCGTGTCACCCGGAAATGCTGGAACCCAGGCCTCGCTAAAACCCAATAATCCTAAGGTCGGTTAATACGCTACTCATAGTGAAAGTCCATAACGTAAAACAGACGTTTGATGGTGCTCGTATAGTAATTCCATCCACGATATAACAGCCCACGTATTGCTAGAGCCGAATAAACGCCCGGTTTTGTGCCTCTGATGGCTGGCGAGCTCAAGTCGCTGTTAGTTCGAGCCATTGCAATAAAATGAATATTGAAACCGTTTGATTTTAATGGGACACTTAAAGCGAAAAAAGCTTCGTTGGTTCGTAATAATTGAACACCAGAGCTTTTGTCTGGAATTTCCGACCCCAAGCCTTGTTGGAACCCAAGAATTGCAAGGTCGGTTCGTAGGCTGTAAGCAAGAAATTAACGTAATACAGACGTTTGATGGTGCTCGTATTTCCATCTAGGATTTTTAAACATCTCCTGTATTGCACCGAGCCAAAAAAATGTTTGGGTCTTGTGCATCCAATGGCCGACGAGCTTGAGCCGCTGTTGATTCGAGACATTGCAATATAATGGAGATTGGAACGGTTTGTTTGCGATAGGATCCCCGGAGCGAAAGCCGTTATTTTGTCTAAGTCCAGAGATAGCCTCAAAAGTAAACATTGTTTCGCAATGTTTTCTGTGTGTGGCTTGTCCTTTTATTTTTATTTCACTTTGCATCATGCATTTAAAGGTAGAAACACATTTTTACGAACTAGTTTGAAGTAAAAATATGCGTTTCGGAAATATTGACCCTATCTGGCTGGTGTTCCTGCTTTGGGTAAAAATCATATTGACCAGGATAAATAACTGACCATTATCGTAATCAATGAATTATCCTTAGAAAGTAAAATTAGTTTCTTTGTAACAATGTACCTTTTATGCAGTATTTTAAAGACTTTTGTCGTTTTATTTCATTTTCTTGTTATTTCCGGCAAAATTTATGAGTTATTAAACGCCACAATAAAAGTAGATTTTCAACGTACCTTCTGCAGAATAGAGGACAGCAACGTACCAACTATTGCTGGAGACATCTGTTTATAGATTTCTTGCTATAAAATAATTTCCTTAAACGCAGCAAGAAATACATGAATTGAAAATATCATTTCTGATAACCTTGGAAATATGTAGGTCGGAAAGGACTGTCCTCGGAAATAATGACGGAAAATAAGAAATTCATAATCAAAACAATATATATATATATTCGTGCAATTGAAAAAAAGTGAATTCCCCATGTTTTTTAAATGTATTTCATGTTTAACATACATGACTGTTTCAGGTCGCGATTTCAGCCTATGAGATGCTTGAGATTTGAGGCTGGTTTCCATGCTCAGTTTTATAACCTTGGGCACAGAACTTATATTAGTACAGAACTCAGGACAATGAAGAATGACTTTCGTATCATAATTGTGACTCGTTCAACCATCGCAAAAGTATCAATTGTTCAAAACGAATCAAAAGATTTTGTCATGTAAACATGTCTGTTATAAAATTGCACAAAGACACATTTTTATTAATTTCCCGTTGTTGTTTTTTTTTTGTTATTTGACGCTGTTTTTGTGGTTTGTATGTAAGATCATTTGCAATCACATTTTGTCACCCGAAAAACTAGAAGCCCACAGAGAGATCCGACAAGTGCTGCCAGCAGAAACCTTGCAAGACAAGGGCACCATTTCGATAAATAAATTAAATAAGGGAATGGCCGTTTTGAAGCGGAGGCAGTTTTCACTTGTTCACTTTCTTGTTTCGTCTCAATCTCCATTTGTTCTATGTTCAAATCTCCAGAATCCTTAATAAGTCCGAGTTTTAAAAATGCATTTGAAGAAGTAGCATCACCAGAATTTTTTGTCAGTCCTTCTTCAGAGTATGTTTTGGAAACGGCAGCGTCTCTAGGTTCGTTTGAGCAATAATCTCTTTCCGGTGCAACTTCAGCGTAAATGTTTGAGTGTATTACGTCATCAAAATCCATGACAGACCCAACCTCTGAGCATGTTTTGGATGGGACTGCGTCGTCTGAGTCCTTCGTAGGTAAAACTTCCGATGATGCGTTCGAACAATCTGTGACATTGGAATATAACGGGTATGCATTTCGATAAACGTCAACCCTGTTTGTGGAAAACGAGGTTGAATTTAATGAGTCTTGTATTAGTCCATCCTCTGCATTTGCGCTTAAATGAATCGGGTGCAAATACACAGTATTGCTAACAGTTGGCTTTATATATTCACTGTCGTCAACAATTTCCAGGTATATATTTTCAATTTTTGGTGTTTTATATTCCATTTTTTTTTATAAACTGTAGGTGTAAAGTCTTACTGATGAGTCATATGCAGTCACCTGACTAAATACCAGTTTCTATGAATAATTTCAAAAGCTTTTAAAAAGCAATATTTTAACAAAAGGTTTGCCCATTAAAACTTTACCGTAAGTTGAACCTTACTATAAAATAAAAATGTTACTAAAATCGTATCTATGTTTGTTCACATATGTCACTTTTTATCAAAACCTTTGCCACCACCTTTTTATCAAAGCCTTTGCAACCATATCTTTTTCCACTTGTTAACAATGCATCCTGGCATATGGCATTCCAAGCTGGTTTAGCAGTCACTTGATAAGCCTTTTACATGGGTCTTGCACTAGGTTTTTTTGTGCTCACAATAGTTAAAATAGTTTCTATTCTAAGCAACATTTTTTAATTCAATCATGCCATTGTGGTAAGCTTTGATTTAAAACAATGTGGTTTTTATTCAAGTTTCGGAATCATCCCTCCATTTAGTTATTAATGTCCTTGTCGCCAGAGTCTAACTTCAAAGGCTATTTTCATCTTTTCTAAAACGTGATGATGTGTCATCAAATTGTTATTCGGCAAATCAGTTTTCCAAAGTAGAAAGTAACGATATAAAAATGGCAGACTATCAACAAACTGTGTTATCTTATTATAACAATAGACTGCAGATAAACGACATTTCTTCTTAAATTGACCATTTTGTGACAGTTTAGTTCAGACATTGTGAAGTTTGCATTTGGCCGAATGATAAACCACAAAGCCCGTACAGACAGACGCTAACACCGAGCTAAGTAAAACGAAAACAACTACACACACGTAAATAATCCTTCTCCGCTTTTTAAGATGAAATAATCGCCTCGCTCGGGTGATTGCTGGATGCTCCTCGTCGCCCATTTTGGATCTGTTGTCGCTCTCTGACTCGTGCAGGGCTTCGACTGTTGAATAAGCGTTAGATTCTAAATGTTCTGATTTTCTAGAATTAATAGACTGAACATACTTGTTAAACATGGTGGAATCGTGTACGACGGATGCCATGTTTAACGTGGTTCAATATATATTTTTCCCTCGATTTAATAATAAGAGTATCTGTTTTTGGTTAGTTTTGTAGTCCGAACATTCCAATCACGATTCTCTTTTTTCAGTTGGTATATCCACTTTAACAGCTATTAACATTGTCAGAGGTTTGACACATGTCAGATATGTTAAAGAAAAGAATCACTATAAATATAAAACTTCTCATTCGTACTACGAACTTAAGACAAAATGAACTCAATCTTGTAAAAGCAAGTGTAAGTGAACTTGCTTTTACAAGATTGAGTTCATTTTATCTTAAGTTTCTCAAACATTCTATTGCGTATAATATTTATGCAAGATCTTAAACTTACAATATGAATCAGTAAATATTTTCCCTGTTTTAGTATTAAATTACAAATCAACAGTATATATTAAAAATTCCAAAATTAAATGTACGATTTATTGACTAAACACAATATATCCGCGACGCAACCAATTGAGCTTACCGGGACAACCCCCAAAAAGGTTGATCGGATAGCCCTGATATACGTTATCATCACTGAACGACATCGGTAACCATCGGTAACGGGTTATTTTACTGATAACAGTACTGACTATTTGACGGGAGACCTTTTACGGCCGCCACACTGCACAAAGAGCGCTACTGTGAATTTCAAATGATATTGCCTCTTCCTGGGAAGAAACCCGCGCCGTCACGGCGACAACGCCTAGCCCTGCAACTAATTGAGCTAACCGGGACAACCCCCAAAAAGGTTGATCGGAATCGGATAGCCCTGATATACGTTATCATCACTGCGACTTTTCACACAGTTAAAAGAATAATTAACAAAATCCTGCATATTCAATTTTTCAACAAGAAAAAGTAAAAACAAGTGGAATATTACGGTTTCAATGTATTTATAATGTAGTCCTACCGGAAGTATCGAAGTACGCATACGAAAGTATTTTTCAGACAATTAATTATACACATCTCTGTTCTACTATCTCAATAACTAAAAATTAACTTAATGTTATGTATCATTCATAACAATTGACTGCAGATAAATAAGAAAACTAGAATCTATTGATAACATTTATTTAACATTGCACCTTTTTTCCCATGTGCGTTCTTGGTCATTTTGACGTTTTAATTATAGACATAAACAACTATACGGATGTTAAAATTGCAATAGTAAGGGGAAATACGAATTTGGCGGATCATCTCTGTAGTGAATTGATACATGGCCGCTGCCAAACTTATACTTATATGACTATGTAGTTAGCAGAGTTAGAGGGTACTAAGTCTTAAACTAAGATTAATGACCCTTAGTATTGGGCATATGTTTGCATGTCTTATTAAAACCGCGCAAGACATATATTTATAGCATGAAGTGTGGCATAGGATACTGTCACATGATTGTCATTATATGTGATCTCTCCTTTTGGACTAAAAATCTGAAAAAGAAGAGTAAACAGTTTATTTTCATATTATTTTTAATTGATAAATGACACCAATGAGTTATTATATTATGCGACGTGCTAATGTACTCACTCATGCGAAAAACGGTGCTGTTAATCACCCCAAGACACCGGGACCACCTAAGGCGTTCCCAGGATTGTACGATCGCTATCTAATGTTAAAATATAACAATGCATGGGTACTTGTCTTGACACCAGGAAAAGCAACAACAGAAGACACCAGAATCGCTTTATATTATAAACCATATATACGTTTTTTTCTTATTTATATAAAAAGAAATATCAAATAGTAATTCAAAAATATATACTTTACACAAAGAATATCAATGTCAAACAAAATAGTTATGCGATTAAAATGTTATTTTTTTTAAATCCACTTTGTTAATTTCCATACGTAATGCGTCTCTGTGTAGTAACCACAAATTGCCTTATTTAATAAGTAAATTGCAAACCTTTCATCTTACTAGTATATCAACGGTAAAGTTATCATTTTCATAAATAAGTTCGTCATGGAAGAAAAGATTACTATAACATATGGAAGTTTATACGGTCAAATTTACGACATACAAGCAACCTTTCTTCAAAGACCACTCAGGGGGTAACCTAAGGTGATATTTTAAAAAAGGTGGTCATTGTTCACAGGCGAATGTGTTCTTTATATTAGTCAGTAGGACAAATAAAATATGGTCTTCACCCACATTTGGTCTTTGTTTACAGGTAGTCTGTAGCACAGGTTTGACTGTGATTAAATATCGCATCCTGCTTTTATCTTCTTAAAAATATCATTTGGTTGATTCCCGTACTTGCTCTTCGTCAGTTCGTACACCACATACGGTGTGTTAATTGCATACCTTTCATCGTATACTTATAAAATTAATCTATATATCACAAAAAATTATTTTGTTACTTCATGACAAATAACATTACTGACGGCGTGATTTTATATGAGAATGTCATCCGGCGATGATGTGATTCGTGACCTTGGCTTGAATGTAAAAACAGCGGTAAAGTTATCCATTTCTTTCAGGAATTCATAGTGTATGAGGAGATAACCATGATATAGTTAAAGTTTTTACGGTCCAAAGTACCACATGAAAATTATATACGATTCCTGCATATTTTATATTCTTAAGAATTATCATCTTCTTGGCTCCCATAGTTGCACTTGGTCAGTTCGTACACCACAAACCCGGTACAAATACTTCCAATAATCACTCCCAGTAAACCCAGAACAGCTACCGTCGCGAAGACAATATAGCGTTTCTTTATTGCACTTTCTAATGGTTTAGAATTATCCACCGTTACGTCGCCTGTGTTGATTTCCAGTCTTATGTCGTTGTAGAGAGTATCTTGGGTCGACAGTCTATTCAGCTCACTGTAAAAGTCGGTATTTCTCTCAACATTACAGGGTAACTCGTAGTTGCCTGCCATATTCCGTTTGATAATGTTAATATTTTATCTATAATTATAATACTATCTGCAATGTCATATTTTAAAGCTTATTTAAAAATCTCAAAACATTGAATTGTCTATAGATGGTTTAGCAATGTCCAAAGTGCAAAGTACTCGGTAAGTCATGTAAAATGTGTTATCATTGTATAAGGCTTTTTGTTCCTGTTGTTTTTTATTTCCTCAAAATATCTCGTTCTCTTCTTGTTCGATAATTCGAATTTGATACTGACTAATTAATCGATCGCAGGCTGTGTATGGAATTGGCCCAGTAGAGCAGTTTGTACGAAAACTTGTTGAGCAATTAAGCAATTGTAAGGTTGGTGCACCTAGTGACAATTGCTTTGCGACTGACCGTTGCACTTGGCGTTAACCTCTCCGGTTCTCACGTTCGTTGGACATTTTGGTATTAATCATATTTCAGACGCGTGCTCTCTGTTGAGATCTGCTTTTGGCTGTGTAGGTGGCTGGTTTTCTGAATGTGGCTATTCCTGTTATGAAAATTTCACTTTACGGAAAGGTCAGAGGTGTTCGCATTGATATCTGTATCTGCAGGGGCGTAGCCAGCTTTTTTCAAGTTGTAGGCACATACAAGAGTTTCTTTGTGGCGGTTGCCTCTTGTAAAGCCCCCCCCCCTCCCCCCCCCCCAAGAAGTAGTAAACAAGTGGAGATTAAAATAGCAAAATGCAAATAAACCGTGACAACACAGAGAATTAGAACGTAGGCCTGCATTTACATCTTGCAAAGAAAGTAATCATTTTCCCCAAAAGGCAAATCAAAGCCAAAGACATATTTGATTCGACAAAAACGGCTTAAACCCGCTACCATACCACCCCGTTCTGTTTTAATTGTATTTTGGGACTTTTGAAAACGTCATTTTCTTGTCCAACTTGTAGGCCCGGGCCTACATGGCCTTATAGTAGCTACGCCACTGATCTGAGTGTACCACTAAACACAATGCCAAACAACAACTTTTGTTTTTAAAAAAATACACAAACCTACAAAAAGTAATACTTGAAGGACTTTGCTAAAATCAATGACTTTCCAGAAGTCTTCAGCAGTTACTTTTAAAAAAGCTGTAATGAATATTAAAACAGCATTTTTTAAATTTGGATACACTCTGGATACACTCAAGTTATAAAAACAATGCTTATGAAATATCAGTGCTTTGTAGATAAAGATCATGAATTACAAGTAAAGCACATTGTTTGAAGGGACTTATATCAGCCATTTAATTGTTCTCTTAAGACTTTCTGATCATGTAGTTTTCTTTCACGACTTGAGACTATTACGCGACTAGCCCGGGTTTAGCGCAGTAAAGCCTGTCTCACACAGAACACGGTTGGGCATACGGTTCCAATGCGGTATACTCGGTTATACACGGGTTGACTGGTACGAGTATTGAGCTCCAACCGTACCTGGGGATGAGTTAGTACGATTTAGACGCGAATGTAGCACGAGTATGTACGAACAAAGCACGGATATACTCGATCAAGCAAGGTTTGCCACGGTTTGAACACGATTTGCAAACGATTTTCATACGATTGTTGTACAGTTCCAAGTACGGTCTAGTACGGTCTGTTACGGCCTAGTACGATTAAACACGACTTTTACTCGATTAACTGGACATATACAGGGTTTACATAAGGTCCCACCGACTTTTGTTCGATACGATTGATATACGATATTGACACGGTTGAGCTCACTCGTGGAGTGGACTTCATGTGCGGTTGTATATACGGTCTCGTACGGTCTCACACGGTCTCTCACGTCTTGTACGATCACTTATTCGATCATACACGGACATGGCACCCGTGTCAGTTTTGTTAAACTTTTAAAAATCATACACGGCTTTCACGGATACACTCAAATGGCTCGAGTGTAACTCGGATAAGGCCACGGTTGGTTCGGTTGTATGTACGGTTTACACGGGTAGCCAACCGTATAAGCCGTGTGTTCTGTGTGAGACAGGCTTAATAAACCATACTGCTTCCCACGGTAACCTTACCCTGTATAAATCGCATATGACTGATCATAGAACTATGCAAGTGATTTAATAAAGTTATTTTATACTATTTCAATTATCACAACAATAAACAATAAAAATGAGAACCCGTGGGGGTTCCATGTTGAAACGGTCAGTGGCAAAACATATTGCCAATGAGGATAGGGTGCACCATGATCACATTTGACCAGATTCTTATATCATTAAAACATTTTTTGGTGAATAAGCTACAACTCAAACAAATTCAATAATCTTTCAAGCACACAAACATATACGTATAAATGATATGAAGCTAACGGCATTGTCAATCGAAAAAGGTAGGTAATCAATTAACAACCATAGAACATGGTTTTAAATCGACAAGAACACGATGTCAGCAATGAAAGAAACATAGAGCTTCTACGATCTTTTTCAAGATTTTCATAAAAACTTTCATACTCTCTTAAACTAGTACAATAATAAATAATTATGTTAGATTTAAAAAGCAATAAAAATACGAAGAAAATCTGGACTTCAGTGAACATGACCAACACATTTAAAAAATTATTAAACCTTAAACTTGTTGTCGCCATTCATTCTATTTGCTTCTTGAAACCAGACGTTATACTTGTAAAGAGTCAATATAACCTGCGGAAATTGCTACAAAAATCACGTAGAATATTCATATCAATTTAAATGATTTGTGATAAATTATCTCAAAAACTTTGCATTGCCTAACCTTAGAAAATTCAAGAAGATAATGTCTTCTAATATGGACTTTGAACATTTGTTGAAAACGCGTATCACAGTAGGAACTATTATTATTTCATAATTATTTTATTCCATTGCCATTATTAATGTTAATTATAAATCTTAATTATTTAGTAATTGATACTTTTACTACAAAACCATTTTGGGGAAAAAACACATGTTTCACTGTACATAAGCCAAGGACATGCTGCTGGCGGTGGTTGTGGTGGTTATAAAGCTAAAAAATAGTTTTGTCCGACGAAAGTATAAAGAGACCGTTTGTCTTTGATATTGTTTTTCGTGGAGACTTTAAGGTCTTCGTCCAGTCTCACATAACGACCTGTCGCTTTGGTTTTGATTCTGTATCCATCTGTTTCCATGGTAACCAAGAATCGTGCATGGTCGTCGTTCACATTGCTACCATGCAGAATAGCTTGCTCTGATCCCTTCACACCATAACCATCATAGATGTAAATACTTCCACCAACAGACTGAAATAACAAATTCAGTGCGTTCATTGTCATAGGTTATGAGGTTTCGAGGTTATGTTACTATAAAACGAAGCCATCTCGAAAGTAGAAAGGACAAGTCATTGATCATCAGTAAATCGTCATAATCCGCTTTTTGCATGAAGGTGAAAGGAGTTCATGAAGGTTTCTAGGGAAAATAGCGCAGAAACTTGATCTGTGTCATTTGTTTTTGCTGACTTGATTCCAGACCCCGATTTCAAAAATAATCTTATGCTCATCAATCCCTATCCGCTAAACGTTTAATTGAATGCCGACCTCGGTTTTATGTGCGAAACTTCTAGATTAAAGTTGTGTTAAAAAAAAATAAAATGGAACTTTGAAAGCCACCTATTACGACAATTTTTAAAATATCAGAGGCTCGGTTTTATTGAGCCTGTTCGTGGGTAGTAGTGGAAATGCATATCACTTCCCACACCGCCTAATCCCGGCTCAATATTTACACCAATATCCATTACGATTTTGATCCATCCTAAACGATGGAATGCATATGGCGGTGAACATGGGACCTTCAATGCGGCATTTTCAGATTTATACCATGCCATGTTCAGCGGCTTATGATCCCCGGATAAAAAATTGGTTAGCCCTAAACGCGAAAACAATGGGCGGAACTGAACAGAATAGAATTTTGACAAGGGATCGGAAGGTTTTTCCGAATTTTCTAAAAACAAATTACTACAAGTGTTAATAATGTTCAGTACTTTTTACGTGATCACTTGATTACATATTAGGAACACTTAATCTTGTTCTAGAAGATACTATTGTCAACAAACGTAACACGAGTTATTGGTATTTGTTTTGAAACTGGTGCGCATCAGATTTACCTATGGTAATGAGTTGCTAAAATGGAACGACTGGTCTTCATAACCAGTCTTGAAGATGTAATACATAGAGTCATTGTTTTCTCGTTTAGGGCAAACCCATTCTTTTATCTGGGGACCATACGCCGCTGAACATGGAATGGTATTAATCTGAAAAAAACGCATTGAAGGTTCCATGTCCACCGCCATATGCACACCATCGTTTGGGATGGTCAAAATTGTACTTTTTCTTAGTGTAAATATTGAATTGCGCTCAACCCGGGGCTAGGCGGCGTGGGCAGTGATATGCATTTCCATTACTGTCCATGAACAGGCCCAATCAAACCGAGCCTGCAATATTTTCATATTTGTCGTGTTCGAACGATCCGTTTACTTACAATCAGTTTGATCATGGCTTTTTACTCCAATAACTCCAATAATAATAGTATGTATAACAGAAATTCAAAAGATGGAGACAACAAACATCACATTGTAATTCAGTAGCTGAATAAATTAATGTTAAGTATTGAGTTTGTATTTAAAATCAATATTTTCAGAAAACAAAATATATCTTAGTAATATGTCAACGTTATCAGTTTAGACTTCTTATTTGAATAATACGTATTTTCCAGACCAACTTTGTTTTTTCATGTGCGAATTATAAGCTTAATTCTGCTATTATGAACTTTTGGGCGGCTGTTGTTATCTAGTTGAGGCATTTCCAACGAAGCCCCTAAGGTGTTGTTTTGCATACTTTTTTTTCATTTTCAAAACTTTTTTAAGGATTCGTTATTTCGTTTAAACGAAATAATATTTCGCTTAAACGAAATAAAAGGATTCGTTATTTCGTTTAAACAAAATAATATTTCGTTTAAACGAAATAAAGGATTCGTTATTTTGTTTAAACAAAGTAATAATTCGTTTAAACGAAATAACGAATCCTATTATTTCGTTTAAACGAAATAACGAATCCTATTATTTCAATTAAACGAAATATTATTTCGTTTAAACGAAATAACGAATCCTTTTATTTCGTTTAAACGAAATAACGAATCCTATTATATCGTTTAAACGAAATAATATTTCGTTTAAACGAAATAACGAATCCTATTATTTTACGAAATATTATTTCGTTTAAACGAAATAACGAATCCTTTTATTTCGTTTAAACGAAATAACGAATCCTATTATTTCGTTTAAACGAAATATTAATTCGTTTAAACCAAATAATATTGCGTTTAAACGAAATAAAGAATCCTATTAAAAGGATTCGTTATTTCGTTTTAACCAAATAAAATTATTCGTTATTTCGTTTAAACGAAATATTATTTCGTTTAAACGAAATAATAGGATTCGTTATTTCGTTTAAACGAAATAATATTTCGTTTAAACGAAATCTATTAAAAGGATTCGTTATTTCGTTTAAACGAAATAAAATGATTCGTTATTTCGTTTAAACGAAATAGTATTTCGTTAAAAAATATGATTCGTTTTCTCGTTTAAACGAAATATTTTTTTGTTATACGAATAATAGGATTCGTTATTTCGTTTAAACGAAATAATATTTCGTTTAAACGAAATAACGAATCCTTAAAAAAGTATGGAAAGTGAAAAAAAAGTATGCTTAATGTCACCTTAGGGGCTCCGTAAATTTCTGATATGCATGTTTCACTTTTTAATCGTTAATTGCTTGATTGTTTTTCAAATATAGTCGGCGTACTACAGGTGATGATCGAGTCGTGTATAATTTGCTTTCAAATCCTGCAAAATGAATGTGATCTAATAACGAAATTGCGGAGGGGCGACATAAAATCACCAGGTACTTACTTTGATTTTGTAAGAGCCATTTGTCTGTAGTTCAAAACTGAACTTTATAAAATCGTCGCTTGTTTGCAAAATTGCGGAAACAACATTTGTGTCGCGGTTGTGATGCCAGAATTTCTCGTTGCCACAGCACTTTATAACAAACGTTTTACCATCTAGGCTATTGGAACCTGTAAAATCAAGTTTCATATAATCATCTTATATTTTTTTCTAACAAATAAGTTTAGAGTATAGAATAATGTTTTAACTGTCATACAGTTAACATTATGAAGTGTCAGGGTTATAGTAAAGTTGGAATAGTCTTTATGGATGACTTTCGTAATATACTCAACAAAAATAAAAAGTTTCCTCTTTCCTATTTTATGTTATTTTTTCCCAGTTATTCGTTAAAACCATCTGTAAATTTAGAAAGAAAGGTTACCAACATGATATTCTACAGCGCTCTGCAGGCCTGGTGATCAACCCATCTACAATTGATCATTATGCTTTCCTCTTTGGTTGCACGACGGTGGCAGGGGTTTAAGAGTTTATGAAGGTCATTAGGGAAATACATGTATTTTCTTAAAAGAACCTAGAAGCTCGATTTGTTTCTTTTATCCCTGTCATCGTGTTCTTGCTGATTTTACTCCAGGAGCTCTGGTCTCGGTAAGATCATTGAGTACCCGCCGCTTGGCTTTGCAATGCTATTAGCTTCTTATGTTTTGTATGTTTGTGTGCTTTTGCATGCACCATTGTTGAGCCGATGGGTGGGTTGGAGTTATTTCACCAAGACAACGTGTACTTGTTTTGTGATACGAGAACCTGTTGGGCCAAGTGTGAGGTTGGTGCACCATAGAGCCTGGTTTAAACCCCCAGTGGCAAATTGTTTTGCCACTGACCGTTCCAAGGCGGTAACCCCTCGGGTTCTCACTTTCGTTATTTGTTTGTGGCTTCCATATTGAAATTGATTCTTATAATACCATGCTCTCTTTTCCTCTCTACTGTTTGGCTGTGCAGGGGGCTATGTCTGCTGGATGTGGCCATCCCTGATATGCATATTTCACTTTTTTACATTTTGTAAAACTAGAAAGAGAAAACTAAAATTTTTATCTGTAAACAAATTTGCATTTCTGTAATCATTGCAAATAGAAAAGGTGTTTTTGAAAATCTGCAGTCACAACTTAGTTATCTTTCTATTTGTTATAATTAGAGTTTGAGGAAGAAGTCAGTGATTTTTAAAAAGTATTAAAATTTATTTGAATTAAATCAATTTCATCACCTCTTGTGATCAATAAAACCACAAAACATTCATCAATAAACAACCTTTAGTCCTCGATTAACAACACTAGAAATTCCAACCATTTGAAATTACCTCCTTTTCAATTGAAAATAATAGTGTTTAGAAATATTTTATAATTTGCATTGGTAGGCAGTTGCTCAGGTCTTGGTGTGAAGGTTATGTAAATGGGCAAATAAACTATAAAACAAAGGCGATTTACTGATAAAGCCCCATACGAAACGTTCCTTGTAAAATTAAAATATCTTAATGAGAATACTGGCAAAAAAATGGAAACTTTCTATTTTTGTTCAGTATATAACAAAAACAAATATATACCCTGGGACTTCTTAATAAAAAAAGAACAATACATCATAACAGAAAGTCTACTATCAAAGAACAGTGAATTTAAGATCCTATGAGAATGAAAATATTACAATACATGAAGAACAGGCTCGAGCTTATTACTTTTTACTTCGTGACAGCAAACCTTTCGTCGTCGTTAAATGTGTATATGACTGTTATTATTGTTTATCTGCTTTCAAAAGACATACTAGGACTGAAGGTTATAAAGCTGAGCATCGAAACCAGTCTCAAATGTCAAGCATCTGATTGGCTGAAATGGCGAGCATGGAAACTAGTCTCAAATGTCAAGCATCTGATTGGCTGAAATGGCGACTTGTCAGATGCTTGACATTTGAGACTGGTTTCCATGCTCAGTTTTATAACCTTGGGCACAGACATACCTTGTTGGTTGCCAGTTGTCAACTGCCTCGTCGTCGTCGTATCTATGGTTAATATTGTTAGAGCGCTTCTTTCAGAAGACTTAGTAGTTATATCTGATTGGTTGGCAGTTATCAACTGTCCATTTGTCGTTGTATACACGGATGATTTTGTAGGACTTCTACTCTCAGTTGTACTTGTTTTAGCGATCGTGATGGACGTGTTTTCTATTTGAGGATGTTTTGCTGCACAGCCACTGTGTGTTAGTTGATATACAATGAATCCGGCACACAGTGACCCTATCAATATCCCTACTATAATCGCTGGTAAAATCAACACGACAGAGCTCCTCGGGCTTGAACAACAGACTGGTTGATCCGTTAATGTATGCGTAACTTCTGACGACACATTTTCCTGTCCTTCACCGGTAGGGCTGATATGTTGTTCTTCACAAGTCATGTAGCCATGTTCATCTTCATTTCTAGATCCTCGGCTCTTCAATGACAAATATCCATTTGGCAAGGAATTCACTGGCTGCAAATAATCTGCAGTATTATCACAGCTGTGATAGATATGTTCGTCGTGATGCATGTTCCTCTATGTTCTTTTTCTGCCTTTGTTTACATTATTTCATTATTTTATCTAATAGTTTAAGTATTAATTGTAAGTGATATGTCTGAAATTTGTCTTGATGAGTCAATTTATGTAATTGATTTCGGATGAAACACTTACAAAGATCAAACACGGAAAACTTTATTGTACAATTGTTCTCAAGCTTTAAACATATATATATTTAAGGAGTGGGTCAATTGACTGAAAACTGTTGTTGAGACATATCTATATCTATGCCCAAGGATATAAAACTGAGCATGGAAACCAGTCTCAAATCTCAAGCATCTGATTGGCTGAAATGGCGACCAGTCGCCATTTCAGCCAATCAGATGCTTGAGATTTGAGACTGGTTTCCAATCTCAGCTTTATAACCTTCAACCCTAATCAGATCAGCGGATATCACCAACACTTTTCTCAAAACAGCCTACATTTCTCTATACTTATAACATTACTTTCGGTGTGGGAGTGTTTTGACAAGCCTAATATAATTTTGTTATAAATATTTATAAATTGTTTTGCCACTAATCGTTCGGGATCTTTGATTCTTTAATTATTTGTGGTGTCTTTTTGAAGAAAATGATCTTTTTTTAAACAAATGCTCTCTTTTCATCTCTGCTTTTTGGTTTGGTGTGGAGGCTGTGTTTCCTGGGTGCGGCTTTTCCTGGTATGCATGTTTCACGATTTCAAAATCTACATTGATTTTGATAACTTTTTACAACTTTTTTGTTTGTAAGAGAGCAAAAATTAAAGTCTTTAAACTTATGAGTAGCTCATCATAACGTCTTTCTTTGTCATTAGTTGTTTGTGGTTTTATTTAATCTAATTTAAAATTGAATCTCTTATAAATACTTGCTTTCTTTTCGTCTCTACTTTTTGACTGTGTAGGAGGCTTTTTTTTATTAAAGCTGTGGCAGTTCCTGATATGCATATTGCATGTTTTTAAAGCTCTTCTGTGATTCGCTTGGCCTTTTCTTGGCAACTTTTAGGATTCTTCTAAGAGCATTCAACACAAACAGGTTTTGTTTCTAGCCTCGGGCGGGTTTTTTTTTCGTGCATTGGACCTCTGTAGATATGTAATATGGGAGTAAAATCAGCGAAAATTATCTCCTCTTTTTTATGTAGCGCATCGTTTCTAGGTATCCTTTTGCCGTTTTGAGACATTTTTGAGCATTCTTTTCAACTACTCAGTCGTGTTTACGCTTTTGGGTTGTGAAAATCAACTTTACAGAGACAAATGGGGTAACTTATCTCAGATGTAAACTGCTTTCCCTTTTTACTCGCAATATCAGTAATTATTTCTTCGCATTGTAGCTTTTATAATATAAGAACAATAAATCTGCTCGAATTCACGTCCGCGCGAAAAATGTCATTTTAGCGTGTGCGCGAAAATTTGGTACCGCCTAAATTAAATGATACACAGTAAGCATTTCTGTTTTAAATGCGTTCGTTCCTTAAAATTGTTTTCTTTCTTCTTATTAGAAAATTGCAAGATATCTAACTGAGGTAGATCTCGATTGAAAACAACACACGTGTTCAGAATATTTATATTTTGAAAAAATACGAACACATTTAGAACAAATTTAAATAATATTAAAATAATATGTAAAAGTACGCATCTGAAAAAAATAATGCAAAGCATGATATGTAAAGAAAAAAAGTATTTTGTTCACAAAGGTAGCACAATTCCAAATAATTGAACATTTACACTCAAACTAGCAACACAATTATTTATCAACAGACACACATAAATTAAAGTAACAAGAACAAAACTAAAAGCAGTAGCCCGCCAAGTTGAGGAATTATTAATATTCTATGGGCTCCAGAAGTCGTTGTTTGTAAAATCGGTTCTGTTTTTCTTATCATCCATTCATATCCTTCTGTCTTTCCTTGACGTTTCAGTTCTGGTCCTACGTGGTCCCGTACCAGTTTGTTATAATCATTTAAATATTGTATCTGTAAAGTAAATTTTTATTACAAAAAAAGATTATGCAGCAAAACATATAGAGACGAAAATAACTTCACAGAATGTTTTCTTTAAAAACTTAAATTTGTTCATTATTCCGATAAACTGATAACCCATATTTTCTTGAAAAGATATGTTTGTATGCTCAGATTTCCTGTAGTTATCACTTTTTGAGACAAATAAATGTAAATAATAGTTTGTAAGTCACATTAAGTATGTGCTAGAGAAACCTCAGCGATTGCCATCTCGGAACGGTCATTGGCTAACTATATATGCCTCTATGTGGGGGTTTTTAAACCAGGTTCTAAGGTACGTATACCAACATAAACTTTGCCCCGCAAAGAAATGAAAACACAAATACAAGTTGCCTTGGTGAAACATTTCCAGCCTGTCATGTATATAATGTCGCAGGTGCTTAACGAAATTGTTTGCCGACTATCGATAAGCTTGTTCAATGACCATCTAATGATTCCCACGCGACATTTCAGTTAAAATGAAAATATATATTTATAGCATCTGTAAAACATAAAGCTCAAAGATACAAACAGTTACTCAATTGGCCAGATTCAAATCTGCTAAGTCACAATGACTTGACGGAAACATACCGATTCTTGTTAAGCATTAAAAACATTCGAAGGTAATGCAGAAATGTTACTGAAGCATTTTAACTGTTTGAACGCTACACCCGCAATTTTATATGACAGAAGACATTTAAGTGTCTAAATTTTAAAGTTTATATTGGGTAGCTTCGAAAGGCATCTGAAACGTGATAAAAGTATGTCAATACTTAGGTTAATGGCAACATGGGCTGAAGGTTATAAAACTGAGCACGGAAACGAGTCTCAAATCTCAAGCATCTGATTGGCTGAAATGGTTACCTGGATATCTGACAACATGTCTACGTTTATCAAGTTGGGCTCGTAAGGCACAAATGTGATATGTTCAAACGTCAGGAACTGGGTTTCTGGAAACTTGTACTGAAAACAAATTAGAAAGACTATTAAAGAATCGATACTAAATCCACAAAATTAACTATGATCACGCAAAACAAAAGTTACTCACTTATAGACAAAACATTAAAATTATATCCAAAGATTTTACCAACATTTATTTACTTCAATCACAACTGGAATTTCAACTTAATTTTAAGAGTTCAATTTATCAAAACACTCATTACATGATCACGTGTTCTTGTAATGAACACATAAAATTACTGTCTACGCTAAATTTATTTTGTTGCGAGTATTATTTTATATATAAATTATTTCTATCAATGGAAGATAGGCATGTCAACGTTGGCATTTTATCGTTTCACAAATCTATCGACCATATTTTCATACATTTGAAAATTCCATTTGAAGTCTTTGGTGAATATTCAACATTACCTTTGTTGTGGCATTTTTCACCATGACGATGTTTTCAAGACGAATGCCGAACTTTCCATCCTCATAATAGCCTGGCTCTACAATATGAAGATTTTATTAAATGCGTCTAACAAACAATCAGAAAAGCAACTCGGCTTAATGTACAAATTTGCAGAATCGATAGTTTATGAATTTAACATACGTATGCATGCTTTATACACCGCTATGCACACAGTCTTTAACATTAGCAATGTGACAGCAATCTGAGACTGTTTCAGTGCGCATGTCAAAACTTAAGAAATGGTAACGACTGTTTTAGGGTCTAAGTGGATTCTAGGTATTAATCAAACACAAGCTTGCATCCGAGACTGATGTCAGTCTAGGATTCTAGTCAGAAGCTTAAGCTTACAAGTTACCGCCAAAACACTTGGGCGAGAAACCTGAATTTCCCATCAAACACTGATTACAGCGATAGTTACCGTTCTTTTAAATTGTCCAAGTATTATTTTACATATGTCTTAGAATGTTTACAGAAAACAATGTGGTACCTGGCTGTTTTGCAAGAAACATACTTGCGTTAATATAGAAAAAAAATTCATAGCACTTATACACATTAAACAAAGCTGCACTGGGTTGTGTAAGTTGTAAGTCTAATGCAAAGTTAGGCTGAATATCTTATTTGGATATACCTAAAAATTAAAGTACGCTTAAAGCAAGCATTCCTCCGGCTGTGAGCCGTTAGGAAAACATTACTTTATAAATATCAATGTTTTATCAAATATACATTACTAACAACAACCGAAATTAAAACAAAAAAAACACTATATCTATAAGCGATTAGTGCTAGCAAGTACATGCATACCATGATATTTATTACACTTGATGCTAAATCTCTAAACGATAACTCTTCATTACATAGAACGTATAAAACGTTTAAAATGCATAAAATGTTGAAAAAAAAATGAAATTTGGGCTGTTAACATTCTCACAGTTCATACATCTATGAAACACAGAAAAACGACAATCATTTCTTATTATTACACCCTTTGACATTCTTTTTTCTGTATTTCCGACAAACTTTTTTTTTGTATTTCCGAAAAACTTTTTCTGTATTTTAGAAAAACTTTTTCTGTATTTTTAGTTTATTGAATTAGTATTTGTGATCATGTTGTATACATTTGCGCGTAGTAATACCGTCGCCTGGATACTTAGTTGCTTCACTTTGACATGAAACGCAGTCACGTGACTCTAATAAACCAATGAAATATGCGATATTCTGGAAAAAAAATACAAACTTGTAAAAATATCATAATAACAGTGTTTCAATTATAATCACAATTGATGAAGCATAACACTTAATATTTACGTGCACAGCAAAAGCGATCCAATGTTATTAGATATATTATATTGGTGGTTGTACCATGCATACAAAATTATACAATATCTCTCGCAAAACGTCAAAACTATCCTGCGGGCTTGCAAACGTGTTGCTTTGGGTGGAGAAAGTTTAGGTTGTTGTTTTTAAGCATTTTACAATTTTGTTAAAAAACACATTTCTGTATAATATGTGGAATATATTTTTGAATAGCCCACAACTCTCGTAACTCAAAAGATAAACAAAAGGGAATTTTACAGGTAAAAGCAGTTTCATCCATTTACAATACTGGAGATCACATTAGCAAAGGTAACATGTGCAAAGCTGATCCATTCATCCAACTACAAACTGTTGAAGAGGTTATATTGAATCTTTTGTATATTGTAGCGAATAGACAAAAACAAGTTCAGTATTTTAAAGAAAGTTCCGTATTTTGAAGAAGACTCCCATCAGGTATAAGTGTAAGGAGACGTATATCAGCTTCGCTATGTTTTATAATATTATAAAATAAAGCGACCAATAATGTATGTCCCGATGACGAAATTCACAGAGTCGCGAGCTTATTTTGCGTTTGTCGTCACTGGTGAAAAGTAAGACGTGATTATTTTTAAACCGATTACGGATACAATACTTATTTCTTGCGTAATCTAGTAAAAGGAAGACAACAAATCGAGGCCTCAAAACACTTCCGTACAAAAGACCAATGATACGTGTGTATACATATCCTCGAGTTCGATCAGTCAAACGGTCGGGTAATTATTACAAGGCAGTCGGAACGACAGCAATATCCCCCGCCGCAGATGTGAATGTGGGAAAGGTTATGGATGGTTAAGAGCAAATTAAACAATAGCTCTGGACAACGGGCAGGCAGGTGGAAACCAATTCAAGTGCAAGAGTATGTCATGTTCAGATAAGTTTCAGAGTATTGGCCTGCTCAGACACCAGAGGCATCCTTGACCTTGAGCCAGCCAGGTTGGAACATGGGTTCTGCACATCAGGTTCATGAACTGAACATTTCACTTAAGTTTCATAATATTCATTCCAGGGGTTTAGAAGATATGAACTGGACACGAAATGCATGGTTCAAATCTTCAAACACCACCGGTGACCTTGACATTGAGCCGGCCATGTTGGGACACAATCTCCTTCACAGAGTTATCGTTCCTTACACTCACTTTACATCTCTGCAAAAGGCTCAATGTCAAGATTTTTTACCAAACTCGACAGCCTTATTTTATACAGTTATAATTATGAATTTGAAAGCTTGAGATAAAACAAATGACAGAAATCTTGACTATCTTTCATTAAATCCGAAGAAACCCAAGCTATTGTAAATGTAATTGGTGAACTATTTCTTTGAGTTAAATTAAAAATAGTTGAAAGTAGTCCCAGCCTATAACAGAGGTGAATGTAATGGGCCGATAGTGTAAGAGAGTGGTTGGAACATAGGTTCTGCACGTCGTCTTGATGGGGAATAATTAGAACATTTGACTAAAGTTTCATGAAATTCGTTCTAGGGGATAAAAAGTTATAGATCGGACACAAAGCATGCAACTTTCATGAAATTCCTTCAAGGCTTTTCAAAAAATACCACTGGTGACCTTGACATTGAGGCGGCTATGTTGGAACATGGGTTCTGCACGTCGTCTTCATGGGGAGAACGTTTCATGAAATTCCTTCTAAGGGTTGAAAAGTTATGGACCGGACACGAAATATGCTCAAACACCACAGGCGGCCCTGACCTTGAGCCAGCCAGGTTGGAACTTGGGTTCAGCACATCATGTTCGTGAACTGAACATTTCACTTAAGTTTCATGATATTAATTCCAGGGTTCAGAGACCTCCAATTAACTTGCCCGTTTGTGTACATACACTGTATACAGCTGAGACCTCTCTTAAATTTAGTCTTAACATTTTGAGAATGTGCTACACATTTGTTGTTGTTGTTGTTTTACATACAAACAGTGAATAAAATATTCAGAAGAGCCTGATTTTCAAAGTGCTATTAAGTAAGTTTATTTGGTCAGTATCCATAGAAAATGACAAAATTTACCATGTAAAATCATCCAGGGCAAAGTTCTTAATATTGCATAACACAGATCTAAACAGCAAAGTTCATTAGGTCATTGACCAGCAACTGTAGGAATAATAACATCATAACATTGAATCTAAATATAGCTGAAGACATGTAGAAATATCGGAATTTTGATACTTGAAATTTGTACTCTGCTACTAAAATTTTTGTTTCAAATTTTATCACTGAACAACCAGTGAATGAATTGTTCAGGAAAGATTGAATTTTAAGATGGTATAAAGTTTGTGTCAAAATCTGGTTGATAACTGTAGAAAATCAAAGGTTAAAAACAGAATTTAAAAGAAATAGTTTTAAAATCCCCAGGGCGGGGCCCCTGGGCAATTCAAGAACATGATTTTAATAATTTGAGTAGAGATCATCAATATCAATATTCATACCAAATTTGATGACAATCGGACAAAAAATGTGACCTCTATTGCAAAAATATAACAACATTTTTGCTTTAAGCTGACCTAGTGACCTTGACATTGAGCCGGCCATGTTGGCACGTCGTCTTGATGGGGAGAACATTTGCCTAAAGTTTCATGAAGTTCATTCTAGGGGTTGAAAAGTTATTGATGGACACGAAATGTGCGCGCACGGAAGGACGGACGGACGCTCCTACAGATGGACATTTGTTGGGTATTTCTTTTGTTTAAAACTACCCAACAAGCGAATAAACTACCCAATAAGACACAACGGAAGGAATAGGAATGTGTGTTGATTGGGGACTTATTGGGTATTTTGGTACCCAACAAGTGCCTATCGGTGCGCCCGGACAGACGGACGGACGGACAGACGGACGGACGAAGACCATTCCTATATCCCCCAGCCGATATGCGGCGGGGGATAAAAATATACGCTACAAAATCATAACAGGAAGTTAAATAATGTATTAAAGGTTAGATCAAAGCGCTAAGCAAGGCAAACACAATACTGTCGAATGAACAGAAAATAACATATTGAATGTGCATTGTTGTACCGTCAGAGAGAAACATATATTCGTCTAAGATTTGTCGACGAGTTAGATCCCCTTCAGTAGACTTAGAGATATAGACCGGTCCTGAAAGCGAGCAATACAAGCGTTAACCCGGTAAATATATCTTAACTAATTATATGTCAATGTATATTGACAATTCTTCCTTTGGTTAATTTCTTTTCCTAAAACGTTAATGCTTTCATACGTTTGGCCTGGCGACGGCAAAGATTATACATCTAAAATATAATGTCATCATGGTAGAAATATGCCATATAAACATGATAAAACACTTGCTGAAGATGTTTGGCGAACTTTTCTCCTCAAAATGAAATCACACAATCATATAAATCATATATCATAGCAAGGGCCCAAGTAAAAGAGTTTGGCTTTAATCTCAAGCTTTGTGTTTCAATTCAGTTTTATGATCTTATGGATTGGTGATTGACGTATGGGCTGGTGGCAAGAGCGCAACTGACAGGGCAATCGTATGAAGGCAGCATCTTCCAACAAACAAGTTTCTAAATAACCTATTTATATATAATAAGATCTTTTGAAAACCATGTATTACTTACACATTTGCTTACGTATCAGGAATAAATCTTTATGAAAAAGTTGTTTATATCTGTGACATTACTGCGCATTGTCCTAATCCTTACATAACTAAATGTCTGGTCACTCACACATTAAAACATTAATTGCTTATAATACTTTTCAGGAAATTATGAAAGTAATGCATGGTTTACAAAATATGTTTATTCATAGTTATAGTTTACGCTTTCAAAATTTTATTTACCATCAGAAAAGAACTGATTTTCTTCTAATATATTGTCACGTTCCAATTCAGAACGTGATGCCGATATTTTCCCTGGGCCTGAAAATACAACGGCACTGCGAATGTTTAACACAATACATGGTTATACGAAATTCGGGCTGTTGCTGGAATAAAATGCTTGGAAACGAGGACTTTTGAACATATTATGTCGCTTTTGAAGACAGATCGGCTATATAGTCAAACAATCCTCGCAACTGGTCAGATCGGGGTCTAGACTGTTTGTTGTATAGTCAATAAATTTCGACAAACACTACTAAGAACCATTAATGATTGGCTCAGACCGAGTCCTGTCAAAAATATAGTTGGTTAGGTAATAAAAATGATTTTCAAATTCTAAGCTAATAATGTATACTACTTTATAATTTTGCATTGATTAAACATCTGATTTAGAAATAGATTAAAAGGGAACTTTGAAGACCCTCGACCACGACAAATATGAAAATATTGCAGGCTCGGTTTGATTGAGCCTGTTCATGGGCAGTAATGGAAAAGCTTTTTACTGCCCACGACGCCTAGCCGCGGGTTGAGCGCAACTCAATATTTACTCCAATAAACAGTACAATTTTGATCCATCCCAAACGAAGTCATTTCTAAAGGAAAAATACAATGTATAATACGTACCTTCGTGTACACTGAGGAACATTCCTATACCATGTCCTGTCCCGTGTCTGTAGACAAGTCCCACATCCCACAATGGAGCTCGCGCAAACGCATCTATCTCCCGGCCTAAAATATAAATTGCTCTCTTTACCGCTTTATACACATGACCAACAACGAAAAAGAGAACCTGACGGTATACCGCCTTGGAACGGTCAGTGGTAAAACACTTTGTTTCTGGGAATTTTAAACCAGGTTCCAGGGTGCACCAACATTACACTTGCCCTTACAGGTTCTCATATGGACAAACAAACACTAGTTGTTTTTATGAATTAACTCCAACCCACTCAGATCGGCAATGTTGCATGCAAAAGAAGACAAACATATCAGACATCAAGACATCAGAAGCTAATGGCATTGTTAAGCGAAAGAGGCAGATAATTAATAACCTACTGAGGCCTGAGCACCTGTTCATGATGAATATGTACCTATAGCTTAAGTCATAAACTTCCTATTGGATAATTAATTTCATTTTCCCTTTTGAATTGATTTGCATGAATCATAAATCTGCTAGCATGCGTAAAAACGATTGACAGTTACATTTATATTCGGCAAACACGTATTACACATCGCGTATAGAATGCGAAACACCTACCGTATAGACCTTTGGGCCATTTTGCCAGAAACAAATTAATATGCCCCTTAAGAACTCGCGTGTAGCATTCCTGAAAACAAACAGACATCATTCATGCAATTAAAAATATAAACAAACAATTATTAAAAGAAATCTCCACAAATACTTTCTCTTCCAGGTTAAAAGTAAGTGCACAGGCAACATGTAAATACGGGTATAGTATGGTGGCCAGGTCATCACCATCTTAGATTTTGCAAGTAGTTAATTGTAGTTAATAAATGATATCTGAAGTTTCATATTCGCATAAAATATTTCCGGGGATGCTTAAAACTCAAGCCTCTGACATTTATAAAAAACCCTATTGTAAAAGGTTAGTCCAACTATAATCAACCAGATGCTTATCTGACACCAAATACACTTGTGTTAACACAATTTAATTGTCGAAATAGATATGCCTTGTATTAAATGTGAAATATCTATGAAAAACACAGTATCTTTTGCCCTTTTCTCCATTACACATGAAACCAGATTAGATCTATATTTTATTAATCCGTGAAATACTCATTAGCTTTTATCAAATTATGTATTGTATTTCATATAAATGAAATCGCAATGTATTGTTTATATATTTATACTATTTTCATTGACACATTATGTCAGAATAGTTATATTATAAATAGTGTTATGTGGCCTGCTGGTTTTTTCATACAATTTACTAACAGTTATTGCCTTTGTTTATATTGGTGTCGTGTTAACCTTTTTAATTATAAATATGGTAAATGTGTATACATTTAAATGAATAACTTGTATTTATTTGAAATGTATGTACCGGTTACTTGCTATTTAAGAGAGGTGTTTATAAAATCATCAAGAGGAAGACTTGCAATTTACTTTACAAAATAGTTTGTGTTCTAACAGCATTTAAGTGAATTCGTGGCATTTTTTAAAGTACAACTCCCTGTAGATTTACTTGTATCTCGTTGGTTTTGATGCAAAAAGAAACATAATAAACTATCACGCAATCAGGTTGTTCATCTACATGCAACATATGTCCATGGTTTAAAGAAATGTGTAAAGAGAATTTTGATAAACGTCGAACAATGAACAAATGAAACCGCTAAATCTGAATGTTTCATGTTTTATAATGATACAATTCAGCATTTTTTGCAAGAAGATAACTATCATTATATGGTTCTTTCATGTATTAATTCACTAGTTTGAAATTTTAATTTCTACAAACATGCAAGAAATGTAGTTCTCCAAGTATTTAGATACTGTTACTTTTGCATAGATTTTGAAGCAGCTTAGATACTGTTACCTTTGCATAGATTTTGAAGCAGCTTGGCAAATGTCGGACCACTTATACGTATTTCTAAAAAAAGACAGAGCACGTGGAGTTGGTCAGCTATTTGATCTACCTATTAGTCCAAGTACAAACAGCAAATAGTAAACAGCTAGTCTTCATGTAGTTCGGTTTTTAACGATAAAATCCCATAAATTTATCTCACAATAACGATTGTTTTCAAGGTAACATAATTTTTACCAAAATTATTTAACTTTTTCTGAATGATTGACGAACAGGTGTTGAAAAAATTGGTAAAGTGCACAGTTCTAATAAACAAAAATAAGATTTGTCTTAAATTTTTATTAAGATTATAATTTTTTATTAAGTTTTGTGTATTTTTTATGTTCCAGCGGCTAAGGTATTACTTTTAATAGCTAATTTTTATCAACATTTTGATTTTTCACTTTTAATACAGTTAAGGCATGTCCATTTTGGCAATAAAATATCGTGGAAGATCCAATTTTGATCGATTATAATATATACCCGGCAAAATAAGTTCTGCATACTTGGACATTTTATAAAATATCTTTTTAATTTCTCCAAACACAACAAAATGATATACATCAAATAAACAGCAATTCAAACTTAATGTGAAAAAGTCAGAAATAAAATCCGATCACTATTTTATAAGCAATCCATTGTAAAAGTGTCCAGGGGCTACTACACAAAAGTTGCAAAATCACTAAAATAATAGTGAGTAAATTCACAACGATGAAGTCGGCATTCTTGCAAGCGCCATCTCGTGGAGTTCTTAAGTCGAGGCATTTTCAATTTTGGTTCATTCGTGAACAAGAATACCAGGTAGATCAAATAGCTGACCAACTCCACGTGCTCTGTCTTTTTTTTAGAAATACGTATAAGTGGTCCGACATTTGCCAAGACGGTCAAATTAACAATGAAAACCTTCCTTGATGACAGTAAGAAATAATTTACTTTGAATTCAAAAAATATGCGTTTATGTTTTGCTAAAATAAGATTGGGTGTTGATTGCATTTCTTGCATTTTATTGGTTGTTTTTTACACTTAAATAATAGGATGCTAAGACTCAATAATACAGAATGGAAACTGTTCGAATCATCGCTAAACTGTATTGACATATCTTAACTCTTAGGTCAATGATTTAAACATATTTTATTGCTATTTCATATGTAATGTGATAACATACATATTTGCAATTGGTTTGGGCCACAAGTGCAGAGCTCATGTTAATGACGGCCCTCACCATACAATTTGATAAAGGCACAGAATTATGAAAATAATTGTTTAGCTGTGATAGCACATGGGTGAAACTACGCATATCAATTGTGGTGGACAAACATTGCTGGAACCTTTCATAGTAAATGTAGAAATTTTATACGTGAGCACGCTGCTTAGAATCTTTTAGTGTCTTTAATAACATGTTGAACACATTTAAACATTAATTGATTATCAGCAATTGTTAGTGATCTGTTTCCAAATAGTAAAAGATCAAGATTAACATCGAAAATTTGGAGAGCTCGTAGCAAAAGAAATCTTTGGACATTATAATTTGAACATATAAGAAAAAAGTGATTTGCATCTTCAAAATCATTGTTGCAGCTGCATGTCGGGCTGTCAGTTAAATGATTATTATATAGGTAACTATTTAAGTTACTGCACTTATTCCTAATCCTGGCTTGTAATACACTTTGCATACGTTTCCCAGAAACAAAATACTCTGGAATACTGCTAGGACTTAAGTACAAGTTTTTAAGTTTTAATTTAAAAGTTGAAATAGTAGAGCAAGATTTAATGTCAACTGGTAAGGAATTCCACAGTTCAGTTGCAGACGGTACAAACGATTTTGCAAATAGGCTGGTTCTCCTTGCAACAGAACTGAAGTTTTCGATGTTTCTCAAATTGTAGTGGCTTACATTTCTTACGAAATCAGGAAATATATTAGAAAATTCTTCTGGGAGCAAGCCCTTGTTTAGTTTGAACATTATACAAAGTTTTTGCATTTTACGTCTATCCTCAAGTGACATCCAACCAATTTCATGAATAAGATTGTTAATTGAGACAGATCTTGTAAGTCCTGTTTCTGATTCTAGCGGCTTCGTACTGTATTCTTTCTAATTTAGTTTTTTTTCAAATTCTGAACACCCGTCCCAAACCGCAGAAGCATATTCTATAATTGGTCTTAAATATGAAATATATATTTGATTTAATGTTTTTCGTTTCATTTTGAATTTAAGTGCTCGCATTAAACCTAAAACTTTTGAACATGAAGTAATAATATTGTTTAAATGCTCGTGCCATTTGCCATCGTCGCTTAAGATAACGCCTAAGTGCTTATGGTAGTGAGTAAAATTTAATTCAACATTATCAAAAATGAGTTTAGGCGGAATTGCTGTTTTGGAATTTGCTATGAATAGCACCTCCGTTTGTCTGGGTTAACATTAACCAACCATTGTTTAGACCAAGCTTATATATAATGTAAATCATGGTTCAAAATTCCTTCGAGGTCTGCGACGTTTGACGTTGTTTGAGCAATGGATAATTTTACAGCAAATTAACGGGCAATACTTCATAAATTATCGACTATGTCGTTCACGTAAACTAAAAAGAAAAGAGGGCCTAATATAGAGCCTTGAGGAACCCCCGCTTTTGTAGCTTTAATAGTAGATACACTTTGACCTACAATAACCTTTTGAGATCGGTCGGAAAGATAGTTCTCTATCCATTTAAGTAACTGACCGTTTATACCATTCTGACGCAATTTAAACAACAAGCCTTTGTGCCAAACTCTGTCAAATGCCTTAGATATGTCGCAAAAAAATAATGACGGATACTAATCTATTGTCTAGAGAGTAAAAAATTTGGTTATATAACTCAATGAGTTGATATACAGTAGAGTGGTTGGGTCTAAAGCCACTTTGGTGTTTGTAGAGTAAGTTGTTGATGTTCAAAAAGTTATATAAATGTTTGTACACAACGCGTTCCATAACTTTACCAACGCAACTTAAGAGGGATATTGGATAGTTAGAAGGAGTATTGTTGTCACCTTTTTTAAAAAGTGGAATTACAAGAGCTTTTTTTCCATATATTAGGGAATATACCAAGTTGGATTGATCTATTAAACAAAATACATAGCGGTTTGCAAGTGGATTTACACGTTTCGTTTAACATTTTATTACTAATACCATCTTAGCCGTTCGCCTTTTTTGTTTGAAGATTTGATTTGTCGCAAATTTCTAACTCAGATATATTTAAAGTAGAAAGGGAGGCCAAAGTTTTAGGGGTAAATTAGGTCAATGAGTGAAACAATATGATAATTTCATTAATAAAAACTATAGTTTTTGCGTGTTTTTCTGGAAATGACTTGGTATCAACTTTTAAATACCTCCTGTGGCCATCATCACAGTGCACGCTTATAATTGCTTTAAAACAGATGATTGCATAAATTTCACACCTCTATCTTGATACAGAACATTTTGCAACTTTTGACTGTTGACCCTATTATACTCAAACTGATATTTCTTGGTTATTGCCCAACCAATTTTTATTCCGTTTTCGTCTTTAACTCTGCAAACAATTAGTCTTGAGACAAATGTAAATATTTACAACAGTTATTTGCTACATTATAAAATTTTCACAAAAGGACACTTGTGTGCAGGACTTTTTTGTTGGGTATATTATCTCTCTGATTTGAGTAATAATTGAGACATGGAAATATAAAAACTGACAACAGTCTCTGTACTTCTTTATTTTTAGCCCAGTTGAGACGACTCTTTTAAAATAAGGTTTATGTTCACTTTTTTGATGGCCATCTTTGATTTTAAGCGTCTATGGAAATATGAGAATGTCAAAAATGAAACTTGATACGTCAATGCCTACAACCCAAATATACTAGTATATAATATACGAGTACTTTAAATCCACCATGTAATGACAAGTCTAACAGAGTTTATCAAAGGACTTGAACTGTAAGTTACCACACCTTTTCATAGTCTGTCGGTGTCCCGAAATGTAGGGTTCTTGTAACGTCAGTTGTCCCATCTCTGTTAGATAAAAGTATTAAATAGGCAATATTCAGCAAGTTAAAAAAACAAAGTTATACAAACACTTCAATTGAAAACATAATTTAATGTTTGCGTTTTGTTTTGAAATGTCCCCTACGTATTTCGGAGTGGAAGAAAATGACATTTTTCCTGTTTTATATTTAAAACAACTAAAACAACAATACATATATTATATATTTAAAAATAATAAATAATAAATATTTACAAATAATAAATAATAATAATTACAAAATATTTTCTTTACGTATGTTAAGGATTATATAAAATATGAACACATACAATCACTCAGGCAACATTCACAAATCAATACCATTTCTCTATTGCTTAAATACATGCGAAACTCGAGCAACTAAAACAACCCATGTTGATTGTTAGATATAGCATTCACTTGTTCAAGATCTTAAAGCATCCGTTAATTACAAAACATGCAAATATCAGACAACAAAAGAACCTGATCAACAAGCACTCACAGGTACTGTCCGCCAGAATCCAGCAAGTACATGTCGCTGGTGGTAATAGCTTTACTTGTCAGGTTCGACACGGCATAATGGATGATTGCCCCGTTCGATCCTGATCCCGATATTGTAGTGAAGCTCAAACCTCGGTTATACTGTTGTTCACTAAAAGACAGTTAATGGCATGCATAAAACATTCCGCAGGCTGAAGTTACAAAACAACCCGTGATTGACAGGCAAGTTTTATATGCTCTAAACAGCAAAACTCATGTCCAAACAGCCAATTTAATAATCCCCCACAACATCTCTCTCGCTAAATTCGATCAATACATCATGCGAGATGCACGCTCTATCTCATGCATGACTTACAGGTACTGACCGCCGGAGTCCAGTAAGTACATGTCTTTAGTGGTTAATGTCTTATCGGTGAGTGGACTCGGTCTGTAGTGGATGACGGCTCCGTTGGAACCGGAAGCTGATATCGCTCCAAAGCTCGATCCTCGGTTGTACTTCTGAGCACTGGGAGTATATATGACAGTTCCAAATCATACAAAATCGACGGTGTGCAAGTTATTTGTTTTCGTTCATTTAAATGTTTCAGCCATTGACTCCTTAAAACGCATAATATAATAATAATTATACAAAATAACATGTACTGTATCGATACATGTTCCATGCTTATTACTATGAATTATGAACATCGTTTGCCAAATAAAAGGGGTTACCCTGAAAAGGCGCCCGAAACAACAAACAAATATGTCAGTTCTATTGTATATCGCCCGCAAAGGAACAGTAAGGTAAACATAAAGTTCTCTAGTAGATTGAGAAATGCCTGTAGATATAGTGATTGTGGCAGTTGTTATAGTAGCTGTGACAACCCGAATCAACACAACGGCTGAATGTATGTAAACGGCTGTGAGATTTGGCTCGTAAAGCGGAGCTGGGCTGAAGGTTATAAGGCTGAGATTGGAAACCAGTCTCAAATCTCAAGCATCTGATTGGCTGAAATGGCGACTGGTCGCCATTTCAGCCAATCAGATGCTTGAGATTTGAGACTGGTTTCCATACTCAGTTTTATAACCTTGGGCACTGGGGCATTTTGTATATGTGTCTTACGCCACCCGTAATTGTGTATAAACACAATCCTTGTTTAGGGACCTATATTCGAATCTAGCCACAAACCTAAGCGGTTCGGACAGTGCAGAAGGATGATGACTCCGTATGCTGGTAAGTCTGCATGTTTTATCACATTGTGACAAAGTCCTTGAATTATGTTGTAAATCACACTTAAAATAAGGTTATCAAATAAAGCTTATGTTTTGTTAAACGTAAGAGAATATGTCAATAAAGTTAATAGAAAGAATAATCATTGTAGATTCGTGCTAATTGTATCTTTATGATTAATTTTATTTCCAGTAAAAAAGGTTAGGTAACAAAAGTCAAGCATTATACTTCAGGAAATGAGCCAAGTTTGTTCTTGAAAGCTAAATAGCTTTTTATGTCATTTAAACACAATAAAATGTGCCGTTTTCATAAAATGCAGCCACCCGGAAGGTCCATCATTGATTTCGTTTAGTCATTACAAACAACCAGAATCTATGGATTTAACTCAACCATTCTGAAATGTATTGATCCTAGATTTGTCACACTTTTTAAAGAGTCTTACCGTCTATGTGCATCTAAATCATTTGACGCTGATAATTCGGTCCATTTTTTGCCGCCCTTTACTTCTTTCTCAAGCTTTGCGAGGAATGATATCAACGCCGTTGCATCCCGCACCTATTAGTAAAGGCAATTCTGTTTAAAAGACAATGCAATTTTAAAATTCAATATATTCTCGCGTGTAGTATGAAGTGAACCTGTCAACCCCCCTCCCCCCCCCATCCCCTCCTCGAAAACTACTACATGCAATGTGTGGTATCTGACATTCTAATAGCTTCAAAGTTTAACAAAGCGCTACTTAATCATAACTCATTCAAATCTGCTAACTTTAACTTTTATTTCAACTGAACCGTAGGTACCTATCAGACATAAACATTCCGCACAGCTTGTGCATCAAGGTGTATTAAGTGGTCGCGAACATTGCAAATGGCGAAAACAGGCTAAAATTTCAAAAATGAAATTTGGGGGAAATACTTATTGCCACCTAGATTTTAGTAAAGAAATGTATTTAGCTAAGGATGTAGTTAATGTTTGCAAGCTCAGTTTAGTCTAACTCATGTTCTAATTACCAAGCACATACTAAAACAAAAGAAAAACCGTTTGCATGGGAACTCTGAAATTCATGGACAATATACCAAAGCAACTCATATCTAAAATAAGTATATGCTGGTCTACAATGTTTAGTGCCAATTCGTTAAAATAATGTTAGGGTTTTCAAGAAATTCATGGAAAACTTACTTCCTGGTTCAAACTGAAAGTAGAAATCTTTGAAATTTTAGCCAGTTTTCGCCATTAGCAATGTTTGCGACCTCTTATGGTGCCAAAACACCTAACTAAAACTCGACAATATGATAAAATCACATATACAATACTATTTATGAATATATTAAAGCGTTAGTATAATATTCCGCTGAAAACATTCATCTAAAGTACTTACGTGTGACTTTTTCATGCCTTCCACTTCGATGGGATTTTTCTTGGTTTTAGTTGTGGCAATCGGTGTGTTTGCCTGGTAGATTTTGTTCTGAAAATTATCCACCGTTACAAATAAAACTGCATTATCTTACAATACCAAAAGAATCTGGCATCTTTTATCAATGAATTCAATAAAAAAACTGAATCGGCTTCGTACCAATTTACTTGGTTTGGGCAGGTTATCAGTAGACTTTTTCTGGCATAGCGACATGTTTCAGCAAGTTGTCAATAGACCTGAAGCTCATTCTGGCCTAGCGACATGTTTCAGCAAGTTGTCAATAGACTTGTAGCTTTTTCTGGCCTAGCGACATGTTTCAGCAAGTTGTCAATAGACTTGTAGCTTTTTCTAGCCTAGCGACATGTTTCAGCAAGTTGTCAATAGACTTGTAGCTCATTCTGGCATAGCAAAATGTTAATGATGACCATTTATAACGAGTTCCAATCCATTTGAATGGATGAAATTGTTTCATGTAAATAATGTTTTAAGCGTTACGTATCACTCAGACATGAAGCAATAGGTAACTGGGACTCATATATAAAGGTTGGCGCAGTGCCTGCAGGTTGAAAGTAGTTAGACTTACTACAAATATCGATTTCAATTAGATTTAGACCCAGCGATTAACCTCCGTAAACACCTGTTGCACTGCAGCACTTCACAAGACGCCGACCACGTTTTGTCATGCGTTGACTCTTGGAACTGCCGCTCCAATCAAAAGACGGTGTATTTTACTTCCAAATTAGGTCTTGCTGTCAAGCAAATTTTTCTCGCTGATGGTTCATTCCACTTGCGGATGTTGAAAAAAATAACAAAAGGTGTGGTTTAAAGTTAAAGTAACCCGAAGGCGTGATTAACAATGAAGAACGTTCTGTCAATTATATTTTCCCGCGCTACATCTCAACGAAATTTCAGTCGACGCGCATTTTTTCGATGTGTTGGTTGCAAGCCAAAATCTAACTGAAATCGAAATTTGTAGTAAAATTAACGTATTCATGACCTTTTCCTACGAATGACTGTGACCTGGGCCAAAGATCATAAACCTGAGTTTAGAGACCAGTCTCAAATCTCAAGCATATGATTGGCTGTTGTCAAAAAACGCTTACCTCATCCATGACTGCATAATATATAGCATAGTTGCAGGTGAATCCGAGCCAGACCTTCTTTATGCCGCTGGAAAGTGAGCGATTCTTTACGTCATTAATCACGTTGCTAGAAACATATTCTTTAACCTGAAAAAACACACCACATCCCAGTCTTATCTGATAGGGGCACAACTCATAAAATAGTGAAACAAGAATTATTATTCTTGTTGTCACCGATGGTTTTGTTCATGCAGATGATATATTCCAAGTATTAAGTAAACAGGACAAGTATTTCAAAGTTAAAGGCAACATTAAACATTTCATCTTAGAGCTGCATTTAAAAGGAGCATAGTTAAAAAATAGTAAAACAGGAGTTATCATTTTTGTTGTCACCGATGGGGCTGTTCATTCAGATGACAATATATTTCAAATATTTTGTCAAAGTTATATGCAAAGTTTCATATTGAAGTTTCATTTGAAAGAGCATAACTCAAAGCAAGTGAAACAGGAGTTGTCACCGATGGCTTTGATCAAAAAGATGATATATTCGAAAAATTAAGTGAGTAGAATACAAATTGTTTATTAAACGTTAGTCAGCTTGTTTTGGATGTCCAATAAATAGACTTCTTTCCGACGTGTCTAATTCAAAACAGTATAATTTTAAATTACTATTAACATAAGTTAATGTTGGTCTAATGTTGATGAGATATAGCTAATTACCAGAACGCATTCCCCTGATCTGCCTGAACAAGTACCATCATTGTTAGTATTTAGATGGACTGCAACGGTTGTTTTAGTTTCTGCGTCCGTCGGATCAGCTGTCAACTTTCTCGTGTGATTGAGCAAATATAAACTGAAATAAAACAATTTTACACGTTCATCAAGGACAGTTCGCCGAAAGCTATTAAAGCAGTTCAACTACTACAGGGCCTGATTGTGAGCGGTACAGGAAGACCACGCCCTCTATAGCCCCTAGTTTGCTGTTGTTTCAAAATAGAAAGAATATTTGACAAAACCACAAAAAGGACAAAAGTCCTACAAAAAAATAATTACCTCGCTCGTTGATTGCTTTAAGAATGTAGAAAGAGGATGTTTGCTACTTTAAGTTAGATTATTTACTTTTTGATAAATATTCTAGAACAAATCATAAATACAGTTCACAAAATCGTGCAAAAACAGATTTTCCTGTAGGTAGTTGTTATAAACCATTTGAAAATACTGCAAAATTAGTTTTCAATAAGAGTTTGAAGGTATGTAATTCTTATGGTCATTTTTCCCATGTATTTTTTTATGTATCGGAATAAATTATTCTATATTGTATACCTGCATTAAATCAACATTCGGACTGGTCAGAAATTCCAGTAAAAATGGATGGTTAGAACATCGGCTATATCTACTACATAGTGCATTAAAATATATTAAACTTTCATACGATAATATGTAAACTGTTCAGAACACTATTAAATCAAATCAATGTGACTGACTTACGTTGTGCTTGTATTGTCAATAATGGCGTAGGATAAAAAGAACGGATTGTATTCTATATCACTAGCTCGCAAATTGAACAGCCCTGAAAAGTGCACCAAACACAAGTTATTATATAGAGATTTATTTCTAAGAAAGTCATTTCGTATTCACACACGCAGCAATGATAAAGAATAGAGAGCAACAATCACGGATGCGGTAAGAACTATTGACTAACTTAAAAGCTGTTGCATATAAATAAAACTGCTTTTGAATTAAGTCTCCTTTTCAATAAACTGTTCCCCGTGCGTGAAATAAGCCTTAATATTAAATATATGAGTAAGTGCGAATTTATGTCGATGTGAAAGTTGTGGGCGACAAGTATACTTACAGGCAGTCTCGTCAAGTCCTGTTACCACTATCATGTCTACCTTCTTCTCCGCCATGGCCGCCCTCATATCACTCACCTTGTCCTGCCAACTACGACCTGAATCATACAAAATTTCACATATAATTTTTTTAATCCGAACAGTGGTCGGTTTACGAAATAACATACTGCATTAAGGGCTTTCCACACTCCTTCCAACACGTTTATCGATAAAAAGAAAATCATAAAATTCTCAATAATGGCAAAATGCCGTTCCATGAAACTTTGCACAAATGTATTTTCTTGTCAGTATTATTGCACTCACGTGGGAATTTAAAATTATGTTTTGTATCGATTAGTTTTTGTGAATTTATGTAAATAGAATTTTAAGGAATTTTTAGGTCTAGCTTTGTTTCTTTACTTTTTCTATCGTGTCTTACTGTATGCAAAATAAAGATACATTAAATTAGTAACATTCATTCGTGCAAATTTTCATTGAACGGCATTTTGCCATTAATGAGATTTTGATAATTTTCTTTTTATCGATGAACAAGTTGGGATTAGTGTGGTAAGCGCTTAATTGACTCAGTATTTTACGTGGTTTCATCTGCACAATGTATCTACTTGAATAAAATATATCCAGAAGAAATTACAGTAAAAGAACTTTTTATGAATTGTTATTTCAGTGACATAAAATTGATATATTATTTACACTCAAGAAAGCCAGCTACAGTCATCAAAACGTATGTCTTGCTGCCGCGACCGGCCTTCATTTGTACACAATCGGTACCTTGCATGCGAACTCTAGCTGTATTTGCATTGAAAGAAGTGTCTTGCTATTGTTTTCGGCGTTGATGGTACTCCATCGGTACCTGACCTACGATCTATGACGACGATGCGTGTATGCCATCGGTATCATACCGGCATACGAGTAATTACCCTGTGTGCATTTATACATGTTTCTGACCTATCATTATTTGTTCGTCATGCTTACCTGCGAACTGCAGAGGAAGTGCATTTATGGGTGTGTCCGGCTGACGAGGTCGGCCAATGTTTGTACTCCAAAAATAATCAATCAAGTCATTCATTTGAACCATTCCTATACCCGACTTAGCTAAGTCTTCTTTGTATGTCTTCCAATCAGCTGCATAATCAAAGCGATCAAATCGTGAAAAGTAAGTTAACATAACAAATAACGCATTCTTGGCAAACGATACAAGTAAAGATGTTTTTAAATTCTGTGTACATTTATATCCATGAAGTCTGCAGGAAATCAGTTGTTGAAGACAGATCAAATTTGAACACTTTCTGCTCTCTTTTCCTTTCTGCTTTTTGACTGACCGCGTAGAGCGGGCGGGGCAGTGCTTGGCTATTCCCGAAATGCATATTTATTCCCCGCCGCATAGCGGCTGGGGGATATAGGAATGCTCTTCGTACGTCCGTCCGTCCTTCCGTCCGTCCCTCCGTCTGTCCGTCCGTCCGTCCGTCCTTCCGTGCATGCACATTTCGTGTCCGGTCCATAAATTTTCAACCCCTAGAAGGATTCCATGAAATTTTATTCAAATGTTCTCCCCATCAAGACGACATGCAGAACCCATGTCCCAACTTGGCCGGCTCAAGGTCAAGGTCACCAGTAGTGTTTGAAGATTTGAACCATGTATTTCGTGTACGGTTCATATCTTCAAAACCCCTAGAAGGAATTTCATGAAACTTTAGTCAAATGTCAGCCTATGAAGACGATCTGCAGAACCCCTGGAATGAATATCATGAAACTTAAGTGAAATGTTCAGTTCATGAACCTGATGTGCAGAACCCATGTTCCAACCTGGCTGGCTCAAGGTCAAGGCCGCCTGTGGTATTTGAGCAGGTCAATACTCTGAACACGACATACCCTTGCACTTGAATTGGCTTCCACCTGCCTGTCCGTTGCCCAGAGCTATTGTTTAATTTGCTCGTAACCATCCATAACCTTTCCCACATTCACATCCGCGGCGGCGGATATTGCTGTCGTTCCGATTGCATTGTTAACTTATACATTAGTTTGGTTTTGGACTGTATTGAACGTATGCACTATTATGACACTAAACTCTGTTAAACACAGTACGAGCATAACATGTGAAAATACGTAGACTTGATTGTATTGAGCCTAAAATAGGTAATATGTTCAATTAATCTTTGAATTTTGAATTTTAAAAAATTATGACGGCTGGACTAAGAAACTGTATCTACCTTTTGAGAGATGCTGTATGTATTTTGAAATAGTGACGTAAATAAAATCTTTAAGAACAAAACTTGTGTCTATTTGCCGTGCAATTAAACGAATACCTTTGTAAGATGATCGGCCTTTTTCTTAGAAATATTAAACTGTCCTGATAAATGAGCAGACAGCGGCGAACTCTGTGTCTGCTCATGCACCTGAATACGAGCACACTTGTAATAGTTTAATAAACTGCTTTGTTTTGACGACATTCAAGACTTACAAGAAAAACACTTTGGAATGTTCTTTACTACTCACAGCTTCCAACAAGTAATGGGTTAGCTCCAAGACGCTCGCCGGAACGCAGTTCCTTCTTCAGCCATTCTATCATTGTAGGGACGCCAGGTTCTCCTTATGTATAAAGTAAACACCAGTTATTATATTTGCTCCACATTAATGAGAAACGCCACTATGATAACTTACCAGAGATTTATTTCCAAATCAACGCAGGACAATTTCGATTTTGGCATACAGTTAAGAGTTAATCCAATTCTGGCATAAAAAAACAACAATAATAATTATGCATTATATGTTAAAATGTAAAAAAAAGATCACATATATATTTAGGAAAAATCTTTTCTGCAATATGATGTAACATAATTTTATAAATCCATTTTTTGATGGCTCTAAATCTGAACCTTATTTAGAGATATGCGTTTACTTACGAAACCTAAAGGACTGGATGTGCCTATCACAATGACAACACGTAAGTATTGTTTTTACTTACGCATGCGCATGAGTGTCCAGTAGCAATCCAAAGTAGCTTCCGCTTCCAAAAAGTATCGCCCGTCTGTCCATAGTGCTGCTTTGTTAATTGTTACCACAGCAAATCCTGCAAAATAATATTCAATGTCGATTGTTGAATTCTGTTTCGGACTGACGTAAATGGTATTATCCGGAGTTAAAGTAAACACGCATCAATTAATGACGCAACTCCCTATCAGCCCAAACAAAAACAAAAAGTTAATGGTTTTGATTTCCAAAATACTAGAGACTAAAATTACCACCAGTGGTATAACCGTCTTGGAACAGCCATTTTGGTATCTCCAGTAAGTGACCAGTATATCCTGAAAGGGACATGTTGACTTAACATACTGGTAGTGTCACGTTGATATTAAATTTGGAAATGAAATACATAAAGCTAGGTCCTAATAATAAGTCGGCATATACAAAATAGTTTTATTCTTCATTCGGACACGTAATTTACAGTGCACCGCTTTCAAGATGGCAATTCTTCATTGATGCCTAACCTAAATCTAGACTAGTCGCAATTTCATTCAATCAGATGCTTGAAATTTAGTGTGTTCTCCAATTTTAGTTGAACGATTTTGGGCTCTATACTATCCTTTTTCCTATGGACAGTATAAACATTAATTTGCTTCTTCACTACTGCCGACTCCCAAGGGCAGTTGATAATAACAGCAACATCTGAAGGGACGTACCTGCAGATCCCTGGAATCCAGAAATATACCCTCTCCTTTTGTCGTACTGTGACGGGTACTCGCTCTGGAAATGACAAGGATTTAGTAATGCATCATGACAGGCGGATACCTTGGTCATATTGTACACTTTTAGAGATTGTACAAGTAAAGATGGAGAACGGTAACATCGAAAAAAGAGCAAGTGGTTGTGTTATATAAGCCATATTCCCTATAAACTTGCATATATCTATTAGTGTGGGGATATTTCAGTTAGGTAGTGGATATAAATAGAGTAGTTATTTATTTTATTCAAAATGTATGACAATATATAAAAGTGTTAAATGGTTAAAAACATGTGAATCAAGTTAATTAAAATTAGAATTGTTAATTGTGTACAGTGTACAGATAATATTACAGTAACGGTAAGCTTATGTTTCTGCCGTTATCAGTATGAATGCACACGTATCTATTGTGATCAAATTGTTATCAAACTGAAATCTGATTATTTCATCAAAGTAAAAAGTAGAAAAAAGTAACTATAATGTAATCATTATTTGTTTTTAGCAAAGTAAGTGTAATATAGTCATTAGAATTGAGAAATGAAGTAATAATACTGTAATGATAACTTGTTTAAGCAAAGTAAGTGTAATATAATAAAGCAAAGTAAGTGTAATATAATCAATCATAACATTTGAGAAATAAAGCAATTATAATTTTACATATATATTCATATATCTGTATATATATATATCAGTTGTCGTGGCCGAGTGGTTAAGGCGATGGACTAGAAATCCATTGGGATCTTCCCGCGCAGGTTCGAATCCTGCCGACAACGCACATTATTTTATGGTAATTATAAAATAATAATTGGTTAAAGCCAACTAATTGTTATATAATCAATCTATATTTGAGAAATTATTTAATGAAATGATATGTAATTTTCTCTATCGAATATGAAGAAGTGAACTTTTACATAGAAAAGCAAAATTCCGACATTCATACGACGCAAATAGAAAGCCTTCAACGTTTACAGGTACCACGTAGGACACCTACGTTCTGCTCGAGGTTTTCCGGTACCAGTGTGCAGCTAACTTTTGAGGCCAATCCTAGCAGTCAACGCGACCAGGAGTCTTCAACTCTTGCTTCTCGTGCTAGTCTTTCAAGCATTTTCGACAGCAGTGCTTAGTAGCTTCCGGCGCAGCTGCCATCGATAACAAATGGATTTGGAAGATGAGTATTTATTAGATAACGTTAGTAGTTTTGAAAATAAACAAGAACTTTTGGCTTTTGACGAAAGATCAGTATGCATACGAGTCTGAACAAACAATAAATTATTGTTTGGGGACGCTAGAGGCAAATCTTAGATTTCAAAAAATCTATGTTTTTTTCCGAAACAATAAATTCGTTTAAAAAACGAATATTCTGTTAGTAAACCAAGGATTTTGGGTGATAAAATTTATATATACTCAGGTTATCATTTCGTAGAAATTGCCTTATAGCATATCAAGTTTCGATGGATTTCTTGGCCCGACAAAAGAGGCACAACAAAATATTTTAAGTCCTTATTGTTATCACTAGTTTTTTCTGCAAGTGCTTTAGTTTTTATTACTGTGGTATCATTTAATTTCGCCGGCACGAAATTTCGCGCAATCGCCGAAAAAGACTGTTATGCGCGGACGTAAATTCGCGCAAATCCAAATTTTCAAAATAAAAAAATTATTATCGATATTTTACCGACCGTTATCAATACCTATTGTTTATTTGAACACGCGAGGTAATCATGTGTCAGTTGGCCCCCTGTCAATTACCACTTCCTTTGTTAGTCAATTATCGGACCGCTGTTTATTCGGCGCCGCTAATAGACACGCGACCCGTTTGATCCATCTATCTGGATCATTAATATCATAATTGGCATGTTAAATTTCGTACCCGTTTTATGGTCTTAAGTGTCAATTAATTGCGAAACAGTTACTCAAAAAAGTGTTGATAAATTAAAAATGAGATGACAACGATATTGTGTGGTAAAACGTGACCTGACCTTAATGCGCGGACTAAATTGTCGTTCAAGTCTTGAAGTAACATTAAGCATATTCCAAAATAAATTCGACAGTTATAACTAATTTTATTTTCTTTATTAATGAAATTATTCGATACTTCTAATTTATATCAAATTGCGATACGGGCAACTATATATAAAGTGAAGGTCCATTCGGACAAAGCACGTTTCGGATACGTATGTGGAACTTTTTGGTTAAATTTTAGCTTAGGTTTTAAATTCGCGCACTGACCCGAGCGCGAAATACGCGAAAATTAAGCCATCGCTAAATAAAATGATACCACAGTACTAAAATTGTCCGCCCTTTGAAAACAAAAAGAAAGGGCGAAGGCAAAGATCTCTGCGTTTGCTCGATGCTCGATGCGTTTGTCACTGACTGTGGTTTTGATAACACTTTACGATTGGGTTAAGTAAGTAAAAGGTTAGATCCTATCTGGTTTTATCTAAACACTAACAAGAATGTTCGAACACTCTCCTCGCAGTCAACAAGTAACTGTGCGATCAGAGTCGCTTTAGCGTGCGTTTCGTAATGACTTTTGGTTGGGGGAATTTTAATCACGTTCATAAACATGGACATAGCCACAGATCCTCTTTGGGATTTTTATATTAAAATTTAACATTAAAGAACAGATTAATTTCTGGTGCATTGAACTTGTAAGCCTGAGTTAGATCAGCGCTCTAACACGAGAGTCGTGTATTCATATGCTAGGTCGTATGCTTATTGAGACAGCATATTGTATAGCCCGCTGTTCATGGTCACCTGGCGAATTGTTGCGCTCTTTCAGTTTGAGTGAATTAGCCTCGGCGGGTTTTAGAGTTCTTAAATCATTCTCATGTTCATAAGGAGAACATGATAAAATGATTTAATAACAATCAATCTTTTAGCAGGTTTATCCCAAAAGGTGAATATAACCAGTTATATCTTATCGCTTATGATACATTTACCTATTGTGTAAAGTATTCCGTTACCATAGAAATGCAATGGATATCCAGGTTGAAAATGAACGAATTATTTGTTCAAAAGTGTAAATTAGATGATTGGTGTGCAAGTTTCGAAATATTAAAAGTTTTCATGATGGGGAGTTTTATAGTTTGATAGGTTTGCGTCCGATCGCAACGCTTATTATTATTGTTTTTGGAAAGAAGTTTGCGCCAGTGTGGACCATTTTCAGAGTATTGGTTCAATAATTTGGGACTTTTTGTTCCCCAGATCTGTTATTTCTTGACCAAATTCACAAAATGATCAAGGATAAATCTCAAGGTGTTTTGATCGTACTGGCTTTCAGCACCTTTTCGGCTAGTTTTGTAGACGCACGGATTACTTAGGTCAGAAATTTGTAGATTTTATAGTTCTTTCTTCTAAAAAGCACATTTACACTAAGTTTAAAAATAGCAGAGGAATATTTGGCGATCAAGATTCGCTTTTTTAATATGCTTCATAGAGTCCGTTCTAATTCATATATCTTGACTGTTTATCGACTGGTTCGATCAACAGTCCGGCGTATCTTAAAGCAGACACATAATTCACGAGATTAACTTGTTTCGCGTAGCAGCTTTGAGAATAGCATAACTTGGTTTGTCAGTCTTGAGAATAGCATTACCTTGCTCGGCAGCCTTAAGAATAGCATAACTTGGCTTAGCAGCCGTGAGAATAGCATTACTTGGATAGGCAGTCGTGAGAATAGCATTTCTTGGCTTATCAACTTTGAGAATAGCATTTCTTAGCATTACAATCTTGACAATAGCATTACTTGGCTTTGCAGCCGTGAGAATAGTTTTGTTTAGGGATGAAGGACCCGAAAATACTTTTGCTAGTTTCGGCTGAACCGAGAATAGTTTAACTTTGAATAATGTTATTTAGTTCGTTAGACTTGAGTACGGTTTAAACTTTATGCTTAGTAGCCCTGATAATAGCATCATCTGGCTCCACAGCCATGATAATAGCATTGTTTGGCCCCGCGGCCATGAGAATAGCATCGGTTGACTCCGCAGCATGATTATAGCATCGTTTGGCACCGCAGCATGATTATAGCATCGTTTGGCACCGCAGCATGATTATAGCATCGGCTAGCTTCGCAGCATGATTATAGTATCGGTTGGCTTTGCAGCCATGAGAATAGTATCGGTCGACTCCGCAGTCATTAGAATAGTCTCGGTCGGCTCCGTAGCCACGAGAATAGTATCTGTTGGCTTTGCAGCCATTAAAATAGCATCGGTTGGCTTTGCAGCCATGATAATAGTATCGGTCGGCTCCGCAGCCATGAGATTAAGAGATAAGCATTTTTTTGGCTTTACAGCCATGAGAATAGCATCGGTTGGCCTTGCAGCCATGAGAATAGTATTGGTCGGCTCCGCAGTCATGAGAATAACATCGGTTGGCTTTGCAGTCATGAGAATAGCATAGGTTGGCTTTGCAGCCGTGAGAATAGCATCGGTTGGCTTTGCAGCCATGAGAATAGCATCGGTTGGCTTTGCAGCCATGAGAATAGCTTCGGTTGGCTAGATGCAGCCATGAGAATAGCATCGGTTGGCTTTGCAGCCATGATAATAGCATCGGTTTGCTAGATGCAGCCATGAGAATAGCATCGGTTGGCTTTGCAGTCATGAGAATAGCATCGGTTGGGTAGATGCAGCCATGAGAATAGCATCGGTTGGCTTTGCAGCCATGAGAATAGCATCGGTTGGCTAAACGCAGCCATGAGAATAGCATCGGTTGGCTACGCAGCCATGAGAATAGTATTATTTGGATTTATAAATGCTAGAATATTTTGATCGGCTTAGCAGTTTTGAAAACAGTATTTCGTATTATCAGTTTTCATATTTCTTTTTTACGTACGTTTATAAAATTTTAATGTTTAAACGAACTCGGGGATCATAATTTTTGATCGGCTAAGCAGATAATCATTAGGATAGGTAATACACATATCAGAGTTATTCTAGTACTCGTATTAGGATAACTGTTAATCCATTGATTTTGTTATAATGAGTTTCATTTTTTCGAGTATAACAACTTTAATAATTAATTATTTATGGAAAAATGACTGGTATCATTTAAAATGTGTACATGTCTGTTTTTGCAGACCAAGACGAGATAGACGAGCGGCCGGACGTTCTGGTGGGCCGCGTCGACCCTACTCCCGGAAAGTATCCTCCAGTCAAGAGCGGAAGGTACGCTAAATTGAAATCAGTTTTTATATAAGCCTGTGAAAAGAAGAAAAAAGAACCTATGACAATTGGTTGGAATCGGTTTATCACGATTTTTCAACAGAAGTTTATATTTTATCACGGAGAACAATTTCTGCTTAATATTAGCATCTTCTGGTTTTTACGCAGTTTTGAGTTGTTGAACGTACCACGAAGTGCTACAATAATCCATAGGTCACACACGAAGTGTTTATACGTAGAGTTCTTACTGGGGACAAAGTACGGCTCGTAACAGCACGAACAGGAACTTCATTAAGTGGTGAACCGACATAAACACTTACCTTATTCCGCAATGAGAGTGATTCACAGTCATCGCTGAACATGTAACGGATGTTACAAATTAATGCTTGCGTTTTTTTCGTATGGCGGATCTTTCGCCAATGCCAATTAAGACGGCAAAGATCGTACATGCAAGAGACATGGACGTTGGGTCAAAGAGCAAGCAAAAGATGGTTGTGCTAAAAACAAACTCGAGGAACGTTTACTTGTTTCACGACGTACTGGTTTACAATTTTTTTTCTTGCAGATATGTAATTTGGCGCTTTCATGTTTGCTTGAAGTCTTTCGATAATTTTAACCCGTTCTTTGAATTCAGTCGGCATCCAAGGTCGCTCCCAACAAATTAAACATGTTAAATGTCGGATTTTGTGTTTCTTTAAGGCTTTGCCTTCAGGTATATAGATTACTTACACTCCAATCCAGTTGGAGATTGACGTAGGGGGAATATAATTTTCTGCGTTTGAACGTAGTGAATTAGAAGAAAATTATTTCCCCCTGTCTGTGTCCAATGGATTGCTAGATGGCTCTTTCTTCGCACGGGCTTTTCGGGTTTTTATAACCGCGTGGTCATTCAGCGCTTGGACAGCCGACAATGACAGACGAAAATTTTAATTTTAATGTAAAAGACTTGGTATATTTCAAAGCGCCAAATTACATTAATAATTGCAAGCCTGATCAATATGTCTTTGAATGGTATTTATTCCATTCAAAATATGGTATATTTAGGGGTTCTTGTGTACCTAGTGCTTAAGTTGAAAGAAATATTACCATTGTATTTATTATGGATTTATGTAACAATGTTATGGTATTGTCAGTCGGCATCCAAGGTCGCTCCCAACAAATTAAACATGTTAAATGTCGGATTTTGTGTTTCTTTAAGGCTTTGCCTTCAGGTATATAGATTACTTACACTCCAATCCAGTTGGAGATTGACGTAGGGGGATTATGTTTTATGACACAAGCTTTCAAATAGATGAACGGAATTGTATTTTAGTAGTAAGATATTAGTAAGACTGTTATATGAACTTAGTCAGTCGATTGTCCAGATGCTAACTCGAATACAGCAAAGTATTTCATAAAGTGTTTGTTACATATTTTGAGTTTTAGAAACTATTCAGGTAAAGTTAAAAGTCGTAAATGGAGTGTTACTAAAAGGAATACATGTTTAAAGTAATTGTAAAACAATCGTTACATTTTCCAAAGTAATCGCCAGAGGTATGCCGCTGTAATAGTAGTAGCAAGAACATATAATTACCTGATGTTCGTCTTCAGCAGGCACGAGATAAGCTTGAATACCAGCTGTTGAAAAATGACTTCTTAGTACTGCTAAACGGTCCCAAGTGTTCACTCGGGTGGACGGAGCCGATGCATTCTGAAAGCAGTCAAACAATCAGTCACACAATCTGGGCTGAAGGTTATAAAACTGAGATTGAAAACCAGTCTCAAATCTCAAGCATCTGATTGGCTGAAATGGCGACCAGTCGCCATTTCAGCCAATCAGATGCTTGAGATTTGAGACTGGTTTCCATGCTCAGTTTTATAACCTTGGGCACTGTTTATGCGGTTATGTAGAAATCAGCTATCATGGAAATATTAATTCATAATAAGTTTGGTCAAGTATATTGTAATATAATGGTCTATGTGCACGAAAGGATATTGCACTATTATGACTTTTTACCAGTGGATCTTCTCTTTGGTGATTTAGGTTCGACAAAAAACAATTAAGAGAGTTTTTTTCATTTTAACGGTCATCGGATCAGATTTTTCCCGATTAATGATTCAGAAGGAAGTATCGGTAGTGAGAATTTTCGTATTGCTAAATTACTAACATTTCAGTGTGATTTCAGAGAGCTAGAGAAGTGATATTTGGTCCAAGATATTTAGTGGTAAAAATAACCAGCAGTCAAATAGTTTATTTGATTTTCGCTCTGACAGTTAATGCCAAAAACAAACAACAATACATTTAATTTGCAATGGGTTCAGTTAAAAAGTTTAAATGATTTTGGCCCTACTGGGGAGCTAACCCTTACGGCGACAACACCAAGCCATATAATCTCAATTACGCTACCGAATAAGCTAGCCGGGACAACCACCCAAAATATTGATCGGATAATCCTGATGTATAGCAGAATTGTTACGATATGACGTGCTACCAAATTGAAATGCTCTAATGTTTGGAAGGAAGGTTGATAATGGGTAACCTTTTAAATGATATACAAATGATATACCTGTCTCTAGTTGCTGCAAAAAGACTGATTCTGAGATTCTAGTATAAAATCTGGCATCTGGACCGAGATGTGCCGATAAACATCAAGCAGCGTTGCTCTCCGTGGAATATTATAATGTTAAGAAATGTTTCACATACCGGTTTACAGCTATCCCAGTTGCCAGCCTCTAGGTTGACGGTCTCTCTCTTCTCTCGGGACGCAGTTGCCAGCACTGTGACAATAAAGACTATACTAAATAAAATAATGAAAGGGCGCGATTTTTATATTACGAAATGGGGATCAAAATAATTGGAATTTTGACGTACAACGAAAAGTATTTCTTAAACTTAAAAAAAAACGATCAGAATAATAAGTAACATCTGATACACATAATAAAATATATACCAGACCGAGTGTCCTTGTTGAATATTGGCTAAGGAGACCCAGCCCGTGCAGAGCCCGGGTGTGTTAGCGCAAGGGGAATCAATTTTAAAAAAATATTTTTAAAGTGTTCCAATATTAATTTATATTGTTGATAATATACTTCGATAAGTTTTGTTTCTGTTTTGTGTTTATTTTGTTGATGTTATTATTTGAATAAAATTGAATTTCGAGAGCTTCTAAAATCACTGCTTCAAAAGTGAATGTGACCTGTTGGAAGATTAACTCAGTGTACATGATCGCGTTGGCAATATACAAGTACATTCCTTATATAATGTCTTCTCTATACACAGATACAGGTGGATTGTAAGTTATGTTTCAACACATTAATATTGATGAACTATCTAATAAACGGTTCCAACATCAACAAAATGGTATTATCTTTAGCGCACTCCGGTGAAGTTATATGACTTGAGAGACTATTGAGATGTTTGTGGTATTTGTTTTTTCCATGAGTCTTGACAATCACTACCAGAGAGAGAGAGAGATAAAGACAGACAGACAGACAGACAGACAGACCGACCGACAGACAGACAGAGCTGCCGAGAGAGAGAGAGAGAGAGAGAGAGAGGGAGAGAGAGAGAGAGAGAGAGAGAGAGAGGCACAGGCAGAGAGAGAGACTGGCAGAGGCAGAGAGAGAGACAGAGAAAGATAGAGAACAAATAATAGCAGCGTGAGCAACATTAACGATATCATTTGTTATCAAGCCTTATTTATGCTCTAGTATTATAATAAACCTTCATTTGTTACGTGAAAAATGGTGTTATTTAAAAATTCATATTTTACTGCCTAACCAGTATTATTGTTAATATTATGTTCCCTTAAATTTCGTTTGCATTTAAGAAACGAAAGCTCCTGCTACAATGTATGCTAGTAAACTCAGAAATGACTATTTAAACTAAAGGAATGTAAAATGAAAAGAAGATTATTGTTTATTCACAAAAATATAAGCAATGAGTGGTATGGATGATTGTGGTAAAAAAATAATCGTGCAAAAACGGTATCTGTACCATTGCAATAAGAAGGAATTATACCGTTTTTGCACTAAGGTGATTATATGTGTTTATTTGCTGTTCTAATTATGACGATGATCATAGATTTTTGTTGAATCAGCAGAATGTATGTTCCGCGTTCTTCATTATGTCTGACAACATTACAGGTACACAACTTGCAGACTTATGATAACACATTATTGCCACTAATGAATGCGGAACCTGCATATCATAAAAATCATATGTAGCATAATTACATTTGTAAAAAAGATCCAAGAATATTACACATAACAAGGAAAAATGATTAATCTGGCGCACTCTTTAATTCTGTCCAATGTGATAGTTCTAAACCGTGGATTTTTTTAATTGAAATAATAAATTGCTTTTTTTGTCGATTCATAATTGGTTTCGTGGATATCAATGCAAAGGTTACTAAAGTTTGTCTTATCATTTACATTTGTTTTTGAGATGTTATACATGTTTGAATCTTGGAACGAAAGCGATAAAACGACTTGTACCACTACCGTGTATATTTAATGAAAAGAAAAGAAACATCAAAATCGTAAAGAATAACAAAATGAAGCCAATGTGATCCCAGTTAAATATGTATTATCAGCAGTGTATATACTTTAACAGATGGTTCCGTGCTGTTCTGGACATTGAAGCATAGAATAGGAGATAGTTTATATTGATAAGACATATGAAAAAGTAATTAGCGAGATAATATCCCTACAAAAACGTTATAATTGCAAACAATTGCTCACAAAGCGAATGTTTATTGTTATCCTAGATCTAAACAGAGAAAGTGGTTGCCTGTTGCCATAGAATGCATCATTTGGCTCTGGTATTATTTATTTATTTATTTATTTATTTATTTATTATAAGATTTTGATTGTTTCCTGTATTCAAATGAACCTTTGAAACCCACTGAAGTTGAAAAATACGAAATAATACCAGGCTCGTTTCATCTGATTATTTTTAAGTTGAAGAAATAAATGCATTTGTTATGCAGTAAAGATTTACAAATTTTTACTATTTTGCAATACTTATCAGTGTTGATCATTTAAACAATAAGAATACGAAATCCAACCAGAAAAAGTAACAAAGACCCAGAAGGCCAATCTTAATCTCAATTAAGATGTTGTAAAATTGTTAAGTCGTTTATTTGATATCAATAGTGATCTTGATAACTATGTTTCACACAATTGAATTGACAGTTTAAGTTGAGCTTTCCGACTGGCAGCTTATATGATATTCCATTAGAAATAAATTTGTTGTGAAATGTTTAAATAGATGAAAAGTGAACTTTGAAAGCCGACGAACACGACAAATATGAAAATATTGCAGGCTCGGTTTGATTGAGCCTGTTTACGGGCAATAATGGAAATGTATGTTACTGTCCACGCCGCCTAGTCCCGGGTTGAGCGCAACTCAATATTTACACCAAAAAAAAACAGTACAACTTTGATCCATCCTAAACGATGGTATGCATATGACGGTGAACATGGAACCTTCAATGTGGTATTTTCATATTAATACCATTCCATGTTCAGCGGCGTATGGTCCCCAGGTAAAGGAATGGGTTTGCCCTAAACGAGAAAACAATGGGCGGAACTAAACAGAATTTAGACAGGGGATCTGAGAATATAAATCCTGCATATCACAGACAACGCCAAAGGCAAAATTTAAAAAGCAGGAAGTATATCCTAGGGGTGATTGAACAATATCCGAACCTGTATATGCTGAGATATTGAAATCACCCATCTATAAACTGGCCGAAATATTCAAACAAAGGCAATTTTAGAAGTACTATTGACATAGTACATAGATATCGTGCTCAACGACCTTCAAAGGACGTAACTGATAACAGCACTGATTGAATGTACGGGGAGACTATTATTTTTATTTTATAAAAGTGAACATAATTATTTGTAACTGCATATGATTTTCCGTTGGTTTAATAAAACTTTTAAAATAAAATGTGGTATTCTTCCGCAAATAGAACTGTGTCAAAAAGAGCACATTAAATAGTGGAGAATCCGGGTAGCGATCTGTTCATCCGGATCGGATTTCCATAAGGACATTTGAAGAGCTTTGAAACATATATTGGAAGGAAGCTTAATCTATGTGTGCGCTTTGGACATACACATTCAGCATATCTCTGCCAACCTGAAATGCAGTATGCAAAAAAATGCCACCAGGCCTAGCATTTCGCACGAGTTTGCAGATCAGTGGAAAAGAGACGGGAATTAAACAGATCATGTAAAAGTGACAAAGTAAAGATGACAGAGTTCATTCACCGAAAAACTGAGGAAGCCACACTACCGTTTAATACACCGAAGATGATTTGATCTTTGAAATGCAATTTAACACTTCAGAAGACTAGATTTGGAAATGCTTCAGCGAGAAAAGGATGCCATGAAATGCATAACTGCATAAATATACGTTTGGAAGATGATCTGTGGGATAGTCGTTTACTGTGTATCGTTGTACATGAATCATTATAAGAAAGTGCTTTGAAATATGAATGCTTAAAATGAATATCAGGGCTTATATTCCAAGCTTTCTGTCGAAGAACAGAAGTTTTAAACGTTAGACAGTACTTTGAAAGACAAGGAAGCACATCTTCGTCAAAACTTGATGTTATTCGACAAAAAAGAAACAGAAGGTTTACAGAGAATCTGTTTTTATGATTATTTGAGAGATCATATTATTTACCTCGAAAAATATATGTCTTCGATGACAGCAGGCAGAATTCAACGACCGATTATGGGAACACAACTGAGCTTAAAATCGTAAAAATGATATGAATGATAGAAATGAATGACGAAGAAAGTTTTTACAATAACAAATGATGTTTTATTTCAACTACATAATTCTCCAGCTTACATAAGGAATGTAAGATCTTGAAGTTAATATAAATTCCATCAAAAACAAAAATGAAAAATCTCGATCCTCTATCCACTAGCAATCGGGGATACCGACGCAGAGCAAAGATGATGAGAAGAGGTGGTTATCACCTGCACATAATTCTTAACTAAAGAACATATTTTAATTTGGGAAAACATAATGTTATCTTCGGTATTTTGGGGCATATAATTGAATCGTTCGTATATACAATAATGTTATTTGGTATTTGTATTCGTTATATTTTAATACTGCTGAAGTTTATTGTTACATGCAAATTAGTACATTATGTTCTACATTTCGCAGGAGGAGTAGGTAGTGTTATGCAGTAGAGTTTTACTATTTTTTTCTTATGTTGCTAAAAATTTAAAGCAGTTAGTATCAGTGTTGATCATTACAGATACATAGATATGAAATCAAAACAGAGAAAGTAACATCTTAATATTTGTTAAGAGGTTGTAAACTTGTTTAGTCGTTACCGTTAAGTCCTTGGCATCTAAAGTGACAATAATGTTTTACTGAATTTTAATTGAAAGCTTATGTTGAGATTTTCGACTGGTAGTCCATAAAAACATTTTTGTTCTAAAATGCTTAAATATAGTATTTGGATATTCCAAATGTGAACATTGGTATTTGTAATTACAAATGGTTATCCGTTCTGGAACAAACTGATTAAAACTTTTGAAATTTGGAATAAAATACGTTATTCTTTTGCAAAAAGAACATTGCCAACAGATCACATTACAGCATTACACATAACGGCCTACTTTGACTAATGTTTACTTGACGCAAGACCCTGCTTTACAGACAGAATGGTTTGATCTGATCATTAAATAATGCAACATACAAATCTTTTTTCAACTTTTTATTTTATGTATTTCTTTTTGAAAAAAGTGTACATAATGTTTGACTTGTCTTATTGCAACAGATCAAAAGCACACTCAAACTCTGTGCAATAATTACTTTATCTATTTTGTTCCGGTATTGTTTTATTGTCTCTTTTTGTAAAGCCAGACAGCTAATTATATGTTACAGCATTTTGATAGTATATTTAGTCACAAATATCGTTTGCGAAGTATGAACTCAAAAATATCGCTGCCCATAGCACAGAGCATTAAACAAACATAGTGATCATGTAGTTGTCGCCCTGGGTAGGGCCATAATGCCGATCAAGTGGCCAGTCTCATTAAATAAAAAAGGTCAAACGAAAAGACGACCAGCTAAATAACACAAGGCGAAACAATGAAATAACACCGAGTGAAATTGCGTTAAATGGTTTAACAAAAAGACACAAAGCAAATGATCTCCACGCGGATTAACGCCGCACAACATAAAACATAAAAAAAACGGCAATCGAAAAGACCCAATGCGAAATAACTGCAAGACAAATCATGAAATCATGCATCGGAAATTAGCGCCGTGCAAAAGATAACGACAAAATATCGAAGCCAGAAAACACATGTTTAGTTTACATAGGGCGTACTAATCGTGACAACCTTTAGTATTGGCATTACAAATAGCTGCGGATCTTTTTCGTTATTTCTCGTGACGTTTTTCTTCTTTTCGTTTTTCGCGTGTCGACTTTTTATCGTTTCGTCTTTTCGCATGGCTTCATTTTGCGGCGAAATAATGAAAACAGGTAAATGACGGCATAGATCATCAATCATTTATTATTAACACAAAAAGATAAACAAATATGTGATCATTCAAAGAACATTGCATTTCTCAATCGCAAAGATGATACAGATCAAATACTGTAAATGAATGCAGTGTACAAAGCATCTCAACCGAAGTGTGTCCGCTTTAATATTGACGATAAGAAATTTGATACACAAATATAAAGTCATTAATCTGAGTGTTGCTTATAAATATTAAATGTTTTCGGTTTGGTGAAATGATACCACTTTGCACTGCAGTTCAAGATTCATATAAGGCATTAACCCGAGTGTTACGTATATATTTATTGTTTTCGGTTTTGGTGAAATGATACTACTTTCCTCTGCTGTTCAAGATTCATAGTTATCACTGTTGATGTTTATGTTAATTGCAGTGTGCAATGGTTACAATAATAGGAAAATACGTTACGTTCAGAGATCAGGCATTTATTCAGCATACACGCTCTTGTGGTATGTCAAAACATAAACAAGCATGATTGACGAGATACATCCTATGAAATACCGGCTACACTACGTTATAAGACAATTTCAATCAAGAGTTAAAGCTCAGACATACCTAGGTTTAACAAAAAGTTTAATTAACCTTTATAACCCTAGGAAAGAAAGATCAAATGAAAATGAAATTGGGACAGAGAATGTATTCTGTATTATTCATCATTCACCTGGGTAACGAAAAACGAACAAATGATGGAAGATTATCTCAAGGCTGCGAAACTGAAATAGTTTAACATTTCGTTAGTATTATTTGTTGTTAGTTAAACTTAATTCTCTAAAATAATATTTTAAAACGTGAGGTATATGTAAAAATGGAAATACATGTTTGTAAATATGAACTCACGGCAGTAGTAGTGATAAATTCTGCATGCCTGCAGTGATGCGACATACTGATGTACGCCTTATGCTTACAGCAATACACGTCACTTTGTTGTTGTCCTTTATTGCCACATAAAGAGTGATTACATGTTGTACTTAATTGAAACGGATGTTTTTGTTTTAACAAACTTTTACATGGAAAACCCGTTCAACTTATTAGAAAACTTTAACAACCGGACTTCTGAATTACATATTTAGAATAAATTTAACATTTATTAAGAAGTTGTTATTTTGGTGTGGTGTGGCCTGTCGAAAAAACACAACAATGCATTCAACAAGCTATTACCAATTTCATTTATACGAAAAAATGTTTAATAACACACAGAGAACCCAGTAATTAAGAAAATAACATATATATGAAAGAAACAAAATAATCTTTCTCAGTTGTATAGGAAATAAACGGACTTGTGTCCATACACATGTAAAACACTAATACACAATATAATAAACACCTTACCATTTCTTATTGCACCGTCTGGTTATGTGACACGAAATTCAAATTTGTTTGTAGGTTTGTCTTGAATATCTTGGCAATCAATAAGTATTAAACTCTTATGTAGCCAAGGTATATTCTTTTTTCTCCCAGGTGTCTATCTCATTAACGTTTATTTGTGTTTAGATTAATAGGAACTGAAGGTCTACAGTCGATGAATAGTGGCAACATGCGCTGTTTCCCGTCATAATAGAAAAATAATAATACGAGTTTCGCTTATTGCAGTTTTCTGAAGGGTTTTATTATAAATTTTTAGATGTATGCACCTAATGAATCCATAGCTTGCTCGTTGTCTTTTTATATTAATATCTTATAATTTTAAAAATATATAAACAGGATAACGTGAAATATATAATAATATTAATTTCAAATTACTGAAAATAATAAGCAGTTACATGTAATAACATGTATATCCCAACATAAAATTTGCAACCAGTTTGACAAAATCCTGTATAAATATTATGTAAATATTCTATATAAATTCATGTTGTGCTATGAAGAAGAAACATGTGTTGTCGCTATTCGGCAAAAATAAATAACACAAAAACGTATAGCTTTGTTGTACTCACCTGTAATCACAAGAAACACAAACCAACAACAATAAATCCGCATAATTAACATCATCCCGCACCTGAGCAGTAACTAACTTAAAGTGAAGTAAATCCTATACTATAGGCCTAGTATGTGATCCACTCTCATATAAATACCCTGTTTATTATTTGCATCCCGGTATATTTACTATATACCCCAGACGTTCGTTAAGGTTTACAATTCGAAACTGGCACAATACGTTATTTACAAATATGAAAAAAAAATTATTGTTTGAGATATAAAGATAATTAAAAAGCGTGTTAACAGTGACTCATTGACACATTTCAACGGCACATGAGCTTGCATACTTTAATTAATGCAAGTAAACTTGAAGTTAAATTATCTATTTTTTTTAGATCACTTTGCTTTATTTCAACAATATTTTATTTCATATTATACAAATTGATGACGAATTGTAATGCATGAAACATAAAATGATTTCAGCGAGATATTCAGATATATCATACAACGAAAACATGTTGGAAAATATGTTAGTATGTTAAAAAAAAAAGTTTAAATAACTTTTCTAAATAAGATTGATATATTAAACATAGGATAATGCATTTTGAAAACAACAACACTGGAAAAAATGGTTCCCAATGAATCTGATCATAAGAACATTAAAGAGATGTTTTATGAGGAGTTAATGTCATACTATTGTTTTTATTATGACTAAAAAGTGTATAATCATTTTTGGTGTTTTAGTATATGCCACCAACATGAAATGTTGTTGTAACGTTAAATGCCAATATAACTTTGGCTTGGCTTGCTGGAGAACTTTGCCTGATATGTTTAAATAGAGGTTAGTCAATATATAATTGATATTTTAATATAAAATATTATTTGCATAATAAAATTGTTTCATTTTTTGTATTCATCGACAAATTCTACGAACCGGATATTCAAGAACTGAGAGAAGACTGTCTCCGCAATGATTATGTAAAAGAAGAGGCTGAATTTTACTTGAAGCTTGGAATTTTTTAATATCTCTAACTTTTTTTCTCATCTCAGATTGTATGGATAGTAGACGAGAGTATTACTGTCAGGAACACACCAGGATAATGTTTAGATTGTAATTAACCCTAGATTTGATTTGGACAGGTACGGTAAAGGTTGATAGAAATGTTTACCTTTTCTGTTTGAATGTGGTTCTCTTTCAAATTTCTTAACGTTCATCAATATTTTAAACAGGCAGTCTTGCAGTGTTGGAAAGATTTCTGGTGCTTTTCTGTTGTGACTTCTGTTAATATCGAATGGGCACAACGGATGTCTATCTTTTAATCGACTATAATATCGAGAACTTTTACTTGCATAATGTACAGCAATATCGTAGAATGTCCTTATTTACAGGCGTTATTGCTATAGTGTAACGGACACCATAAAACTGTGATCATGATTTTACAAAATATTTGTATCATTCCACATTTGAAACATAATTTATGCCTTTGTGCCTTGCTCGAAAAAATACACAATAATACTTTCATGTTTAGATTTAACTTTTATGCAGATGCATGTATATATGGATGGCGCGAGTAATTGACGGTAGACACACTTTCAGTAACATGCCTATAGTAACAACAGACAACAAAAACCTGAAACATGAAGCAGTGATAATTGTTAACTTATGGAGATCATCTACTAAGGTATAACAAGTTCCAAGCTTAACAAATTCTGAAAAATTCCAAGGAACATTGAAACTCGGGCATTACTTTTGCACAGTTAAACGAAGAAAACTCACCGAATCTGAAATACTGCATAAAGTCAACGTTCAAAGACCTACTAGCTTTTGATTCATATTGTACATTAGTTTAACAAAAGACTTTAGCCCATAAATATCTGCTATCATTACCAATTTTCCACAAAATTCTGTGACACCATTCAGCTGAAGTAATTAACTTTGCCCGGCTTTCCTAATCTCAAATTTCAAGCATCTTACTGAATAGATATGGCTGCGTTTTGTTCAATGATTGATAACTTATAGTACTGGTTACCCAGAAAATATATTGCCTGTGATTTTAATAGTTTTAGACCTGGCAATTGACAAAATATTTCATCAATACCAATTATTTCATACTTTCTACATAGCAGTTCGCAAACATGCGCTTTTAAAACTGTTTCAACAAATTTCAATTAGATATTGACCCACCTAGAGACCACCGTAAATTTATATTGCAATATTTCACAATATGCCGATTACGTTTTTATTTTGTCATGCGACGACTGTTAGAACTGCCGCTCCAATCAGAAGACGCAGCGTTCTACTTACAAAACAAGATGCCGATGTCAATGAAATTTTCGTCGCTGGGTTCATTCTTCTTGCGGAAGTTAAACTGAACTAGTACCATTAGCAACTTAGGGTTTTAGGTGTTTGTGTGCTTTCGTTTTTACCATTGTCGAGTCAGGTGCGTTAGAATTAATTTATCAAAGCAACTTGTACGTTTTATTATAGATCCCGAAGGACAGATGTGATGTTGTTGCATCCTAGAATCAACTTTAAACCGTCAAAGGCAAAAAGCCATTGACAATTATTTGGCGGTAACCTCCTAGTGTCTCTTTTTTTGTTGGTCGTTTGTGGTTTCATTTTAATCATACTATACAAACATTCTCTCTTCCTCTCTACCTGTAGCTTGTCGTAGGAGGCCCCTTTTAACCGGAAATTTTGTCCAGTCCCGACCTCATCCGGTTTTAAGGGGTTTCAGTATATGTGTGATTTCACTTGTGCAATTTCGTCTAGTAGTCGCGTGTAGTGTCATTTCAACATCTTTTTCTTTATACTTGTTTTATTTTTAGAATTTTGTAAAGTCTAAGAACGATTTATCTACAAATAAAGAAATCTCTTGTCATATTTATTACTACAATTTGTCAAAAACTCAAATATAGACAGAGCGGAATACATACATAGGCGACATTGCAGAATAAGTATGATAAGCTGTCTTAACACAAGCGTCATATTTGCTATTGTTTGAGCAGTCTCCAGCGAAATAGCTAAACAATCTAGTTATAAATTTGAATCGCAAACATACAACAAAGCGCTAAAAGATGAAACCACAATGCCTCAGCAAGCATTAATACAGAAGTGCCAGATGTCATTCGTTTTGAGACTGGTTCCGTTTTTCTAATCATCCAATCATATCCTTCTGTTCTTCTTTGTTGTTTCAATTCCGGTCCAACTCTGTCCCTGACCAGTTTGTTGTAGTCATTCAAATAATTTATCTGTTAAATGAAAACATTCGAATTACAATCGTATAATGAGAATAAAATTTTCTTAATGACTATCGTATACAGTTAGCATCAACATATCCAGTAAGTATTTGTTAATCATTACTGATATAAAAACAGAATTATGATAGCCTTACATCTTAGTCCACTTTCTAGAATAAGATACATTTAGAGTGAGCCAAGTATGCATGTTTCTATGATCAGACATCAATAACAATACAGGTATAATATAACCAGTGGCATACCAGTAAAGATCGAATAATTAAGTATTCGATATTTAAGGAAACGGCCATCATTTTCATGTTTATTAGAGACCAGAACATCAGCAGATGCTTCTTAGGCCCATTTGGAATACCAGCTTTACATGGTGGAGGAAGACCCCAGGTGCCCCTCCGGACAATTTTCAGGCCTGAGAGGCCACCTGGGTAGAATCACCGACGATCCGCAAGCTAGCTGGCAAGCTTCCTCACATGAAAGATCTTGACCCTGGTAGGTCTCGAACTTACAGCGGTGAAGAGCTAGTGATTCTCAGTTGGAAACCTTAACCACTCGGCCACGGTCGCCCCATATAAATCTATACCTGTTTACATTGATTTCAAGTTTGATTCTCTAAAGGTGTATGTGGAATGTCATCTGTGCAATGTTGCCGTAGGAATATAGTAAACACACTGAGTCACTGGTCGCCTCTCAAAATAGTGTGTCACAGAATCGTTCATCTTCAAATATAGGTTCGTCCCTTCAATCATGGGATGTAAGCTATTCTTTAATTTCCACAGAGCGTTTTCGACGTCTCAATTTGGATTAAGATATAAGGCAATAACACTAGCTTATTTCAACAGCATGAAATCATAAAACTACTAGAAAACAAGCGGACTGGATACCCTGCATTGCCGCATGGGGGTGTGAAAGGAAAGCAAAAATACCTGATCTTCAGATAGCATATCTACGTTGATAAGGTTTGGCTCGTACGGCACTAGAGTCACATGTTCAAATGTCAGAAATTGTGTTCCAGGGAATTGGTACTAAAAATAAAGTTAAAATTGGAAGCTTTATGGCCGTTAAAATATTTAACCGGCGAAACATAATAAAACGTCTGTGTTAAATAAAATATCTTCAAAATATGCAATTGACTTTAAAGGTCATGTTTGTTCATACATAATTAGGATAACATAAATGAATACAACGTGCAACTATCAAATGTTTAATTTACCGTTGTAGAAGCATTTTTGACCATGACAATGTTTTCAAGACGAATTCCAAATTTTCCAGCCTCATAGTACCCCGGCTCTACAACAAACAAATATATGGGTATATCATTTTCGCTATCATAAACGAGCACGTAAAGCACTAAAGTCTTGCTGCCATGAACGACTCTTAAACAGTTGATGCAGAATGAAAGGTATGCGAATCGTTAAGGTTTATTTTCAAATTTCAATTGCGTTTGTAAAGTTTTATTAAACAATATTGTTAGAAGGATTGTTATTATTTCATCAATGCAACTTCAAGAAATTACCCGAAAATCTAGCGAGGCAAGTTCCTAGAATTGGGTTAAACATCAGTTGGCTTATATAATTTTCCTTTTCCCACAAACCGTCCAAGGCAGTTTCACCATATGCTTTCTTTCTCGTTAATTGCCTGTGATGGCTTTTAGTAAAGTCTATATATTATTAACATGAGAGGCATTATTTTTAATTATTTGTGATTTCAGTAAAAATTAGAACTGATTCAATATAATTCCTTTCTTTCCCCCCTTTTTGCCATTACTTGACTTTAAGCATTTAATCGTCTGTAAATATCTCTGTTTTGTAAAAGTGAAAGTAATTACTATATTTTGCTGCATGTTTCAATTATGTCATTTTAATTCATAACAAACCCTTTTTCTACATTTCAGATAGAGTTACACAATAAGCATCAATATCCTTCGCAGAGTTGTCGTTCCTTACACTCACTTTACATCGAGCTGCGAAAGGCTCAATGTCAAAATTTTCGACCAAACTCGGCAGCGTTATTTTATACAGTCATAAATTATGAATTTGAAAGCTTGAGGTAAAACAAATGACTGAAATCTTCACTATCTTTCATTAAAACCGAAGAAACCCAAGATATTGTAAATGTAATTGGTGAACTATTTCTTTGAGTTAAAATAAAAGTAGTTGAAAGTAGTCCCAGCCAATAACAGAGGTGAATGTAATGAGCCGATAGTGTAAGAGAGTGAATAAGCATACCATCGGAGAAAAACTGATTTACGTCTAAAATATTGTCGGTTGCAAACGAGGAATGTGACAGTGATATCCTTCCAGGTCCTGAAAATATAAAATGGGGATTATAATAACAATGCCACCTCCCTTACTGCACCACAAAGCAGTTTAAGTTGACATTAAAGCTTAAGTTTACACTTCCTGCACTAAACGTCTTCAAAATCTAGTTCGTTCAAGGATGCCGTACCATCCCATTACCAGTCGGTTTGGTCGTATTAAATTTTTGCATGAAATTAGCCTTGCACTGCAGATTTTGCTTTGTAATGATTTGTATTACTTACCCTCGTGAACACTAAGGAACATTCCTATACCATGTCCTGTCCCGTGTCTGTAGACAAGTCCCACATCCCACAACGGACCTCGCGCAAATGCGTCTATCTCTCGACCTGAAATAAAATAAATAACGAATGAATCAAATATGTAAACGTAATTAACGAGTTTTAATTAAATTCAAATTTACACATGTTCCTTAAATATTGTCCTATAAGATGAAAGTTGATATGTTATGAATCCAAACTCTTCGTCCACACTGAAGCATCTGTGTTCATTGTGTGACGCAATATAAAGGAAATACAAGTGTATGGCGCGTGGAGATGTAATACAAGTGTGTGATGCAAGGCGAGGGATAATACAAGTGTATGGCGCGTGGAGATGTAATACAAGTGTGTGATGCAAGGCGAGGGATAATACAAGTGTATGGCGCGTGGAGATGTAATACAAGTGTGTGATGCAAGGCGAGGGATAATACAAGTGTGTGATGCAAGGCGAGGGATAATACTAGTGTGTGATGCAAGGCGAGGGATAATACAAGTGTGTGATGCAAGGCGAGGGATAATACAAGTGTGTGGCGCATAGTGAATGATAATACAAGATCGTGAATAATAATTAAAGTGTGTGTCACATGGCAAATGATTATACAACTGTATAACGTGTATTAGGATAATACAACAATATTTATGCTGATAGTGTACTTTGAAATTCTATTATGAAATATAACACACCTACCGTACAGGCCTCTGGGCCATTTTGCCTGGAACAAATTTATGTGCCCCATCAATACTCTTGTGTAGCATTCCTGTAACACATAACACAAAATAAATTTTACCACCAGTGTCGGGGTAAAAAAACACCTGCATTTGTGATAAAATAATTATTTGCCAGAGCAAATGGCGGACTTTCAGAAACGTGATAAAGGGTATTATGAGGAAAATGCTTGGCGGTGATAAGGATGGTATCGTTTTTCATTACAATATTTGAAATACGTTTAAAACTATAATTATTGGTTATAGGTTAAAAACGTAATCTCGGGTCAGATCATTTTCAGTGCTTGAAGTACTTTTAACAATGCTTATTTCAATTTCGTGTTTAGCTGTAATTCACATAAATTTGCACGAAAGTGGAACTGACAATTGTTTCTCTACAGCTGCGTTTCTTAATGATTTGAATTGATTTTGGTAATGTTAAGGAAAACAACTGATAACCGACTAAAACTTTCCGACAAATCAGAAAAATGAAGAACATACAGGACTAAGACGAGAATTACGAATTGTTCCTAAACCTATGAAACATCCAAGCACTTTCTTGCTTGGTCTATGCAGAAATTGCTTTATATATGGATCTAGTTTAAGAAAATCACAAATGTATCTTAAAAACCCAGAGTTCTGTCTGAAAGTACCAAACCTTTTCATATTCTGTGGGCGTCCCGAAATGTAGGGTTCTCGTCACATCGGTTGTCCCATCTCTGTTTTAAAAATAACAGTATGTATTATAAATGTATTCATGTTCAAAGAGGAAGTTAAAGGTCTAATATATTTCATTTCTTTTATGCTACAGAAGTGTTAGGGAACCTAAACAGCAATATACACCAAGATTGGGGTAGCGACTCTTTAAACGGTTTTCTTACAGGTTCGATTTTATTTATTATTTTTTACAGGCGATTTAAGCAGAAGCTTAAAATATAAATAACTACGAGCTAAATACTTTATCTTTTGTTTAAAAAGCAGGATTGCAGGCTTATTTATCGAAATATTTACGTTCAAATTCAAATTGTAGTTAGCAGTCTTTTGGACATCCTTTGGCGAAATCAATACCGAACGTAGACAAGGACATTATTAACCAGCAAACAATGACTAAAAACAAATGATTTATATATATTTTATTTTATTATGGATTGGCACAAAATTGTCATGGCTGGGTTTAGATAATATTTATATATAGCTTAACAATGCAAACTGAGTAAAACTTCCATTAGAATTATTGAATATGAATTGACGTTATTTCTTGCTCCGTCCACGGGCGCAAGAGTTTTATGATATTAAACAATCGCTAGCATACTAAAATAAGAAAGTTCGGGTTAACTAGGGTATTTGCTAACGAGTAACTTCCCTTTATAAAAGTTTATTATTGCCAATGTCGGGAGTTCGCCAACGAGTTACCTCCCTTTGTAAAAGTTTGTAATCACCTATGTTGGGAGTTCGCCAACGAGTTACCTCCCTTTTTAAAAAAATTGTTAACACCGATGTTGGGAGTTCGCCAACGAGTTACCTCCCTTTTAAAGTCTGATCCCACATTTTCGAACATCATCTGTACCGATGCCAGTTATAGATGTATACAGACAGTCTTCTTGCGATTGTCCATCACATGGTTTACAGAAATCTGGTTGCATACTATCGCCAGATGCAAGCTAATTCCAGCCACGACTATGTGTAATACCCTGGAAATATATAACACAACCAAGAAAAAGGGGCAGGGTTGGGTGGGAAGTTATTAAACAAAGTTTTTTATGTAAAGTAGCAATTCCTCTACCTCCTTCCGTTGATTAAGAATCGAAAAGACTGGAATCTGCGGAGATAAGAGTTTATATAGGCAAAGTCACGTGGTGACGTGTGACGTAACAGGAGTCATTTCTGCTGGTTAAAGTGTTTAATCTTTAATCGATTAAACATACTATTAACCAGCAAACAATGACTAAAAACAAATGATTTATATATATTTTATTTTATTAAGGATTTGCACAAAATTGTCATGGCTGGGTTTAGAAAATATTTATATATAGCTTAACAATGCAAACTGAGTAAAACTTCCATTAGAATTATTGAATATGAATTGACGTTATTTCTTGCTCCGTCAACGGGCGCAAGTTTTATGGTATTACACAATCGCCAAAAAGGTGAGAGAGTAGGCGAACGAACCTTCCGCCAAAAGCGGAATATCATAAAACGACCCAAAACCCATGACAATTTTATACAAACTCCCACGGTCCTGATAGTTATTATATAATATATAATAATTGTTGAGAAGTTTCCAGCTGTCGTTTAATAAAACGTTGCGGCAGAAGTTTATTTAGCTAATGCGGACAGTAAAAAAGCCAACTAATATTTATCAGGATTAATTATTAAAATTCAGTGAAAAACAATGTCGTATTTAGATTCTAAGTCTGTTGTAGTAAAACGTGTACGGCAGTGTACAAGGAATTTATAAGCAGCTCCCAATATACCGGGGTGGTTTTTAACCATAATCTCGTATCCGGGGAAGAACTGATGAAAAATGAAGGGTATCTCGATTGATAACGAGAATTTTAAGACAACCAATCCCGTTTTTGCAATTAGTTTGCATGAAACTGTTTAATATTGTTTACATTTGGTTTGCAATAACATTGTTAGTAATATACCGTCAAGACCTTCTAGGTAGAGGCTGCGACCAAATAAAACTTATATTAGCCTTCATCCCTAACCACTCGGAAAACATTTTTGACCATCCATGTAAGATTTAGTGTTTTATGCCTAACCCAAGGTCGCTTACATAAATAATTAAATCTCCAGACGACGGGTTGAAAGTCAATAAACATTTACAATATCATGCAATAAGTCACTGGTTTAATATTACAGTCAAACTACCGCTGAATAACGACCGCCTGTGTTAAAATACCAATTTTTATCCGTCAATAAATAAAGGAATAATTGTATTTGGAACAAAGACCACCCGCTTCTATAGACTGGACTTTGTAAACAAAATTTGATAGTTGGTATATTTAATAACTAAATTGCAAGTAAAGAGTGCAAAGGAAGGTAAAGTAAATTTTTCCAACATATAACGGAAACTAGAAATGTGTCCATAGGACACGGATGCCCCCGCTACGCATGTTTGTCATGGTGAACATTTAAACCAAGTTATTTTAAAATCCATTAAGTAATAACAAACTCACAGCCCAGACAAGAAAATTGTATTTTTAGAAACAGTGACCTTGACCTTGGACCTACAGGCATGGGTGTTGTATGCGACACACCGCCTTGTCATGGTGAACATTTGTGCCAGGTTATTTTGAAATCCCACCATTCATAAGAAAGTTACAGCCCGGACAAGAAAATTCTATTTTTAGTAACAGTGACCTTGACCTTGGACCTATAGGCATGGGTATTGTACGCAACACACCGTCTTGATATGGTGAATATTTATACCAAGTTATTTTAAAATCCATTAAGAAATAACAAAGTTACAGAGCGGACAAGGTTTTTCCAAACAAATTCTATTTTAAGTAACAGTGACCTTGACCTTGGACCTACAGGCATGGGTGTTGTACGCGACACATCGCCTTGTCATGGTGAACATTTGTGCCAAGTTATTTTGAAATCCCTTTATTCATAAGGAAGTTACAGCCCGGACAAGAAAATTCTATTTTTAGTAACAGTGACCTTGGACCTACGGGCATGGGTATTATACGCGACACACCATCTTGATATGGTGAACAATCATACCAAGTTATTTTAAAATCCATTAAGAAATAACAAAGTAACAGAGCGGACAAGGTTTTTCCAAACAAATTCTATTTTTAGTAACAGTGACCTTGACCTTGGACCTACAGGCATGGGTGTTGTACGCGACACATTGCCTTGTCATGGTGAACATTTGTGCCAAGTTATTTTGAAATCCCTCTATTCATAAGGAAGCTACAGCCCGGACAAGAAAATTCTGTTTTTAGTAACAGTGACCTTGACCTTGGACCTACAGGCATGGGTATCGTACGCGACACACCGTCTTGATATGGTGAACAATCATACCAAGTTATTTTAAAATCCATTAAGAAATAACAAAGTAACAGAGCGGACAAGGTTTTTCCAAACAAATTCTATTTTTAGTAACAGTGACCTTGACCTTGGACCTACAGGCATGGGTGTTGTACGCGACACATCGCCTTGTCATGGTGAACATTTGTGCCAAGTTATTTTGAAATCCCTCTATTCATAAGGAAGTTACAGCCCGGACAAGAAAATTCTATTTTTATTAACAGTGACCTTGACCTTGGACCTACGGGCATTGGTATTGTACGCGACACACCGTCTTGATATGGTGAACATTCATACCAAGTTATTTTAAAATCCATTAAGAAATAACAAAGTAACAGAGCGGACAAGGTTTTTCCAAACAAATTCTATTTTTAGTAACAGTGACCTTGACCTTGGACCTACAGGCATGGGTGTTATATGCGACACATCGCCTTGTCATGGTAAACATTTGTGCCAAGTTATTTTGAAATCCCTCTATTCATAAGGAAGTTACAGCCCGGACAAGAAAATTCTATTTTTAGTAACAGTGACCTTGACCTTGGACCTACGGGCATGGGTATTGTACGCGACACACCGTCTTGATATGGTGAACAATCATACCAAGTTATTTTAAAATCCATTAAGAAATAACAAAGTAACAGAGCGGACAAGGTTTTTCCAAACAAATTCTATTTTTAGTAACAGTGACCTTGACCTTGGACCTACAGGCATGGGTGTTGTACGCGACACATCGCCTTGTCATGGTGAACATTTGTGCCAAGTTATTTTGAAATCCCTCTATTCATAAGGAAGTTACAGCCCGGACAAGAAAATTCTATTTTTAGTAACAGTGACCTTGACCTTGGACCTACGGGCATGGGTATTGTACGCGACACACCGTCTTGATATGGTGAACATTCATACCAAGTTATTTTAAAATCCAATAAGAAATAACAAAGTTACAGAGCGGACACGATTTTCGAACATACACACACACTGACACACTGACACACCCACACACAGCCAGGGTGAACACTATATGCCCTTCCGCCATTACATGGCGGGGGCATAACAAATCCGCTAAAACGAAGTTAATTATAAATGCTATTTATCCTGTCAACAGCTATTAGAGCATAATGGTACATCCTTCAGTCTAGAAAATAGCATTCAACGGAACCTATCTGTATTTAAATGCCAAAAGGTGTTGCCGGCTTTCACATTACAGCATATGGGAACTGATAACATCACATTATAATTTTGAAAGTGATGACCCCTTGTTTAATGAACACGGGCTGCCTGCCTCCACATTAAGCTCAGCAGCCCTTTTTCCAAATAGTTAATAAATCCTTATTTTTTTATTTTTTTTTTGAATTTAACTGAAAATGGTGGTCGTCAAATAAATTGTTGGGCAGATGGGAGAGGGGGATCTATAGAAATTTAGCAATAGATAGATAGCCCAACTGTATCATATAGTACATGTAATACTATTTATTTAATTTTATTCAGAAAATCATAATTTAAAAACAATTCATTATATACAACATGACACATCCTTTAAAGAGCTCGGATTGCCAGAAATAGTAAAATTATTGAAAGTCACAGTCCTTATAATAAGAATTAATTATATAAAACATGGCACATCCTTTAAAGAGCTCGGAATGCCAGAAATAGTAAAATAATTGAAAGTCAGTCACAGTCCTTATAATAAGAATTCATTATATAAAACATGGCACATCCTTCAAAGAGCTCGGATGGCCGGAAATAGTAAAATTATTTAAAGTCAAATTATAATGACAATTCATTATATACAGCATTGCACATCCTTCAAAGAGCTCGGATATAGCCAGAAATAGTTATATTTAGACAGGCACATATAATATCAATCATATATAATATTGCACAATATTCAAAGAGTTCCAATCGCCTGAACGTAGTTGGTTTTCAATAATTCATCGGATATAACTATGTAAAAATTGAAAAGTTTCAAGTGACTTCAATTGAAATGACAAACTTGCGTGACAGATAATTGTTTTAATTTTGCATATGTCCACGTGATCATAAATACTGACTATTTCAATGGTAAATTTAAATATGAAATGGGTACAACAACCCCTTAGCTCAGTTTTCGATGACATTAAATAGAGCCCAAATATGTTGCTTCTCATAACAAAATCTTAATGACGTATTACATACATAAATTTAAGTGTTCTTATTTAGAAAATCACTAAACCGTAGTAGGGCTAAAACGAAAAAACAAAACAAACCGAAAAAACCGGCAGTGAAAACACAGCGACATACTTGTTTATAACTGTTCAAGGACGAAAATGAGTTTGCCGAGGATTGTTCCTAAAACCATTTCTTGTGTTGTTGTTTTTTTACGCAAACAATCTAATATAGCTTTATCATGAAATAATCTGTGTTACCTGGTATAGTCAATTATGTTAACGTAACTTAGCAGCAATATGACTGCTAATAGTTGAATGGGAATATTGATTTAAAGGCAGTTACGCATCAATAACGAAAATATCGATATGTTCAAAAATCCGTTTTAATTGTTACATGTAAAATTGTAGAAGACCCGTTAATTAAGTAAATGGAATATAATTTTCCTGTAAGTCAACGTACGAGTGAATTTATTTAAAGCTAAAGTTGCTATAGCGCTACGAATGCAGTAAAATTTTCTCATAAACAGATCATAAATGACACTGATTAGACAAAATTTCTGTGAAATTCGCTTCTGTTCAGTCATTTTAAAGTATTATATGGTGAATGCATATATGGATCAACCGCATCTGAGATATTCAGGTATTCCCACGAATTGTGAATATGCAGCTTTAAGGGAAGCAATAAATTCCGTTATAACATTGATATTTAGAGTAAAAATGGTGTTCGAGACCCAAGTTGATCACAAATGTGGTAAAGTTTTGCTCAATGATAAGGACTAACAGAATCAGCGATGCAGATAGTATTCCATTTTCCAGGAATATGCTTGCACTTTGATTTAAATAGTTCTATAACATTGAAAGATGATTAAAAATTTACGAATTCAATGCATTGAGTTTTACGTTTGTGAGAATTTCATGTGTCAACGAAGGCTCGATTCTCAAACCACACGAGCACTTATTAAAATAAGTTATGCCCTTACAGACACAATTTTAGCATAATGGCTATTTAAAACCCGCTAAAGGTTAGAATTGTCGGACGCGTCAGTTGAAAATTCAAACATAACATCTTGTAACCAGTCTAGTCGCTAAATATACACGTTTTATGTATTTTAAACAGGGAAGCGTTCTCTTTCTTATTTTCTTGATATTTCTAATGAAATGAAGGGGTTTCTTGACTAATGACATGGCATCATCATCAAACATGCACGACCTGCCGGTATTGTCTTAGATATAAAAACACATAACTCCCAACACCGACTAGAGTTGCTTTAATGTTATTTTCTTTGAGTTTTAAACTAAAGGTTACCAAACTGATTGCTTTTCTTATTATTGTTTATATGTGAGGTAAATAAAGGGGCCAACCCATTTCTCCTTACAAAACGAATCGCCAAGATCTCGGCATATGTGATCGAAATTCGACATTAAATGAAGGTACCAAATGATTTAACAATAACAAAATCATGCAAGTCTGACTCCTGCTGTATAGATCATTGAATAAGTTTACAAAATTTTTCGAATATGAAATAAGAGCATAACGCCCCAGCGGACTTGAGAATATGTTGTCTAGAATGGATATTTTCAGAGGTTTGGTTTAATATATCGTTGACTGCTGAAATTAAAGCGTACAATATAAAGCAGTGTAAAAAAATTAAGACATCTATGGACGTGGTTGAAAAGTCGTTCACTATAGAACCATCGGTTGTTAAAATCGGAAACATTTTGTGAGCAGACTGACTTGAACGTTTTTAAAAGGCTGCAAGTACAACATCTATAACATCCCTTTCTTGGCAACAGTTTACATGTTAAGTCTACATTTCGAGTCGTAAAACCGAGGTGTTTAAAAGCAAACCTTATATTGCGGATTATTTCATATCTTGAGGATGTTACAAGGATGTTTCTTAATATAAATGCGATTTAAAAAGTCAGTTCAGACTTCTAGGTATTTTCCATTTGTTGTTTAACCCCAGATTCTTGATCTGGTTCTAAAGTTTAGGCAACAGGTTTTGCAAATGTTTTGATTATTTTGACTATCATCAAATAATTGGGTCAAAAGTCGGATTTAAAAAATATTTTCACCTGGTGCGGAGTATGTAGGAAGTGGTGTTTCAACCTCCTGCACACCCTGTTTCATGGACCACCACACCTGCTCCTGGACCACCTGTCTGTCATCGCCACCTTGAGAAGCCGTCCGTTTTCGATGTACTTGTCGAGACAGATCCTCTTGTTTGTGCTTCGGCATTTTTGGATTGTTTACTCGGGTATAGAATAAGAAAAAAATTTAAGAGAAAATTGCTAAAACTTATTTCGTAATATTAAAATTATAAAATATATACAGGCGTGTAACTGCTTATATCTGAGAACTCGGCTGAATCCACACGAATCACCAAAGAATGCCCGCATGCACCAGATAGGTTCTAATACCGTTGTTTTAAAACTTTTCAGTGGAGGGGAGTGTGCAAGATCCCTGACCATCTATAGATTTAGCATAATAATAAATCTGCATGAATACATGTAGAGGCTTACTACGCCCCCGAAAAAAAGTTATAGGTAGATGACAGGTCGCCAATAATATTTGATAAATGCTGGAGGGAGATTATTTAAAAATGATTAACATTAAGGTTCGTTATAAATCGCTCAAAAATTCGAAATTCGTAACCTGTAAATTTATAGACCCTACAGTAATATCGATTTGTTTACGCGAGCTCTTGGCAGCTGCGCGCGGTCATGACGTCAGCAACATAAGTTCTTTTTTTAAAATATTTTATTATAAATGCATTTTATATAGATCTAATGTATATAAAAGTTAAATTGATATTGCTTTGAATGAAATGATTACCTTAAATGAGTATGAAGTAAATGAGCAAATATGTATTTTCAATAAGCTCACCATGTGCTTCCCACGTGGCTGTGAATAAAAACCGCTTTAAAAGCATAAAAATTACTGTAAGTAGTTCAAAATATTTAAAATATTATTTAAAATTAATTATCATCGTTAAAGAAGTGAAAAAATAGACATTTGAAAGTTATTAAACAAAGTTTTTTTATGTAAAGTAGCAATTCCTTTACCTCCTTCCGTTGATTAAGAATCGAAAAGACTGGAATCTGCGGAGACGAGTTTATATAGGCAAAGTCACGTGGTGACGTGTGACGTAACAGGAGTCATTTCTGCTGGTTAAAGTGTTTAATCTTTAATCGATTAAACATACTATTGTTATATATATTCTTTCAGTAGACAATAAGGTACACTCACAGATACTGTCCGCCAGAATCCAGCAAGTACATCTCGCTGGTAGTAATATCTTTATCAGTCAGTTCCGACACAGAATAGTGGATTATCGCTCCGTTCGACCCTGATCCTGATATCGTATTGAAACTCAAACCTCGGTTATATGTTTGATTCCTAAAAACACAATGTAAGAAATTTATAACATACATCTTGTACACTCAGACAATGCGGTCAAATCGATGATATTGACGATTCCTGAACGAGCAATGAGTCACTGTATGGTATTTGCACAAATAGGCCACGTGTGAAAATTCGCATAATTCAATAAGAAGCAACGTGTTATACATTCTTTTTTTTCATTTATTTGTCCCAACTTGTGTCATTTACTTCAACACAAATTATAAGTAGTTAAGTTACATATCGTGCCGCGAAAACCAATCACTATAATTGATAATTGGGAGCAAAAACTCTAGTTAGCTCTTACCGATTATTTATGTCATAATTCTACAAAAAAGTGAAATAGGCAAATCAGGAATTTCCACACTCATAGGACAAAGTCTCCCCAAGCCAAGATGTAGAGAAGAAAGAGCATTGTTTATAAAATGATCAATTTCAAAAAAAGACACCACAAACAATTAACAAATTGAATATGAGTACTCGAGGGTAAACCGTCTTGGAATGGTCTGTGAAAAAACACTGGGGGGTTAAAATAGGTTCTACTTTGCATCAACATCAAACTTACTCCTACAGGTTCTCATGAAACTAACAGGTACAAGTTATCTTAGTCCGACCCGCCCATCAACCCAAAATGTTGCATGCAAAGGAACACAATCATATAAAACATAACAAGCTAAATCAAGTATTTATCAACCAAAAATGGCATGTTATGGTATACTATACTGTTGGGTAACGGTCTTAATATACAGCCAATACTATCGTCCTTATCTCTGCATAACAAGTTATATACACATGTCACATCAAAAAATACACATGTCGCATCAAAAAACACCCAGAAAACTAAATAGTAAGATGTGAGATAGTAAGAATATGGTTATACAGCTAGTTTTCTAAAACAATACATCATAAACAATTAACCAAAAATGTGAAATAATGAATATCAGGAGCAACATTCAGAACACACGTAGCTTTCCAACACTGCAAAAAGCACAGAAGATGTTTCACAAAGGCAACTTATACCTATTAATGACAAAACTTGTGGGGACTTAAGCTCTTGGGAAGGTCACTGACAAAACACATGATTGAATTTTAAACAAGGTTTATAGTTCCAGCAACCTCATATTTGCCCACCAGCTTATAATATGTACACACATTCAGGGCCTCTGGAGTATGTTTAACAGTTTGTAAACTTTTACAGACGACTTTTAAGAATGAAATGTAAACAAAATAAATATGACCTTTCATTTGCCTCGGAAATCTGTTAACCATAGAACTACGAAAAATGGAATGAGCTGTTTTTATCCCTGTCACCGTTTTCTTGCTGATATAACTCCAGGTGCTCTGGTCTCGGTAAGATCATTGAGTTCCCACCCCTTTGGCATTGCAATGCTTTTAGCTTCTTATGCTTTATATATTTGATTGCTTTCGCATGCAACATTGTTGGGCTGATGGGTGGGCTGGTGTTATTTCACCGAGACAACTTTATTTGTTTGTTGATATGAGAACCTGTTATGGCAAATGTGAAGTTGTTGCACCTAGAACCTGGTTTAAACCCCCAGTGCAAATTGTTTTGCCAATGACCCACGGGTTCTCTTTTTCGTTAATTGTTTGTGGTGTGTTCTTTGAATCTGACATACTTATAAACACATGCTCTCTTTTCCTTTGTTCTTTTTCGCTGCGTGGGCAGGCTGTGGTTTGTGAGTGAGGCGATTCCCGATATGCATATTTCACTTTTTATAATTATTCTGACCAAGTATAATATAGATTGCATTTTTTAAGCTTGAAAGCTTGTAAATAAGTTCGAACTGGAGCAATTAAAGGACGAGACGTCAGAAATAATAAAGCCATCCAGACCGAGGTATTAAGGTCATTGACATACTGAATAAGTTAAAACATGATCTAGAAGTACACAAGTTAGGGTGTGAACAAGTTTACTTACTGCTAACTTAAAGATACGTACCGCTTTAACACGAGCAAGCGATAAAGTTTCACCGGGTAAGAAGTTGCATGCAGATCATTAATATCCAAAATGTCTCTTTGGTGGTCACTTAACCATTTAAGTGATGAGATAAACACACTTAAAGGACTTTCGATTTTAAAGGATATTCGTATTTTACCCGAAGTTTACTAGAGTAACTGTATATACTAAGCGTTGGAAAACACTACCAAAATGATGAAAGAACTTTGCCCGGTCTTTATGCTAATTGAAGGACATACCGTCTGTATTTTTCCAAGTCATTGGACGCTGATAATTCTGTCCACTTTGTCCCCGCCTTGACTTCTTTCTCTAGCTTAGCAATAAATGCTATCAACGCGGTCGCATCTCGTATCTGTCATGAAGTCACGCATGATTAGAATATTTATTTTTAAAGTAAAGCAATATTTGCATTTTTGTGTAAATCTATAATTTAAAATTTAAAAAGTGAATAAAATAACAAGAGGATGCCGTAGCTTTTAAATTATGAGAATTTAAACTTACACATAGAAAACTGCAAAATATTATTTTAAAAAAATATTCAAGAATTATCCACGTCTTTGTACATTTATCTATAAGATAAAGTTGCCTTTGCTAATGAAAGAATTAAAAACCTTTGTAAGACACTAACATGCGATTTTTTCATTCCTTCAACTTCAATAGAGTTTTTATTAGTTTTCGCCTTGGCGACCGGTGTGTTGTCTTGGAAGATTTTGCTCTGAAAAACAACAGTATAATTAGTTGACTCATTTCTAATATTATTTTCCAAGAGTTACCACAATGAAATAAGAATTACTATTATTATTATTATTATTATTGTTGTTGTTGTTGTTGTTGTTGTTATTTGACTAAATGGCGGTCTCATAAATTAGAGTAATGAAAGTTGAGACAACTGATGGAATTATTATAGGACTCAAATTTGAATATGGCAATTCCTGATAGCATATTTCACTTTCGCATTTTTATGTGTCAGTTTCTTTTAAAGATGATTGAACGTAAAAGTTTAGAAATAAACCCCGAATACACGTATGACAACATTCAAGTTTATTGGAAAAGCCCTTTTTATTTACATTACAACATATGGCAAGGTCAAAAATACATATGTAATATGCAATATCAGGAATCGCCCACTCACAAAACACAGCCTCCCCACGCAACGAAAAAGAAGAGAGGAAGAGATAGCATGTTTGTTTTAAGTATGTCAATTCAAATAAGACGCCTCAAACAATTAACACAGTTACATATACAATATTTTCATATTTTTGTCCTCTAGAAATTAAAACGGCGTACACATACCTCGTTACCGACCGCATTGTATATGGCAAAGTTACATGAATATCCGAGCCAGACCTTTGTACGACTAGCAGAACGACTTTTTACGTCACTAACAACTTGATTTGGGTTATACTCTATAACCTGGAAAATATTAAAACAAAATACAATAATAGGGTAGAACTGTTTGAAAATGTTACCATTGTAATAGATTTGTAAAATAACTTTACATCACTGTTTTGACTGTATAGATTTAATTAAAAACTTACCTTTTGTGACGGTTTGTATTATATGTAACATATACTTCAAAAAAGAAATATATTTAAGAATAGTAAACGGCGTTGGTCACTTTAAGAAAAACGGAAATATTAAGCGGCTAACCAGTTGTATTCTATGTAATAAAGCTTAATTTGTGATATATCTTGGACAAAGAAAACTCTATTAATTATGTTGCAAAGGGGCAGAAATCTATTTGCAATACTTAAAATGTATTCAACTGAATTTGTCTAACATGCCAACCTTTCCCATAAGGTAAATTAGACATCGAAAATAAAAAAATGTCATCAAGTTGTCTTGGTGAATTAGCTCCAACCAACCCATCAACCCGCGGAGCACACAAACAAGAACATGATGACAGGGATTACAGAGACAAATGAAGCGTCTATGTTCTTTTACAAGAAAAACCATAATAAACTTGACATCGGTCGCCATCTAGAAGTCTAGATATAGAGTCAAGCTGACATGTTTTACAGTTGCATTAACATTGAAAATAAAATTACATGTTTGATTACGTGGTGTACAGTAGAATTAATAATATAAAAGCGAACGCCTCACCGTCACGCATTCCGCGGACTTGCCAGCGCATGTGCCACCAACATCTGTATTAAGATGTACGGCTAAAGTAATTTTCGTTTCTTCGTCTGCTGGGCTGGCTGATAGCTTTCTAGTATGGTTCAATAAGTACAACCTGAAATAAGAACGTATAACGCGTTATGCCCTAAGAACCTACTGATGGGTGAGTTGGAGCTATTTCACCAAGGCATATTGAACTTTTGTGTTCATATGAGAACCTGTTGGGGCAAGTGTAAGGTTGGTGCACTTTAGAACCTCGTTTAAACCTCCAGTGGCAAATTGTTTTGCCACTGACCGCTTCAAGGCAGTAACCCTTCAGGTTCTCACTTTCGTTAATTGTTTGTGGCGTCTATTTTGAAACTGATTATTGTAATACCATGTTCTCTTCTCCTCTCTACTTTTTGGCTGTGTGGGGAGGCTGTGTCTGCTGGATGTGGTAATTCCTGATATGCATATTTCACTTTTTTACGAACAAATACCCTTTAAGCTTTTTAGCATGTACATAAATTTCTTGCATGTGCATAAAGTTTGTTGTAAATTACGATGTTCTGGTGTTTTCAACGAGTGCATTACAAAGTAAAATACATGCGTTGTGCTGAGTTATCAATATTATTACGGAACTCATGGTGTTGTAGTGTTGTCGATGAAGGCTGAAAAACATAACTTACCTTTTTAATTGTGTTGTAATTGATGTCTTTTCAAGACAACTTACACTGTACCAGTCTTGTTCATGATCGAATTCTTTCTGTTGCTGTCCATAATGGCATAACTAGCGAACTAAAGATTTGATAGCTTTCTAAATAATGGCATTTATAGAGATTGTACTGTGTGATGGTGTTTTAACAACAAGAAGTGTCAATGATTTTGTTACAAGAGAACTAACATTGTGTTGGGGTTGTAAATGATTTTGTCTCAAGAGAACTTACGTTGTGCAGGTGTTGTAAATGATTTTGTCACAAGAGAACTTACGTTGTGTGGGTGTTGTAAATGATTTTGTCACAAGAGAACTTACGTTGTGCAGGTGTTGTCAATGATTTTGTCACAAGAGAACTTACGTTGTGCGGGTGTTGTCAATGATTTTGTCACAAGAGAACTTACGTTGTGCGGGTGTTGTCAATGATTTTGTCACAAGAGAACTTACGTTGTGCGGGTGTTGTCAATGATTTTGTCACAAGAGAACTTACGTTGTGCGGGTGTTGTCAATGATTTTGTCACAAGAGAACTTACGTTGTGCGGGTGTTGTCAATGATTTTGTCACAAGAGAACTTACGTTGTGCGGGTGTTGTCAATGATTATGTCACAAGAGAACTTACGTTGTGCAGGTGTTGTAAATGATTTTGTCACAAGAGAACTTACGTTTAGCAGGTGTTGTAAATGATTTTGTCACAAGAGAACTTACGTTGTGCAGGTGTTGTAAATGATTTTGTCACAAGAGAACTTACGTTGTGCTGGTGTTGTAAATGATTTTGTCACAAGAGAACTTACGTTGTGCTGGTGTTGTAAATGATTTTGTCACAAGAGAACTTACGTTGTGCTGGTGTTGTAAATGATTTTGTCACAAGAGAACTTACGTTGTGCTGGTGTTGTAAATGATTTTGTCACAAGAGAACTTACGTTGTGCTGGTGTTGTCAATCATTTTGTCACAAGAGAACTTACGTTGTGCGGGTGTTGTCAATGATTTTGTCACAAGAGAACTTACGTTGTGCAGGTGTTGTAAATGATTTTGTCACAAGATAACTTACGTTGTGCTGGTGTTGTAAATGATTTTGTCACAAGAGAACTTACGTTGTGCTGGTGTTGTCAATCATTTTGTCACAAGAGAACTTACGTTGTGCAGGTGTTGTAAATGATTTTGTCACAAGAGAACTTACGTTGTGCTGGTGTTGTCAATCATTTTGTCACAAGAGAACTTACGTTGTGCTGGTGTTGTCAATCATTTTGTCACAAGAGAACTTACGTTGTGCTGGCGTTGTCAATCATTTTGTCACAAGAGAACTTACGTTGTGCTGGCGTTGTCAATCATTTTGTCACAAGAGAACTTACGTTGTGCTGGCGTTGTCAATCATTTTGTCACAAGAGAACTTACGTTGTGCTGGCGTTGTCAATCATTTTGTCACAAGAGAACTTACGTTGTGCTGGCGTTGTCAATCATTTTGTCACAAGAGAACTTACGTTGTGCTGGCGTTGCCAATCATTTTGTCACAAGAGAACTTACGTTGTGCTGTTATTGTCAATGATGGCATAGGACAGGAAGAAAGGATTGTAATCAATGTCTCGAGCTCGTAAATTAAATAGCCCTGAAATGATAACACATGTTAAATAAAATGTTATTTGCACAACATCAGAATGATAGAGTTTAAAATTTCAAACTAATTAAATAAGTAACGTAGCTTATGTAATTACCTACAAGTATTTATGTTATTTGATAATCTTTTGGCATTAAAAATACAGACATTGTCTTGTATGCGACTTAAAGCGATCAGTTTCTTTAGTTTGTTTGTTGTTGTTTTTTGTTGTTGTTTTTTTTCGAAAAGTTTGTTATAGTTTTGTGTATTTTATTCCAAAAGATCAACCAGCAACTAACTTTGTACTTATATATCAATTTTTTTTACTATTTCTATGTAGAGTACGGGGGTCTTAGTACTTACAAGCTGTCTCATCAAGTCCTGTAACCACCATCATGTCTACACCCTTCTCCGCCATTGCCGCCCTCATATCACGCACCTTGTCCTGCCAACTGCGACCTGAATGCAAAATATCGAAGCAAAAATACACACTTAACCGAAATAGTTGATTACAATTAGAACTCTTAGGCTACCTTCTAGGTAAATGGTTGACCCGAACCACCATGTTGGGGTGGGGGCCAACACATACGCCGACACACCGATATCGTTGTTAATTAATCAGGCAAATATTTTCTGAATGATCATGTTACGGAGAGTAAGATACCCATACAATTGAAAAGAAAACATATGGACTTTTTATAAATTAATAAAACTATAAAATAAAGAAAACATCTATACTGATTAAAAAACAATAACCCTTAAAAAACAATAACTCATTGTACATGTATTATGAAACTTTTATATGTGTTAGGATTTTATAGCACATTTTTTTGGTAAAAAATGGTTTTCAGATAAGCCATGATAAGCGGTATTTCCAGTTAGACGTATAAAGAAAGTCTCGTGACATTATTGTTAATCATCAGAAGTTACCTTTTTCATTTTAAATGCATAAATTTTCTGAAATATTACCATCAGTACATGCACCTAAATTTCATCATATAACATATCCAAACTTGCCTTCATGGTAAACGCCGTACATCAACTATAAGTGCAAACAAATTGCAAAATGCATTGCATATGCTTTCAGAAATCGCTTAACAGAGTCATCCAAATATCTTTGTTTAACTCTCAATTCTCAACGGAAGTTAAGTGTCTTAAAACAGGTTTTAATAACATAAATACAAAACAATATTTGCGACGAAATGAGGCAGAGAGAGGATAAACAATGCATGCTTAATAATAAGCTATATATATAATTGAGTCGACATATTAAGCATGCCATCTATACCTGAGAACTGTATCGGTAGTGCATTAATATGTGTGTCCGGCTGCGGTGGTCGGCCATTAGTGTTACTCCAAAGTAAATCAATCAAATCTGCAGTCTCTTCTAATCCTATACCAGACTTAGCAAGTTCCGTTCTGTAAGTCTTCCAGCTAGCTATGTATACAGAACATGACAATATATGCAATGAATAATAACTGACAATGCTGGGTAAACTGCATCATAGCAATTATGTAACTTTTATTTTAAAACTGCATGTTACCGATATTTTTAATTAAGGTTATTTCCATTTTATGTTCTGTTAAATACATACAGAATCTGTTTACTCAAATTTCTACTCGTTTACTAGGTTAAAAAACGTACAACTTCCAACGAGAAAGGAATTCGCTCCCAGATGTTCACCATCTCCCAGCTCTTTCTTCAACCATTCTAGCATTGTAGGGACGCCAGGTTCTCCTGTTGGTTAAAGAAAACTAATGTTGTAATGACCTTTTACGGCCTACCGTTTTGCCTAGCACCCAAAGACCATCTAAAACCTGTGTGCGTTCTATTATATAAGTAATGGCATGACAGAAAACAATTCCGGGGCATTGTTTAAACAGTTTTCTTTTACGATAAATTAGTTTGAAATAGAATAAAAGTTATTCCTTTTTGTAACTTTCATGTTGCAATTTAAAACAACTAATAATGATGATGTATATACTTAATAATTATCTAAGGCATTATTTACGGCAATTTACTTTCCCATTCTATTGTTTGCAATCTTTTCTTTTCCCAACTCTATATAAACGTCATAGAGACACGTACCTTTACACCCCCATCACCTCACCCCCATAAAAAACAAAAAAAATACAGTTTTAGCTCCACCATTCAAAACATGCGGTAAGCATTTCCGTTGATGTCATGCTGAATCCTCAAAACTGTTTAAAAGCGTGTAACCTAATAATTTCTTATAAATTGCTGTAGCTACAGTTTTCAATCGAAATACACTTGTTCGCCGTCATACCCCGAGTTGTTACGCAAAGAGATATAAGTGTAACATTTAAACACTTGTTTACCTGAGCGCATGAGAATCCAGTTACAGTCCAGGGTATCTTCTGCCTCCAGGAAATATCTTCCATCTGTCCATAGTGCTGCCTTATCCCTTGTAATTACTGCAAATCCTAGAAAATTGAATAAAAAGTAATGTAATCTTACCGATGCATGTCGATGAAAAATCACCAAAAGATGTGCTAATATAAACAAAATGGATGTTTTCGTTAAATCTTTGGCAGATGTTTGATCCAGTCGCCATTTCAGCTTATCAGATGGTTGAGATTTGAGACTGATTTCCAATCACATCTGTATTAATTTTGGGTCCAGTCTGGCATCCACTTGTTCACTGACCTGATCCACTAAGAAACACAACTTTTACCTGCAGATCCCTGGAAACCGGATATAAATCCTCTCCTTTTATCATACTGTGACGGATACTCGCTCTGAAATACACAAATACCGTTAAATGGGTTATTTTCGCGACCGAAAATTTTCGCAATTTTGCCAAAATTTAAATTTTCGCGGTTGTAATTTTAGCGAATTGTCGCACGCATAAATTAATTATCGCGTTAGTAGATACGTAAACTGTCTCAACGTTACTGTGTTTACACCACATTTACGAGAAAAGCATGTAATGACAATGATTTTTCTGATTACTAACAACATATCCATGTTTGTGCAAATTACTGCCTTAAAACATATAAAATCAACACTCGTTGGTTTTAGGCAAAATTATTTAGTTTGAATGTCGTGAATTATATAGTACTTCTAAAATACTTTTAATTTTGTGATTTCTAATAATTTGTTATCTAAAAACTAAAGTAATGTTAAACGGTTAGTATATGCACTAATTACGCAACAAATATGTCTATAACTGTTGGGCTAAATGATATTTCAAAATAGAAGTTTTGTGGACTACTTAAAATTTTGAAAACTGTGCCTAAAAGAGACTTTATAGAAACACGTATCTACAAAATTAAAGCTGTATACTGGCGAGCTTTGATCTTTATAAAATGTAGAATCAGACGACCTAATATAATTGCATTTTTTCTGGTTTTGTACCTTGTTGATCAAGTCCTTACCAGGTCTTGTCTTCTATGCGCCGTTGTCGTTGCAACCGATGATTTACAAAACTAAACAACTTCTCCTACAAATACAAACAAATTGAAACAACGAAGTTGTACCTGATGTGCATCCTCATTGGGTACGAGATAAGCCTCGATTGCTGCCGATGAGAACTTAGCTCTCAGTGCCTCCACACGCTCTGATGTGTTAACTCTTGTTGGTGGGACAGGAACAGTTGCACCCTAAAAGATGGTTTACAAGTTGTTAATGTCAGATTTAAAAAAAGTTACTTAACTCTTTCCTCCATAGACACACCTTTATTGCGTGGGCGAACAGTGTAGATTCAGATCAACCGGCACATCCGTGTCGTCTGATCAGGATCTGCACTGTTCGCTTTTTGATTCATTAGGTTATTTCTGACCAAAATGCCACCAGTGTAGATCCTGATCAGACTTGAATTTAGATTCATAATACGACATATTAAAGGTATTTTGTTAAAATAAAATATATTGTTCGAGATTTCATTTAGAATTTGGAGAGCGTTTTATAATTTGTGAGGCAATTTTATCCGCTTCGCGAGGCTTCTTTGGCAAATTCTTATACATGTAGTTGAGTTTCCCGTTGTTCTGAGACGAATTAAAATTAATCAAGGGAGCAAATATAAAGACTTCTTCGGCTATAAGGGAATATTTGCAGGCTGCTTCCTATTCTTTGTAATCTTTGGATGTCTTCAGATGGTTATGTTTGCTTTTAGAGAAACTTCAACTCATCTTTGCGAGCCTTCGTTTGGATATTTCACGGAGCTCTGTTTTGGTTACTTATCAAGGCTTTCTTTTCATTTTTGAGAGATTATCGCCTACTCCACGGGGTTCCTATACAATTTCTATACAACTACTTAGCGGCCGCTAATATTACCTTAAAAATACTTATTTTTGTTGTGTTGTTGATTTTTATTACTAAGCGAACTTTTCCGGCTTTAAATTTTGAAGTTGTTTCTTCTGTTATTTCACTAATCTGCCTTGGCATTTTTTGAGTTGTTTCGATTACTTAGCGAAGCTCCTTGGCATTTTGGAGAAACCGTTAGCATCTTTGCGGACTTCTTCGGAGAAGCACTTTGGTTACCCAGTGAGGCTGTTTTTAAGCTTGAGGGTTCGCTCCCCAGTAGAGGCAATATCATTGGTAAGTTGGAAACGTTTCTTTTCAATATCGTTTTGAGTGGGATCTTTTGCTTGTTTGATTAGCCTATTTGCCTTTTTTTGAGTTGTGTTTGAAAATCTGTATCGGCTTCTTTTGACATTCTGAACTCGTAAAAACAATCGCTATCCCTAGTGGTCAAATCATTTTAGCTAAAATACGGTGAGAAACTAGCATTTGTAAAAAAAACAATCTTTAACAACATAAGTCATAGAACCCTGGCCAGATCTGTATACAGTCGTGGATATATCACGACGGTGCATCATTTATTATATAAAACTAATCAGTGAAACATCATTATTAAATGCTTAACTGGATGAATTTCGGATTCAACGACTATAGTCTTTAATTTCTGCAATACTTTGGAGGTACCTAGTCCGTTTCACAAGATCGATATAAATCTGCATTAACTGTGAAAGATACTAGCAGCAAAGCAATTATAACAAAATATTTGGATCACCACTTGAAAAATAATTCAGTACAGTTGTATTTATTTTATGGGGTAAATAAGATCGTTAATCTTGAGTTATCTCTGGGTGGATTTACTTTTCCACTAAAAAGAATGTTTTATGGTTATAAACTGCTCAAACCGTGTTCAAGGGTTATTGTGGTAGTTGACGCAGCTGTGCTGTTTTATACTCTGTCTCTATTTGCATCAGTGCATGTATACGTTGAATTAGGAAATGTGTGGTGTGATATATTTGACGAGCTTGACATGAATTCCTCGGTTTAGAACTCGTATGTCAATAATCATTCAGTGATGCCAAAATTATTCAAATTTGCATCAGTTTATGTATTGTTCCTCGTGAGATGATTACATTTAAATACAAAATCATCCAAAATATGTTCGGATGATGCGGTATATTTTTCAATATTTTAAATGACAAAAAGCGTACATACGTAACCGGAAAATTTGGACGATGTCATAAAATTGAACATTGTTATTATAATACAATGGTACATGTATTTATGCATGACAAACATTGTTATGTCAACGTTATACCACTTCAAACAACAAGACTGAAAATAGATATACGTGACAATACATATATTTAATTACGCAAGTCAACCACCTTCGCGATGTCTAAATAATTTAAGAGATTGCAATGTTAAACAAAAACTCTTTTCTTTTTAGGCTTACTCTCTACATTTTGGCTTCGTGACGAGACTGTGTTTTCTGGATGTGACAATTCCTGATATGCATTTCACTATTTGTAATGTTTTCTATGCCCTACACGTTATAGAGACACTTTTTGTGAACATACTGGGCCCTACATGTAACTATCCAGGTATAATACAACATCGCAAGTATAAACCATTTATTTTCACTGGTTCGGTTCAAGAGAATGTTGACATGCTTAAAGAAATCAATTATTCATACCTCTTTACAACTATCCCAGTTGCCAGGAGTCAAGCTCGTGGTCTGTCTCTTCTCTCTGGACACAGCAGTCAGCACAGGGATGGTGAAACCTGTGATAAAATCAGTTTTTCATCATTTTACTAACTTTACTTATATTTACTATTGTAGTCGGATCTAGCCAAGTTATTTTTGGCATACCAGCGGAGCAGGGAACGAATATTTCAATGAAATTATGGTAAAGACACATAGACTTCCCAAACAAACTCACAAGTAAACAAAGTTTTGGTAATTTAGAAAGTGATTTCCATGATGGTTTTATATAAAAATATATACAATGAATATCGCTAAAAAATACCCTTTCTTCACAGCCTAAAAAAGGAAAGAAATCATATGAACCACGATAACATAGCAATATAAATAAACAAGAGACCGTCGAAGACGGGTGATGCTCCCCGAATTGTTACTTTGTCACAAACAGGGTTAGTTAGTACAACTATTGAGGTGAATTTTGAAAATGGTGTAGTGCTATAAAATCCGACTATTTTACCATCAGACTATAAATAACAAAGTTATGGACCAGAAACGATTTTGCTTAAAGGTCATGCTTTAACCTTGACCTTCAAGATAGCGACCCAAATGTTGCGCGACACGTCATTTCAATATGGTGATTATTTCTCTGAAATAATTTTAAAATCCGACTTCAGTTTACAAAGTTATGGGTCGGTTCACTCTCTTACACTATCGGCTCATTACATTCACCTCTGTTATAGGCTGGGACTACTTTCAACTACTTTAACTTGAACTCAAAGAAATAGTTCACCAATTAAATTTACAATAGCTTGGGTTTCTTCGGTTTTAATGAAAGATAGTGAAGATTTCAGTCATTTATTTGACCTCAAGCTTTCAAATTCATAGTTTATGACTGTATAAAATAAGGCTCTCGAGTTTGGTAAAAAATCTTGACATTAAGCCTTTCGCAGAGATGTAAAGTGAGTGTAAGGAACGACAACTCTGCGAAGGAGATTGGGGTCGGACATGTTTTGCTACAAGGTCATGCTGTGATTTGGCCTTCAAGTTAGCGAACCAAATGTTGCGCGCGACACGCTGTCTCATTATGGTGATCATTTCATAAAAATGTTATGGACCGGACACGATGTTGCTACAAGGTCTTGCTGTCACCTTGATCTTCTAGGTAGGACCCAAATGTTTCGCATGACACCTCGTCTCATTATGGTGTTCATTTCTGTAAAATAATTTTAAAATCCGACTTCAAATAAAAAAGTTATGGGCCGGATACGATTTTGGTAAAAGGTCATGCTGTGACCTTGACCTTTAAGGTAGCGACCCAAATGTTGCGCGCGACAAGTCGTCTCATTATGGTGATCATTTCTGTGAAATAATTTTAAAATCCGACTTCGAAAAAAACAGTTATGGGCCGGACACGAATGCGGGACGTACCGACTTACGGACAACCCGGCGACTATAATGCTCTCCTGAATTTCTTCGGGGAGCATAAAAATGCATAAATCAATTAAAAAATGGTAATTTAATGTGTCGTAAATCTAAAACAGTGTATGTTGTAAAACCACTTCAAACGTGTTATCTGCGTTTATTTACGATTATTATGCTCTAAGTCAATATTTTGTTTCTCTCCGTCCATTGTTCTTGGTTGAGTTATATATGGATACCTGGGATATGGAAGATAAATTTGTGTTTACTTTATGTTCATCAAAGAGCTCTGCTATAATCATCCGTTTACGAAACCATTTTTTTAAATTGCAATACCTCTATTATAATAGTACAATTCAAGTATATTGGTTAGTAACAGTAGGTAAAACTTTCCAAGCGTTGCTAAGTTTGCAAATATTTGTCATAAAAAGGCCACAACTCAAAGCTGGCTTAAACAATCTGGCTGGTTATCAAACTTGACTGAGGTATGTTGAATGTTGTAAAGTCGTCTCAAGTTAGGGAGGGGATTTTTGCTCATTTGATTAATTAATTCTATTAAATCAATTTAAATCCAGAGCGACTTCTACAATCGGACAATTTTCACTCGAATGTAAGTACTTCTGGTCGTTATTTTGTCTGTCTATACTGTAATGTTATCGGTACCTCCCCTAAAGCAACCGCATCATTTTTCGGATAACTTTTTGAAGATCTCTAGTAACAAACTGAATTCTCTGTTTTTGGCTGAAGTATGCATATTTATTTTGCACGTGTTAATTGAAAGTCCTTAAAGAAATAATTTGCGCAGATATTATGTTAAAAAATACGTGATAACCACAACTGGAAATGTTTGGAAAGCAATAAAAGAGAAAAAGAAGTTGTCACGAATGTTCAAAAGACAAAGAAAGCTGAAATTAGTACTCACCCGCTAACAGAACCACAACAACATTACAAAAATCCCGAACACTTTTCATCATTCACATATGACGAGCGGCTTAAACGACATAGAATCCACGATGTGGGGCTTGTGAGTTGCTCTCCGGATTTAACAAGTGTTTGCAATCCATTATAAGCGCTGTACACTAGACCTATTTTCTTATCAGGGATGCATAATAAAAGCTTAAGCCTTTTAGGGTAGCGCGATTGCTGTTAAGGAGCGTCGTTTAAACCACAGGGAAGAAGTAATCCAATTTGACTATACAAAATATTGTGTGTTCCAACAGTCATTGATCTAGATTATTTCCAGGCATAATTAAAGCCACCAATCCGTATACCTTTGTTTTTAAAAACAAAGCAACAAAGGTTCCGAAAAACTATGTCATAATAGGCATGCCTATACAAAGAAACACACAACAAAATCAACAGTCAGATCGGAATGATGCAAAAGCGTCAGCATCGAGTGAACAGGAGAACTATTCTCATACTTCGAAGTAAGTTGCCATACTCTCCATTTTTATTGCAATCATGAATAATGTTTGCTTGTTTAAATAATCTGTAATAAGTCAACAATTTTATCTTAAAGATAATATAATTTCAAGTATAGCTTCATTTTCTTTATAATTACTGAATTTGTAAATCAGTTTTAGGACTATTACTTTTTTCTGCAGATTACTACAGTGAAACCTCAGAAGGACCATACCCATCCTGCAGTCCACTTCCAAGCAGCAATGAAAGTGAAAACATAAATTAGATCAATAGTTCAAAGTCAGCACACTAATCCTAGTGCAGTAATAGCTGAAATCATGTGTCAGTGCCCTGATCAGGTAAGCTATGTCAAATGTCTAAAATTTATTATAAAATTTACAGACAGTTCTAAAATTCATAAAAACAATTTATATGGCCAATGACATTATGGTTTGTATTAATGCGAGACCAGTCACCCAATTATTGAAAATATTTAATATAGTGTTTATTTACATTCAGGTCAGAGCTGCCTGTTCAGATTAGGGAAGTCCAAAACGAACAATTCGTGGGGTGAAAAGAGCAAATGTACCAATAGAGCCTGCTTCATTACAAGATATACCTGTCATGTTGCTGAAGAATTCAGTAAAACTGGTGGCACTGAGAACTCTGACTTTAATTATAATACATAATAATGGTTGAGAGACTGACAAAAAAGTGAAATATGCATATCAGGAATTGCCACATTCAGAAGACACAGCAACCCCACACAGCCAAGAAGAAGAGAAACAAGATGACAATATGTGATATGGGACGGAGAATTCTTGCTGACAGCGATTCATGGTTTATGGATGGAACTTAAGACACAGCACCTTTCCAGTTCAGCCAATTCTATGTAATAAGAGCTGCAGTAGGTGACACATATTTGACATGCGTATACGCATTCCTACCATCCAAAAAACAGAGTGTCAAAGAGGAACTTTTATCGACCATGTTTTAAGAAAAATGAGACCAAATCCTTCTAAAGTTAAAGCGGACTTCATAATACCAGCAAATATGTGTTATTTTGCAGTATTGAAATACAAGGCTGTTTCTATCATCTTACCCAAAACACGTGGAGACGGGCTGAGAGTGAAGGGCTCCAGGCGGCGTATCTATCTATCAGAAGAAATGAGACGCGTCTATGGTAAGTTTGCCGGTGACTGATGTCAGTGGTGGCATCAATTACATGTATCTCAGAGAAACAGCCCGAGAGTATTTAGCTGGTATAGTTGATTATTTAATAACACATGTGTTTCGTGTGGCTTTAAGATCGTACATGTACATGGGTGAAATGGCTCACTAAGGTTTAAGAGAACTCCTCCAAGATCCCCACCCTCATAATTGGCATGTGCATGAAGCAACGCTTCTCGACCAAAATGGAAATAATAAGGTGTGTGAGGGATTGAACAATGTCTGAATAAATTAGTTGGCCATTCGAACCCGAGTTTGTGAATAAAAGAAAGAAAGACTGTATAAGAGCAGCACTGCCAAGACCTCCCCCAGAAGTGCAGAAAAAAAGAACAATAATCAGCAATAGAGACTTGTAGGGGATTATGTCCATTTTCTTGAAAATATACCAAGGGGATTTTGATCTCGGAATAAAAAATACTGTTCAATGAATGATATTGTTAACATAATTGTATTAGTACATTCCTGTCATGTCATTAATTGTATGCTTTATTAGAACTCGTTGTAAAAAAAGTTTTCGTCTATTTAATTGGTTTAAAACTTAATGAGTTATCTTTTTGTATAAGGAATATCATTAAAAGGATTCCAGATAACAAGTCAGTATTGTTTACCCAGCAAAGATTATTGCTGATGGCCGTGTCACCCGTGACCAATTTCCAAACTGGACTTATTATGTGAATTATGACCGAATATCAAATATTCAACAAATATGTGGAAATAATAAACACCCACAAGTCGATTTTCCGCGTGTTGACACTCGGCGATTACTCTGTGCACGCAGCCGCAAGGAAACAATGTGCACTTCATGAATGCAAAACCCTAAGTATCGCAAACTGGCGATGCACCGGAATCAGAATTGCACCTTTACAAGTATGCTTCATGGTCAAGGTGAAAGCTATGGTAAGTTAAATCGAGAGTGTTCATCACATCAACCATCAGCAATGGCTTATCCGTCAAAAAGTGGTTATTTACCGTTACCACAGTGTACACTCGAAAGTCCGACCCTACTTCCGATAGCGCTGACTATAAATATAGCCATCACGAAGGAGCTGGTTTAAAAAGCGGGTAAGAAATTGAATAAAGAGTAATTATTTAATTCTTTTACTTTAAGTACTTAGACTAGCAAGAAATAGAGTGCTTCGAGTTATAAAATGAACGTGATACACCGTTAACTTCGAAAAAATACTATCGATCACCAAAATTTACAAAAAAAATTTCAATCGTTTCACTTCAAACGTCCATTTCAAAGCTTTATTTACATTTTTGGCCGAAATTCGTTTTACTATGTGAAGTGTATTCATAACTGTATCACTTCATGTAGTTAAATCTTGACCAAACCCGCTAGTTTTCGAAAAACTCGAATTTTCATTTGCACTGGTAGTGTGACAAGATGGTACGGCTACTAGCCAATTGACAGTCCGGCTACTAGCGTTTTCTTCTAAAAGATTGTACGGCTACTAGTCGTCCCCGAATCATTCAGTGGCTGAGAAATAAGCATTAATGGCGAATTTATTTAATGAAATTATATGTATACAAGAGACCTTTGATGCGTAGCAATAAGGGTCGCCGTAGAAATCATTGGATATTTACTATATAAGTTACAATGGGATGCAATGGAAATAAACAATGGCACTGAATTGTACACTATTAAATGGCTTGACAAACTCACAGCCTTAATGAAAATTGCTTAAAATTCTATTGACTACATCGTTTATTGACGCAAAACCTTGAAAGATGTCGTAACGCAAAAAAATGTCTGATTGGTAAGAGGAAACCATGGGCTGAACATCGGAGTTGGATTTAAGACAATGTTTGCGCGACACTATAACTCATTGAGGTGAACATTTGTGTGAAGTTTTACAGAAATCTCTCCATTGATATAGGAGAAATGGTCCGGAAAAATCCGGACGGACGCACGGACGGACGGACGCACGCACGCACATACACCGAACCGCCAAAAGTGGCGACTAAGTCGAGCTAACAAAAATATGTTTTAGCCAATCTATAAAAGATTTGTATCAGATTGTAACCATTAGCAGACTATTATTGCAAACCACTCAGAAGCCCAAATCACCTAATACAAAAGCACTTCTTACAATCAACAAATCTCTTGCGTGCGTGCGGGCGTGCGGGCGTGTACGGGGGAATAGGCTATACGATCCTGGGGAAATGCGTTTGGGCTTCTAGAGTAAGTCGAGTTGATTAAAGAGTTATCTTGCATCGTTGCAAATGGTGCGTAAAATGGAAATAATTATGCAACACAAATTTTTACCAACTCATTTCAATGTGGAGTAACTATACACGAGTTTTGTCGTCGCTTTCAAGATTTGTTATCATTTCACCAGAAACCAAATATCAAATATGTACTTTCTATGCAGTATGTTTCAAAATGCGACTGTTCTGCTGAAAGAAAATAGTGAAGCAAATCTATTTTGTACGTATATGGGCGGATTTTTTAAATATGATTTACGAAAATAGAGAAGTCCAAAGTATATTTGTAACGGGGATTGCGGCATACTGCTACAGAGATAATAGGCGATGAAAATTATCAAAATATTTCATTTTTAGCCTATATTCAAACTATTTTAGAGATATTTAATAATAATTTATAATATGACGTTAGAACAACAACAAAATTGATGAAAAAGATTATTTAGTCAACCCTAGTAGCCGTACATAAAGACTGCTAGTAGCCGGACCATTTGTTTTTAGACTTTGCTAGTAGCCGTACCATCTTGTCACACTACCAGTGCAATTGAAAATTCGAGTTTTTCGAAAACTAGCGGGTTGGGACAACATTTAACTACATGAAGTGATACAGTAATGATTACACTTCACATAGTAAAACGAATTTCGGCCAAACAATGTAAATAAAGCTTTGAAATGGACGTTTGAAGTGACACGATTGACATTTTTTTTGTAAATTTTGGTGATCGATTGTATTTTTTCGAAGTTAACGGTGTGTCACGTTCATTTTATAACTCGACGCACTCTATTTCTTGCTAGTCTAAGTATTCAAAGTAAAAGAATTAAATAATTACTCTTTATTCAATTTACCCGCTTTTTTACCAGCTCCTTCATGATGGCTATGTGTATAGTCAGCGCTATCGGAAGTAGGGTCGGACTTTCGAGTGTACACTGTGGTTACAAATGAATAGCGCCGTCGATCTGCCGCTGTGTGTTACGGATAAACCGAGCTATTTTACCTTGTTTCGTGAAACATCATCAGTGTTAGATTTTTTAATAACTGCAAAGAAATTTGCTTGAATTTGATTGGATAATTTGACGTTGATGTATATCCGTATTTACGGCTCGGCCGTAGATATGAACGCACGTGCCTTAATTCCCCCCTCTGGCCTCCCACCTTTTGTTGTCGTCCGCCATTTTGTTTTGAATTTCCGGAAAAATGCATAATTTGAAGCCGATCTTGTAAATTATAAAGCGGTATGTTTAGGGATTACTAAAATTGTTACAAAAAAAATTGTGTTATGTTTTTAACGTTGAAAACGATCAGATTATTCTCAAATTTTGTAAATAAATATCAAATCGATAATCCATCCATTTTCTATAGAAGTGACGTAACCATTTTCGATGGATAGATTTAAATCAAGGAAGTTTGCTTGCTTTTCTGAAGTGTTCGCTTTGTTAAGCTGTAGTTCTTTAGGATAAATCTTTAAGCGAAATAAATGAAAAATTGATATTTTCTAATAATTTTTGTCTGAAAAAGTCTTTGCAGTATAATAAAACAATTATTTGGTTCCTTGAAAGGGTATGTGAGGATATATTGCCGGTCTGGGTGTCATATTATCCCTCGCCTGCGGCTCGGGTAATATGACACCCAGACCGGCAATATATCCTCACATTCCCTGTCAAGAAACCAAATAACTATATAACACTTCAAATCCATTTAGTTCTTACAATTGGCAGCAAAATTCGGCCAGATCCAGTGTTCAACTTAATTCAAACCCAATGTCTCAATTAGCATTACCAAAAGAATCGATTTCGATCAGTGTTAAAACGTTTCGAAAAGTGGTTGATAATGTTGATGTTCATGATGATGAGGAGGAGATGGATAGTGGTTGTGGTGAATGGGGTTGGGTTGAGGCGGTGGTGGTGTTGGTGGCAAAGACCTATAGATCTTTGGTGTTGGTTGTTGTTGTTTGTGTTGGTATCAATACACATTGGAGAAGTCTAAAATACGACCCGTCGAGGTTCGTACACCAGACTTTATTTGTAGATAAAAATCACAGTGACTTCCCTTTAATAAAAATTCTCATTTGTTTGTAAAAGAAAATTTTCTAAATTATGGAAAGAAAGCAACCAGATAAAAGCAAAAGTATGAAGACATAACGTATCATAAACATTTTTTAGATAGATATTCTTTGAAATATAATAGTCTCTTGCTAACTGCTATAATCTAGGAGCCCCTGGACCCTAGCACAACTATTTCTGCGCGACAATGACTTTTCTATATATATAAATGATGATCGTCCTTCGCGCACAACCCAGTTACTATTCAAATCAATGCGGAACATTTTTCTTCTATTTCTATATGCCGCCGATCGGAATTTGGATCGCAACTTTGGCGGCTCCTTAAAGCATCTTAAACCAAAATTACATACCTGAAAAGCCACATTCAAGTAGAATCAATATATGTAATCCTTTATAAATAACGGTTTCATTTTTTATGCAAAACTCTTTTAAACCTCCACCCATGTCAACAAATTTCGATTTCTGCGCTTAAAGTTTACCTGACTCACGTTTATCGATAAATAACAGAATTTAAATCGGGTCGATTTCCACCACAGTTTTAATCGTAACTGCTTGAGACGTAAAGGACAGACATCTGTAAAAAGTCAGTATGATAATGGGTCTGTGCTTGCAGTCGAATTATTGAGACTACCCTGGACCCCAGCTCAATAACGTATCAAGTACATTCGACGTAACTTCCGTTGTTGACATAAGTTTTAATAAAGGTACAGAACCTGACACACAGCTTTGTGATCTACTATACGATCCTATCATAACTGTTCAATATAACATCTGTCTAAATTTGTGCGTAACCGCCATACATCATCATGCCTTCATGGTGGGCTTAAAGTAATTCATACTTGCACATAATACAGTTGTACTAATGATGATCTGTGAAAATTAAATTATCATTTTTTCAACAATTTCCTAACAAACTGTTATTATATTGTTACAAACAGATAAATATTGATAATAACAGGAGACAATTGTTGAAAAAAATGAATTTTGTTAGAAAAGTAATAAAATGTGGTACCTGCTATGTTGTCTAATCCGGGTGTCAAAATAAAGCATTTTCCACTCAAATAAATCCAAAATACAATATCCAATTCAATGTTCCATCTAGGGCCAACCAGTGTTACCACATTTTATTACTATTCTAACAAAATTCATTTTTTTCAACAATTGTCTTCTGTAATTATCAATATTCATCTGTTTATAACAATATAATAACAGTATTTTTGAAAATTATTAAAAAATGATAATTTTATTTTCACAGCTCATCATCAGTAAAACTGTATTATGAGCAAGTACGAAGTACCTTAATAGTGACGTCGGCATGACTTACGTCATTTACATCATTCTTTTGTATGTAGCCTCTTTCCGTTTAAACTAGGTTTACAAATCTTGCTGAATTAAAGGATTTCATAATGTTTGGACATCATAGTTGAGAAACGCTTTGCTTACACCGTAAATAAAAGTTTGTGAAAGAGCGCATACTCATCGAGTTTTGTTGATAGAAATCCTTAACATTACGTAACCCCAGACCTAATGTCAGACAAAATTTGAACTGCTTATTCCTTTTTAACATGTTTTGGTCAGACAGAATTTGTTTCAGTCAGAGAGATTTTCACATTTTGTCTTACCAAATGTCTGAAACTTTTTTTCAACTTTCTGGAAGTCTGCATTTTTACACAAAGCCATCTAAAGTACAAGTATATGTAAAATACAATGGAGCTCCGCTATATCGCAATCCACTATATCGCGAAATCCAATATAACATGGTCGACCCATGGACCCGTTTTTTTTCCGCCATAAAATGATATTAAAAATCTATCAATGTCCATTTTGCATAATGGAAAAAGAATAAAAGGGAAGTAACAATGTTAATACCACGTTAATCGATAAAGACAATGACATTTGTTAAGTAACATACCAAGAATCGTTGAAAAAAAACAAAACATTTTGTTACTTTATGATCTGTTTATTATTGTTTACTACGTTTCTTTAATAAGCAAACTGTCATAAAATTGTTAAATTGCTGTCCAAACACCGGGTCACCTAACCAAGGACGCTAAATGGTTACCAAATGGTTATTTTTCACACCTACTGCCGATAAAATGATAAATGTGTCTGATTTAGTTAATAAGCTTCTAATTTGAGAAGCTTCTGTCTTAATTTGACTGTTTTCATTCTAGACAGCGTACAGGTCTTACAAATACATGTGGTTCCTCATAAAGATTAACCCGCAGTATACACGTTAGTGTGTTAACCCTTTCCTGGATATATACGCATTTTTACGCGTGTGCGACCAGTGTAGATCCAGATCAGCTGGCACATCCGTGCCATCTGATCAGGATCTGCACTGGTCGCATTTTGGTCAGAAATAACCTAATGAATCAAAAAGCGAACAGTTTAGATCCTGATCAGAAGGCACGGATGTGCCGGCTGATATGGATCTAAACTGTTCGCCCTAGCAATAAAGGTGTGTCTGTACAGGAAAGGGTTAAACTCGCATTGTAATAATTTTATAGCACCAGTTCAAAGGAGAGAAAAACACCAACATGGCAACAAAATGATTTATTTTAAAATACCGATAAAACGTAATGATAAATAACTGTGTACATGTATTAAAATGCTTATCAAGGGTAACATTACATCCGCTATTTACGGACTTATGATTACCGTAAGTTTCTTCGACCCTCAAATATCGCTGATCCGATAATATCTCCGGATTTGTGGGACTGGACCCCACAGATCGCGTTATATTGGATCTCCACTGTACATTGAAATAATTTAAAACGATTATGGTTTTGACAACTCTTTCATCACAGTTCAAGATTAATATAAACCATTAATAATATTATGTTATTCACAAAAACTGCTAATAACAATTACAAACATGCTTGTGTTGTTGTTGTTTTTGTTGCACAGTTTGTTTCTTTTTCTGAACTTAATGTTTTATCTCACTTGTTAATTATTGAACTGATGTTCTGAAAGAAAAAAAACAGAGCTGGACAAAAAACTTTAAGTATAATGTATCCTTAATCATAACATTTTCTTAGCTACCACTAATAAAAGTTAACAACTTCTACATTTTTACAGCAATAAGATGATTTTATATGTTCTGGATGTGGTCTCTATTTCAGGCCAGACTCCAAGTAGTGTCTCCCAGAGGCCATGCAAAGAGCACTCATTCCTGACGGATGTTGCAGATGTAAGAGTCATGGAGCAGGGTTTACTTCAGCTGTTGGAAGATTTCCATTGTGGCAAACTTCAGGCATTCGGTAAACATACAATTACAATCGTTCCCATTATCAATAAATATTAGTATTGGTATTGTGTTACATTCTTAAAAATATTTTTAGCTAAAAGTGTTGGTTCTCTCCTTTTTCAGGAGGTTCAGACATGTATGATCAAATGAATGAAATTCGAGCAAATCAGGAGCAGTTGGCCCAGCTCCACTTTGACCTTGACCTACAGCAGGACATGAGAAGGTTTGTGCCAAAGTCTTTAATTAGTTATCTGAAGTAGAACATTATAGCAAAACTGCTTTTTAATTTGTTAAGTGTCTTATATGTTTTGTTGCCTTGCTTAGGAACTTCATCACTGTCAAAAGATGTCATATTTCAGATTATTACTGGTTTCAGATGGTGTGGTATGTTCTTTAGATATGTATGTCTGTTCCAGAAATTAGAAATTTTCATCAGTGTGCGATGCATGGCTGGCTTACACGTCATATTGTCAGGGCTTTTCATCAGGAAATAGGGGAAGAGGCCCTGGCCTTTCAAATTGGGAAATTTATGCGCGATAACTGTTCATTTTGGGAAATTTATGCAGGATGATTGTTCATTTTGGGAACACAAAATTTATTGAAATAAGGGGTACTGGAGCACAAATTATTATAGAAATAAGCATTTTTCACATTAGTTTAATTTTTATAGCACTTTATTTTTTCAGATTTTCACAATTCTATAGTACATTTGTATTCAGTTCACAAGCTTCAAAGGTCCATGTCTCTTTCCTTTGAATTTATCAACAAGTGATACTGATCTAAATTCACTTATTGATAAATTCAAAGATGCCAAGGAAAGAGTCTTCTGTGAAAAAAAACGCCAGACTCGGAGGGAGCAACACTAACAGGTACCTCTGTGGTAGAAACGAGTGTGGAACAGTGGCAGACTCTGAGGCAGCAACGTTTGAAATACTAGGGATTTCCTTGGTAGACGTTGCTCCCAATGGATCGAATTTTTGTTGTTTTACTCCCTAGTCAAATAACAACGTTTGGTTTTCATTACATTTCGGTAATTTGCAGTAATATTTTAAGTTATGATATTTGTTTCTGCAACCGGAAATAAACACCGATTTATCTCCCCTGAAACGGAATAAAATCCAGACTTTCGGAAAGTTTGACTAAGTAAGAGTTTATCGGAACTTAACGGATTAGACTGGTTTTGCATATCACGGGTATTGTGCGTTTTTCGGCTATAGTACGACAAAAATGTCGATACCAGACAAACGCTTCTTCCGGAAATAACAATGTAAACAAATTGATCGATTTTTAAACTACTCTAGGGGGATTTTCAAAGATTTTGGGAAATCATGTCTTGCATTTTGGGAAGAAACTTTGCCACAATTGGGAAAAAACTATATTTTTTTCGGATTGGGAAGTGGCCGAATATCGGCCTCTGTTATATAAGGATGAAAAGCCCTGATTGTGCCTCATTTTACAACTGGTATCTGGTTTGTGTACAATCAACAAAAGCTTAAAGCGAACTGATTTTATTTGCCTGCCGCAATATGTAATATTATTTGATTGTATACTCTTTAACTCAAGTGATTGATATCTAGTTTTATTGAGATATCGACTTTTAATTTGTAGAAAAGAAATGAAATTGGTATTTTCCAGTTTGTCACTTAAACATATTTTATGCATTGTTATAAAGCAAGCCTTGCTTGGCACGATTTCTGCGGCAAGTTTGATGGATAAGTTTGATATCTAGCAGCTGAGCTAGAATGGATGAGTCAAATGTAGAGTTACTATTCTTGAATAATGGAAACTACACAAAAATGGCACTGTACACCAGTAAATCTTGAAGAAAAATTATCTAGTGAACTTGCATACATTATATGTTTATAGGGACAATAAATAGGTCAAGTTGACAACACAATTTAAACCTGAATTTTTGCCCATTCGTTGGAGAAAAACTTCAGTATACAGCAAAGTTTGATAAACATATCAATAAGATTGGACCAAAATTTGATAGCCCTCAGATTTTGTGAGATCCGTTCTTTTTTGCAAACAGATGTTATCTGTGCCCAAGGTTATAAAGCTGATCATGGAAACCAGTCTCAAATTTCAAGATTCTGATTGACTGAAATGGTGACCATTCGCCATTTCAGCCAATCAGATGCTTGAGATTTGAGACTGGTTTCCATGATCAGCTTTTTAACCTTCAGCCCTGGTTTGTCTGGAAGCAAGTAAAAATCTTTTGTCGCATTGTTGGAATAACCCTTTCCACCATATATACGCATTTTTAGCTGGACTATTTGAAGAATAGGGGAGCTATCCTACTCGCGTTGGTGTCGGCGTCGGCGTTCCCGTCGGCGTCCGTTAAACAAAAAATGCACTTTGGTCCATAACTTGAACACTACTTATGATATCAACTTGAAACTTGGAATATATATTCATCATCAAATTCTACATCATTATCAACAACACCCATAACTCTGCTACCAATATTTTTCAAGTTATGCCCCTTTTTCACTTAAATTTTGCATTAAGGAAAATATGCACTTTGGTCCATAACTTATAAACTACTTGAGATATCAACTTGAAACTTGGAATATATATACACCATCAAAATCTTCATCATTACCAACAAGACCAATAACTCTGCTGTCAATATATTTCCAGTTATGCCCCTTTTTTCTTATATTTTGTGATAAGCAAAATATGCATTTTGCCCATAACTTTAAAACTACTTGAGATATTGCCTTGAAACTTGAAATATATTTTCACCATCAAAATCTACATCATAACTTACAAGACCCATAACCCTGCTTCCAATATTTTTCAAAATATGCCCCTTTTTCACTTAATTGTTGTGTTAAGCAAAATATACACTTGGCCCTTAACTTTAAAACTACTTGAGCTATCACCTTGAAACCTGGAAAATATATTCACCATCAAAATCTAGGTCATTATCAACAACACCCATAACTCTGCTACCAATATTTTTCAAATTATGCCCCTTTTTCACTTATACAATTGTCCCATAATTTTGAAACAACAGGAGATATTATTTTGAAACTTGGAATATATGTTTGCCATCAGTTTCTAAATCATTATCAACAAGATCCATAACTCTATTGGAAATATTTCTGCAAGTTATGCCCCATTTGCATTTAGTTTTTTACCTTGACTATTCGATATTTCATTGAAACTTTGAATATTTTTTCACCATCAAATTCTACATCATTACCAACAAGACCCATAACTGTAATACAATTACTCTACAAGTTATGCCCCTTTTTCCACTGTTCCTTTTTTCACTAATATTTTCACTTAAGTGCACTTCATCGATAACTTTGCAAATACTTAAAGTATCAACTTTAAACTTCCATTATATTTTCATTTCACTTCTTTTTCTGTAACATTACTGAAGTGATTGATATTGAACTAAAAGTAAATGTCTCGAATAAAAAATTACTAACAAGTTTTCTAACAAATCCAGAAATATTTCATAGTTATTCCCCTATTCAGTTTAATATTTATGGTACATTAAGGAATTATTTCTGTTATTTGAAATATATTTCTCCCTTACCATTCACTTGTTAATATTTTTCCTGATTGCACATGAATGTATGGCCATAGTTGTTATTGTTTTAATCTTCAAATTGCATTTGTTTCAAATGATTCGAATAGTCGAGCGCGCTGTCTCCTCTGACAGCTCTTGTTACGCATGTGAGACCATTGTAGATCCAGATCAGCCGGAACATTTGTGCCGTCTGATCAGGATCTGCACTGGTCGCATTTCGGCCAGAAATAACCTAATGAATCATAAAGAAAACAGTGCAGATCCTGATTAAATGACATGGATGTGCTGGCTGATCTGGATCTACACTGTTTGCCCATGCAATAAAGGTGTGTCTATGGAGGAAAGGGATAATGCTCAAGTTACTGTTTGTATTATAGAATGGCATCAGAAGAAGCCAGAGCAAGAAATTATGAAAATATCAGCAAAATGATTGGAAAGGTGAGTTACATTACATTCACAAGATTTTAAATTTTTAAGCAGACATATAAGACTGCCCATTAGTTTATACCAAAACACTTTGGATATTCTTTTTTAACCCTTTCCTCCATAGACACACCTTTATTATGTGTGTGAACAGTGTAGATCCAGATCAGTTGGCACATTCTTGCCATCTGATCAGGATCTGCACTGTTTGCTATTTGATTTATTAGGTTATTTCTGACCAAAAAGCAACCAGTGCAGATCCTGATCAGATGGCAAAGGAGGAAAGGGTGAAGAAATGTTGCTTAGATTTTAACATTTTTATATACATTGTACAGTCCACACTGGTTGTGTCAAAATCTCTTAGGTCAAAACATCGGTTATCTTGAATTTATTTCATGGTCCTGTCAAAATGTGTTCTTTTTTTCGTAATATTACACCACTTAAGTCGAACTTGAATTTGTTTTAAACAATGTTTTCATGAGTTGAAGTAAATTTTAAACTATTGGCTAAAATATCCAATGTTAAGTCATAGGATGAGTCAAAGTGTGAAACTTGCTAAAGTCTAAAAATGTGCGTGGCATCAAAGTGAGAACTTTGGCTGACAAGCAGGAAGGTATTAATAATAATTGATGATCACATGTTTGGTAAAATGTTCAATCATTTAATGCATTTGGATGTAGACATAATTAATTTCAATATTAAACAAGCAACATTTAATTAACTCATGATGTGACCACCATACCTATGTTCATCCATTACAACAACAAATGCAAAAATGACAGATTTGAAATGTTAATTCTCCTCAACAAAACAGACACACAAAGCAAAGCACCAAGTTTATGGTTATGCGGCGAATATTAATTTCAATTTGAATTAATTTAACTACTAAATGTTTAACTTACAAAGATGTATGTAGAAATGTCTATGTTACTTATGTTAAATAAACAATTACATAATTTATGATGAAAAAATCGAGTTTAACCCTTTTCTCCATAGACACATGAGCGAACAGTGTAGATCCAGATCATCCGGCACATCCGTGCCGTCAGATGTGCTGTCTGATTAGGATCTGCACTGTTCGCTATTTGATTTATTAGGTTATTCCTGACCAAAAAGAGACCAGTGCAGATCCTGATCAGACGGCTCAGATGTGCCAGCTGATCTGGATCTACAGTGGTCGCACATGCATAAAATGTGTATATATGGAGGAAAGGGTCAATAATAACATATATATATATTTTTTATTTTGTTTTGTTTTGATATATGAATGATGCATCGAAATGTTCATGTATGTTCTGAGGCATAAACTACTACTAGCATTCACAATCTTGACACAATAACAAAGATTATTTTTATGGCTATATTATTTATGCATTATTGACATATTGGATGTGTTGAACTTCGGATATCTTGTTGTAAAATCTATGGTCCCAATGACTTCAACACCAGTGTGGACTGTATCTAAAAAGCAGTATTTCCTAAATTTGTTGACAAGTGCATTAACAGGGTTGTCTTCTTTTTCAGCTCCATGGGTTAAGCACATCTGTGTATCCTTTTAATAAACTAAGTTTTTAACCCTTTGATACAGGGATATGTCTTTCGTCTCATGGTAAACAGTTTAGATCCAGATCTAAATCTACAATGTCTGCTTCTTGGTCAGTTATAACCTAATGAATCTAATTGTGAACTGTGTAGATCCTGAGCAGACAGCACAGATGTGCCAGCTGATCTGGATCTACACAGATCACCCATGTGATTAAAGGTGTATCCATGGATTAAAGGTTTATAGAGAGTTTTGCAGATAACAGCGCGAATCCAGTTAGAATGATAGAATCGGGAAATGTTCTGATCTAGTGTTCTGAAAGCAATATACTAGGAAGCCTAATAGTTTTTTTAATGTTTTTAATGAGAATAAAGTTTGGTTTGCTGTATTCAAAGTTAACCTTTAACCTAAAAGATATCTGTAATAGACTGGCTTGGCTTTTATACATGTCAGTCCATTTTTAATAGGAGCAGTTTGAAGAAATTTTATGACCAAATAGGCAAATCTGGATTCACACTGGTCACACATTTGCAAAATCTTTTAAGCTCTGAAGTCACTGAGTTTGCCTTAACCTTTGTCAGTCAGCAGTTACAGAGAAGTCAACGTTCCAACAACCAGAAAGACAAAACATGACATGTTCCTTGACATGTAGTTAATTATAGTATTTTACAGTGTTCATAAGCATCATTTCTAGATTTTGACTTCACCTTTGGTTTTCATTAAGGAGTCTTGTAATTCCCACTTTTAAACTACTAGTATCATGTCGAGAGTGTGATATTTATACTGACTGTCAATGAAAACATTATTTTTAAAAATATTTTTGATGTGTGTAAAAGTTTAATAAATTGGCAAAAGTACATGTATTTTAAAATCAACAAGATGTCGTTTGGTCAAGCGAGTAATTGTCGATTGTGAAAAATGCATCTGATGAGCCAACAAAACCTCATGTCGCTGGTTGTCTGAAAGTCTTGGCACTGTCACATTTGTGTGTCCAAGATTATTTAACCAAATCTGAAGACCAGTCTCAAATCTCAAGCATCTGATTGGCTTAAATGGCAACAGTACTATTGTTTTCTATATTTATATATTTATACCTTTGTTGTGTTTTCATACAGTAGATGAAATCCTTAATAATGCTGTAGTTTATTTTATTTATTTTCATTTTATCTAATGTAGGTTTTATCCTTGTTAATTTTGATGCTCATTTTTCTGTCTCTATTCAGACATATGTTTCTAATTGCAGTCATTGATCATTTAGGTGCCGTCTGATCAGGATCTAAACTGTTCGCTTTTTGATTCATTAGGTTAATTCTGACCTAAATGCAACCAGTGCAGATCCTGATCAGACAGCAGGGATGTGCCGGCTTACCTGGATCTACACTGGTTGCACATGCACAAAAATGTGTAAATATGGAGGAAAGGGTTAACTGATAAAATGGAACTGTGTATTCATCTAGTTCATCTTTATGTGTTTGTGAGCATTTAAAACACAACAATATAGTTAAATTACAGTTGATAATCTTTTATAATATTTTGATTTTTATTTTTGTGTTTAGATCATAAATCTTGTAAGTGCTTGGACCATTTTCTTGTCAAGCCTGTTTGCGGTGACCTCGACTTAGTTCATTGTCTTAATGAGTGTGGCATGCAAACCTCAGGTTCCCATCTCAAAGGTCTAGGTCACAGTAAGAGGTCAAAGGTAATGCAAAAGCTGTCTTGCTCATAACTTTAACATTGCATTGAGCAATCTTGTTTATATTTGGCATGAATGTTTACCTCAATGAGATAAAGTGTTGTGCATAAACCAAAGGTTTCCTTCTCAAATGTCAAGGTCAGAGTTAGTGATCAAAAGTCATGTGAAAGCAGGCTTGACATGCAAACAGGCATCAAGTTAGAAATGCAATACTGTTTAGTGTGTATGTTATAATACAGCAACATTTTGAACAATTTCATCTGTTTTCTATCTACAACTTTTTGTAACTGTCTCACCTTAAACTTGTTTACAGTTACCTAATTTAATGTTTTAACACTGGATATAAGTTAACTTTTTCCTCCATATATATGCAATTTTATGCATGTGTGACCAGTGTAGATCCAGATCAGCCGGCACATCTGTGCCTTCTGATCAGGATAAGCACTGGTCACATTTTGGTAGAAAATAACCTAACAAATCAAAAAGCAAACAGTTTAGATCCTGATCAGAGGGCAGGAATGTGTCGGCTGATCTGGATCTAAACTGTTCGCCCTCACAATAAAGATGTATCTATGGAGGAAAGGGTTAAGTGCTATCGAAAATGTTAAGACACAGAAATTTTGTTCACAGTAGTTCTTCTTTATGACACCATGAAGTAACCTGTTGATCTGTTTTTGCTGTGGATTTAAGTGCAACAGGTGTTAACCTTGAATCTGCTGTGTCTGTGATGGATTGGTATTTTTTTTCATTGTGTGTTATGTATTGGCTGATCACAGCATGATAAACCTAATTCTATATTATACACAAATGTGACTACAAATAAGATAACTAGATTGAAAAATTGTTTAGCAGTCATGTATTTACAAGGAATTTCTATAAATCAGCCTTTTTAACTTTAATGGAGGGCTGTGAATTACCTGTAAAATCGCAACTGAAGTTGTCCTGTCAATGGATCCAATAACAACAGCAAACTATTTAGTTGAGAGCTTGGTCCTTAAAGTAACTTTCAAAATATATGTTTGACACACAAATTGTTATTAAGCTACATGTAGTATGAACAGGGCTGTTTGTCATCTTTCAGCTCTGTTATTAGACACCGAGTCAGAATAACCTAAAAATGTCAAATTAACCATTGATTGGCATGCTGCAGAATTTAATACTTTAAAAGTTTAAATCATAGAGTAATACATTGTATGTGACTGTACATGTATACATATAGTTGCTACCCACTGGCTGTTTTACCAGTGCAATTATATTGACATGTTTGTTTCATTTTAAATTAGCTTTAAACTAGCATGGTCTAAATAAATATTTTAAAATAATCAATTGCAAGTCTTTCTGTTATTACTTATCTATCTTTTCGCAGTTAGATCTATTTGATTTTGTTGTCTTGTTCAAAAATGTTGAATTCTGATCTGAAGGTAATAAAACTGAGCATGGAAGCCAGTCTCAAATCTCTAGCATCTGATTGGCTGAAATGGTGACTGGTCACTATTGCAGCCAATCAGATGCTTGAGATTTGAGACTGGTTTCCATGCTCAGTTTTATAACCTTGGGCACAGATCTCTTCAATGCAAGCCTAGCATTTTTCCTGTAACCTTTCTTAGAAGGTGGGATAATATATTACACCATTGAAATGTTGCTCTTGCAGACATAAAACCTTGCAATAAATAGGGCATACAGCCAGCAATGTTAGTAATCAACAGATTTTCAAACTGAAGTAATTTTTTAAGTTTCTGAAGCATGTTTGTCATCAAACTTCATTACTATAAATTTCAATTCAATAGATATTGGTCCAGCGAGCACCCACTGTAAAACACCTGTTGCACTTCAGCACTTCACAAGACGCTGACCACATGTTTTGTCATGCGACGACTGTTTGAACTGCCGCTCCAATCAAAAGACGCTGTATTTTACTTCCAAATTTATTTTGATGTCGATCAAATTTGTGTAACTGTGGATTCTTTCCCTTTGTGGATGTTGAAACAATAACAAAAAGTGTGGTTTGAAGTAAAGCAACATGAAGGCGTGATTAGCAATGAACAACATTCTGTCAAATATACTTCCCGCGCTACTTCTCAATGAAATTATCAGTCGCCTCGTATCATGTTTGATGTTTTGGTTGCAAGCCAAAATTTAACAGATCAAATTTTGTAGTAATATTTATTTGTTATTGACTTGACAATTCCTTTCCTTTCCTTGTGTATATCTGGATCATGTATCATGGAAAAGTATCTAGTGTCCTTAATTTATACCAGAGAACACGGTATATAACAGTATTTAAATTTAGTTTAGGTATTATGCCTTTCGCCATTGCTTTGCCCTAGACAAAAAGAGAAAAATCTCTCAAACGGCACAGTGCAGTTCCATTAAACTTTGCACAAACCAATATTAATATATGTTTAATTTACATACGCTTAGAAAAGTTAGAAAAGTAAAGAAAATAGTAAGAACCCAAAAACCCCTAAAATTCTATTTGCAATTTATCACAAAAATGATGCAACACTAAACTTCAGTTTAAATGTCTTGATGAGTAATGAGTTACTGACAGCGATACCCAAGGTCCTTTGGTCTAACAAATGTAGTTATTTCAAAAGTGTGCTTGACCTTTAATTTCCTTGTCACGAAAATGGACGACATAAAATTAAAAATGTTGATTTCTCTCTTCACAATTGAAGGTTCTTTTCAAGAACCTTAGATAATGTCAGTATCATTTCACGCATGTTGACATTTGAATTGTTTTGTGTTGCTTCCTTTTTGTGATAAAACTGCAAATAGAATTTCAGGGATTTGTTAGATCTAACTATTTTTTCTCTACAGTTCTAACTTTTCTTAACATATGCACAATAATCATACACTTATAGCATTTATTTGTGCAAAGTTTAATAGAAGTGAATTGTGCCGTTTGAGAGATTTTTATATTTTATATGTTTTGTCTAGGGCAAAGCAATGGCGAAAGGCACCATACCTTAAGTTGTTCCACTGACACATTTGCAGTCAGAAAATCTTCCCTGCCATGGACTATGGCAGAACTATCCATCGGAATGTCCACTGAAAGCTAGAACTACTTTAGGTTTGCAGTCTCTCTCTGTGTAAGGGTAATTCAGAAATCACATATAACAAGTGTTATTCCGTTTTTATCATTTATTTACATGCAAAAACGATACATGAATATTTTATTACAATTGTAGTACAAATCATCTATACCGACTGTCAATAGAAGTTTCCACTCTTTTGGCAGGAAATTTGAAGTTTCTGGGTTGACACATTAGCACTAGTAAAAACTTGCAACTTTGGGATAATTTACTGTTATTTAAAAGCTATTCCTGCAGCCAACGATTTAAAACTAAATATTTTATGGAAACAATTTAACTGGAAAATATTGTACTGAAACAAACAGGAAATCATTTAAAGCTATCTTATCAGTTTCTTCATAGAACATTTTATTGAGTTTACTACTAACAAATTAAAGATTCAAATAACTGCTTGTAAGAAAGACACTAGTTACTCTTTAAATGGTTAAGTTCAACAATGTTGCAGGGCCACTTGCTGAAAACTGGAAATATGCTCAAGGGTGACAACTCAAGAAGTGTGTTCTTGATCTTGATTATCAAGTATGTTCAGCACAGATCAGCTGGCACATCCATGCCGTCTGATCAGGATCTGCACTGGTCGCATTTTGGTCAGAAATAAACTAATGTATCAAAAAGTGAACAATTTAGATCCTGATCAGATGGCACGGATATGTGCCAGCTAATCTGGATCTAAACTGTTCGCCCACGCAATTAAGGTGCATCTATGGAGGAAAGGGTTAAATTCTTCCTCAATATTAAGAAAAACTTATACAAATTCAATCAGTTGAAGTTGGTAGTAATTACAGAGTGGTAACTTACTTTTGACAATGAGTGTAAATCATTATCTAAAGCTAATGCTATCTCATTGAAAACATTCTCCATTAACATTATCTTAAACATTTGAAATAATGTGTGTTTATCAAATTCTATCTTATTCATGTAGTCAGTGTTCGATCATCACTAGTTGGATTCTTGTGTAAAACTACCAATGCCTAATAGCAAAGACCCACTATCCAGTTTCAACAAAGTGCACTGCACATTTTGCTGATTGAGATATCTCTACAGAACTGTTCTCTGCAAAGGTGTAAGGTAGCACTAGATTCAAAAGACAAAATTCCTTCACAGTAGAGTAGTTGGCACCAGCAGAATGAAATCACACTATATAATGTGTAATTTTATTTGCATTCTTTATCTTTCTACAATTTTTCAGCTTTTGCAAATTTGTTAACAAGCACAACTGAGAGGTAATAATATTTTGAAGTTACGCAAATGCAGGCATGCATGAAATGGTCATTTTTAACCATGCTGTTTAGCAAATCTAATGATCACCAGTGTCCTGTTTTAGATGTTGGGCATCACCAAGTTCATGAGGAGTTCTCTGACAGCAGGGTATATAGCACAGTCTGCATTGGAGTGAAACCGCTCCATAAATCTCTTGAGATGCTGTGAGACGTGTTGAAGACTAGCATTTGGAACAGTGGGTCCCTTCTCGACCAGGGTGATAGTATTATCCTGGATGTTGTACAGTAGGGGTATAGTGATACTCTGAGGCTCCGGCGGCAGCTGGCCAGCCTGGGGCATCGGCGGGTTGATCCTTGTCAACTGCAGCTGAAAACAGTCAACTAGGGTTATACCACTGATACACTGACAGACAGTTAATCATTCTGTAAAGTAGGTAGACTAAAATGCTGCAGATTTTGGGCACAAAGAGTAGAAATAACTGAATTGCTGTATCAACATGGATCTAATGTCAAACTCATACTGAACTATATAGTACACTAATCGCAACATGGGAAACAAGGGATCTTAGAACTGACAGCTCATCAGTTCATCTCAACTGTTGTCTAATGCAGAGAGAGACATGCTCAAAATAAAATTGATTATAAGATGTAATGCAAACAACAGACAACCTGTTGTTTTAACCCTTTCCTCCATAAATACGCATTTTTACGCATGTGCGACCAGTGTAGATCCAGATCAGCCGGCACAACTGCAGTCTGATCAAGATCTGCACTGATCGCATTTTAGTCAGAAATAACCTAACAAATCAAAATGCGAACAGTGCAGATCCTGATCAGACTGCACGGATGTGCCGGCTGATCTGGATCTACACTGTTCGCCCATGCAATAAAGGTGTATCTGGAAAGGGTTAATCATGCTTGCATGTAATGTAATGTGTGTATGTTACCATAAGGATCATTTTCTGTACTACAACAATGGCTGGTGTGCCTGCTGGAGCCATGTGAGCATAGGCTGGTGGGATCGTCAACAACAGCTGCACTGACCACTTCAATGTCCTGTCCTGGTTGGGCACCTGTTCCAACAAATATGTGTAAAAGTAAGCATCAAACTTAATGCTAGGTCGTCTTCTGCTCCTAAACTCTCCTAGCCAAAGTTCGCAGAGAGGAACACAGATATGGTTTTGGTCTGGCTAATTTGACATTTCTGTTGTATCTTTCTTACTTCTTACTGCTAATATTGTTTTTTATCAGACTTTTCATGAGAAAAGGCACCTTCAGACAGTTTACATCAGTTGTTATGTTAAAAATGAGGTGAAAAGGTTAAGCAAACTACATTAATTATCATGCATTTTGCAATTAAAACCACTATGTTATTAAAATGTGAAAAAATCTCAAGTTGGTTAGGGGAAAATTATAGAAAATTTTAAGTTCTTCCCAATTACAGTAACAACTAGATGTTTTTTGTGAAAAACGCTTGTCTCCCCCCTGCGCCCCGCACACCCCATCCCCCCCTGCGCCCAGACCCCTGTGACCTTGACCTTTGACCTACTGATCCCATAATCAATAGGGTTCTTCTACTCAATAAGGGCTATTACCCTATTTAGTTTGAATGCTCTGGGTCAAGCGGTACTCCAGTAATTGACCGGATACAGTTTTTACTCTTCGGGGCCCCTGTGACCTTGACCTTTTACCTACTGACCCCAAAATCAATAGGAGTCCTCTACTCAATAAGGACATCCATCGTATGAAGTTTGAAGGGTCTGGGTAAAATAGAACTCCTATTATTGAGTGGAAACGGTTTTCACTCTTCAGGCCCCTGTGACCTTGACCTTTGACCTACTGACCCCAAAATCAATAGGGCTCTTCTTATCAAAAAGGGCTATCACCCTATGAAGTTTGAAGGCTCTGGGTCAAAGGGTACTCAAATTATTGAGCGGAAACGGTTTTCACTCTTCGGGCCCCTGTGACCTTGACCTTTGACCTACTGACCCCAAAATCAGTAGGGTTCTTCTACTCAATAAGGGCTATCATCCTATGAAGTTTGAAGGCTCTGGGTCAAAGGGTACTCAAATAATTGAGCGGAAACGGTTTTCACTCTTCGGGTCACTGTGACCTTGACCTTTGACCTACTGACCCCAAAATCAATAGGAGTCCTCTACTCAATAAGGGCTGTCATCCTATGAAGTTTGAAGGCTCTGGGTCAAAAGGTACTTGAGTTATTGAGCGGAAACGGTTTTCACTCTTCGGGTCACTGTGACCTTTACCTTTGACCTACTGACCCCAAAATCAATAGGGTTCTTCTACTCAATAAGGGCTATTACCCTATGAAGTTTGGAGGCTCTGGGTCAAAGGGTACTCGAGTTATAGAGCGGAAACGGTTTTCACTCTTTGGGTCACTGTGACCTTGACCTTTGACCTACTGACCCCAAAATCAATAGGGTTCTTCTACTCAATAAGGGCTATCACCCTATGAAGTTTGGAGGCTCTGGGTCAAAGGGTACTCGAGTTATTGAGCAGAAACGGTTTTCACTCTTTGGGTCACTGTGACCTTGACCTTTGACCTACTGACCCCAAAATCAATAGGGTTCTTCTACTCAATAAGGGCTATCACCCTATGAAGTTTGGAGGCTCTGGGTCAAAGGGTACTCGAGTTATTGAGCGGAAACGGTTTTCACTCTGGGTCACTGTGACCTTGACCTTTGATCTACTGACCCCAAAATCAATAGGGTTCTTCTACTCAATAAGGGCTATCACCCTATGAAGTTTGAAGGCTCTGGGTCAAAGGGTACTCGAGTTATTGAGCGGAAACAAAGTGTGACAGACGGACAGCCGGACAGGGCAAAAACAATATGTCTCCCCCAGAGGGGGGAGACATAACTAAAATGTAAAACAAAAATATTACTGAAGACAACTTTCCCAATGGCTTGCTCCATACAGTAGAGGCAAGATTTGATCATTTAATGTAAAATCACCATTTACAGCAAATAATTCCCAAGATGATGAAAAGACACAGGTTTGCATACAAACCGAATGATGAACTTGGGGAAACTCAGAAAGTAAATACCAGTTCAAGCCTCATGATCTGTATGACATCCTTGAGGATTCGGATTGGAGCTTTCAGTAACCTGCTGAATGCTGTCAGGGCATTAGACTTGTATGGTGGACATGCTACCTGAAATAGTACCAAATATACAGGAGACACATTTTATAGCTTGTTTCTACAGCATTAGCTGTTTTCCTAGGTCTCTGACCAGAATTCAACAGTAGCCAACTGCTTCCACAACAGTATATGATACTTAACCTGGGTGACAAAATGCAGGTGGTCATCAAATCCGCATGCATCCATTGCTAGCCTAATACAGCTGTAGTTATGTTTATCATAAATGAATGTCAGCTGTTCAGCTAATGGTTTGAACCCATTTTCATCTCAGTTATAAATAGCAAAGGTCCACAATCAAACACTTGCTTATTCACCCTTTCCACCATATATACACATTTTTACGCATGTGCGAACAGTGTAGATCCTGATCAGCCAGCACATTCATGCCATCTGATCAGGATATAACCAAAAAGTGAACACTGCAGATCTACACTGTTCGCCCAAGCAATAAAAATGTGTCTATATGGGAAAGGGTTAAGTATGCTAGAAACGTAAGAAACTAAACTGCAATTTAAATTGATTTTATTCTATAAAATTCAATATTGCAATTAAAAATTTGACTCAATAATTCAGAGACTAGTTGGTTACCTTGAGGTCAAAGTATTTCTCAAATATCTGTATTTCTTCTTGTGACCACTGATCCTTGTATTCTGTAGAAAACAAACATACTAATAAATCCATCATCACAGTTATGAAAGAAAATATTGTACAGACAGTAAAATATATATAAAATATTCGGAAATTTTACCCTTTCCTCCACATACACGCATTTTTATGCATGTGCGACCAGTGTAGATCAAGATCAGCTGGCACATCTGGTCAGACTGATAAGGATACATGCTGTTGGCTTCTGATCAGGATCTGCAATGGTCGCTTTTTGGTCAGAAATAGCCTAACAAATCAAACAGCGAACAGTGCAGATCCTGATCAGACGGCTCATCTGGATCTACACTGTTCGCCCATGCCATAAAGATGTGTATATGGAGGAAAGGGTTAAACAGCATATGCAGGCGACTGAGTGAGCTGCCATTCGATAAAACAATAACAAGGGTTTTCTTGTTCGTAATTCTAAAAAGTTAGAGGTACTTTAATATTATCATATGAACTGTGAATCAAAATTTCTATGTTTAAGAAGTCTCCATACTTACTGCTTCACTTCACATCAGATGTTTACCAGCCAATGTGGAATGTAACAAGTATCTGAGCCTGTGAAAAATGTAAAAGATGTCCTAGCAAGCAGTACAGGGAACATGTCACTGGTGAAAAGTGTGACGAGTTTATGAGAAGCAGGTGTGTGTATGTAACCATACAGGTTATAAGACACATGTCTAGCAGAGTGATGAGGGAATGTGACAAGTGTTAAGCCTTTACTCCATAGATACACCTTTATATCATGGGCAAACAGTTTAGATCCAGATCAGCTGGCACATCCATGCCATCTAATCAGGATCTAAACTGTTCGCTTTTTCATTTGTTGTGTTATTTCTGACCAAAATGCGACCAGTGCAGATCCTGATCAGACGGCACTGATGTGCTGGCTGATCTGGATCTACAATTGTTGGACATGTGTAAAAATGTATATGTATGGAGGAAAGGGTTAAGGTAAGCACCCAAGTTCTCACCTGGTAATGGCTGTATCTTCAGGTGAAGTGACTGGAAGGTAGAAGTATTTAGAGAGACTCGGAACTGCAAGGTCTCTGCCTTGAACAAGTTCACTCCAGGCTCTGTAGATTGCATGTTTATTAACTGAAAAAAAGCAATCAACATGAATATTACACTCAAGATTAGGAATACAGGAAATCAACAAATATATAGCAATGCAATTAATCTGTCTGTCTGAAGTCAAAAATTTCATTATGCTCATCCGGATATAACACCAAACTTTTTCCAGAGTAGCAGCAAGCACACTATTGAACAAAGAAATGTTGTAAGCTACTACTCAAAAACCCATTTGTAAAAACTAGATGTTTTTTGTGAAAAACGCATGTCTCCCCCCTGCGACCAGACCCCTGTGACCTTGACCTTTGACCTACTGATCCCATAATCAATAGGGTTCTTCTACTCAATAAGGGCTATTACCCTATTTAGTTTGAATGCTCTGGGTCAAGTGGTACTCCAGTATTTGACTGGATACGGTTTTTACTTTTCGGGGCCCCTGTGACCTTGACCTTTGACCTACTGACCCCAAAATCAATAGGAGTCCTCTACTCAATAAGGACATCCATCGTATGAAGTTTGAAGGGTCTGGGTAAAATAGAACTCCTGTTATTGAGTGGAAACGGTTTTCACTCTTCAGGCCCCTGTGACCTTTGACCTACTGACCCCAAATCAATAGGGTTCTTCTAATCAAAAAGGGCTATCACCCTTTGAAGTTTGAAGGCTCTGGGTCAAAGGGTACTCAAGTTATGGAGCAGAAACGGTTTTCACTCTTCGGGCCCCTGTGACCTTGACTTTTGACCTACTGACCCCAAAATCAGTAGGGTTCTTCTACTCAATAAGGGCTATCACCCTATGAAGTTTGAAGGCTCTGGGTCAAAGGGTACTCGAATTATTGAGCGGAAACGGTTTTCACTCTTCGGGTCACTGTGACCTTGACCTTTGACCTACTGACCCCAAAATCAATAGGGTTCTTCTACTCAATAAGGGCTATCATCCTATGAAGTTTGAAGGCTCTGGGTCAAAGGGTACTCGAGTTATTGAGCGGAAATGGTTTTCACTCTTCGGGTCACTGTGACCTTGACCTTTGACCTACTGACCCCAAAATCAATAGGGTTCTTTTACTCAATAAGGGCTATCACCCTATGAAGTTTGAAGGCTCTGGGTCAAAGGGTACTCGAGTTATTGAGCGGAAACGAAGTGTGACAGACGGACAGACAGAGTGACGGACAGACGGACAGGGAAAAAACAATATGTCTTCCCCAGAGGGGGGGAGACATAATAACACAGAGTTGATTTATAAATAGATAAATAATTTATAAATAGATTATAATTACTGAATTCACATTCAAAGTGCGAAACAGATTCCAACCAAAGATCAATTATGATTTGCAACTGATATCCCTACATTAGTAGCAGGGGATAACACTTTTATATTTTGCTTGTCCTATGACAAAGACAATGTCTCTATGAATAAACTTGCAATTTACATGAAGTTGCCATGGTAGTAAGGGAGAGAACTAAATGTTTCTCCTGTCCTATGACACGGACAATGTGTCTATGAATGAACTTGCAATTTACATGAGGTTGTTAGAAGGGGAGAGAACTTACATGCTTCTCTTGTCCTATGACACGGACAATGTGTCTATGGATGAACTTGCAGCCCAAGAACCTCTCCAGAGGTGACAGAGGTACGTGGATGGGTAGTTGTTGTAACGGTGTCTGCTTCAATAGATTATCAAAGGCATCATGGGACAGCAATGTGGGTGTAGATGCTGCCCAGGCACGCTGGGGTAAAGTCCTCGATGGTGGACTCATCACTGAAACGTTAAACAAGTTAAGTATAGGAATGATTTCCTGCAGGATCTGAAATACACTTTACAAAACTACACACTTTAACCCTTTCCTCCATATATACACATTTTTACACACGTGTGATCCGTGCCGTCTGATCAGGATCTGCACTGTTTGCTCTTTGGTCAGAAATAACCTAAACAAGAGCCAGTCGGAAACGACTGCAAGCTCGACTATTCGAAGTCAGACATATTTAAGCACATTTTAAACTGGGCTTCATTTAAACTGGGAAGTAATTCAGGAGTTTATGACACCCAACACACACACATGAACAAAAGTTTCTTAATCTAAGTTAGGAAATCAATAAATTACACTTAATTTATTATTGTAGTTTTTTAAGAGTGTTTACACAACCCAGCCCATACACCCCTGATCCCACACCCATCAACCCACTATCCCTGCCCACCTAAAGTGATGTGGTGAGGTGTGGTGTAGTATAGTATGGTATGGTATGCTGGTTGCTGTTGTTGGTGGTGTTGGTGTAGTTGCTGTTGTTGGTATTGTTGTTGGTGTTGGTAGTGGTGGTGTTGTTGTTGGTGGTGGTGGTGTTGTTGGTGGTAGTGTTGTTATGTAGGTGTTGTTGTTAGTGTTGTTAGTTGTTGGTGTTGTTGATAATATTGTTGGTGTTGATGTTGGTGGTGGTGTTGTTGTTGGTGGTGTTCGTGTTGTTGGTGATGGTGTTGTTGGTGGTGGTGTTTTTGTTTGTGGTGTTGTTTACGGTATAGTTGGTGGTGGTGTTGATGGTGGTGTTGTTGTTGTTCTTTGAGTTATTGTTGGTTGTCTTGTTGGTGTTGTTGTTGTTGGTGGTGGTAGTGTTGTTGTTGTTGTTGTTGGTGGTGGTGGTGGGGGTGTTGTTGGTGGTGTTGTTGACAGTGTTGTTGGTAGAGTTGTTGTTGTTATTTGTGTTATTGTTGCTTCTGTTGTTTGTGTTGTTGTTGTTGGTGTTGTTGCTTTTGGTGGTGTTGTTGTTTGTGGTGTTGTTGTTGGTGGTGTTGTTATTGGTGATGGTGTTGTTGTTGGTGGTGGTGGTATTGTTGTTGTTAGTGGTGGTGGTGGTATGTGGTGGTGTGGAGGTGGTGGTGTGGTGGTGGTGTTGTTTGTAGTGGTGGTATGTGGTGGTGGTGGGGGTGATGGTAGTGTGGTGTGGTGGTGGTGTGGTGGTGGTGGTTGGGGGTGGTGTGGTGTGCTGGGGGTGGTGTGTTGTGGTGTGGTATGTGGTTGGGTTGTGTTGTGTTGTGTTGTGTTGTGGTGTGGTGTGGTGTGGTGTGGTGTGGTGTGGTGTGGTGTGGTGTGGTATAGTATAGTATAGTATAGTATAGTATAGTATAGTATAGTATAGTATAGTATAGTATAGTATAGTATAGTATAGTATAGTATAGTATAGTATAGTATAACCACTCAACACTTTCATCCAAAGTATGTTAAGTAAATCTGTTTTAAACCTTTTCTATAGCATTACCTATGAAAAACACTAACACTGAAACTTTAACCATAATTTCTAAGTCTTAATTCTAATTTCAAAGTGAAAAAGGGCAAAAATTAAATAAAAAAAGCAAGGATGAGTTATGGGCCTTTGAACATCAACCTGATGTGTGATAAAATAAACGTATACAAAGTTTAAAAGTTGTGGTTTTAATAGAATGAAAGTTATGAGGTTTCACCATCTTGCACGTAAACTTAAACCTTAATTTCTAATTCTAAAAAGCGCAATAATTTGATAAAAATCAAAGAAAGAGTTATGGTTCTTGGCAAACATAGTCAGGGTCATGATAAAGAACAAATTTCAAAGTTGTAGTACAAAGAAGTATGAAAGTAACTAGCTTGCACGCAAACTTTAACCTTAAATTCTAAGTGAAAAAGGGCAATAATTTGATAAAAATCAAAGAAAGAGTTATGGTTCTTGGCATACATAGTCAGGGTCATGATGGTGAACAAGTGTCTTTAGTTTCAAAGCTATAGTACAAGAAGAATGAAAGTAACTAGCTTGCATGCAAACTTTAACCAGAAATTTTAAGTTGAAAAAGGGCTATAATTTGATTAAAAATTAAAGAAAGAGTTATGGTTCTTGGAATACATAGTCGGGGTCATGATGGTAAACAAGTGTTGAAAGTTTCAAAGCTATAGTACAAGAAGTATTAAAGAAACTAGCTTGCACGCAAACTTTAACCTAAAATTCTAAGTCGAAAAAGGGCCATAATTTGATCAAAATGGAAGTAAGAGTTATGGTTCTTGGCATATCTACTCGGGATATGATAATGAACAAGTGCTGAAAGTTTCAAAGCTGTAGTATAAGTAGTATTGAAGTTATGTGTTTGTACAGTAGCTTGCACGCAAACTTTAACCTGAAATTCTAAGTCGCAAAAGGGCCATAATTTGAAAAAAATAGAAGTAAGAGTAATGGTTCTTGGCATATCCACTCAGGATATGATAATGACCAAGTGCTGAAAGTTTCAAAGCTGTAGTATAAAGAGTATGGAAGTTATGTGTTTGTACAGTAGCTTGCACGCAAACTTTAACCTAGAATTCTAAGTCGAAAAAGGGCCATAATTTGATCAAAATGAAAGTTAGAGTTATGGTTCTTGGCACACACACTCGGGACATGATGATGAACAAGTGTGCCAAGTTTCAAAGCTGTAGTATAAGTAGTATTGAAGTTATGTGTTTGTACAGTAGCTTGCACGCAAACTTTAACCTGAAATTCTAAGTCGAAAAAGGGCCATAATTTGATCAAAATGAAAGTTAGAGTTATGGTTCTTGGCACACACACTCGGGACATGATGATGAACAAGTGTGCCAAGTTTCAAAGCTGTAGCTATAGTAGTTTGTAAGATATAGGTATGTTGCACCCAAACTTTAACCAAAGCGGGACGGCGACGCCGACGCCGACACCTAAGTGAGTAGAATAGCTCGACATATTCTTCGAATAGTCGAGCTAAAAATAGAGCGAATAAAGTGAACAGTTTAGATCCTGATCAGACAGCATGGATGTGCTGGCTGATCTGGATCTAAACTGTTCGCCCATGCAATAAAGGTGTATCTGTGGAGAAAAGGGTTAATTACTTCAAAACATTAGATTTCTTGCTTCTTCAATATTAAAATTTAATAAATACTTAATTTCATGGATAAAAAAAACAACAATACTATATAGAGAGGATAATGTCTCTCTGGGTCAGTTAATCTGTGAATCTGCCCAAGCCATAATTACTTCCCTAAATATAAAGTCACTGAGTACCAGTACTGCAAGCAAAACAAATGTTTATATCCAGCCAGAAGAAACTGTTTTTGGAATAACTTGGCAGAGCATTGTTTATGCCCAAAATAGTTTCTCAATGGTCTGATTTTCCCATCTGAACCAATCATTGGTGGATCCATTTTTTAGTATATCTTATATCCATTTTACCTTTGTATTTATTTGTTATGTTTTTATTTTACAGTAGTTGAGTAATTAACAATAAATTTAATTTTGTGATTTATGCAACAGTACATGACTTGTCTTACATAAGATATGTGAGATGACTGTTTCAAGCAAAAGTAAAAAGCATGTGAAATACCGATAGGTTATAAAACTGAGATTGGAAACCGGTCTCAAGTATCTGATTGGCTGAAATGGGGACTGGTAACCATTTCTTGAGATTTAAGACTGGTTTCCATGCTCAGTTTTATAACCTTGGAGCCAGGTATGCATGGAATTATTTTTCTAGTTGGGACAATATCTCTGGCATATTCTAAAATATCTATTTAAAATCCTGAAAAAACCTGAAGCTTTGGCATGGTCATCTTTGAACTGTGTTTGTGGTGAGTGAAGAGTTGGATGTCCAGGGGAAGCCACCATGCCATGTCTAGAGGCTGGGGAAGGTCCCTGTATAGAAGGCGAGTTGGGCCAGTTTCTCTGTCCAGGAGAGGGCATGGCGAGGCCTGTGTTAGGGTATGGTGAACCACTGTCTCCCATACCTACAAAATACAACATGGAAAACATGTTTTATTTATATAACTAGTATATCTCTGTCAAAATCATACAGCAATGTCCCATGCATGATTAGGAGTTAACAGGGTCAATGTAAAAAGATTTCCGAATGGGGGTTTATTTTGGGCAGCCTTTGGGTACTTACATGATAATTCCTAACTTTCTGGCCAAATTCCCAATGAAATTTAAATATTGCTCCAACAAAATGGGGTTTGAGCAACCCTATGTATGGTGAACTCTGAGACTACATTTCAACCATTCATACTAGATCTGAGACTGGTCTCTGATATCAGATTTACAAAATGGAAGCCGTGTCATTCCTGTTAGATGTATGAGCTTCATTAACAACACTGTACATGTAACTATAGTACTGTGCCCAATGTCATAAAACTGAGCATGGAAACCAGTCTCAAATCTCAAGCATCTGATTGGCTGAAATGGCGACCAGTTGCCATTTCAGCCAATTAGATGCTTGAGATTTGAGACTGGTTTCCAATCTGGGTTTTATAACCTTCAGCCCTGATATAACACACTTTCTGGATGTACCCACCTTGTGGACTGATGAAGGAACTGGCTGGTGACTGCATGTGTATACCCAGGGAGCTAGGCGAAGGGGCAGGAACAAAGGACCCTGGTGATGGAACATGAAGCTGGGGGTTGCTGGGTGACCCCACTGCCAGGATGTTGCCAGGTGAGGGGGTTCCAATGAATGTAGATGGAGAGGGTGTGATTTGCTGAAATGAAGATAACCATAATAGTCTTATACATGAATTTTCATTCAATCACAGATATAACATTATAAATCATCTGAGTAATATTTATTAATTCCCACTCTAGCCTCCAAAGTTTGTTATCATCACCATTTAGTTATGATTTTCAGTTCTATTGCATATCTCTGACCTATACTCATCATAAGGTATCTAGATCTGGTCCTCAACCCAGGCGATCCTGTACTAATAATAAAGGTATGTACCTCAGATCTGGTCCTGGACCCCGGTGACCCTGTAGACTGATGTGACTGGGAAATATTAAACACGTCCATATTGTCCATTCCTACCATAGGTGATGGAGGGTTGTCATCCTCCGTGGTGGACCGCCGATGAACGTGACTTCCCGTCACTGACTCATCTACAAACAATCCTAAGAATGCCTGAAATAGTAAAGGATGATGTGTGAAATATTCAAAATCGGATTTTTTATTAAATATTTAAAAACATCAATAAGGAGAAAAAAGGCAATGATTCCATAAAATAAATGGTGAACAAATACTTTACTAATAAACTGAACAAGGATCCAAATCGAAATTTTAGGTGTAAGCCAGTATTCTAAAAACTCTACGAATTCTGATAAAAGCTTGTATGCTGACCTCTCTTGCAGATATTACCTTAAGCATTGGTATGGGTGTGAAGCCTTCCGTTGCCTTGCTTGTATCAAACAGACTGTAAGCTCCATCTCTCACAGCCACAGCTTTGTTACCACGGAAATGTACATCCAGGCAGTAACTGAAGGCACAGTTAAGGAAACTTGTCCCCTAACCAATGCAGTAAACTTACCAACTTCAACTTAATTTTTCAGATTTGGTTTCAGAGAGTCTAGAACCCTGGTCTATGGGAAATCTTGGAATCCTAAGCCTGAGACTGCAGGTTCAAATCCAACCTATGATATGATTCTTCTGCAATCCACATGCAACAAAGGAACTGGATTCAACCTGAGATGCAGCCACTGAGCTTGATTAATAAATGATAAAATAACTTGTCTCAAAAACTTTAAAGAAGCCTTGTAAATGTGATGTAACATGTTTACACACTCCATGTATGAGTGAATATATTAAAAGCTGATGATGTTATAGCATTACACACTAAGTAAAATTCACTCACAACAGGTCCTAAATGTACGGCAGTCCAAATTTTTAGCGAATTCGCTCCTGTTCAATCGTTTATAGGCCTTACATGCTAGTACAATTGATATTTCCCCTTTCCCCCATATATATACCTTTATTGCGTAGGCGTACAGTTTAAATCCAGATCAGCCACCACATCCGTGCCATCTGATCAGGATCTAAACTGTTCGCCTTTGATTTTTGATTTGTTAGGTTATTTCTAACAAAATGCGACCAGTGCAGATCCTGATTAGAGTGCACGGATGTGCCAGCTTATATGGATCTACACTGGTCACACATGTGTAAGAAGACCTATATATATTGAGCACAGGCTAAACCACATCAGAAGAATTCCACCCTGAACTGTAACTAGGCAGCTTTAACTTAAATCAATTAATTGATATGATAAGTCCTTAATACTGTACTAATTTGAAGTGTTTCTAAAATATTACTTTGTAAATCACTTAGTTCTTGTCAGCAGCACAACTAATTAAAATTTTGTGCAAATAATCACAATGAAAGTAAGTTATGAATCATAAGCTACTCCATAAATATAGGTTCAGGTCGGTAATTAGTTTACAAACACCGATCAATAAATCATCAATTACATAGAGTAAAGGATACTTGTTTCTGTATGAGATTCTGACATGAGTTGAGGACTGGGGCAGGATGGTAAAGCTCTGGGTAGACTGTTTTGGGTACTGCAAATACAAACATACACTACTAAATAAAAAAAATAATTCTGATAGGTAAAAAGTTGTTCTTTAAGATATTATCATCGATACAGAAGACCTGTATGCTTGATTTAATCAAGGAATAGGCACTATAGTTATCTAGTTATTTGTAAACAATTAAATAATATCAGAAAGTTCAATCTTGCGGTAAAACCATTATGCTATTGTAAACAGTGACCTGTTGCGCAGACTGTTTTAAATGAAAATATTTTGGTCTCCAAATCATGTGTGAGATAATTTTAGTGCAAGTTTCAGGAAATATGTATTGTGAAATGAGTACATTGTATAAGGTAACTGCCTTTCTTAGCAGGACTTTATCACAGACACTTGTTTAGGGGTCCTTTGCTGGCCCTATATGCCTATAGAGCTATATAGGCCTATATATAGGCTTACAGGTCTCTAGATCCAAAAGTGGGCAATTTCAGGAAATAAACGGATGATCTACAGCATGAGATACAACTACAATCACTTAGAACACAAAATATCCCAGTTTTCAAAAAATAACAGTTCATACATAACATAACCATGGAGGGATAAAAAAGTAACTGATCACGAAAAAATACATGATCCCATTTGCACATTAATTTCGAAGACAAAATGGTAACTTACCGAACAAATGTTGATTCCCGTTGATAGATCCTTTAATAATCTTTCCTGTGACACTAGTAACTAAACATAAATTCGTCTATTGGTGGAGAAAATCCAAATTTATTATCAAAATTTATAGAAGTTTTCACTCGGAATCTCTTCTTTTCCGACTAAGCCCGGTTTGTTTGAAAAACGACTTGGCTGCGCATTATAGCCGGATTAAAAAAACCGTTAAATTTGGTGGAAAATTCTGAACGTCCGCAAAACGTCGGTATGTTTCCTGTACGTACAATGTGTAACTTAAATGAAAATCAAGTAAATAGAATGTTGACCATCAAAACAACAGACACTTACCGAGATTGCTTGTTATTTTCAAGGTTTGTTTCAAACGATTGTCAAATAATTTCTTCATTTTTTTTAATTTACTCGTTTCTTGAAACTATGGGCGTTTCTGGAAATGATGTAATTTGCATAATTTCGGAAAAGAACAGATTCCGCGGACAAAAATGTGAAAACTTCAGTGATTTTGATAATAAATTTGGATTTTCTCTGCTAATAAACGGATTTATGTTTAGTTTCTGGTGTCATCGGAAAGATAAATTATTTATCGACCAACATCAACAATATTTGTTCAGTTAGTAACGTTTTTGTCTTTGAAATTGGCGTGCAACTGGGATGATGTATTTTTCCGAGATCCGTTTAGTTGGTTATCTTTAGTTATTTAATATAACAAGATTTTTTTTTTTCGAAAACAGGGATATTTTGTGTTCTTGGTGATTGAAGTTGCATCTCGTGATACAGATCGTTCATTTATTAGATGGAATTGACCAAACTTGATACTAGAGCTCTGTTTTAAGCCTATATAGCTCTACTGACATACTGGCCAGAAAAGGACCTCTAAACAGATGTCTGTGGACTTTATTAGACAAATCTTTGATAAAACATACTGAGCTTGGCAAAGCCTCTCTATCTACAATTATATATTTTCTTCAATTCATCTAATAAAGTTAAGCTCAGACAGCTGTAACCTTTATATTCTTTATATTCTTGTCCCAAAAACCTGGTAATCTCCAACAATCAGTGAGGTATTATTTAATATGCTAACATAAAACTTGTGTCCAAAGGAAAGGATACCACTTGTTTGCAAAGACATTCAATAAAATCAATATATAGATTTCAGATTGATATATTTCATTTGCGAGACCTTTCAACAGCACATACACAAAAAATGAATTTCATTAATTCTCTATAATCATAAAGACAACAATATAAAACGGATGAGGTATAAAATGAACATTTCACTTAGATGAAAAATGTTTTAAAAATGTTTGGTATCGTTTCTTTTGGAAATTAATTTATATGTAGGACTTACTGTACCGACTCCCATAATGACCGCTGTAGAAAGCTTATGTAAGGAGTTCATTGGTGACCATGTGTCATGTAAAACCTGCAAAACAAGAATTTTTTTACAAAAGACGCTATTGCAGAAAACTGGCAGATTTTCAATTTTGTAGAGATTTCTACTAGACTGATCTTAGGTTGAATGTATAATGGCAGCAGTTCATTATCTTTACATCCAAGCCAATAAACGTTTTCATTAATAAGAATGCCCTAACCCAAATGTTAGAAACTTGTATATGAGATATAAATTGGCCATAGAATTCATGTTTCAACAAGTCACAATGGAAACATACATTCTGCACATCATCTGAATAATGTTATCATGAAATTCCTTCAAGGGGTTAAAAAGATATTGCGAAGTGCATGGTTCAAATCTTTTAACACCACTGGTGATCTTGACCTTGAGCCAGCCAGATTGGAACATAAGTTCTGCACATCATTCTGATGGGGTGAACATTTGACCAACACTTCATGAAATTCCTTCAAGTGGATCAGAAGATATGGACTGGACATGAAATCTGCATGCATGCACACACAGACTGAAGGACAGACTGACAGACAGATGAAGACCTTTCCTATATCCGCTATTGCTATGCAGTAGGAGATGAAAAGCAGAATTTGCAACTGATACGTAGCTTATATGTTGTACTAACAAGTTCATAACTAATTTCTTATTGTAGTGTAATTCTATAATGGGATATGTTTTCACAAGTATTTCCCACATTTTGGTGTTTAAGGGAGTATTCCCCAGGACAGGAATACCACTGGGAAATACTGCCCTTGGAAACATTTTGCCAACTTTGGTTTTTACACACTGTGAAAAACACTGACTTCCATCTAGTCAACAGTGAAGTAGACATAAATTGTAGCAGTTACTCGCCACTTCTATTCTTCGAAAACAACCATGTTCTACCCAAAAATGACATTTTAAAAATGTGCTGAAACTATTTTAAGACCATATTAATACCAGAAAATACACAACAATGATGTTACCTAACAAGAAAGTTTAAGGACATCAACAAGAACAGACATTCTCAATAGCACTGTGTTTGATTTAGCTCCTTCTTCGTGTACAATGGCATGAAAATAATTTACCTGCAGCATATATGGTAGTGACCTTGTAGAATTGAGGTCATGCTGGACCTGGGTTGTCATGACAACATGAGGGTTCATGGGACTGGACGTACCCTGTCGTCCAAACAACAGCACAAACTGCTTCTCCTCACACCTCCAATTCACATGCACCTGTAAAATGCAAGAAATGGCACTAGTATTATATACAATACATTTGTACTTTCATGTGTGAAAGGTGATAAACAAACAGCTTTAAAAAATGTACATGTAAGAATAAAAGCAGACACAATTTACAACAAAAGCTACTAAGATTTCCTAGAATAATAGTAATAACAATTTGCAAACAATAATAGCACTGAACAATTAATTCAATATAACAATTACCCTCTCACAGAATCTGGTTGAGATATGTATTACAATAAGTACAAAGGTTTATTTCATTTAACCCTTTCCTCCATATATACGCATTTAAAAACATGTGTGACAAGTGTAGATTCAGATCAGCCGCCACATCCATGCCATCTGATCAGTATCTGCACTGGTCGCATTTTGGTCAGAAATAACCTAATGAATCAAAAAGCGAACAATTTAGATCCTGATCAGATGGCCGGCTGATCTGGATCTAAACTGTTCGCCCCAGCAATAAAGGTGTATCTATGGAGGAAATGGTTAAGAATTGGGAATTTGTCAGCATATGGTAAAGAGAAACACATTAATGACCCACAAGCCACATAGGCCACTCATTGTTCCACGTTTTCTTGGAGAAGCCATGTTACTAACAGAAAATGGCTGCTCTGAATGACAAGTCAATTACATGGAGCCCCCCACAGAAACTAAGATTTACTACATGCATTTTTCAAAAACCTTGTGTCAAGTTTCACTTACAAGACTTGGGAAACCTGGACCATAGAGGAGGCTGATTCTCTTGCAGTTGTAGGATTTTATCTCAACTATGTTTCGTATGTTTGTTTGTTCATCTGCAATAAATTATCTGTAAATAACATCTGTCTCATCCATAAAAATCCATACATTACAATTACAAAAATTATGTCATAAAAGATAACTGAAATCATAAGTATCTTTCACAAAGTAAGGACATGAAAGTCTTGCTAGCAGAAAATGCTTTTGGAGCAGTGAAGAAAACAGATGACCAAGAAGAGGATTGTCCCATCCAAAACAAAGCTCATCCTGTTGATAGAGAAGTTTTATTGCATACCATGAATAAATTTTTCTTGAATACCATAAATGCATCATCCAGTTTTACTTTGTTTCACTTCTGACTTTTTACTTCGAAAACTCATTTTTATAATAGCAGAAAATTCATGATAAATTGACTTCTTCATAACAGTACAACAACAAGACAGCACAAGATTAGCAGTACTTTTTGTAAGAAGTAATAATAACAACAATTTTCAGCTGATAAAAGCACTAAACTTTCTGACAGATGTTAATAACAAGCGATGCAACACAGGTTTGACAACTGATGTATGCACTAAGCATTGTTGAATAAAGTAAGCACAAAGCTTTGCCAAATGAAGCATGTACTAAGCTTTTAATTTAAAGTATGCACCAAGTTTTGTCAGCGAAAGTTTGCTCTATGCTTAGTCAATTGAAACATGCACAAAGCTCTCACTAAGCTTTGTTGGCTGACATGAACATTACGCTTTGTCAACTGAAATATGCACTAAATTTTGTTGGCTAACTTGAGCAATAAGCTTTGTAAACTGAAGAATGCACAAAGTTTTTTGTATGCATTAATCCTGACATGAACCTAAGCTCTGTCAGATGAACTAAGCACAAAGCCCTGTATGCACTAAGCTTTGTCACTTAGCTTTAGCACTAAGTCAAGAAAAGCAGATCTCTTGGTTTACATATGTTCATCATGCAATGTTGAGAAATGGTTCTTACTTTCTAAATAATTCCTACCATTGTACATTTCAGCGAATGGCTTCACAATGGAGAACAGATTACACATGGCTGTCCATTCCTCCCACAGGTCCTGTACTGTCTTCTGCTGGCTGTCAGACTGACGCTCATAACTGTATATCACCCTCTGGGTGGGGCCTGACTCCTTGGGGTGCTGGGTTGGTAGTAAATCACTTGTGAACAGGAACTGCAAGTACACAGGAAAGAAACTGCGTGTACGTCATTGAATGCTTGGGCAAAGATTACTTATATCAAATACATGTACCTCCCCAAAAGACATCAGTATGTACCAACAGCACTAGTGAAAAATGTTGAAAACTCATCTTGTAACAATTCCCTTCATCTGGAAGGCTGACCTCAACACAATAAACCAATAACATTTAAAAACTATGAGCTCAGGCTCTACACTTTTTATAGATACCCTGTGACACCATACTGCAGACAGCAATATTTACCATCATTTTACATGAATCAAGACTGCTTTACTCTAATACATACTCACAGACCGAGAAAAGACTTACTTCAACTTGCCAGTATCTGGCTGGTTTAGTGATGATCCTCACTTTACATGACAGCATGGTTCGCCTGAAGGCCTCACAGTCCTCTTTACTCACACCAGGCACATCTGGGAAACTTACAAACAAAAACATTTAACCCTTTACTACATATCCTTTCCCAGCCCAACCCTATTTTGTGTTTGGAAGCCTATAATGTATTAAAATATAGTGAAAAAACAATGTTCTAAAAACAGACCCCAAATTAAAACCAGTAACATATTAAAATCTGTTGAACTTTAACAGTTTCGAAATTGGAAGCGTTAAATTGTGTACTTAGAGAAATATAGTTAAAAAGCGTTATTTCATATTTACATGTATTCTACATTTTTGTATGTTCTCTTCATTTTTATTGAAATCACATTTATGATCTTATCTAGAATAACCTAATGAATCAAAATGTAAACAATATAGATCCTGATCAGAGGGCACAGATGTGTGTTGCTCGATCAGGATCTACCCTATGGATAATAGCCAACCATGGAGTAAAAAGTTAATGCTGGTTTGGATAATACATGTATAGACTATTATTTATTTAGATAAGTTGATATAATTTTCTAAAGGATTCTGAAAGTTCTCACATGATTAAGGAACTAAACCCAGGAACCTTAACATACCAATTCAATGCTATTATTTATTGGCAAGTGTGTATGTGTTGCTATGGAAATCAATGACTTCAGTTCTAGTAACAAATCTGACTGCAACTCCTGTGTCACGTTAAAATGCAGGACACTTACTGTATTATATCCATCACCAGGCCCATAGCCTCTTTATCAACTTGAATATTGGTGTGCAGTATGCCCTGCTGCCGTAACTGTAACAGCAAAATATACAACAATTATCCTAGTGGTAACAACACAAAATACATGTAGCAGTCAGAACATGTCCAAACAAGAGCCAGTCGGAAACGACTGCACGCTCGACTATTCGAAAAGTCAGAATTATTAAGCACATTGTAACTGGGCTTCATTTAAACTGAGGAGTGATTCAGGAGTTTATGACACCACCAACAAACACACATGAACAAAAGTTTCTTAATCCAAGTTAGGAAATCAATAAATTACACTTAATTTATTCTTGTAGATTTTTTTTAGGGTTTACACAACCCAGCCCATAAACCCCTGATCCCACACCCATCAACCCACTATCTTTGCCCACCTATAGTGGTGTGGCGTGGTGAAGTACAGTATAGTATGCTGGTTGCTGTTGTTGGTGGTGTTGTTGTTGTTGTTGTTGGTGGTGTTGTTGCTGTTGTTGGTGTTGTTGTTGGTGGTGGTGTTGTTGGTGTTGACATTGTTGGTGTTGTTGTTGGTGGTGGTGGTAGTGTTGTTGCTGGTGGTGGTGGTGGTGGTGTTGGTTGTTGGTGTTGTTGTTGTTGCTGTTGTTGGTGGTGGTGTTGTTGTTGGTGGTGGTGTTGGTGTTGCTGGTGGTGGTGGTGTTGTTGTTGGTGCTGGTGTTGGTGGTGTTGATGTTGTTGTAGATGGTGTTGTTAGTGGTGGTGGTGTTGTTGTTGTTGGTAGTGGTGTTGTTGTTGGTGGTGGTGGTGTTGTTGGTGGTGGTGATGATGTTGTTGTTGTTGTTGGTGTTGTTGCTGTTGTTGGTGTTGTTGTTGGTGGTGGTGTTGTTGGTGTTGGCATTGTTGGTGTTGTTGTTGGTGGTGGTGGTAGTGTTGTTGCTGGTGGTGGTGGTGGTGGTGTTGGTTGTTGGTGTTGTTGTTGTTGGTGTTGATGTTGTTGGTGTTGTTGTTGGTGGTGGTGTTGCTGGTGGTGGTGGTGTTGTTGGTGTTGTTGTTGGTGGTGGTGTTGGTGTTGCTGGTGGTGGTGGTGTTGTTGTTGGTGCTGGTGTTGGTGGTGTTGATGTTGTTGTTGGTGGTGTTGTTAGTGGTGGTGGTGTTGTTGTTGTTGGTAGTGGTGTTGTTGTTGGTGGTGGTGGTGTTGTTGGTGGTGGTGATGATGTTGTTGTTGTTGTTGGTGTTGTTGTTGGTGTTGTTGTTGGTGTTGTTGTTGTGGTGGTGGTGGTGTTGTTGTTGGTGGTGGTGTTGTTGGTGGTGTTGGTGGTGGTGTTGCTGTTGTTGGTGTTGTTGTTGATGGTGGTGTTGTTGGTGGTGTTGTTGTTGGTGATGGTTGTGTAGTTGTTTGTGTTGGTGTTGTTGTTGTTGGAGGTTGGTGGTGTTGTTATTAATGGTGGTGGTGTTGTTGTTGGTGGTGGTGTTGTTGGTGGTGGTGATGGTGTTGTTGTTGTTGTTAGTGGTGTTGTTGTTGTTGTTGGTGGTGGTTGTGTTGTTGTTTGTGTTTGTGTTGTTGTTGGTGGTGTTGATATTGTTGTTGGTGTTGTTGTTGGTGGTGGTGTTGTTGTTGTTGTTGTTGGTGGTGGTGGTGTTGTTGTTAATGGTGGTGCTGTAGTTGTTGGTGGTTGTGGTGTTGGTGTTGTTAATGGTGGTGGTGTTGTTGTTGGTGGTGGTGTTGGTGGTGGTGATGGTGTTGTTGGTGGTGGTAGTGTTGTTGTTGTTAGTGGTGGTGGTGTTGTTGGTGTTGTTGGTGGTGTTGTTGTTGGTGGTGGTTTTGTTGGTGTTGTTGTTGTTTGTGTTGGTGTTGTTGTAGTTGTTGTTGTTGGTGGTGTTGGTATGTGGAGGTGGTGGTGGTACAGTACAGTACAGTGGTATGGTATGGTATGGTATGGTATGGTATGGTATGGTATGGTATGGTATGGTATGGTATGGTATGGTATGGTATGGTATGGTATGGTATGGTATGGTATGGTCTATGCACCCACCCACCCCACAATTACTCAACACTTTCAACCAAAGTATGTTAAGGACATCTGTTTTACACCTTTTATATAGCATTACATATGAAAAACACTAACATTGAAACTTTAACAATTATGTATAAGTCTTAATTCTAATTTCAAGTGAAAAGGGGCAAAAATCAAATATAAAAAAGCAAGGATGAGTTATGGGCCTTTGAAAATAAACCCGATGTAAGATAAAATAAAGGTATACAAAGTTTTAAACCTTAATTTTTAAGTCTAAAAAGGGCAGTAATTTGAAAAAAATCAAAGAGTTATGGTTCTTGGCATACATAGTCAGGGTCATGATGGTGAATAAGTTTCAAAGCTATAGTACAAGAAGTATGAAAGTAACTAGCTTGCACGCAAACTTTAACCTGAAATTCTAAGTCAAAAAAGGGCCATAATTTGATCAAAATGAAAGTTAGAGTTATGGTTCTTGGCATACACACTCCGGACATGATGACGAACAAGTGTGCCAAGTTTAAAAGCTGTAGCTATAGTAGTTTTTAAGATATAGGTAGGTTGCACGTAAACTTTAACCAAAGCGGGACGCCGACGCCCAAGTGAGTACAATAGCTCGACATATTCTTCGAATAGTCGAGCTAAAAACCAGCTATGACAAAAAAAAGTATGCTTTATAGATCAAACTGTTAAGTCAAATCAGAGACCACTCATTTATTGGGTAAGAGTTCTCCCAACTGAACTATGCAAGCTGATTAACCCTTTCCTCCATATATACGCATTTTTACATGTGACTGATCAGTGTAGATCAAGATCAGCCAGCACAATCGTGCCATCGATCAGGATCTGCACTATTCGCATTTTTGTCAGAGATAACCTTACAAATCAAAAAGCCAACAGTTAAGATCCTGTTTAGATGGCACGGATGTGCCGGCTATGCTGGATCTAAACTGTTTGCCCATGCAATAAAGGTGCGTCTATGGAGGCAAAGGTTAACCAACTTCATTTTTAAGTTGGTTCCTGAATTCTAGAATCCAGATTACCCTTCAAGTTAACAGCTGAAAGCATCTGATGATACATGAAACACATATCACAGGGTGGGATAATCTGCAGCCTCTCCATACCTTAAACCCTGACTCTTTGCTTACAGGGAAAGTGCTCTTGCATTTGCGTCACTATGGCCACACACATATCTTCTCCCTTAATGGTGAGTAGATTTGATGCATAGAAATTCACTATTTCCTGCCATGAAAACATGAACAACAAAGCACAGAAGATAAAGAAATATTTGCTTTTCCCAAGTACTAAGTCCAAGTGTGAGATTAACAAAGATTTAACACTATGAACACAAGTACAGTACAATGCATTTACCTCTTCTCCAAAGAAGACAAAGGGTAATTTCTCCTCACAGGCTGCTACAACATGTACCAGCTCTGTCACAAAGTATGGGGACGTCTTCTGCTTCTTTCCTACAGGCTCCAAATACTCTCCTAGCAGCAACTGAAGGCAAATGAAGACATAAAGCTTAATTCCATACCAAAGTGCAGTGAATCGTTAATCAAGCTGTACGGAAATTTCTAGTGATCAACAAAGAGGATTCAATTTTGATGGTTGGACAGACAGATATCTGAACAGAGACTAGGCGATCACCATGGGCTTTCGAAAGTAAAGGGTTACATCTTTATTGTGACCTTGGCCAGTAAGTTGGACATTTTGCCATTTTAAGATAAGCACTTGAGTGAAGTTTAATTACAATCCCTTGACAGTTTGCTGAGATATGCCCAAGAAACCAGATTGTTCATGGCTGGATGAACTGACATCCTAACTTAAAGATTACATCTCTTCAAGATCCACACATAAAAAATTGACATTGAAAAAGTTTCTTCTGGAAAAATTGATGTACTACAATGATAGCAAAAGAATAAACAACATACAGATAACAGTTCACATCATGTGCTTGCTACAGGTTAACTAACATTTATAAGGTTGTTTAAGTTGACTAAATTATTAAGGGGTGGGGGGGCACGAGTGTTTATCTCCTTGCTGGTGTAACTTCACACAATATTAACACACTAATGTATGGTTAAATTGTATGGGCTTTTTAAATATATTTAACTGAGGGCTGACAATGCAAAAACCAAACCGAAGCTAAATGCTGTGATTGCTCAGTACGCTCGAGTTCAGACTCACCTTCCTCTTCCTGTGGAAGCTCTCAATCTCTGACTCCTCACTCTCTTCTGAAATATCAACATCCATTTACATGTATACAGTGAGTGAGGGGCCTAAGTTCCATAATCATAAACATGAGCATGCACAATTTCTTACCAAAATTGTCAAAAGCCTTAGTAAGATGTCTGAATAGGATATGTTGATGTAACAAGTGATGTGAATTATGAATTATTTGTGTAAATTTTAAAGTCACTCTTTTAGTTTTAAAGTTTTAAGAAATACTTTAACTTGTTAAGCCACAAAGCAGCATAATTATCAAATAAACAAGAGCACTGCCAATAGGTGCCTGATGCTTTTTTGTATAGTAAGTAAAAGTGCAGTTTATATTCACTTTTAATTTTTCCACCTTAAGCTAGCACATATGTAAGATACTTATATTCTTGAGTAAATCTGAACAGCAGCTGCAGTTCTCAGCCCCAGAGGTGGACCACATGTCCTTAATCCCTGGGCAGCCAAAAGTGTCTGCATACTGTCCCTGCTCGACACAGACTGAAGTCTGCATACAGTAGGACAGTAATACGCGAGCAAGGATGTAATCATCATTGAACTGCTGCTGCTAATTTGAGTAGTAGAATTCTCACTAAAACCTGTGAAATTATACTTCTGACCTGAAGCTATTCAGAAACTCCTACGCCTACCCACTGTGGGATAACTCCCAAACCTTGTCTAGCTTATGTAATCTGATTCTACTTTAAAGTTATGACAGCTTTGTTAACTGTACACAAGGCTGTGTAATATTTCTACATATATTTGTATTGGAAAGTTTGCTCATAATTTTACTCATATGTGTTTCCCTTACTATATATTTCTGTGTATGGTCCATTTGTAAAGGCAAAGGTATCAAGGGGAACTACTCTGACAGCTTTTAGGAATGACTTGACAGCAGTATCCTCCCCTATGTCAACCTCTGCGCCCTCAGCCAGGCATGGCAATGTCTCCAGGAGGTGATATGTTACATCCACTGACCTCGGAGGACTGTCTTCTACACAGGCAACCTGTATAGAACAGGTACACAAAATACTATATTATTAAACTATTAGGAAAAATGTGATATTTAATTAACAGGCATTTCAAAATATCCAGCTTATTGCTTTTGCTGCAAGCAAATTTGAATTTTTCCACTTTTGACCCTACCTGATCCTCAGCTTCGGGTCATTTTGATGCAGGAGAATTAAGGAAAAGAAATTTTGCAGGAAAAGATAAATATTGTGTCTTTTGCATTTTAAAGATGAAGAAAATACTTATCAGAGTCTTTATAAATATATTTAAATGAAGTTAAAGTTAGAAGCAGTAAAGTTCAATAAACACAAGATAAGACCCGTGATGATCTGAAAATGATTCCTAAAAAAATGACCCCTGGTTTTCAAAAGCTGTTGAAATCCCTGAATTCATCTCGATATCTTTCTTTAGTCAGAAGAAACAAAACAGAAATGTACAAAGAATGGCAGAAGTTGTAAAAACTGAACAAAGCTACATCATAAATCATATAGCCAACATTTTATGTTGTAAAAATAGTATCAAACATCACTGAAAACTCATTCAAACTTATACTGGCTTGAGTTGCATTATAACTTGAATGTACCTTGTCTATGCAATAAATATGATACAAAATTATATTCAAGCCCAGTACAACCTTAAGTAAACAGACTTGAAACAAATGAACACTAAGCAGTGCCCAAGGTTATAAAACTGAGCATGGAAACCAGTCTCAAATCTCAAGCATCTGACAAGTCGCCATTTCAACCAATCAGATGCTTGAGATTGGAGACTGGTTTTCAATCTCAGCTTTATAACCTTCAGTCCAGATATCAGTAATGAAAAGCTTACCACAAAGTGATTGGGTTGTTTTGGTACTGGAACATAGAGTCGGTGTTTAGGCAGGTCCTCTAGTCCATGATCTGAGAGATTCACTATGGGCAAGCTGTGACATGCCTCCGTGTGTAGACAGTTCACGGACCTCTCACATCGCAAGATGGTCAACTGTAACCTAATCAATAAATACAAATCATTATAAACCCTTATTTCTATTGATACTTAAAGGTATGAAAAGACTTTTAAGTTGACAATTCAACTTTTATGACTTGACTTTTTCAAGATCGTCTCAAGTACAACCTAGAAAGCTGTTTTTAAATGAATATAACCCTTTATTCCAAATATATGTCTTTTATGCTAAATCAGCAATACACAATCAGGGAAATATGTCTTTTATGCTAAATCAGCAATACACAATCAGGGAAATATGTCTTTTATGCTAAATCAGCAATACACAATCAGGGAAATATGTCTTTTATGCTAAATCAGCAATACACAATCAGGGAAATATGTCTTTTATGCTAAATCAGCAATACACAATCAGGGAAATATGTCTTTTATGCTAAATCAGCAATACACAATCAGGGAAATATGTCTTTTATGCTAAATCAGCAATACACAATCAGGGAAATATAGTACCCTTTAATGTATTGGCCCAGGCTTTATTTGCACATAATAACAAACAAGAAGACACTGCAACATGACAAGACAAGGTTTTATTCTGAAATATTCATAAGGGTTGGTACAGTTGAATAGTTACAGAGAAAAAGTGGACTTAAACAAAAAACTTGAAAAAAGGGGCATAACTATGACAAAATACTGTCAAGAGTTATGAAACTTGTCCTAATAATTATTACTGTGATGTCAGTTAAACAAGTTTAGTTTCAAAGCTTGATGCTAAATGGTTACTGAGAAAAAGGGGATTTTAAAACAAAAAAAAAACTTAACCAAATGTTGATGCCAGCCCAATGACATTACCCAATCGAATAACCAGAGTTTGAAATTCAGTTTAAAAGTAGCAGTTACATATATACTGTACCTTAGTGCAACAAGATGTTTCTGAACATTTTTTCTATCTCCATTTAGAGACTCTTCCAGTTCCTGCAGTATTGGTAACTCTGCAAGAAATAATAATTCAGTGATTGTTTCTCATACCCAGTTCATTCTTTATCGTCGGGGTTTCAAAACACATTTTTTTTACACGAAATTAATGCAAGTATAAAACAATAATTGGTCGAATAAACTTTAGAAATGTTGATAGATGCAACAGATTGTTGCTTTCAATAGAAGATAATATGTGTATACATTGCTCAAACTAACAAGCCATCTTTAGAAGTGAATTACATAAAGATGCTCTTGGTATGTTACAATTATTACCTGCTTTCTTCATCAGAGTAGCATGATCAAAGTATACAAGTATCTTACATGAGAACAATATTTAGATTTTCTCCATGCTTTGTTTTTTCTTTTTAAAATAAGTTATGATGAGCACATCATGACACAATTGGAATGGCACAGTAATGGAGTATGACAGTTTTAAGCATTTAAGAATATATAACAAAACCTGATCTGTCGTGTTATCAAAGCCAATACAGACGACTGATTGCATAGTTCTGAAAGTCTTGGTTACCTTGTGAGGGTAATGAAGCAAGGAGCATCCCCCTCTGAGCATCTACTGTAATCCTCAGCTGCTCCGATGTCATGCAGGGATATACCACAGGCACATGCAGTGCAAGAGGCAAGTCTCGTATCTCACCTAACAAATTTTTAAAACACAATGTCAAAACTGTCTTATACACCTGTCACAATCACACAGTTCTGAAATCGCAAAAATGGGCACAACTTATGAAACCATTTTGGAAGAGTTATGAGAAATGTATGTGTTGATGCATCCAATTTCAGAGGATCATTTCTGTGATGTCTGGACCAAATCTGAGCAGTGGAAGTAGTGACTTAGATTTTGGAAAACTAAACTAAAAACTCAATGTCATGAATCTCCCTCACAGTTCTGCATTAAAATTAATTGCATGCAAAATATAATAATTTTACAGTACAACAAAGACAACTTACATTTTCCTTCAATAAATCTTTGAATTGAATACGACAAATCCTGAAATGAGAAAAAGGCAAGTTTAATGTATGGATATGTTTGTTCCTTTTCAGTAATATACTCAAAAGTGACATAGTCAAGACTGTAAACTGTTGCTGGTACTTTTCTTGCCTTGTGGCCTAAATATTTTTGTTTACTAAAATAAATTAAAAATTTCAAGCAAATCTATCAATTATTTAACATATTACGCGCAACAATAATGTGTATTTCTATATATATATTTTAGTTAAGATATTTCAATGCATATGACTGCTATCACCAGGAAAATGCAAGTTGGGTGTCTTGAAGAGTTTTATCATATGACTTAATCTTATATGAATTCTGTATTAATATCATATTTCAAAGGAAAGTTTGTGAAACCAAATAGAAGTATCTGACATCACATATCATATTTGATAAGTGGCAACAAACACATGCTCAAGAACATCACTTTTTCTGATCAATATCACTTTTTATGTGCGGACATGTGATTGGTTCGCAACCATTGGAACATCTGAAATTTAGAAGTCATATAACAAGCAATTGAACTTTACCTTCAATTTTGCTCTGGTGCGGACTTCTATGGTCTGCATGAGGAGTTTCTCTATGGAGAGATGCTCACTCTGGATGGTAAGCCCGATCCTTCGGCACTCGTCAGGCAGCATGGAGGGCACGTGCGATACACACAGCTTCTTAGCATCATCTTCTTCATTCACATGTATAGACAGCTTGTATCCTAAAATGACAGTAATTGATGCAATTCCATCTTTCAGCTTAGTTTAATTTACCTTTAACTCCATAGATACAACTTTACTGCATGGGTGAACAGTGTAGATCCAGAACAACTGGCACATTCATGCCATCTGATAAGATTTTACACAGTTCGCTTTTAGATTTATTAGGTTATTACTGACAAACATGCCACCAGTGCAGATCCAGTTTAAATGACACGATGTGCCAGCTGATCTGTATCTAAACTGGAAGCACATGTGTAGAAATGTGTATATATTAAGTAAAGTTTTAAGTGGCCATTTAAAAGTCTGGGGTCATTGTCTATGGTTGATAACTTCATATCGCTGTCTACAATTAAGAAGCAGTAAGCTGACTCATGGGTATACCTGAAGTGTAATAGTTGTTACCTACCAGTATCAGGCAATAAGACAAAACACCTATATAAACCAACTTACTTATAGCATCTTGGGACTTTTCTTTTTCTTTCTTTGTATGGTCCCTGTCGGCAGAACAAACAATTTATACTATGGGTTATTAAAAAGCCTTAATTGACAACAGACAAGCATAAATTCATTTTAAATTATTACATCCCGCAATTCCACTTTACATAACACAATTTTTCCATACTGTACATATGAATATTATAAAGTCATTTGAGTAACTATCTGATTTTGAAAGTTGACGTTAAATGTTATCAAACAATTGACAGGACAGATAAACTTACTTCCAATAAGAGATGGTCAGACACTTGCCCATGGAATACTCATCAATACTCAGGGAGTCACCAAGTCTCTCTCTTATCAACTTCTGGGTCTGAAAATTAGTTAATCAAATGGTGATGATGATTTTTACAGTCTGAAAATTAGTTAATCAAATGGTGACGATGATAAAATCCATTCAAAAGTTTGGTAAGATCACTAACAAATTTGAATGTGACAACAAAAAATCAACAGGAATTAATTACTACTTTTCACTATTATGCACGATATATTAATAGTTTCTCATCTGAATCTGGTCTTTTTGCTACTAAAATGACTTTCTGTCTCCCCCATTAACAAGAATCATAGTACAATGATCTGCAACGTTCACAGCACAATCAACTGTAACACTCGTAACAAAATCATCTGTAACACAGCACAATCAACTGTAACACTCTCGGTACAACCAAAAAATAACTTTTATTTATCACATAATTACCTGTGAATTTAAGACCTCTAGCTGTAGAGACTGACAAAAAGAATCTGAATCAAGTTAAGAACATAATAAAGTCATATGAAACACTTCACAGTTCCGAGTCAAGCAGGTAGTTCACTTGAACAATCCACTTCAGATATGAACTGATGACATTATTTCTCAAGCATTACGTGAAAACAAGGCTTTCTGACTTTTAAAACATAGATCCTGATCAAAATTGTGGACATTCACAGCCTAAAAGGATCTAAACTGTTCTTTAGATGCATTAATATTTCTCTGACTGAATGGCATACAGTGTAGTGTCATTTTTTGTTTTACATTACTGTTTTAAAACTGGTTAAATAAAATTCAATAAACAGCCGGTTAAGTCACATGCTGATTGGTTTTTAACCAGCAATGGAGGAAAGGGTTAACTTAGCCTGAAGAAAGCTATTCGTCATAAAGTTACATTTCACAGTAAGTTCACAATTATTGTGTTCTAAAGCTTTTGAAAGGATACGCAGCACCCTGTACAGATCATGTAAAGGTTTGTCATTGTCCAGTAGTCGAGACTGGGCCAGGCGATGTATGTACCCTTTCTGCAGACTGTGCACTAATGCTTTACCATCTGCAAAATACAAGTCAAGGAGATATATAAGTAACTTTCATTTATGAGAGATTTGGCTTGGAAGAACTAGCATCACTGCTGAAGGTTGTAAAGCTGAGATTGGAAACCAGTCTCAAATCTCAAGTATCTGATTGGCTGAAATTGTGACTGGTCGTCATTTCAGCCAATCAGGTGCTTGAGATTTGAGACTGGTTTCCATGCTCAGTTTTATAACCTTGGGCACAGGAACTGTTTTGGGTCAGTAAGGAGGCTAGCAGACCCTTGTAGCTGTCCACCAACAGCGATTTTCTCATACAAACCTCGAACACATGAACTGATACTTTTTCTTCTTAGCATAAATACTTGTCTCTTAATTATGCATAAAAGTTTTTTATTTGCTGATACATTTTTTTCATTTGTACTTTGATAAACTATCATGAAATTGTCAATTAGCAATTTTCAAAAAGATATATTGCAAATCCTATTTTTCTTTTTTATCAGTTCCACAGTTATAGCTATAAATGGGTTTGAAGCACACTTTCAGGTATCAACACCTATAAATCTGTCAACTTGAGGTAACAGAACTTTTAGAATCATAAATTCAAGTTTTACATCCAAATGAAACTTTGACACAGATATGAGAGATACTAAATTTTCTGATGTTTATAATTCATACCTCCAGTTTCATGGTCCTCTACAAGGATATCGATATCCAGCAGTCGCCATGGTATCACTGGACTGTCCTCCATCAAGGTCAAGGTCACCTGAAATTCATTCTCTACCAGGAACTTCACACGTCCATTCTCTGCAAAATTTCACACAAGTATTCGTGTTTTATTAGAAATTCTGTTGTATACTGGTACATGTATGTTAACAATTTTGGTTGAAATTTGAAGTCAAAGTTTCAGTGTTTATAAACAACTAAGCTAATTTTCAGCTTCTTTGCGAACAGACATTTTCTTCACCTTGCCTTATTTCAATTCAGATTACATCAGCATGAAACAATCTTTTTGATAGCATTAAATTATTTTTTCGGTAGTTAGTTTTTTTCTCAAATAATCCTTTCCTCCATATATACGCATTTTCACTCATGTGCGACCAGTGTAAATCCAGATCAGCCGGCACATCCTCAGATCAGGATCTGCACTGGTGGCATTTCGATCAGAAATAACCTTTCAAATAAAAAAGCGAACAGCGCAGATCCTGATCAGACAGCACAGATGTGCCGACTGATCTGGATCAACAATGTTCGCCCATGCCATAAAGGCATGTATATGGAGGAAAGGGTTAACTGAGCCAAACCAGGTCTAACAGAAAATATCAAATGCAGGTGGAAATCATATAACAAATTAAACAACCTGCAACATTTAAAAAAAGTAGATTTAACAAAAAGTGGTGTTAAACTTGCAAGTTTCCGTGATTATACATTATAAATTGTCTTAAAACTTTATTCTGGCACATCCTTGCCATCTGATCAGGATCTGCACTGTATGCTTTAGATTCATAAGATTATTTCTCACATAAAAACATTCAGTGTAGATCCAGATCAGATGTCACGGACCTGCAATGGTTGTGCATGGGATTAAACCTGCTTAATGAAATATAAGGTTGAATATTTTAGTGAAGGAAATTTGCAATCAGTGACTGCTGCAAACGTACCAATTTTGAGTTTCCTCATTTGTTGTGGCAGCTCACAGGAGACGAGCCGGTATTGGATGACCTGGTTCAGCCTCTGTAACACCTGCTTCTTCTCACTGGGGGTGATAGGGTCTGGTGGTACAATCTTCTCCTGAAAATATCACACAGATTCTTTATTATCTGTGCCTGAGCAAAATATTCCTTCAACTTTGACAATAGATATATTTTCCAAAATTATGTTTTTGTTTCTTGCATTATTAAACCTCTAAATTACTGAGAAAATAAAGGGAAAGCAGAAGTGGGTTTAGCAGCCACATTGGTAAAACATATCTCAGCATGATCTATAATGTCATCATGTTTATTTCAGACAGTCTGGTTGTCCTGACAGTCTGGTTGTCTTGACAATCTGGTTTTCCGGACAGCCTGTTTGTCTGGAGCATCTGGTTGTCCTCTACCCAACATGTTGCACGATATAAATGTTAACTCAAGTAAAAGACTTTACTAAACAGATTATGGTTATTATGCCTCACCCTTATACATGTAGGCAGTCTGGGGTATGTCCCTAGTGTAAGAACATCTATGGCACAAGGTAGAGAAAAGTTGGGTAATCTGAAAAATATCACAACATTTCATTAACAGAACATCATACATATAGCTCTATACCCAGATCAAACGACATACAGAAGATTTAGGTATAAACCTAAATTAGCTTGCAATGTTTGATACAGCTGGGATTTTGAAAATAACTGGAAAAAATTGTATATGTTATATAAACCATTTTACTTTTATACATTCTACTCTACTTATCTAGATTAAACCTGAGAACAGTGGTCTAGGGGTAGAGCGTCAGACTCCAAATCTGGAGAGTGTGGGTGTGAATCACATCAGAGGTGAGATTTGTCTGCAGTTTCCCCAATCCATATTCAATATAAGTACTGGTTTGCAACACAGGAAGTAGTCATTGAATGTGATTAATATAAGTTGGATGTAAAATAAGTAAGATTAAACTAAACCTGAGACACACAAGCCATCCTAAACATATTAATGATGAGCACTTAACTGGCATTAACCAGTGTCTCGCGGGCCATCCTAAACATGATATTAATGATGAGCACTTAACTGGCATTAACCAGTGTCTCGCAAGCCATCTTAAACATGATATTAATGATGAGCACTTAACTGGCATTAACCAGTGTCTCGCAAGCCATCTTAAACATGATATTAATGATGAGCACTTAACTGGCATTAACCAGTGTCACGCAAGCCATCTTAAACATGATATTAATGATGAGCACTTAACTGGCATTAACCAGTGTCTCGCAAGCCATCTTAAACATGATATTAATGATGAGCACTTAACTGGCATTAACCAGTGTCTCGCAAGCCATCTTAAACATGATATTAATGATGAGCACTTAACTGGCATTAACCAGTGTCTCGCAAGCCATCTTAAACATGATATTAATGATGAGCACTTAACTGGCATTAACCAGTGTCTCGCAAGCCATCCCTTACATGGTATCTTTAGTCGTCACTTACCTGGCATTAACCAGTGTCTCGCGGGCCATCCTAAACATGGTATCGGCAGTCTCTACAAAGAACATGGACTGCTGCTCCAGGAAATTGCATATCTCCTTTAAGTGATAAAAAGTTATCATACTTAATGATTTCACAATCAAATATAGATTCAATCAGGGTTTATTTCCTTCATCGGTATTGTGTGAATGCCACTTGCCCTCAAAAATTCTTTAAAATAATTGGGTTGTTTCCAAACATTTTACAAAACCCAGGAATGTGTTTTTTCTTTTAACATTTACTATTGACTTAAACTATAGTGCAAATAATTATTGCGAATAAGTCTTATTATTGTTACACCCACTAATATTTAGTAAAACTGTATTACAATTGAAAAAAAGTAGATGTAAGACAATGAAGAAATACATAAAATTACAAGATAATTTGAGATAAGAACTTATTTACAGCCACTTAGTGTACCCCTAGCAACTTTGAAAGCCAGCGCTGATAATAAATATTTCTTCAATATATTGTTAGCACACATTAATACTCAATCTGGAGAACAAATGCGTCACTTCTTTGGTGCTGTTAGGATGGTTCTCAATTATAAAAGAAAAATAGTAAAAACACACATAATCATAGTCTGTTTGGTGTACATATTGCCAGTTTGTATCTGTTACTACTTCAAAAGACTAAAATCGGGTATTCTGAATTATTTTATAATATTATCATAATTCATCATAAAATTTCACTCAGTAAGGTCAGTTTAATAGTTTGCCTTCTGTTCCAAACTACACACTTAATGCCTATTGGAAACATGTCTAGCCTCCTAACTGTGACCCTGACCTTTGAGATGGGAACCTGAGATTTTCACCCCACTCTGTCCCTTTAAGGTTTATGGTTATGGCAAATACAAACAAGACTGCTTAATGAAATTTGAACTCTTACTATGACCTTGACCTTTGTGATGGGAACCCTGGGTTTGCGGGCTACACTTCGTCTCCAAAAGGTTAATATCATAAGAAATATAAACAAGACTACTCAATGAATGTTAAAGTAATAGGCTGGACAAATCAGGTGGATGCACCAACGGACACATACACCGAACTACCATTGTGACAACTAAGTCAAGCTCACCTCAAGCGTGCTCGAGATCAACCATTTATAAACTTTATGATATCTTTAATGTGCGCAGTCTACTTATATTGAAATCAAATTATTTCAAACTTAACTCACCACACATTTGTCAACTTTGCTAGCACTGTTAGCCCACTTTACCAAAGCAAGAAGACGTATGAACAGCTGACGTGTCCGACTTGCAAACTGCACTATTTCAATTTTCCTGAAACCAGATTATGGCTTATAAATCATCAAAATTTAATGATGTACATTTTTTATCCATAAACAAGTGCTTAGAACAGAAACCTCAAATGTTTAAATGAAAATATTCAAGAACTTTATCAAATAAATGTATGATCAAATAGATGTAAAAAACTTTTACTTACCTTTCCATATCTGTCTTTCTAGGTAAACTGAAAACAGAAATCAATTTTGGTTTAAATTTCTTTAAAAAAAATAACACTATATATCATTGAAGTATACATAATCACATGTTAACAAAGTAATTTGTTACTGCAAACAAGTACATGTAGTTCACTTGCATACATTTTTATCACTTGTAACAGAAAGCATTTACATTTATAATTTAACTATGCTATAACAATTTCCTATGACTTTTGTCAATATTTTAACTATTTCAACACAATTTTTGACTTCAATACAATTTTTAATTTCAGTCCAGTAATCCAACATATAACTTAACTAGCTCCCCAAAACAGAACACATTAAAGTATTGAACTTTAAAACATAAATAATTCATTTGTAAACCAAAACAAGAGATGCATTTCTAGCTATGTACAACAAATCAGTCCTCAACTTCTGATCTGACGATTAACCAGAAAATATTTGACTTACATTTCTGATAAGACAGTGAGCTCATGATATGTCCGCTGCACGATGAAGTCTATAAGGGTGGCCAGGGAGATGGTACCAACCCCCATACCCATGTGTCCTTGTGGCATATTCATGTGTCCTTCCGAGGTTGGGGGCATAACTTCTGTGTTTCAACTCCTGGAGTAGAAAAAAAAAAATCAGAGATGGGAGGTGGCTTCCAGCTTCTTCCATTGAATATACTTCACTCTTGCAGGTTTTTTTGGGGGGATTGGGGATGAGACCCTAGCCAGTCAAGAGGGGAAAATTTGCGCATGTTTTTCCAGTTTTGGGGAAATTATTAATCTCTTTTATCAAATTTTAGGGAAGAACAAATGTAATTATTATACACATTAAAACAAGCAAACAAAACTTTTGCTCATCATTATATTTAAAAGTGACATTTCCATGATGGGTTACTGTTAAAAACCCAGTTTTTATGTTTTTTTACAAGTAATGGCATTGCCTGTCAAATGGCCTAACAATTTGCCCAATAAATCTGTCATTAGAGACTCGAGAGCCAGATATTGTCAATGCCAGTAATTGCCAAAGAACTATTGGTATTTCAATTTCAATGGATTCTCAATTTTGTTTACCCCTGTAAAAATGCCTGGCAAGTTTTTAACTTTTCACCGGTACCGTCTGTACCAGACTTGACCATCTCACTGACTGCTCTGCAAGAGTCAAGACTTTTCTGTGCAAGAGTCAAGACTTTGCTGTGAAAGAGTCAAGACTTTGCTGTGCCAAAACAAAAACTAAATTGAGAATGACACGATTTAAACAATTCTTTTTACATCAGTGAAGTTTCTGAGCTTCATAACGGATTGTTTTTGTATTTAAACTGTCTTATTCACATTTTTTTGTCTATTTTTGATGGGGAAATTCGATTTAAATGGGGAAATTTTTATCTTGGAAAGGGGAAAAAAGTTACCTATTTTGCCTGGGGATGACGCTGTATTTCGGCGTCTGTTATATAAGGAAAAAAACCCTGTCTTGACATAACAAAGTTTGTTTAAAGTAGCTGTTAGTTATAATGTGGTAGCACCATGGACCATGTGTTCAAAAGAACATAAGACATTCTTCAGATATAATACTTTTTATCTACTTCTTTTACTATCTTCACATATAAGTGTTAAGACTTGGGGTAAGTTGCCTTTTCTGAATCTCTAAATCTGAAGTAATATGTTGGTGTAACCAATGCTGGCTTTCCTCCAACGGGACAGTGTGCGCATGTAATTTAGTCCAGAGATGTTATATTACGTTTGAAACTTTCAATTGTCAGCTGATTCACAGTATTGTCACTAAGTTTGTTCCAGTCAATTACTGTTCTTGGGAAAAAGGAGTATTTAAAATTTTCACTTTTACACTGTATCAGTTGGAAGCACTTTTTGTTGTTGTTCACTTGGTTTGCGATGATGTTCTTGTGAATAAAGTCTTTGTATTTTTTGCCCTTATAGTTCGTTTGGGTCTTAGTGGTTTCAAATAGTGTTCGATGTTTATAGCTGGTACGTGCCCTTCCACCACCTTGTATAGGAGCGTCAGCCTCTGATGGCGTCGTCTCTCCTGTAGCGGGGCCAGGTCTAGATCCCTCAACATGGCGGTCACACATCCATCTTGTCTGGATTTGTAATCTTTCTTTATAAAGCGTGCAGATGATCGCTGTATCCGCTCTAGCTTGTCAATGTCGCCTTGTTGGTACAGGTCCCAGATAACACACCCGTATTCAAGTTTCGAACGCACCAGTCCTAGGTATGCGTTCTTAAGGCAGCTAGAAAGACAGTGCCTTAGGTTTCTTCTCATGAATCCTTTTATTATTTACACATAGTTCAATTGATATAGTTAACAAGGCATATCCTACCCTTTTAAGTAAAATATTTTGTCTGCATTATGTTGTTGACCAGGACTCAAAACTTGGATCTCTCGCTTACCATGGCAACAGATTTCCTAAAAGTTGTCAGACTTTAGGACCTGTCCTATAAGTTTGGGTCAGTCTGACGTGGTTTCTAATGTTATCAGACAGTCTCAGACAAAAATTTGAACTGTTTATTCCTTTTTTAAACAGTAAATATGTTAAAAATTACCAATTTTACTGGCTGTTTTGGTTTCGAGGGTGTTCTTATGGAAATGTGTGAGGATATCTGAATGTTAATCTGAAAGTAATCATCATAATATATGTTTACATTTCTACCGTTTTATAACTCTGCATCAAAATGGCATCTTTGATATATTTTGTGACATGTTTTGGTCAGACAGATTTTCACATCTAGTATGATTAAATGTCTGACACTTTTTTCAACTTTCAGGAAGTTTGAGCGAAGTTCCTTTACCATAAGGGTTGTAATCATAAACATTAACATACGTATACAGTTGTTCAGGCAGTAACGGATTTCAGGGTATAGCGGATAGCGTGTCTGTTTTCTTGCTCATTTCCATTGTATTTTATATTTAGAAAAATAAACAAGAAGAGTGAACTATCCCCTTTATGTACATGTATATTGTCTGGATTTTGACTTTTGCATGGAGTGTATATAATACAACAAATGGAACGGGTAAACTGGTAGTTTACAACAACACGATGCTTTTACACGGTTAACAAAAAAAGAAAGACAACGTTTCACAACAATAGCTGGTAAAGTATCATTTTTTGGGATTTGGTTTGTGTATAAATAAACCTTCTATCACTATCATAAAGCATTTGTTTACAAGTCCTACAGTGTCAGCGAACAGAGGTATAAATTATTACCATGCGCTTCAGGTAGTAACGGATTGCGTACATGTACATACGGGGGGTCATCTCAAAGTATACAAGATCTGTCAAATTGCTATCAAAGTTATGTTTAAAAAGGGAGATATGATATTTTGTAATGATAAATATGTGTTAAAATGTAGATATGATACCTTGAGTAATTTATCAGTTTATTAATACTGATACTGGGGCGGATCCAGATTGGGTTCTTTGGTGTTGCTCAAATTTCCTTTTGGGCACCAATATTTAATTTTCACATGGATTTTGGCCAGAAAGTTTTCAAATAAAATGTAACTACCCTAAGACTGCTCCAAACAAGGTTGGCACCAATCGACCACCCCTGGTTTAAACCGGCGGTTTTAACCGGTTAAAACCGTCCCGGTCAATACTCCTCAAGTGGTTAATAGTGGTCGATACTGGTCAATTGAACTTTTTTTTTAAATTTTCATAAAAGAAAGGAAGAAAACAAACCACTTAACTTTCATTTAATTTCTACTTATTATAATAAGTTACTTTAGAACTAACTTCACTTGAACATGCTTTGCACTTAGAAATTGTCTTATTTCCCTCAGTAACTGAGATCATAAAATCCCTAAACAGGGTCTTTTGGCTTTATTCTGGTGAGTTTTTAGACAAAGTAAGAATTCTTTTAATGTTAGTGTTTTATCAACTTTCAGCAAAGAATGATTCAGTAACTTGAATTTTTCTTTTTATTTAAGCAAAGGCAATTTGCACCACCAGTAGGTGTTACACTCTTGCCAACTAACACTTGTGTATGACAATTGATGGTCTGGAGATGGAGGGGTGTTGTGTCACACTTCTATTGTTTATTGACCTTGGGAACATGTCAATTACGATGCCTATGTGTTAATTTAAGGATTATCCAATAACCATAAAGTAGGCGTTATACACCTGCCTGTTAACACTTGTGTTTGACAATTGATGGTCAGGAGACTGAGGGGTGATTGCACTTCCTTTGACCTCACAGATCTTTGCATCTAAACAACCAAGTCATACTGTTTCATATAATGTATGTATTGTACTGAGCACTTGGGCAAAGCTTACAGAATGTTCTTTAACGAATCCATTACATAAATTACATAAAACATAACAAACATTATATAACTTTTAGCATACTACATTTATTGATTTCAGTCTGTTACTTATCATAAATGCCTATAATTAAGTCATGCTGTTTATATATACCATAAAGTTTCCACGTACTTAAGAAAATGTGTCTGTAAGCATTGAATGCCCGAAGCTGAATGACCATATATTTTCCAACAATACATATGAGAACTCGTGCATTAAACCAATGAAAACAACACCTTTTGATTGGTACTTTCAAAAGATCTTACCCAATCAAAGGAAATTAATATTTTCCACCTAATTCGCTTTGCTTAACCGTCGGAAAATACATTTCTTTTGCTTATTGAACATAGGAACATACCAATTAAGAAGTTGTATTCATTTAAGGCTTATCCAAAAATAAACCATACATGAAGTACCATTTAGGCCCTTACAGGGGCTATTGTAAGGGCCTTAAGGATTTTAAATGATTATAAGAACATTTTGGACAGTTTGGTTGTGAATAAAATTGAATTGACCAGTATTGACCAGAAATGACCACTATTGACCAGTAATGACCACTATTGACCAGTATTGACCACCAGCCCGGTCAATACTCAATTGACCGGTCAATAAGCCAACCCTGGCTCCAAATAAACCTCTTTATGGAAAAATTGCACTGGACTATGTGCAATCAAAAATCATAGAATGTGATAAATAGAATTCAGGGTTGGATGAAAGATTTCTAGAAAGGGGGTTCGTGCGGGCACTCTCAGGGAAGTTACATGATAATTTTCAACTTTTTGGCCAACATCTTCATGACAATTAATTTTTTCTGCCCCAAAAGGGGTTCGAGCGAAACCCACTGAACCCCCTCTGGATCCACCCCTGTTATTTATCAGCTAATGAGTCTGACATAAGTCTCGGGTAAACACTAACAATGCTTTTGAATAGATTACTCATTTAGATAGTCGTTGACATTTGCCTTTCTTTTAAAGCAGAATTTGTTAATGCATTTGTTGTTTGTTTTTTTTATTTTAGAACTGATGGTTACACAATGGGCAGACCAGATGGAAGTGTAATGCACATAAAGAACCAGTAATTATTATAATCATTATGTGAATGGTCAGGTTATGTGTTCAAAGTACATGATCTAGTCAGAGTAGTTTTCATTACCATTTAGCATTTAGTCTTTAGTGTGTTAGAAGAATGTTATCTTTATCTACACATAGTTCCAGTTAAAATTGTATTTTTTTTATTTTACATGATCTCGTCAGAAGATCTTTATTACATGTACTCATTACTATTTCTCAGGTTAACATTTTTTATAATCGTAATTCAAAGATATCTCAGTTTTTGCATATGTGTTGTTATATGTTGTTTTGTTATTGGCCACCATGTTCAGTTATTTTATTATGATCAGTATATAGGCAACTTTTATATGAAAACAAATTAACTAAATGTTTATACTGTTTGATGTGATTATACTGTAAATTCCATTTAATTTCTCTGTGATTTGTTTAATTTTAAAATGCCAATAATTTTTCTTAATAAACAATTTAATGACCTATTGTGTAAGGATTTTCTTCTGTTACTGTTAACAAAATGTTTTGGGTTTAATTTAGATCAGAGGGGAAATTTTTTTATTTGATAAACCTTTGAATGTGTTTCAATACATGTTCATCAACAATACAAACAATACACAATGTATGAGCTGGTTTGAGAAGCCCCCCAGTGAGCTTCATTTACCTATCCCATACTGCCCGAAGCTATCCGCTACTGGCTAATTCAATGAGGTAATATAAACAAAGATAAGTGCGTGACAGATCTCGCAGAATGTTTAAAAATTACCTGTTTTGAAGTGTGTACACTTTCCTCTGTCGGAAAATATCGATTTGTTTGTGAAATTTCTACTTTTAAAGACCTGTGCAGCGGTAATCTGCTTAGCTATCCGTTACTACCTGAACAACTGTATAGTGACTTGATACAAACCAACCTTGCATAAAAAGACATTTGTAAATACATATTCTTTGGTGATGGATTTATGTTATCAGTTGTAAAAAGAGTACTTTGGTGATTTCCTTACCACGCTGAGACAGTGTTTCTCCTACAACAACAACAACAACGCTCTACGAGTTTAGATAAGAACAAGGCCACCTTATTCGAATAATACTACAGAATATGTTTAAATTCGTCCAAATTCGTAATTGCACATTAAACTGGTTAATTTGCCTGCATCTTTAATTTTGCTTTTCATAACAAATCTGAAGTTCGCGAAATCTCGTCACAATTATGGTAGAATCAGAAAGACAATTGCGCATATTTGAAAGGAATTGAGGTAAAATAACGTACATGTTTATTATCTTTGTTTAGATCTGTTAAACTTTAGATTATTCCAGTAAAAAAGGACGTTACCGGCGTTTATTTTAACATTTTCGACAACAAAAAAATATATGCCGGTGTCTTGTAATTTTAACTAACTGTGAAATATCTTTGACGCGTGTAAAATCCGGCTACGCCGTTGATTTCTTCAATATGAAGCCAGGGTCTATTAACTGTTAAATAGACCCTGATGAAGCCCGTGTCACATTCTACGATAATATGTGGGGTGGGGGGGGGGCGGTAAAAAGAACCTTCAATGCGGTATTTCAGATTAAACCATTCTATGATCAGAGGCATATGGCTTTGCCCTGAACGAAAAAAACAACAATAAACGGAACTGAATAGAACAGAATTTTCACTCCGGGGATCGGATAATATGAATCCCGCAAATATAAGAACGCCATAAGCTTAAAATAAGAACCAGGAAGTATATCCCAGGGGCGATTTAACAATATCCAAATTTAAACTGGCTTGTATATTGAAACCACCTTCTATAAGCCGACCGAAATATAAAAACAAACTTTAATAGATTTAGGCCTACGATAAACATACACATGTATGGTGCACGACGACCTTCAAATGACGTAACTGATAACAGCACTGACGGGGATACATTTAAAGCCCCAGCCCTAAAGTAAGAATATACTATTGAAACATCATATTTGTCCATATAGACTCCAATATATAAACTCTTTAACAGAACACAACAGGTCCGATCGAATTCTTTCTTATAGACGGGATTTTCAATGATATTGTTAAATTATAGTTAACGAACTTTTAAGAAGCTAAATATAACGGAGCTATATTTAGCACCGACGAAGAGACCACTTCATGCGCGATCTCGATTTTTGTGACATTTTGGAAATCCTACTTTCGCTTGTAGTCGCGCGGACCAAATTTATTTTAGTAAATTAAATTTTTATAAGCCCGAACTAATGCTGCAAACTTGTGCCTATAGTTCCAAATACTTGTACAGGGTCTTGGCCATGCTGATGTGCCTAACCTCCGGAGACTGGAACCTACTGGTACCAAACGAACCGAAGTCCGTATATGCTATATAAATAACACAATATATGCACAGATATTCAACGTTTCGCTCAGCGATTACAGAATTCGACTTTTAAATTCCAAGTTTGTGCAAACAACTGAAATGGTTCAAATTAAATTTAAAAAGACATGTTCAAAGAAAATTTTAAAAAATTGGAGTCTGAGTAGATATCAAACCTGGGTTAAAGTATACGTATACTTTAACCCAGATCAAACCAACGACTGTCAGTTCAAGCACACTCGATATAACCGCTCGGCTACTCACACTCATGAGATTTTGCATCGGGGCGAATAATTTTCTTGGTATGTATTTTATTTCTGAGAAAACCCCACTTTTTATTTAATATCTTTAAAAAAACCTGGTATATGGTCAAGTCTACCTACTAGAGCAAATGCACCGAATTTCCGGCCCTAAAAGACCAAAGCACATCATTAAAACAGTGCTTTGGTCAGCATGGGTTTTTGCGACAAAGCGCTATTTATGCTATTGAATATGTATAAAAACCCGAAAAATGCCATTACTTTAAAGCTCGGAACAACAGCCCATGAATTGCACTGAAGCAAACAAAGTTTAACGTTCTGGTCCTGTGCGCCAGATTGATGGCGAGCTGGAGCAGCGGTCTGTCCGATCCTTTGCTCTGCACGAGAGATAACAACGATATGTTTTCATTGGTTGCTTAAAGCGAAAATTCGTATAAATTAATCACCATTATCATATAATGATAACATGTCAGGCGCCAACCAATTCCAGCACATGCACTGAATTTCCGGCCCTTAAAGACCAAAGCACTTTATTGAAACCGATTGCTATGGTCGGCACAACATTTTCGAAATTGCGTTATTTGTGCTATGTAAATATGTAATAAAACCCAGACAAATACCCAAAGTACACATCTAAAAAAATCAGCCCCTGTATTGCACTGAGGCAAACAGACGCGTTGGTCCTGTGCGCCAGATGGATGGCGAGCGGGAGCAGCGGTCTGTCAGATCCTTTGCTCTGCACGAGAGATAACAACGATGTGTTTTAAATGGTTGTGCGACGAGAATTAACTAATGTTTTGTTATGCATTTAATTTCGACACTCTGATCTTCGAAACTGTTCCGAGATTAAGTGTTTTCCGACTTTCAGTGCAAATATTTTATAACTTCTGAAAACAAAATCCTTGAATATGATGCTTACCTTCTGTAATTGAATTTAAGATGAATGCTTGTAAAGTTCTACAAAACAACAAAATCTAAATAAAGTACCTCTAAATGTGAATTGGGACGAGGCTGATAATAATTAGTATTGTGTCTAACCAGCTAAATACCATGAAAACAGAGTAAGTCTGTATGGATAGCGGACGAATGACTATTATTATCAGGGCTATCCGATCAACCTTTTTTGGGGTTGACCCGGATAGCACAATTGGTTGCGTCGTTTGAATTGCAGGGCTAGGCGCTGTCGACGTGCGGGTTCACTCCCAGGTAGAGGCAATATCATTTATGTACCGGAGGAGTGTTATTCTGGGTGTGGCGGTTTGTTTGATAGTATCAAAAACATTTTGAAATACAAAAAGTCAAGTAACCTTATTTTTGACAGTGTCTATCATGAACAGTCGAACTTGAGGCAGAAGTATTGAAACGGGCTGCAGCAGGCGTACCATTGAACCCGTTACACTTGCAGAGCTACGGGAATCATTCAAAACAATTTATATTTAGGAAAAGCGTCCGACATTTTAGGAATTGATATTTCATATATATGATGTGTGTGGAGAAAATGTAGACCCTTATATGCATTTCCATTATTGCCTATGAACGGGCTCAATAGAACCACCTTTGCCGTGTACATGACACAATGCGCTTATTTTAAAATGGTTTCGAAGAACGATTACCAGATTACCAGCATAGGTCTGTATTAGGTATATGTAGCTTAGCAAGAAGCCTTCGAACTTTTGCCGAGGCTCCTACTTATCATCTAATTTTCATTCATTTCATTTGTAGGTTGATTCACTAATTTAAAACTCCGATGAAATATAGAATTGTAAATATAAGTAATTTTAAAATTGTAAATATAAGTTTTAGAAATAGATGAAAAATATGAAAATATTGCAGGCTCAGTTTGATTGAGCATGTTCATAGGCTGTAATGGAAATGCATATTACTGCCCACGCCGCCTAGCCCTATAAGTTGGGCGCGTTTCAATTTTCACGCCAGTAACCGATAACCATGTAATTTTATGGATACAAAATAGTGCAACTGTCCCATCACTCAGTTGAACACTTTTTGAAAAAAACATATAATTGATATAATGATATAATGAGATAGATCTTCAGAAGTTTTCTGATACATCTGAATCTCATCGTCTATCAACTGACCCAGTTCCCCAATACCGCCCTGCTTTTATCAGCGTTATCTTAAAAACAAACAATATGCTGTCCATGAACAAATTCAGCCAGTGAACAAGTTTGACAGTGATCTTGAGATAGTAGTTGACAACAGCTATCCAAAATGACGGATGTAAATCTATCCGCAGTTTTGTACAAGAAGCTGGACCTTCGTTTAGTAAGTCCTTTTATATTCTACTGAACATTTTTAACTGTTTTGTATTTATTTTATTAAAGCAAAAACTTTATTAAGAGTATTACTTGAGTTATGCACATAAAATGTCGTCTCTTGAATCTTAAACATTTCAAATGTAATCTCTCTTTTGAAAGAGAAAAGCATACACCCACCTAACACAAAAGCAGTGAGGAAAGGGACTGCATGGGTTTATGAAGTATGACATGACAAATATTAACAACCTAACACCTTAGGGGTTAAAGCCTTGGAACGGTCAGTGGCAAACAATTTCACCAAGACAACTTGCAGTTGTTTGTTCATATGAAACGTGTTGGGTCAAGTGTGAGGTGGTGCACCCAAGAACTTGGTTTAAACCCCAGAGACAAAATTGTTTTGCCAAATTGTAACCCAACGGTTCTCTTTTTTCGTTGTTTGTGGTGTCTTATGTGGGTAGTATTCTTGTAGGCCCATACCTTCCTTTCTTCTCTGAATTTGGCTGCGTGGCGTGGCTGTGGTTTTTGGGGGCTGTGGCGATTCCTGATATGCATATTTCAGTTTTTGGATTGTTTTGAATATTAAAATGTTTCCACATTTTCAGTAAAAGAAAGCCATACGTCGTTGCATTGCTTGGTCTAAAATATTTAAAATAGTTCCTATATTTTCTGGTCTCGAGTATTTTAAGGGTCTTCTCTTTTTTCAGGAAGAGAGAGACATACCTGAACCTAAGGAAGGAGGTACGCTTACAAGTATAATAAATTCCGTTCTCTTGTTAGAATGGCTTTAAACCTTTGATATCGACAACAGTATAATTCAAATGTTGATTTTGAAAAAAAAACATGTTTGTGTCTCCCTTTCAAAGATATGGCGATATATACGCTTTCTTTGCGGTCCATCCATCCGTCATTTTTATGAGAGTTGGAAGGTAGCACGTAACGCATCTGCTGCCCGCGACGTTATGGAAGGTGGATTGCTTATATCAAACAAAGATCCGATTCAAAAACTTGGTTTCCTCGCACAGCCTTAAAAAATTAGAGACGATGATAATAGATGTGATTTATAAAACAAGTGATCAACCTTTGATCTGTCAGTGGCAGAAAAGCTTCCTATTTGCATTTGATCACATGAGGTGTAAATATGGTCCAAAGATCCAACAAGCTAACGCTTTCCATAAGTTCTACTAATACGTAAATGTATTCAAGCTACCCTGGTGAGCTACTACAGACATGACATTGGTACATCATAGATTTGATACTTTCTAGTTAACCAAACACCATATGCCACATAAGAGAACAGATTGTGATCTCCGGTTACTTTAGTAACGGTCATTCTAATACTGGATTAATTATTTCCTTTTGTTGTATTTCTCTTTTTATTTATAATGATTATAACTACATTAATATACAGTGTATGTTCGTGTTGTCGTTGTACTGTTGTTGTAAGATCCTGTTTGTTTGGTTAAAGGGACATCCCGGAAGATTTTGACATTCATTTGATTGCAAAGATCTACACATTTTCTTCAAATCACTGAAAGATTATATGTAAATTGAAAATAGGACCATAAATAACTGAACTACGACTGTTTGAAGTTGCTTATTTTTGCTGTTGGGGCAGCCACTTTGAAAGTTGACCAGTGACATCATCAATTATTGTGCACAAAATATACTTAAAGAACTAAACAAAAAGCAAATTTAAACATGAAATATATTTCGTGTTTAACTAAGGAGTATATTAGAGTCAGGGAAAACTGCTAATGTAATGTTTTCAGAGGTCCAGTTATGTATGCAAAAGGTGGGTATATGTGGCTCGGACGTGCACTACTGGCAGGAGGGACGCATCGGCGACCGATTTGTTGTCACGGCCCCTATGTTGCTTGGACATGAGTGTAGCGCCGTCGTCAGCAAAGTAGGAGAAGGAGTAAAACATCTTAAAGTTGGTATGTTAACAGTTATGTAATTTACACATTTCCTTAATACAGCATATAATACTTAATATTATTTAACTTATAATAAATCTTGTTTCCATATGCACTTGCACAGGCTAGGTCGAAGTCAGTGTGGGAACGGGTTTTGTTGTGACAAATAAACGCATACGTACCTCAGCGAATAACGTCGAGGCTACAATAAATTTGCACTAAAGTGTTGGATATATAAATAAAGAACACGTCTTTCGATTAACTAATAACTACAGTGTTGTCTTGTTAAAGACGTACGTGAAATTATAATATCAGGAAAAGCGCAAGCCTTTCTCTCAGCTAACCAAGAAGGAAAAAGAGAAGGCAAATGTTGTATATGTTCATTTTCTATAAGATCAATAGACATTAAACATCTGGAACATTATGACAAGCTGCATCTTAGACTTTTCAACTTTTTACAGAAGACCTTTGGAGAATCTGCGAAAATCACTTTCAGGGAACTAAAATAATACCACAGAATGGTGCCCCCAATGTTATGCCTGTATTGTATTGTCATTTTTCTGTTGTTGTTGTTTTTTTTTCAGGGGATAGGGTAGCTATAGAACCGCACGGTGTCTGCAGGGTATGTGAGGCATGCAAAACCGGCAGATACAATCTGTGTCCCAATGTGTTCTTCCTGGCCACACCACCAGACAGCGGGGCGCTGGCTAGATACCATGTTCATGGGGCCGACTTTGTTTTCAAGTAATGTTTGATAATAGGCTTACCGGACACCACATCAGCGTATTAATACAAAATATGTTGTTGAACTTTGAAACTCGCCGTACAAGCGAAAGTGATCTATTGAAAATTGTTCCTTTTGTTCATATGCATTACAGGTAATTATCTATCTAGCCATTTTTATCTTTCTTTAGTATAGAGCATGTTTCACTGATTTGTAAACAATATACCAGCTTCGCTGATCATGACTTGAAAAAATGTTATCATTGTAATACTATGTAGGACACAATAGTTTTACCTATCTACATATTTACATTATTTCAGACTACCTGATAACGTAAGTTTTGAGGAAGGAGCATTGATCGAGCCCCTTTCAGTTGGTCTACATGCTTGCCGCCGCGGGAGACTATCAATGGGACACAAGGTTCTAGTTTGTGGAGCCGGGCCAATCGGCCTATGTGCCATGCTGTCAGCAAAGGCATTCGGAGCAGCAGCTGTCTGTATGACCGGTAACCCGTTAAGGAACATCTTTCAAAAACACCCTTTTCTTTTTAGACAAAACAAAAGAATCGACGATGTTACTGCAATATCTTTATTTTGTTTTTAAAAATAGATTTTACAACGCAACAATATGTAAACATTGATCAGTAAATCCATGTAAAAGTCCCTTGAAGAAGGGGAGTTTATCGCCCTGAAACGTTGGGATTAGATTTGTGTTTTTGTGAACAGTCTATCAATTATAAAGTTATAAGCGCGTCGATACCCCTGTTTCAAAAGTTATGCAAAAATTTCGTTCATTGAAATCGTTAACATTGTTACAAGCTCTAAAAACGCAAACACGCTGTGTATATTTTAGTTTTCTGTATTGCTCTGTTAATTTACCAACTGGCTAGCTTGACTATTTATTCAGATATCGATAAAACTCGACTTGAGTTCGCTAAGAATGTTGGCGCTACACATACAGTTCTGATAGAATCAGGGGACACAGAGGAAGACGTTGCAAGGAAGGTGGCCAGTGCTCTTGGCGATGCTCCTGATAGAACAATTGAATGCAGCGGGGCCCAATTTTCCGTCAACCTTGGCGTCTATGTGAGTACACATTTTGAAAAACATTTGCTTTGCATACCAACTAATATGCATTCAATGTTTATTGTCAAAACATGTTGTTTACGAGTACAGCTAGTGATACACTCCCGTTGAACAGTTTACATATTAAGCCTCTTGTTTTATTTACTCTTTCAAAAAGTAAAATTGGTTGCTTTATGCGGATCTGTATTTCTTATTTAAAAATTAATTTCTAATTTCAACCATTTCCATGATTACATTGTATGATGTTATATTTTCAGGCCACCAAGCCTGGTGGTGTATTCACTATAGTAGGACATGGTCCTAATAAAGTGGAATTCCCTGTAGTTAGCTTGGTTGCAAAAGAGATAGAAATAGTGGGATCATTCAGATACATAAACACGTAAGTATTAACGGCGACCGAGATAAATAACATCTCTCAAGAATGAGGTATAACTGAACGTATAATAAACTTTCAGATTCGTTTTTCGTTTTCTGCTCGTGGATTTCATAAACATAACTTACTGCAAGAAAATGGGCTTTTAGCTATTAGCACACTTACATAGCACCATTTTTCTTATATTGTCAGACATAATACACAATACATTAAGAAAGAAATATAATTTATTTTATTTTCTTTCATTGGAAACACTTTATGACTTCCATTGCCTATATGACACTTTAGTGAAGTTATCAGTTTCAATTAACTCCCTTGATGGAGCTAATTTCAAACCATGCAAAATGTCAAACATTGTGGGTGGCAGTAAATTGGCAACCTTTTTGGGGGATTGTCCCGGCTAGCTCATTTGGTTGCGTCGCAGGAATTTGTGCAGTGTGGCGGCCCTAAAAAGTGTCTGCCCGTACATATAGTCAGTACTGTTATCAAAAAAATAACCCGTTACCGATGTCATGCAGTGATTGTTACGTATATCAGGGCTATCCGATCAACCTTTTTTGAGGTTGTCCGGGCTAGCTCAGTTGGTTGCGTCGCAGGAATTGCAGGGCTAGGCTCTGTCGCCGTGACGGTGCGGGTTCGCTCTCAGCTAGAGGCACTATCATTTGAATTACCTTTTTTGGGGGGATACAGATGGTATGTACTGTCTGTCTCTTGCATGGTATGCTAAGCGCTGCCGCCGTATCTGTATGGCTTTGAGGTTATCTTTACACTTTAAATGTGATTTCAGCTGGCAGACAGCTATTGATATGATTTCCTGTGGAAAGATCAACGTCGCACCATTGGTAACACACAGATTTACACTAGAAGAGACTCTACAGGCTTTCGAGATGTCAAAGTCAGGCAAAGGAGTGAAAGTGATGATTGACTGTTCCAAGAAATAACTCTCCTCGGCCAATATCAGCTAATTTTATGTCACCTAAATTAATAACATGATATAATAACTCTAATCAAGAATAAATATTTGAAAAGAAAACGAAATTGTATTTTGTCTTTTGAAAACTTTATTTCTTTTATCCATGTCCTCGTGTTTTTGCTGATTTGACTCCAGGTGTTTTGGTCTCGTAAAAAAGATCATTGTGTACCCGCCCTGGGCTTTGCGATGCTACATGTAAAAGCTTCTTATGTTTTATATGTTTGTGTGCTTTTGCTTGCAACATTGTTGAGCTGATGTGCGTTGGAGTTATTTCACCAAGACAACTTGTACTTGTTTGTTCGTATGAGAAACTGTTGTGGCAAGTGTGAGGTTGGTGCACCCTAGAACCAGGTTTAAACCCCCAAAGGCAATTTGTTGTGCAACTGGCCGTTCCAAGACGATAACCCCGATGGTTCCCTTTTTCGTAAATTGTTTGTGATGTCTTATTTGAAACTGATATTCTTATAAACACATGTTCTCTTTTCTTCTCTACTTTTTCGCTGCGTGGGGAGGTTGTGTTTTCTGAATGTGGCGATTCCTGATATGCATATTTCACTTTTTTAGAACTTTTCGTTTGCATGCATTTGTGGAATTTTTGAAGTAATTCACCAAGTCAGAGCATGTTTGAACCAAGGCAGGTTGAACATGCTTTTCTCGAAAAGAGAAACATGGATTGGTTAGTGTGAAGTATGTGCGGCATATTGAATTCGGTTTAAACACGTTTGTGATGTTTCAAGTAGTAGTTTGTGATTAGTAGTTTAAATTAATCATACATAAACCTTTATCTCTCTTCTTATCTCGGTTATGTATTAAGACTATTCATGTTTAATTTGGCTTTTTGGTATTTACGTGTTTCATTTTCAAGAATGAACAGTGAAAACAGTAACACAAAATAAATCAACAGTTTCATGTTTACTAGAGTTTTATCAACAATAATGAATTTACAATTACGCCGAAGCACCATGATACTGGCATGAGCAGAGACAACGTTGTTTAATACTTCAAAATAACAATAATTTAACAACACTTCTCGACCTTATGTAAGGGTAGAGACATTGTAAGACCACCAGACAAAACAAATGCTGCAACGAGATAAACTCTAAATGACAAATACCTGTCCTCTATGGTGTAAAACTAAGATTAGATAACAGCTTCTTAGCAATGTAATTGGCTGAAATTAAGAAAAGTTTCAGAACTTACTTATGACAAGAGAAATGCAGACTAGTTTGCAGTCTCGATATTATTTTCTGAAGGCATGATAACTAATGAATAAGTTTACATTTATCCATTTACATTCTGAAGACGTGTATTTGGTAATATTTTGTTTCAAAAACGTATTTTAATAAACAGATTTAATAATGCATGGCTGACATCGTTTGAAATGGAAATAAAAAACTGTATTCCTTGCAGATGTATTAGTTATCATTTGACGTGCATCGTATGTTAAAGTTGAAGGTGAGCACGAAGAGCCTTTCTGTGCGATTATCAGTGATTCATCACAATCTCTCAAAAACATAAATCTTTAACAAACAATACAATAAACAGCATTACGCCGGACGACCGATTTGTCTTGAAACATTCGTCGAAAGAGAAGTGAACAAAACGTAGATTGTTGTCACTGAAAATCATTATCATTAACATTGTAACAGTTAATCGAAAATGAAATTCTATTGAAGCAAACATAGAACACTGGATGCCTTGAATTGTCATTAAATTTTAATAACGGCCTTTCATAATCCTCATCCTGTGTTTTTTGTCAACATTTCTTCTTTAAGAAGGGTTAAAATAAGTGCCAAACTCTGAAGCACCGAATTCGTATAATAAATAGCTAAGATGTAATAAAATTTTTAACAAAACGTCAGATTAAGCCTTATTGTCTTCAGCTGCTGGAATAATGTCATCTTCCCAGTCTTCCTCTTCCTCAATTGCTTCAGCGTCCACTGCACTTTTAGCACTCCTTGTACTTTTCCCACTTTTAGCACTCTTAGCGCTTTTTGAACTCTTCTCGCTACTTTTCCCCAAGAATTTGTCTATATTTGACTGAGTTTTACTGAGCGAACTAGAGGTACGTGTTTGTACAAATTCTTCCAGGTCTTTTGTAATTGCAACATCGGAATATTTACCGGACGATTTTCTTGTTCTGGGCCGATTTAGTTCGTGAATCATTTGTAACAAGAAGGTATCTGAGCATGGTTTTGGGACCCGTAACACTGCTCTTGGAGTCAGGATATGCTTTCCATTGTGATGTTGTTGTTTTTGATATTTCAGGTAACTGTCCAAAGAATTAAACTCAATCCGTTTATGACCGTTCAAAGCCAAACGCTCCTTGAATTTTGTGTTCCTGTAGGGATTGTTGTAATTAACCTTTGCACTTTTACTCAGTGATCTTGTTACGATCTTTGCTCCTTTACCTGTGGTGATAGTCAAACTGTTGGTAACTACAGATTCAGTGACCGTCTCTACTGATTTTCCTGATCTAGTAGAAACGCTTGAATGTTCTCTGTGTAATTCAATACTACCATTTGTTTGATCGCGTCGAAGAAGGGTCATTTTTCTGTGCTTTATCAATAACTCACTTGGAATATATTTGTGTTCGGCTTCCCCACTCGGTATAGAAGCATGAAATCTTTGTCCACTCTCGTCCACAGATCTCAATCCTATTGCTGTCTTTGGTTTTAAACTAGCTAAATGGTGGGCATAGTTTACTGGTGTTGTCGGTGGGATTGGAGGGACAGACTTTTTACCAGACTCGTCTACTGTTTCAGGTAAATTCGTATTGTAATTGATGAGTTCTTTGTCAGGTTGAATGAATGATGGATCACTGAACGCCAAGGTTGGTTTGTGTCCACGTCTAGCTCGATATAATGCGCGCGCACTCGTTTTGAAATTACCTACACGAGCCTCGCTTACATACAGATGATGGTCAATCTCTTTAGAACCCGACACCGGTAAACCACACAACACAAAATGTGGTTTGTCGATTATGAAAGCTGTTTCTGGTTCACCATTGACAGCAAACGGTGAATCCATCGTTGTAATTCCGAAATTTGCAGTTTTGACTCTACTTAGATGCTCCATTTTTCGCACTGGTACAGTAGTTGGGCCATTTAGACTAGAAACTGTCGCATCATTTGTTTCACTTGTCTTATTCAAAACAAACGGATAGGTACGGTCTCCAGCAGATATGTGGTTCGGAGGCTTGTTCACGCGCAGGGTGGCGCTTAACGGTGCCACGCCTCCCTGATTTTTAGGTGCTGCCTCTCCTTGTACTCGAAGACCATCTAAACCCACATTTTGGTGAGAGTTGTCTAACTTCATGTTTTCCTCTTGTCAGTGCCTCAGTCGATCATGGTAAACAGTTCACAAAATCTGAAAATATCAACAAAGTGTTGTACAGTTGCCAATCAGAAACATTTTAGTATGTAAACAGTTCACCAACTCTGAAAAAACAACAACATATCATACAGTAGCCAATCAGAAATATTTTATCAATCATGGTGGAATAAATCTGTATACATGCATCCTCAAAGTAAGTTCTTGCTTAGAAAAATTTGTGTATTTAGTGTTTATATTATTCGACCAGAAGGAGCCATGGTGACTCTATTATTGGCCTTTGATTATTTTGATGCCAGGATGAAATGTTACAGGATTTCAAAGATAAAATGCTTGCTGAAATTATTTTCATCAGTATAATAAAAAATATCATGTTTGTCTTGAAAAAAAAAACAAGATAAATTTAAATCGTGTTTATATCCAAATACCTTTCATAGTCAATGTCACAGTGTTTGTTTCATTAGTCAGACATATCGCTGCAAATCTCCTATTGTTTTGTATTTCCCATACACTACAAGACCGATAATTAAATAATGATTAAAAACTGTTTAATGTCCAACTGGTCTGCCAAAAATTTAATATGTTTAAATTGTTGTACATTTCATCAACGGCGGGCCAGTGTGTATTGTTTAGAGATGGATTATCAGTATAATCTGTTAATCCAATTATACGGTGTGAAGTAAAGTATATACCTATTGTATTCTATGTTCGATGACTGTCCGAGATAAGCAGTATTGAAATTCAGGCCTATTAATACGAATTAAGGAACGATATTGATATATACAGTACTGATTAAACATCTTAATATGCTTTCTTTGTATGGAGCATGGGCCAACTGTCAGTAAAAACGTCCTGGGCTGAAGGTTACAATGCTGAGATTGGAAACCAGTCTCAAATCTCAAGCATCTGATTGGCTGAAATGGCGACTGGTCGCCATTTCAGCCAATCAGATGCTTGAGATTTGAGACTGGTTTCCATGCTCAGTTTTATAACCTTGGGCCCTGGTTATAAATTGTTTATTTTAAACAAACGGTGAAACAAGTTCTTCCTGTTCGCTCAATGATTGATTATATCCTGAGTTGAAACCAGTACTCATGCAGTCACTGTGTTGACTGTTAAGGAACTTTGCTGCCGAATGGGTCTCAAAGATACGACCTTCGAATCACGATTTCGGCGCCGTTACCTCTCATTCTCTTTCCCCCAAATGTAAAATACTGGTACGACTGTTTTACCAGAGCTGTCACAATTATCGACTCGCCCAGTTTTGGCAATGTTTTTCTGTTTTGTTCTTTTTTGTTGTTGACTTTTTTATACGCCCGTTTGAAAAACGGGACGTATTATGGGAACACCTGCGGCGGGCGGGCGGATTGGCGGGCGGGCGGCGTCCACATGGTTTCCGCTCTCTAAGTCAAAGAGTTTTCATCCGATCTTTATCAAACTTGGTGAATATGTTGGTGGGCATAATATCTCGACCAAGTTCTATAACTAGCAAAATCCCCCCAGGCACTCCTGAATTATGGCCCTTGAATTGTCCAAAATTACTGTTTCCGCTCTCTAAGTCAAAGAGTTTTCATCCGGTCTTTATCAAACTTGGTGAATATGTTGGTGGGCATAATATCTCGACCAAGTTCTATAACCAGCCAAATCCCCCCGGCGTTCCTGAATTATGGCCCTTGTATTGTCCAAAATTACTGTTTCCGCACTCTAAGTCAAAGAGTTTTCATCCGGTCTTTATCAAACTTGATGAATATGTTGGTGGGCATAATATCTCGACCAAGTTCTATAACCAGCCAAATCCCCCCAGGCACTCCTGAATTATGGCCCTTGAATTGTCCAAAATTACTGTTTCCGCTCTCTAAGTCAAAGAGTTTTCATCCGGTCTTTATCAAACTTGGTGAATATGTTGGTGGGCATAATATCTCGACCAAGTTCTATAACCTGCCGAATCCCCCCTGGCACTCCTGAATTATGGCCCTTGAATTGTTCAAAAACTGAATTAGCGGTATCTGCTCTCCAAGTCGAATAATTTTCATCAGATCGTTACGCAACTTTGATGATCAGCATTTTGACGGGCGTATTTTGTGTCAGTTTGGCACTCTTGTTCAAAACTTCAAAACACTTTATCTTACTCGGGCAACATCAACTGCTTATGGTACTGAACAATGACCTACAGTAGCAGTATGTTAGTCAATAAGTGACCACTCAGTTAATGAGCTTCGTGATTTGCTGTCTCACAACAATCCAAAAGTTTTTATCTATCAGTTAATTATCTTTCTCAACTGTCTCTTAAATATTTTCTGTTTGACCACCCAAACAGCATTTCTAACGTCTACAACTAACGTGTTTTTACCTCTGACCATTGGCTTCTTTGACCATCCTAAAACCTCACCAGACATTAGCTGTGTAATTTCGGGTCTGGTTAGTGGCTCTGTTAGTCGAATCACAGACCTTTCAGAGCAGTTGATTCGAGTCTCGAATCCTGGTGGAGATTCTAACTTTCATGGGGTTCTACCGTTCTACCCTCCCGTTGATGGGATTTTGATGCCCAGGCAATGGCTCTGTTTTCAGCGCATTTGGTTCGAGTCTTGCTTGGGATTGAAACTTTCATGTGGGGGAGGGGGCTACCTGACTAGATGGTTCTACCAGCCGTTAATGGAATAAATCCCGGGAACAGTGGTTCCCAGGTTATGGCTCTGTAGTAATATCACAGGCCTTTCAGTACAGTTTGTTAGAGTTCTGCTGGAATTTGAAACTTTCATGTGGGGGAGGAAGCAACCCGTCCGTTGATGGAATTATGCCCGGGAATGGGGATGTCCTGATTAATGGATCTGTCAGTCAAATCACATAACAGGCCTCTTTCATGAAATTTTGATGTTTTTTTTGGCGAGAGGTAGCTACCCGAGTAAGTGGTTCTATCCGCCACAGGCGGATGGAATAAATCCCGGGGATGGGTGTTTCTGCGGTCGTTTTGCCGATAAAAAGCAGCATTCTTAGACCCAGATATCCACTCAAAAGAGACGATACCTGACTTAAAGCAACCATATTGTCATGTAAGTGTCGCTTAAAATGCCAACTGTGGAATATATTATGCCACTCCAATATATTTGGTATTTTTAGCATCGTTTTGTCTATTTGCAATATTCAATAACCATTCTTAAACCGACAAAAACGCACAGATAATGTTAAATAAAATAAAAACTTTGTTTTCAGTTTTAATACTTGAACGATTTTTACGATTTTACGATCTCGCTTAAATAAAAGTGTAAAACCATATAAATTCTACCTACCTTTCCGATCAGCGAACAGCTTACTTCATCAGCAAGATCTATGTTTCAACAGCTTTTGGAGTGTCTAAGATCAAAAATAAACTACCGGTTACAACTATCTGTCTAAAGTCACATTATAAATATTGTCAAGTGGCACTAAAGCTTTTCTATCAGTCTTTTTATCAGTCAATAGGAAGAATTTCATATACCTAGTTTAAGTACCGTGAAAAACAAAATTTCATGTATTTTTTCGGTTGTCTGTGTTTCAAGTTTTCAGATTAAGAAAATTAAATTCATTTGGTTTAATGTTTAATCCTTATTCAGGGAACGTAAATTTATTAACCTTTGACAAATCCCGTGAACAATCCGAGGACATTTATTAAAACATTGGCTAATCATTCCAGACTACTTAAAGGGACATTGTATCATTTAGACTGTCAATGTACGACAAACGTTAATACAAACGGAGACGTCAATGAAAACAAGCGACAGCAGCGCCGGCAGCAAGTCGCCCCAGCAACACAGCAGTAGTAATTGTTCAGGTCCCGTTTTACCCCCTAAAATGTATGTGTTATCCTGTAACACAATCATTTTGTAAAACTAATTATAACTTTATCATAATTATCAATTATGATGATCAATCGCAAAACTTTAAATTGTCAGCCATTCTTTGTACAGTATTTGTTCATTAAATCTCACTTGTGTCAATATTTTTAAAAATAAACCTTTGTTTAAAAAAAAATCGTAACTCTTAGATGAATGCAAACTATTTTAAATTTATGATTGCTAATCTAGTGTATGGAACTCCGATAGGGTAATAATTTTCAAAAAGAAATTTTGTGTTTAATGGAGTTGTCTTGAAGCAAGTATACGAAACGTTAACTTGAATTTAAACCGTCTTCAAAACCTCGCGTTCCTGGACCCAAGATCATAAAATAAAGATTTGAGACTGGACTCCAGTTTTAGTTTTATGATCTTGGGGCCTGGTTTGGAACCGAAGAAACTATATCAAATGGGCAAATTGGTCGGACGTGATATGTTACGGGTATAACCAACAACGGATAAAAGGAATCCCGCTCTAATGACGGCTACGGTAGTGTTATGCGCATGTAACGTTCTGTCACGTCCGACTGTGTGCTCTTTTTTAAGCATTTGAACATTTATGTCGCTGCATTCGAGCACAAAAAGAAAGGATAACATGTCAGCGAAGCATGCATGTTCTGCATTTAAATACATTCTCAGGTAGCAATAACCGCTCTTTAATTTAAATTCAGCTAGAAACAAATCAAACCGCCTCATATCATTGTGGAATGGTAAAGCGTAACTAATCATGCTTCACGACTTGTAATACAGATTAATCATGTATTGTTATAATCTTTTGTATTTTATATTAAAGCTTACTTCAAACCATTGTGTAGAGTTTACTGCGTGGTAAACGTGATGAATATCAGCACAAACACATCATAATTAATTCATTTCAACAGTAGGCGGAATGAACAAAAAATACCTATACATCCGTCTAATACACGCGTAAAGAGGTGTCACGCGAGTGAGGGGCTTCAACCTTTTAACCCTTACATAAGGATTTTATCACATTAACGACCAGCGTAGATCAAGATCAGCCTGAATATCTACACTTCCTGTTCAGAAATAACCTGATAAACTTAGGGCGCAGGGGACAGTTTCCGAGGCTGCCTCAAGAGTCTGGGACCCCGTGCAAGCTTACACCGACTGAAAATAAAATATTTGCACAGCTAAAATTTTGTTGTTGTTCTTTCTGTGCTGCAGGTGTCAAGCTTTATGCAAACCACAACCAACTGATCTACAGAACCAATCATTCATGATTTATACGTACATTTTAAGTCACACCAAGTGCTGATTTTCCAGTGCAAATTTGACCGAAATTCTACACATTTGAAACCCTGCAAAATATTTCCTGCAATGACTTTCCAAATAAAACCCTTTTCATGCTAATATTTTATGTGTCCCTTATTTCCAAAGCATCATGAAAGTGTCTCCCACACGTCTCGATTTTTCAGCATTTGACATTGAAATACCCCACCCCAAATTATTCTCAAATTCAGCTCGGTAGACTGCGTTTTCATCCGGCAACTCAACTCAGAACATACAAAGCTAGCATCAATGCATCTGAGCCACCGTGATCAGATTTCATATTTCATATACTAAACAATAGTAAAAAGAATATCACATCTTAAATTCAAACATTGATTTTAATGCATTTTATTCACGGGTACCCCAAATACTTAGACAATCGACCGGGACCAACGTGCGAAACTATCCCCTGACCCTTAAAATGAACTGCTATAAAATTAGCAGGAACGAAAACATCTGTGCCCAAGATCATAAAACTAAATCTGGAGATCAGTCTCAAATCTCAAGCATCTGATTGGCTGAAATGGCGACCAGTCGCCATTTCAGCCAATCAGATCCTTGAGATTTGAGACTGTTCTCAAATCATAGTTTTATGATCTTGGGCCCTGGCCCTGCAGTGTCGTTTCAAGAAGTAAACTAATAGACATCTCGCCACAAACTCAAATTGGGGTTTTCCTATACCCCTACCTTATTATACAGCCTTCTCAATCTTTGGTGTCACTAACCCACTAACAAATTCACTCCGTACTAGTAGTTGGAGTAGTTCCATTGTAATTAGTTTCACTGAAGTTTCTGAAATATATGAACTTTATACTCTTTTCCGAAAGAATGTGTGCACTTTGTTTTCGGCGAATTTACATTTACAACGTTCCTTAATGTCTAAATATTTGGTATCAAAATTGTGATTAGATCATAGATAGTTTTACTATAGAATTTAAATGATTTAATATTCTCAATTTTGATACCAAATATTTAGGCATTAAGAAAAGCAGTTAATGAAAAGTCACCGGAAATAAAGTGAATACAGCCCTTAGTTTTTCCTGAAATATTGTTTATACTGATTTTTATTCTATTCCTTTTAGTTTATTGAACATTAAAGATTTTAATTTAAACGTTAATTTTATGACAAGTCGGATTTTGTCTACCAAGCACTAACAGCAAATCTGGTTTTGTTAAAATGTGACACTGGTACTTCAATATGATTATTTAAAACAATGCATTTGAACAATATTTCGACAAACTTTGGGTCAACTGTTTCAGGTAAGCCAGTGTCGATTTTATACATTAAAATAACCACTCAGGACACTATTTATCAGATGCTAAAGTGTAAAGGAAATAGAGCTCTGTAAGAAGGGAATTTAATATAGGGGCGACAAGTTGATGTTGAACGCATTTAAACACTTTCGTAGTTGTTCGCCTTATTCTGATTTTTCTGTTGATTTGCAACATGCATTTGATCTTTAGCTATAAACTACAGTCCAGATAAAGACCGTGCATCTGACAAAAGCCGCATAAATAAAAAACAACAACAACAATAACCAAAAACCAGAGAACTAGTGGCACCATAAACAAAACAGTCACTGGCAAGAGGGTGGGAGGGGTTCCTTGAACATGTCATATACACCTTCAAATTGTCTATTGTTGTTTTAGAGAAAAGCTGAACATTTCTTTCAGGTGAAGTTTTTCAGCGAAAAATGTGAAACCCCGCACATTAGAACCTTTTTTATTTCAGTTCTACATATATATATAAATACTTTGATGTCGGTAAGAAAAGTTATACATATGTTATTTATAGGTATTTTGCCCAAGATCATGAAAGTATATTTGGAAACCAATTTCAAATCTCAATCATGTGATTGGCTAAAACGTTGGCATGTCTCCATTTCAGCCAATCAGATGCTTATGATTTAAAACTGGTCTCCGGTTTAAGTTTTATGACCATGGGCTAGATATACATTACCTAATTTTGAAACATTTTTGTCACCAGCTTTTTTTTCTGTGAAACTGATGCTTTATGTTTTCCAGTCTGTGACCCCAAAGGTTCGCTTGTTTGTTTTGTCTTGAAATATGGTATCTGTTGGTCGATAGCTCACAATACAATCATTTTCTGCTTTGCTAATTTTCAGTTCATATTGTTTGTTCTATCAAACTTACAGATTTAATTAACTGTTTTGATTTAACATTAAAAAGTTAAATTTTACTGTGTATATTTAATCTGATGAAAAATTTATAAAAATATTAATTTCATATAATATTGCAATTAAAATCTTCTAATAATCATGTCATATGATACGTTGTTATTTTATCATTTTGCAGAGAGCAGTGCCTCCCATTGTAAGCACAATAATTACTACAAATAACGTGTTCAGATTCCAAACTTTAACTGATATCACCTTCCAAGTCAAATATTACACTTTGATTTATATCAGTTAAATTAACTTTTGATTGGCGCCTTATTACTTTATTCAAAATATAATAGTTAAAAGGATTCGTTTGCAAAACTCGAAAGCGTACAGATGAATAGTGACGAAAAGGAAATACTTTTGCTAAACATATTAATTTTATTTAAAAAGTGAAAGTTGCATATCAAGAAACCACCCAGAGGACTCAGCCACCCCACACACCCAAAAAAGTAGATACGAAAAAAAGAGCACGGTAATAAAATGATCGATTTCAAAATAGATAAAACATAAGAATGTATTACGACCGTGAATGGCAACTGTTGTTCTCTCCGCCAGAAAGGTAATAACCAGCACTGTGAAGTTAGCAGTAAGCTTCACGTTCCCGGTAATTACCTATATCTTATCCTACTGAAACTGCCAATCCTCGGGGGGATGGATGGGGTTCGGATCTTTCACCCTACCTTTCGTGTTAACTTTCTTTATAGTAAAGAATGTAGTTCTGCCAGAATGTTTTATTACATCTACTTCCGATGAGACTATCTAGGCATCACTTATCCGGGGACTGATTCCACAGTCACAATATAACGTTAAAGCACTAACCCTGAACAGCCACCGTGGTCATATGTCTAATTTCTGTTAACTGAAGTCCGTAGGTTGCCCACAGCTTCTGAAGAATGAAATGTTTAATTAAGAATGAAATCGATTGTACGTAACTTAAAAAAGTTCAAACTGTTTTCATCTTGGCCAATATAGTGTTTGACCTTTCCAGGATCATTGCTATTCCTGCTCCCAAAAACAAAACTTAATTATTTCTGTGAATATTAGTTTTGCTTTTTTTTTGCTTCGTCAACTGTCGGAGGTATTCGTCAACTGTCGGAGGTATATGCGAACTACTGTATCACCTTATCTCCTTCAATATAACTACTAGGTAACAGATTTCTGTTCAACCGGCGTCTGAAAGGCGCATGCCTGCTGTGAGTGTTGACTTACATGGACTTCAGTCCTTATTAAATTGATGGAAATCACTTGAAGTCGAACTGATTCTTGTTGTCAGTCGTGGCAACATCTCTATTAAGCAGAAAAAAGTGTAGGGTAGGAAGGATGTAATGTTAGGAGTACGCTGGATTGTGTATTGATGTAACTGGATGCTCGAGTTTTAACGAGCCTGCGGGGAACAAGACTTAATAAACTAAAGTTAACTTAAGAGGAGGATGACAATACCGCTAAACATGAGAGAATTGAAATCAAGGCAAAAAGAACCTCAAATGAATAAATCTGTTTATTGCTATTTCAGATATTTTCCCACAGTCTATTTACTTAAAATGCTCACGGTCACTAAAAGACAACTACCTTAAATCGTGTTTTCATGAATGTATATTTTATATTAAGACAACATAGATGATATTTTATCACTTTAACCAGGAATGCTGCAAATGTTTTTCATTGCCGTTGTGATGACATCAGATGTGTTCCTATTGATAACGTCTTCAGTTGCTAGATGTTCTAAGACTGAATTTCTCAAGGGCATATTTTATGGAATTATTTTTTCTTGACAACCACACTGCAAGTTGATTCGTTTTACGTCTGGATCTGTAAAACGGTAGAGAAACTGCGCATCATTTCAATAATATCTAAATTCGTCTGTCACCTTTGATTTCTTATTTAGTCACTTTAATTGAAAATAATTGTCTTTGATAAATGTGATTAAATTAATGACTAATTTGAACAATTTCATTTTGATCAAGTAATTGTATAACGACAATTCCTATAGTGAAAGAATAAACAAAATATGAATCAGTGAGACAGTAGGCTAATGCATTGGCAAACTAGCGAGTCAGTCAACTATAGTACAATAACCTCCCTCGGCGATAATAAGACTGGTCAACGTTAATTGGGTGTCTCTATGAGTAAGGGTATGGTGGGAACAAAGCCCACATGGAGGGACACGTCGAGTAACAGGGTGGCTGACATGCGTCAAAAAGATGGTGATTTGTGGGAAACTATCCCCGATCTGGTCGAAAAGGTACACAGCTGTTAAACGGCATTTTCATAATAATGATGTTTCACTTGTAAAAAAATTGCTTCGGCATATTTCAAGTTTGAAAAGTATCAAGTTCATTATGTTCAAATAAGATTCAGCTTCAACTAATTTAAATAATGCAGTAATTGCAATAGTCAGTTGAATGTCAATATTATGTTTCTTTCCGGTATTTATTTGTTCATCTTTCCGGTACTTATTTGTCAATCTTTCCGGAACTTATTAATCCAATCTACTTCATACCTTCTTCAAATATTGAATGATATGCATTATTTGTCACGGAGTTACATGTTGGAGCCTGTTCGTTTTTCAAGATAATAGTTTCATTAATATTAAAGTAAAAGGCAGCAGACATTCGTCAGAGGCTAAGGACGTCCGAGTTGAAACCAACACTCTCCTCAAATGCAGCTAGTTTAGGGGATTTTACACGGTGTATTTAGACAGGCAGGGACAGTTTGGAATCAAGCCATGCAGCACGTGAATCCACTTGATGAAATAGATGTACATGGACAAGAAAATTAAGAAACTATTGCAGACTCGGTTTGTTTGATTGTTTGTTCATAGTTACCAACAAAAATGTTATTTTCCCGTCCAGTTAACCCCTTAGTTAAAATAAAGGGGTTTACAAAAGACTTGGCGGGTATTGACAGCTTAATTACTGATAATGATAATTTTCTTCAAATTTTCTTCGAACAGTTCTGATCATGTTTGATGGATAAAATAGTTTACTATGCAGTGTGAATTCCAAGAGTAAATAACCAACAACATCTCCCCTAAAGTTTCACTAAGCTTTTGGTTATGAACAAAAATTGGATATTTATTCTAAACCTGAAGTATCCGGTTATTGGTGCCTACATCCGGAATCGTTGATAACCGGGTACTAGGGATAAAGAATTTGAACAGTGCAAAATAACAAGCATAACAGAAGCGGAATATTGTGTTTTATTACCTGATACCTTATATAAATGGTATTTGGTAGTTTTGACTGTTTTTTGAAATTCTTAAAAAAGTCCATGTTTGCGAACTGTTGACCGGTCAATAGTTTTGACTGTTGCCCTTGTGTGCTCTGACGTCATGACGTCATGTGGAACAGTAAAGAAATAAATTGACTCCAATGATTATTTCTCCATAAATAAAACACCCTGGCTAACCTGGTACGCTTCGCGAACGGCACTACGCCGCGATCACGGCATATGCAACGCTTTTAACCGGCATAACCGGTGTCAATGTTGGAGATTTTGTGGGGTTAGGTAAGAAAATCGCAGAGTTTTTGGTTAGATATTTAAATAATACTCAAACGAATAGGCATGTACGGCTGTCAAATCATGACTATTTATGATTCTAGTCTTCTCTGTGTCCAGAATAAAGTAGTTTGCTCAATCATTCGTGAAAATGGACCTCTCTGTGCTGCGAAAGTTGTAAATTTTCCTGTTAAAATGTATTTTTCTTGAGCTAATCTAAAGTTTAGTGAAGAATTATGACTGCATAAAAATTGTCTGTATTGGAGGACAACGCAGTGTAAAATTTGTGTGTGTTTTATCTATATTTTACTTACTTCTTGCCAAAAAATGAGAGGCCACGCACCGTACACCGGCACTTGATTTTTGCTACGCTGCGTATCACGGCATTTTATTCGATGCTGGTATAAAACTATACTTTGGTTTTCAAAATCGTTTACTGATTCATCACATTTAATTGAGCTGTAGTTTGTTGTGTTGGTGTACATTGCAAAACAGTGTTTGATATACTTAAAAATTCTTCCATCAACAAGCAGGAGCGGATTCAAAGGGTGTTCTTTGGGGTTGCTCAAACCCCTTTTTGGCACATCAATATTTAATTTTAATGGCGATTATGGTCAGAAATGAGGAATTATCACACAACTACCCTGTGACTGACCCAAACGAACTTCTTTTTGTGGAAATTTTCGATCCGACCATGAACAAAGCTAGCAGAGTATTTCACGCAATACCTGAGTCCGCTACCGATGAAAATCCCCGATCAACAGTTTGTGAAAGATAGATTTATCTGACGTTGATTGTTTCAATAAAAGTTAAATTGAATCATAAAAATCTACCCGTTGTTAAGAATCAGTAGGGTGGGGCAAATAAACATTAAGCATTGTTTAAACTTTGTCTATTACATGTAAAATGACCGAATATAGTAATGTTTAACAAACTTAATGTTTATTGACAAAAATCATTTATAGAAGTCGGTTTAAAGACTAGATTTTGAAAGATCGTATTGAAAAAAATGCGGAGTTTTACAAAAAAGATATTGATTTATGTTATATTTTTGCATTCAACTTGTCTTATTTTTAAAATACTAATTAAGGGATTATCCGTGGTCCGATTTTGTCCAATTTTGGATATGTTGTTGTTTATACAAAATGTGACGGGTATTGAAAATTTCATTTCTGTTGCAATTTTGCCTAGGTTTGACGTATTGTTTCGTAATGTGACTGTGCTAATTATGTTTATTGACATGTGGTGAAAAATGAAATGTTGTACATTTATGGTGTAATCACTTTAATCTGTGTACCAAGTGTATGATATGCAGGATCATTTTTATCAAAGGCCTAAGGTCAGGTATACATAATTAAGAAAAACATACTTTTTTAACTTTAGAAGTAGTCAAGATCATTCATTTAAATGGCTATACGAAAATTATGCACGGCCTTTTATTTTCACCAATGGTATACAGTAGGTGTCGGTTATTAAAATAGAGAAAACTTTTAATATATCAATAACTCATAAAGTAGAGTAAACAAGATAAATTGATGACACTTGGTATACGTATTTGATGTAAAGTGATTACAGCATAAATAACACCCTTTGAATCTGCTCCTGCTTGTTGATCGAAGAATTTTTAAGTATATCAAACTCTGTTTTGCAATGTACACCAACACAACAAACTTCAACTACATTAGATGTGAAGAAACATTTTAATATTTCTACAACTAAAGTATATTTAAATACAAGCATCGTATAAAATGCCGTGATACGCAGCGTAGCAAAAATCAAGTGCCGGTGTACGGTGCGTGGCCTCTCATTTCTTGCAAGAAGCAAGTGAAATATAGATAAAACACGCTCAAATTTTACACAGTGTCCTTCATAACAGAAAATTTTTATGCAGTCATAATTCATCACTAGACTTCAGTTTAGATCAAGAAAAATACATTTTAAGAGAAAATTTACAACTTTTGCAGCACAGAGCGGTCCATTTTCACGAATGATTGAGCAAACTACTTTATTCTGGACTCAGAGAAGACTAGAGTCATAAATAGTCATGATTTGACAGCCGTATACAGGCCTATTGGTTTGAGAATTATTTAAATATCTAACCAAAAACTCTGCGATTTTCTTACCTTACCCCACAAAATCTCCTACATTGACACCGGTTATGCCGGTTAAAAGCGTTGCATATGCCGTGATCGCGGCGTAGTGCCGTTCGCGAAGCGTACCAGGTTAGCCAGGGTGTAAAATGTGGTGAAGTATTGAAACAAATTAAAATTTTGTCAGCAAAATGACAGTTTCCTTAAGTTTTTTTTACAGAATTAAAAGAGAAAAACAATATGAAAACCTACTGACATACAAAATGTTGGCAGTGTGACATAGTTACAACATTGTAAAATTTAAAAAGTTTAATTAAAAACATATTTGCAAAATTATTTTCATGTTCCTTTTTTATCTGTAAGTACTGTTTAAACAGCAATTGATCAGGTAATAAAACAGTTATTTCATATTTGATTTGGGAACAGTCAAACAGTTGACCCTCGGTGTCGCGGATAGTGTTTTGAACTGTTGCCCTCGGCCGATGGCCTCGGGCAACAGTTCAGAACACTATCCCCTCCACCTTGGGCCAACATTTTGACTGTTCCCAAATCACATATGAAATAACTGTATACTATAAGAGACTTCATTATTCGTGCAAAATGCTAATTAATATACGTTTTCATCAGGTTATTCAAATATTGAAATAAAATATTCCTGATATTGCAAAACACACGCTCTGGCGTTTTCCAAGTCATGCAATATTCAATGAAGTCTTTTCAATGAAGTTATATTTTATAAAATCGCAGGTGTTGTTTGAAGAAGTCCAAATTCTTCATGTTTGTTCGTTTATTAATTATCTCATTTTTTTCCTATAGAAAAACCACAAAAGGCATGTTTTACTTCGTTCGTAAGGGGTTCTTGATATCTTCAAATAATGACATGCATTCTCCTTTATTTGATAAGAAAACAAAATGAATAATCCAAAAAGTCAAGGCTAAGTTCACGAGTAAAATGATACTGGTTCTTTAATTTGGACAGTTGATTTGTCTGTAAAGATATAATCCATTATAATTCAGAAATGGCGTTAATATCCCATACATAAATGGCGAAAGTAAATAAAGATTTTACCTGAAATTGACACAAATATTTTGTACAAGTACTTAGAAAAATATTTGCTCGCCGTGACTTTATAAAAGACACACATGTTCCAATACGGTTAATTTCCGAAATTTCAACAGCAGCGTGTTTTCAATAGCAATTTAAAGAAAGACGGAGACCAACTTAATGTATATTTAAGAAAACTTGCGTTTAATTCAAGTTGTATAAAGACATACAATCAAGTCCAATTGACAGTAGAAGTCGATGACAAAGTCAACAAAACTTTCTAGCAATCTGATGTCGTCTATACACTACTCAACTGTTCACTAGCTACTTGTTAAATAAATGGAATCTCGACAATATTTCGAAAGTTTAGTTTACTGCGTGCAATTACTAATTTAAATTTTGCAACACGGACCATTTATAATGTTTTACCATAATGGTCAATAATGCGTCTTCTTCCTCGAGGTCAACAATTCTTAAAATTGTAAATTTCGCCCATATCAATTATCTTTTTATTCAGAGTTTAAACAAAGTCAATATATATTTGTCTTACCCAGTTATCTCAGTAAATCAATGATGGCATTTTAAAAAGAAATCACCATTTGCCCATTGAACTGGGAAGATAAAGAGGTATTCCTCTTAAAGAAGAAAATGTAATTATTGTGGAGATTTGGCTAAAATACTGCATCCTGGGTATGAAACACGTACCGTCCACCGTTCTGCGGCAGAATAATATGAACCAAAGTGGAATTCAAACAAGCAATGATCTGGCTGGTTTACGAGACCACTTTCCTCTACTTTTTTGCAGGTTGCTCCACGTGACAATAAACTTTATTTTGACATCAATATATATTTACACAGTACATTAAGTAAAACTTGCAAAAATGCAGTTTGGTCTACAAAATAGGTAGTCACTACAAATGTGATAAAATTATTTGCCTTTTTAGCGAAGCTTAAAATCAATTCCAAATAAATACGACTATATGAACCATATTTCATAATTAGAATTTAGAAGTGGGTTTTATTTAAAAAAAAACGTGAAATATATATCAGCAATGGCCTCATTCTTAATTCACAGCCTCCCCACAGCCAAAAAGTAGAGAGTAAAAGAGACAGCGTGGTTTTTTGCAATGATCATATTCAAAGAAGACACCACAAACAACTAACAAAATGAGAACATCAGGGGTTACCGCAGTTGAACGGTCAGTAACAAAACAATTTGCCATAGGGGGATTATTAAACCAGGTTCTTAGGTGCACATAACTCAAAAGTGCTCGAAAATGTTTTACATATGAACAAACAAGCTCAAGTTTACTTGGTGAATTAGCTCCAACGCACCCATCTACTCAAAATGTTGCCTGCAAAAGCACACATACACAAAATAATAATGAGCTAATGGCATTGTCAAGCAAATGAAGCGGGTACTTAAGATTAGGTAAGACCACTTGGCATCAAATCAGCAAGGACACGATGTTAGGAATAAAAGAAACATAACAAATTCTTAAACCCCTTCCACCGTCATGCAAACAAAGAGGTATGCAAAGCGAAGCGATCAACTTTAGATAGGTTAATCACCAAGCATGAATAGCGTTGTAGAATGTCACCTTAAACTTATTGGTATGTATATTGACTTATCACTTAATCAAATTAGTTATTTTTATATTTGAGGCACGCCACGGGAAAAGGTACCTTCGGGCAGTTGACGTCAATCCTTGAAACGACGTCATAAAGTTGAGCAGACGACATTTATTATTATGCAATTCGCGGTAAAAATACCATTTTATTGTCAAAATGTGTAATAAAATCACTGTTTTGTTATGAGAAAATAATAGAAATTTGAAAGTTCTTTCTAAATATAGTAACAACAAAAATGACACAAAAAAATGACCGAAGGTACCTTTTCCCGTGGCGTGCCTCTTTTATAAAAGTTAGTAACCAAAAAGTGGAGGAAAGTGGCTTCATGATCCAAAGCATTGCTGATTCCAATTCTAATCAGGTTTATATTCTTCTGTGGTTTCCACATGCCACAAAACGGCTGCCTGTTAAAGGCAGTGTTCCTCAAGTCAACATTTGAAATATAGCAATCTTTGTTTATCAACTGAGAACTTGCTACTTATTTATCTCTTATTTTTTTCCTTATTTATGTTTTCAAAACTTAAAAACCATATGCTTAACAAGTGACACATCAAGCTGTTCGTGTCGAGTGGATGCTGTAAAATGTCTCCCTGTACATTCAGTTAGTGCTGTAACGTCCTTTGAAGGTCGTTGAGCAATATACTTAAGTATGTTTATATTACTTCTAAAATTCCTTTTGTTTTAATATTTTGGTCATTTAAGATGTTAAATGATCCCAGGCAATATAGATTTGGATATTGTTCACTTACTCTAAGGATAAACGTCCTCCTTTTTAATTTTTACGTTTGGCGTTCTCTGTGATATGCAGGATTTCATGTCACGTTATTAAAATAATAGAAGAATAAACGCGGGCCTATTGAGCTGCCCTGACGTACACCCATATGCTTAAGTATACCACAGATTACTTCATGATCGATAATATCAAACCATTCATGGCACAAGCAAACCTGCATTATTACTTCTACTATAATCCATTTTGTGAAAAAGACAAGAATCAGTATAGAGTGAACTTCTAAAACCATGCAACAATTATTGTCTACAAAATACTTACAAGTTGAGTATAAACTGCTTTTCCTTCTCGATTAGACCTAAGACTGTGCCCAAGGTTATAAAACTGAGCATGGGAACCAGTCTCAAATCTCAAACATCTGATTGGCTGAAATGGCGACATTCAGACCTGGATAAATACTTTTTTTCAGTTCAATAAAATAAGACTGATTTATAGGCCAACAAAGGGTTTCCACAATAAATGGTTTTATTAAAAGAAGTTTAAAAAATAATAATAAAAAGTAAAGATATGTCTGGTGGTAAATGCAATAACATTCCTTAAATAATAACAAATTCCATCTTCAAGCCTGTCCCTGTCCTGTCACATCTACCTTAAGTACAATTGTTAATGCGTATTTCTGAATTATTCGCAGACATATTCAAACAAGTTTCTCTTAAACACATTGCAGATGTTTAGTTTCCAAAGAAAGAGGTTTTAACTCAGACATTTAAGGTCTGACATTAAATGAATAAAATGAATACACTTGTTTACAAAACGTTAAACATGATCATCTTTAGAAGGAAGAAGGGGGCTAAGGTTGTGAAGTTGTTTTAGGTGAAGATCTTAAAGATGGTACTGCGTAGAAACGAAGACATCGGTTGGAAGAAAATTTCTACTACATCTGGAAGGTAGTTCATTTATACAGCACATTCTGTAAATATATGGAAAATATTTTATGAAAACATTTGTTTTGGAAAAAATGAAATATGCAATGGCTACATCCAGTAGACACAGCCTCCCCACACAGCCAACAAGTGGAGAGGAGAAAAGAGAATGTTTATAAAATGAACAATGGGAGTATTACTCCATATATTTCAACAGCAATTATTTATATGACACATTCAAGTTTCAAAACCTTACTATATGATTTCACACATTTTCTACATAAAGCACAAGGACGTTCTGAGAGCTCGACATTTTCTATCCCTTGTTAATTTATAAACAGAGAATACACACTTACAAACTTATTGGTCAATGAATTCTTTATATACGGGGGGGGGGTAAATGATACATTATTTTCATACATTGTTTATTTCTTGTTTAACAAGCGATATCTTCAAGTATTAAAAGATCCAATCAATAAAAGTATGCACTCTCATAACAGAGGACAAGCTCTTTTATTTGATGGGTTGAAGTTAATTCACCAAGGCAACGTGTTGTATATGTCTGTTCATATTAGAACCTGACAGGGCAAATGTGAGTTTGGTGCCTCCAGAGGCATTATGCTTTACCACTGACCGTTCAAAAGCGTTTGCAATGCCCTCGGGTTCTTTTGTGGTGTTATTATTTTTGTGATTTCTTATTGCAATCGATCAAATTATACATTCATATTATATTTTTCTCTCAACGTTTGGCTTTGTGGGGAGGTTGTGATTTCTGAATGTAATTATTCCTGATGCCCTAATATACCTTCCTTTGAGCAATGCGAGAATTTTAAATGAGAGACTAAATTTTGTGAAAAACAAATACATATACTATATTCAAGCAAACATAGTTTTCCAAAAATAAATGACCACGGTTGACAAATTTTGGTACTAAGTCATTAATTAATGGTGACAGACTATTTTCTGCATTCTCAACTTTCATCAGTCTTTCGATTTAATGATTGGGGACGTAATTTAGTACAAGCTGTATAAATACGGCTTTCGCTGTTATAATATCCTTATATAAAAACGTGTTAAGATATTTGAAAATTTCAAGCGCACATTTCAATGTAGTCTAGGAGTACGTAAGGGCTTAATTTTGTCTTGTTTTCTATTCAGTATATATCTTGAACCGGTATAAAATATACATATCAGAAATAGCAACATACAGAAAACATCACCTCTCCACAAAGCCCAAAAGCTTACAGAAAATATAGCATGCGTTTATAAAATGATGAATTTCAATTACTTAAAGGAAACATTTATACTAAACGAGTTATAGGCTAAAGTATTGGGAATTGAAAAGTGTATCTGCTTTGTATACAGATGATATTATTCTGTTATGTGACTCAGTTTTGCCACTGATCGTTCCAGGAGGTCAGCTTCTATTTTGTGTTAATTTGTTTAATTTAATTAACTGGTCGCCATTTCAGCCAATCAGATGTTTGAGATTTGAGACTGGTTTCCAATCTCAGCTTTAAAACCTTCAGACCTTGAAGGTTTAAAATGCATGGTACGTGTATTAGGTATGCTGTAATCCTGTTATTGTTTTATTACTTCATCTACCTAGAGAGCTTATTTTTGGGCTGTGTAGTTTTCGAATCTTTGAATTAGATTTAAAATATATAAACTATTTCTTTAATACGATTTTTAAAGGAAAACATCTTACACAGAGCTAAATATATTAAGTTATGAATATTCGTCTGATTTGTCCGAAAGAATATACATTAAAGGTTTTAGGACAAATAAATAAATAAAACAGTGTTTCTGTTTTTCATTTTATTTATATATTTTCAATATATCGTGCATTCTGGGCAAAAGGGCTTTTTTACATTGTGTAGACATAAAGGTATGATGTAACAAACATATGTGGAACTGAAAATAAATTTTTACCCGGCCAAATCGTATAAGAGTCAATTTATATAAGGTTTGTTGAAAAATAATTCTATGAAACTTACATCAGGTTGCTGGCATTTTCTTCGACTGAGTTTCTAACCAAGTTCATAAATGCAGTCGATAAAGACTAACTACCTTAATTCATTAAATGTTGAATTATTTAAGTTTCATTTAATCTTAAAGGTGATTGTAAGTAAAGCCGGCTTCTATTCGTGAATATGTAAACAATACGACAAATCAATTACAGTTTAGTATCAGATGCTTTGATCAAAGATATCGACGAAAGGAAAGCACACAAAATGTCGCAGAGTTGTTAATTATTCATTTAATGTCTCCATTTTCGACTATGGCGTTTTGTGCGTGCTGACTAAATATCAGCCAATTGCCCATCACATTTTCTAAATAAAAGAGAAATTCAATTAAACCGCTATTAAAATTGTCACGTCTAATTTCCATTTTTCTAGATCTTTGAAACTCTTTCCAATGGAGGTAAGATTAGCCATAAGATAGTAGTCAATTTCCGCCTCATTATCGCCCGCACGGGGATTCGCTTCACATTTTATCGACTTATTAACAACGGGTAAAAGACTTGACCAACTGATTAGTTATCGTGAGAACAGCCATATGTCTTCTGTTCACTTCTGGTTATACACTACTAATTCAATTTCCATAGACTTCCATTATAACCTTTCATCAATTTCTGAATTTACTATTGGGTCAAGCCCTTAAAATCATACAATTCTCAAGAGAACCAACCTTGACACACCATAAAATACCAATTCCACCATAGCATGACCAATAAACTTTTTCGGCATTTTAGCCAGAAGTGTATCACCCCAGTCTCGCGGAACTTTTGTTTACATTCTGTCAAAAATGATAGCTATTTTTAAAGTTGAATTTTACTTTTTTTCATTATCAATTTCATATTATTTGTATTCAAATTACTACAAAATCATTATATTTTCTCAAAATAATTTTCTTCTTGAAATATTTATTTTCATTTTCTACCAATCAGGCTTGACTTCCTGTAACTAGTCCGCAAATTCCCTACACAAAATTATTTAGAGGCCTGATCACCAATATTTAGTGGTGTATAACCTTCTACAAACTGTAGAACACATCCTGTGTCGAAGACGAAAACTAGTGACATTATAGCTGGAAAAAAACGCCTAGGGTCAAAATTAGGCTAGGACTATGGTTTAAGAAAATTGTTACACCATGACTTGGTGGTTTTGAAATCATTAAGTCAAGTTGCCCAATTTGTACATCGTTATTCACATCCGGCAGGTATATTAAGATACAATTATCAGAATAAAGGTGGAAATTGCTATAGTTAACACACATGTGATGACTTATGAAGTGGTAGTGTTTGATAAAAGAATATTTTAAAATATACGGTCAAACACTGCTAGCATCTCAGATGAACAGAAATTCTGAACATAAATTGTCTGTGTTTTTTTTTCAATTATAAATATCCAAGTCAACTGACAAAGCTATGTCATATATAATTATGAAATAAGTGAAAAGTATTGCGCCGATCTCTCGAAATGAAATGAAACTTAGCAGAAGTACACTACTTAATTCTCCTTTAGTTTCATTATGCGTTTTAATGTAACGAATATTTTCCGAGTTTGTAAATACAAGCATGACTAACGAAACAGTTCCGGTGTAAGAGAAGCATTAGATAAAATAAGAAGTCACAGACACAAACGGTTCCTTATTCTGCATACACATGATCCTCTTGTAGAGTCCAAACAGTTCTGGCAAAATCACACAGGTCCCTTTCGAAGGGTTACAAACAATATATACATATTATGCTATATCATGAATTTTGTAATAAACTATAACAATGAATAACAATAAATTAAATATTTTTCTATTCCCGAAACAAGAATGTCAGAAGTCATTCGATTTAAACATATCTATTAAAAGCCGTTCTATCGGAATACTGCCGATTGTTTTCCTGAAAAAAAGTTCTTCGATAGTGTTCCCGCTGACAGTTTTTAGCGTAGGCAATAACAACAGAAGTTTTCCGAATCTAAACGGCTGGGTGGGGTAGGAGGTTTGAATGTATTTGCTAAGTGTCATCTGAGCTTGATCCTGCAAGGATGCTACTGTGTGGAAATCTCGAAGTGTTCGTGCCTCGGCGGAGGAATTGCCTGGTAATACTGAAATAAAATATTTAAGGCATACATTATTTATAAAGATGATTGTGAGAATGGTTCTCATGCAACAGTATACAGCCTGGTACAGAGAGCGTAACACCAAAGCCGGAAGCCAGTATATGTTGATTGATCAGTTAAGAAACTGTGCTATTGATTGACACGACCGGAGACCGGCCTCAGTTTTAACTTAGACCCTTGGTTAATCATATAAAACATAGAATTAAGATCAGTCTTACGTCTCCATTTCACCCAATAAGATGCTTGATGCTTGATATTTGAGACTGGTCTCCAGTATCAGTTTTATAATCGTCAAACAGTAGATAAATACTGCTTATTATGGTTATGAAAGAAAGACATCACTGTACAATTATTCTAAATGAATATTTAAGTCATTCCAATTTTAAAGTACGCTTACAATGCTTAGATATTTTATACATTTTCACAGGCTTGATATGATAACTAAAAAGGACGCTTATAAAATATATCTGGAGGTTCGGTAAGGAAATACATACCAGTTTTAAAGAGCACAATGCCTTTCAGACAGGCATACTCGGTGGCATCAACCTGTATGCTTTTAAATTTGGCGATGATCTCTTGCAGGGCTCTGATTTCCGTCATCAAGGTCATTACCTTCTCGGTGTCTGCATTTTCACGGGTCAGACCTAAAGAACAAAAATAATCTTTGAATTTATGGAAAAAAGTCCACCAGTTTAACTTTGCACGCATGCGCGTGTGCGTGTGCGCGTGCATGCGCGTCTGTTATTTCGATATAGAACGTAATATGCGAGATTGACATTGTTTGGAGAGAAATACATTTCACCTCGGCAAAATCGAATACTAGTATCAAAATCATGTTCTTAAATATGAAATAAATTCAAGTTTAAGGTACATTTGTTTGTCCCGGATAGGTGATGTTTGACGTCTTAAACATGGTTCTTGTCATGTAAACAACATCTTTTGAAATAAATTTACCCAAGGATCCATCAGACAAAAATCACAATGATCGAAAGTTAACAAAGTAGGTCATTCTTAGACGTCAACTTTGTTTAATCAAAAGTCAGATCATCATATTTGTGTTTCTTATTTACATCATAGAAAAGCTAGCTGAGAAAAACATTAATTTCCGTCATTGTGATTAATATGTTCATTCTTTACTCTTGTGATAATCGGGCCAATGCCAGTTCATTTAAATATCAAACATTGATATATAAACGTAAGTTCAACTGTTAAAGAGGTTGAGTGATTCTGCATTTTCAGTCATGTTTAACCGTGTGAACAAAAGCGCCTAAACGAAAGATTAAAATGTCTTTCTAATGAAACAATTAAAATTTGTTACGCGTAGCACTAATCAAGCTATAAATGATTTACAAGTGTCACCTACCAGCAGCTGTAAGTAAAGTAGCCGCTTCCAGTGGCATCTGGAATTGGGCTGCTCCCAAGACGAACAGTTCTCTCCAGGATTCCTCCAGGAGCATAACCTGGTCCCGGTATGGCAACCCCAGGAAGGCAGGCACGTTCTTGGTCCACTTGATACTCATAAAGAGGAGCCTAGCCGCGGCCTCACACACCGCCTCCGGGTTACTGAAGTAGGACTGTATCAGCTCGTGCGGGTACTGCAACATCAAACGTCCAGTTAGTGCCAGTTTACAATGTTCAAAGATTTTATCAAATGGTTTATTGCTGTATTCAAGGGACCTGCAATAGGTCGATGTAATCAGCAGTTTTAAACATGGTTAAGCTATACTGAATGTATGTACAATACTTAAACATACACACGTACTGTTCGTTTATAATACTATGTTGACGACGTCACTATTATCATATTGTCAGATTGTTCTATGACAAGAAAATATTGTCAGTAGAGTGTATTGTGGAGAAAGCAGCTTGGACGCTAGCGACAAGAAAATGTAGAAGATATGCTATACTTTACCTTTGGGGTAGGTTGACATATAAGTCCCGGTGATGTTGGGCTTGGAGTGAGTGGGCTTGCAATCGGGGAAAGAGGTGATGATGGTGGATCTACGGCGCTCACTGTGATGCCGTCGTTTAGACGTTCGAATGTGTAAAAGCCAGGCATGTACGGTGACGGAAATGGCGAGGCGCCGTATAACGAGTTAAGCTCGCTTGTTTCCTTCAGGTACATAGCAACTTGTCGTCGTATCGTCGAGTTCCTGGGGCCTCTTTCATGCTGCACCGCTGCAACATAAATATATTCATTTCATTGCATAATTGTATACTGTACACAAAGGAATTCCTTTTCTTTTCAAAATGCACGATCACAATGAGATAAGTCTACTGACTCAAAATTAACGCCTCGTGCATGTAGAGTACTTCTTTCTTTAACCATGTAAATTTATTTAAAATTTATCTTCTTTATTCTGGATGCGTAAAACGCATTAAATACTTTGTATCATAATACAAAGACAATCTAAAAATATAAATGCCATGTAAACTGCATTTTCAGCAATTCGAGAGTTTCGATGTCATGATTTGACTCTGACAAGCGTTTATTGAGGCATATTGACAATGACAGAGATTTCGCTGCACCAGCGGTCTTATAAGATTTTATCTACATGTCATTTTCGCTTTTTAAATATCAATATTTTCAAAGCAGTCAATTTATCTTTAAATCCTGATTATTTCAATAAATATCAACTATATTGTCATTTTTAAAAAGAGTGAGGTTTACCACAAAAATACGAATTTGCATTACTTTCATTTTTTTCAATTCAAACTATTTCTCGAAGATAGCATTATGAAGAAAATACTTAAGCAAGAAAGTTTTGCCTTAATCAGAAGATTTATGGAATATAAAAATGCTGAATTATTTTGCAATATATACTCTTGATTTTTGATTTTTTAACCTATCATTAGTTCTTTACTTCAACTAACTGCTACATCGTAATGATGCATATAAGAAAAAAAACAACTCCGACAGTTGTACACGATTGAAACAGTTATCTATAAACAAATTAACCGAATAAACCAAACGAATAAAAAGGATTAAAGTCAAACTACTAAAATAACCAAAATCGTTGGCACCAAACCTTTTTTAAAATCAGACGAGATAAAGATTTATCCTAAAACGTACTTCAGGCATTGAAATTTTATTTGATTTTACCCGTATATACTATTTTAAATAAGTATAAAACCATAAATAGTAATTACATTTACGAAAATAATTTTATTTTATCGATTTTTTCGACCAAAATGGGTTTTCGACAATCAAAATTCTTATTCGAAAAAGTTCTTTTCTGTATTAAAAATAGTAATTCTATAAATCAAAAAGATGTCCGATACAACGAAATATTATTCGATATATCAAAATGCTTTAAAAAAAAAGGATATGTTCTGTTCTGTTCAAAGCAAACAGCAATGTTACTTAAGGAACAAATCGACAGAAATGAACTTGTTTATAATTTTGATCATTTATTGAGTCAAATATTGCAAGCCTAATTTCTGGTTAACAAAAAGCTTTTGTTATCCTGACAAATTGTATGACTTCATGATTTTTGTACAACCATTGATGGATAAAATGAGTTTGAAAGTTAGTCTTTTATGAGTAAAATGATCCATGATTAAGGCTTTTTGTCGTATTTAACTATCTTTTTCTCCGGGTTTGATCCGTTGAACCATATTTACTGATTATATGTACTCAAATTAAAAGTCGAGACTATAAATATATGATTTATTTGAAAGGAATAATGACACTTTTGACGGATATCATTTTTTGATAGAAAGAAAATTAATTTACATTGAAATATATACACAAAAAGTTGGAGTTCGCTTAGTAAACACTCCATTCCGTAAGTAAAACTTTAAAGATTTTTTAATAATTTTAATTTCAGCTTTGGAGATGAAATAGCGAATGACCTTTTTTATTCATGCGTTATGATCCTATCAAAAATACGGGTTTAAATTTACCTTCTAATTATTTAAGAACTTTTCCAGCAGTTGAAGTAAATTGTAAAAGAAGTAATTGAGACTTTTTGAAGTGTATTGTTAAAAGCAGAACTAGTTAGTCCGAGTAAACAGACATTTCTTCGGACAAAAATCTCCAACAATGATTCTCCAGCAAAGTTTTATGTAGTGTTTAAACAGGAAACAATTATCGCACTTGACTCTATGTTTTACTGAAAGAATCAAAAGGAGTTTGACTTCTCAACACAGAACGCCCAAAAACTCACCCCTATTTACTAGCGATTTATAGAAATCTGGTTCTTTCTATTTGCATGAAATCAGATGCCATAGATACTTGCACCATTTCAAATATTACGCCATTAAGGGTCGTTCTATTGATGATGTAACAAGAGCTATACAGAGGATAAGGGATTCCCACAGCGCTTGTGTCACCAAGTTTAAAACATTAGACCCTTAGTACTAGAGAGAAACATTTTTTTTTTGAATTTATAATTACATGTTCCCGAGTGAAAACACATTCTTGCAATAATCAAGTGTTGCCGAGTTTTATTATGTATATTCTTTGTATACATGCAACCAGTACGTAGAATATTAGGCGCGATTGCTCAAGTTAAGAGTACAAGTCAATATCATTAATCATTAATAATATATACATGTTCTTAGTTATTTTGTAACCAAAGAGAAAAAAAACAAAACCTTGAAATTAGACGACAGTCATAACTGTCAAATGTTGTTTTGGTGTTGCTGTTTTTGTTTTTTGTTTTTTTTTGTGCTCTTTTTTGTATTTTTCTGTTCTTGTAAAATAGACAAACCGTACCTTTCAGTCCCCCCATCCAAATAAAAATGTGAAAACTGACACATTTCTAAATAAATATAGAAATCCCAACCTACCATCTTTGTTCATTCCAGCCTCGATGCATTTCTGCAGCCGGCATGCCCGACACTGGTTTCTGTGGGTCTTGTCTACCGGGCAACTGTTCTGACCACGTGACTTACAGATGTATTGGCGGTTTCGCCTGATTGAACGCTGAAATAAATGATAATGCATATGAAGCAGTGCTCAAGGTTATAAAACTGAGCATGGAAACCAGTCTCAAATCCCAAGCATTTCAGCCTATCAGATGCGGGGATTTGAGACTGGTTTTCATGCTCAGTTTTATAACCTTCAGCCCTGATCCCGATCAAATAATTTAAGTGTTGTTTATATTCTCACAAGTAAAGCTTTTGTTTTGCCTAAATGAAGAAGAAATAGCTAATAAAGAAACAAATAACGTAACGGAATTATTAGTGGGTTGAGGACTAAAACAAAAAAAGAGGAACGTACCTTGAAAAACCCCGCGCAGCTGAAATAAAAAAATAAAACTATAAGTTTCATCATAACTTTATGAAATCAGGTCTAAAGGTTATAAAACTGACTTTGGAAACCAGTCTAAAATCTCAAGCATCTGATGAGGCTGAAATGGCGACCAGTCGCCATTTCAGCCAATCAGATGCTTGAGATTTGAGACTGGTTTCCATGCTCAGTTTTATAACCTTGGAGACTGTCATCTGTATGGTCGTTCATAGTAATATTTCCAACAACATTACATTCGTAAATTTGGTAAGAGTAAAGTCATATTATATTTGCATATGCGGTAGATAGACTGTTTAATCTGTCACATTAAAGAGACATACCCTAAATCCTTGTGGTAAACCAAGATATTTTACAGTTACTGAACTGTTTTCATTAACATCGTACACCCACTGGTCTATGGAATCTCAAAACCAGAAATACAACAAGTGTTTGTCCAATCACATATTGCAGAAGTAATCGAATGTCAAGTTTTATTTTTAGACAAAATGTCGTTTACATTTTTCATTTCTATTGGTTTGTTGAATGCTCATGATTTAGAGAAAAGGTCCTTTTCACTCCTTGTTTTATTTTTAGTTCCTTGTGTACAGATTTAAAGCTCTTTATTCCAGACTAATGCGCTTTAAATAAGCTACGACAGACCCCTTAAACAGACTATATATAAGACATTTCAGGGAAAAAACAACAACAAGACAGCTGTGGTAAAGCAATAGACTGTGGTTGACTTACCCGTCACAGGCATAGATGCCGTAGTGTTTGCCTGATGAGTGATCCTGGCATACCTTGCAGGGTATGTCCATCAAAATACGACCTGAAAATACACATCACGTGATACAATAAACTAACCAGAAATACACATCACGTGATACAATAATCTAACCTGGAAATACACATCACGTGATACAATAATCTAACCTGAAAATACCCATCACGTGATACAATATTATAACCTGAAAATACACATCACGTGATACAATAATCTAACCTGAAATTAACATCACGTGATACAAAAATCTAACCTGAAATACACATCACGTGATACAATAATCTAACCTGAAATACACATCACGTGATACAATATTACAGCCTGAAAATACACATCACGTGATAAAATAATATAACCATAATTGAAATTAATGGTTTAGTTTTATACAGACTAAAGCAAATAAATTCATGTTAGTTAAAATCTCTTAAGTATATGAAGCACTTGAAATAAATAGTCATTTGGACAATGAAACTGAAACTTTGTCATAGATGCAGTTTAGTGCATGACATATTATTTAATTCCAACAGGGTTTTACTTTTATTTCACACCCGCATAAACTGTACAGTAATGAATTCATTTAACGACGGAAAGTACTTTGCATGAATAATAAAAATATCATTGTATGATAAGAAATAAACTATGATTTGACAAGTTATTATTTGTTTTACATGGTTTGATAACATCTTACATGTCACTAGTATATTCAAACTCAATACAGGTTATTATAATTGTGAAAAAATGACACCGCCCCGCATCTTTGCCATCGGGAATGTATAAGCTGTCATTGTGTAATGTATCCAGAGAAGCGGGTAATGCAGACATTATCTTTCCTTTCATATGACATTCCAAACCATCTTAAAATTGTTTAGTTGATTTCATTTTGTGAAGAATTGACTTTCAATTAGCTAGCCGTCGTTCATTTGATCTGCGAAAATGATAACTTAACAAGACTGTATTATTCAATAAGGTCGTAATAACATATCATTAGCTATCTCACCGGTGTAAATCTGTGTAAATATGACTTTTACCAGTAGCGGTTCGGAATTGGAAAGGGATTTGTTGGGTAAAGCCCACCTGGGAAGATCGGGCAAACGTGACAATTAACTATATTAAATAGAGAAGCCGTCGCACCTTGTATTGGGGGAGTCACAGCAAGCGTTACACCGATTATCGGTGATTAGGTAACAGACTTATGATACACAACGAAGGGGCTTTAGGATTGCGAGGGAGTGACAGTATATGACTAAGTGTGGCCCCTTTACACTTCTTCATTTCACCTCTAAGGTTGTGCAATTTTATCCTTTTATTGCAATTAAAATTGCACCAACACTTTTTTTTCAAAACTGGTATAAAGGAATTATCAATGCGGTTTAATAAGAAATATAGACTGCGTTAAACAAAACCCATGCAGGAGAAAGAACGCAAATACATTTTGTTATAACACATTGTTCTCCACCATAAAATGCAATGATGATGACGAAGAGGACTGTGGCGGCGACGACGACGAAGACGAAGATTTTTATATAAAAACAACTTCATTAATTAACTATAATCTTCTAAGTTAAGTGTGGGGATGCTACTTTATGAAGCTTTTTCGTGACACTACAAATTTCTATTTCTCATCAAATATTTATGTGGACAGAATTGGTTCTTTGATAAATTACAATAATTTCCGTTAACTCCTCAAGATAATCAAAGACTTTCTATCAGGTTCCTTTCGTTATTGTCTTATCTAAATACTTTCAATGTAACCTGTTACCTCGCTGGAATAAAATCACCTGTCTGCCACTATTTGATTACCCATAAACGCACGCTATCACATCCCGAGCATCTATTATTTCAACTCACTTATTGCCAAATGGCCGGGCCTTATTGCATACAGGATTGTCTCTCAATAAATGATTGACATTATCCTTGTCTTTGCGCTGATTTATCTAAGAACCATCCCCGATACAGTCACTTGGCTCCACAATTGACGTCTAATTAAAACGGAACATTAAAAAAGTGCCCCCATTAGGCGCAGGTGAATACATAAAAACAGTGGATTTAATTTCCTATGCGTGAGACCAAAAGACTGTGCATGATGGGTCTATTTAATAATATATGTTTCGTAATGAATGAAAGGGGATAAAAGTCGTGTGAAATCTCTCGACTCTTTCCGATGTCTTCCGCGTGTCCTAGGAGAAATGGTTGTCAACCGGATATACTCGACAAAGCCAAACCCTTATATCGGCTGCACAAAAGACGGCGAGACTGTAAGATAAACAGCTCCGAACAAAAATCATCCTGATGCACTTTTCACATCAGTTGGGCGTGTATTCTTTGCTAAAAAATGTAACTATGTCTTGCTTTGATTAATTTTCCATTAAGTGCTAATTTCCATGTTACCGCACGGCTCGAGTCTTTGAAGTGTCCGTGAAAAGTTGACTCAAATAAAACCTTATTTACCTCAGTGCTCTACGTCTAATGTATTTTGAAAATAAGATCCTTAAAAAACCGAACCACGGATATCCAGTGTAGAACTAACGCGACCTCTGTTTGCCGTAGACCCTTTGTCATGTGCTACTCTGTTGCACACCCTATCAACTTCTAATACGGACTTCAGTAAACACGCATTTTTCCGTAAAGAAATATGTTTCTCCAGAAATTAACAGAAAATAAATATAACTTACTCATAGATAAACAAGTGAAACATGCGATTTTTCAACCTTTACGTATTTGTGCAGGTGCATAGTTCAAATATTTTTACTGTCAAAATTCTAGTCTAAACACACTAATCTAACTTTCAATATGACGATTGCACGAATGTATTTAATATATGAGAAAAGAAAACAATATTCCGAGATTGATGATACAAATAAAGTGCAGCTATTTATTTCAATACAAATTCATTTTAATATTGCAGTCAGAAAATCAAAATTGCAAGCAACTCACTCATTTATCACACAGAATCCAATTTTCTTAAAACTATGAAATTAAATTTTCGTTCTCACAATAAAATCTTTTTCGTCTCAAAAGTAGAATTTAAAGCCCATGCAAAGTATGATAAATTATTAAAAGAGCAGACAAATATTTTCATAAATTATGAAGCCCATTTGTTGAAATCCTGCTTAGCGCACGTTCTGATCTCGAAAACAGCACCAAATCAACTCCTGCTAGTTTTAATAAAGTCAACGCAAAGCTAAAGCATTTAGTAATCTCCGGTAGCGACACGAATTTACTTTGTTATTTATTCTAGGTGTTCTTTCGTGTTACTAAGATTCCGACTTCATTTTCTTTTTTCGCTGTCTAAATCAAATACTTACGCAATGGATGACAGCAACTTGCAAGATTAATCCACGCCAATAAGTCAAAGTAAAGCTTGTTTGATAATTTAAACAGTTTAAACTCTTTCTATAGGACGACGCAACAGAGATTTAAAACATAATTCAAGTACTTAATTACTGTCTCGTATATCCTGGTACCCGAGACATTTATTTTACCGAGATAGGCGCAAAGATTTGCTTAACTTTGCTAAACGTTTTATTTGAATATAACAGTAGAAGCAATCTTTTCAGGTTTTTATTTATCCGTCAAACAAACGTTTTCATTGTGTATAATTAAGAAAAGTAAACTGTTTTGAAATCTGGATGAAGGTCAATTTGAACAGATATTGTTGTATTGGTTACTGCTGCGTTACCACTTCGACTCGCTCGAACCGCAGTCAAGAATATGTCTTGTCCGGTGGACAAAGTATAACATTACAACATAACACTGCTCACATTTCATCAGGCGTAAATGCTGGTCTCGAGACTTGAGTACCATGCCCAAGGTCATAAAACAGAAACTGGGGTCCAGTCTCAAATATCAAGCATCTTATTGGATGGCACGGAGACTTGTTTCCATATCAGCCAATCAGAGGCTTAAGATTTTAGACTGGTTTCCAATATCAGTTTTATGAACTTTGGCCCTATGCACAAGGTTATAAAACCAGTCTCTAATCTCAAGCATCTGATGGCTGAAATGGCGACAGATGCTTGAGATTTGAGACTGGTTTTCATGCTCAGTTTTATAACCTTCAGCCCTGGTCTTGAGACTGAAGACCAGTCTCATATCTCTAGCTTGTCATTCTTTAGTTTAAGTAAATTTCCACTTATCTGATTAGATGTACTGCTGAACTCACGGGCGGATCGGGATTAGCACCGAGACATGTTGCAATATGAATGTTTTATTACTTTTATTTATTTTAGGGCATTGTCCGGATACAAAATGTACATTACCTGAAATTTAAAAATCTGAAATTTACAAATGAAAACATCCTGCTTTAGACCACCAAATTTAAGTAGCATTTCGTTTGGGTCTGTTGGTTAGAATGAAATGTTTAGCTATGGACCAGGCAAGCTGCGACCCGCTTTACTTTCAGGTACATTATTACTGTAAATTAGATTTTCATTAATTTATTAAATCACCACAATGAAAGCGTCTCTACTTTAATATGTGATTGCCCATTGTCTTTTTGACGCACAGCGGTTTAGCCAGTTTTCTAGTTAAGTCGGGCAAGCTTACGTTTTGATACTGTGCATCATTTATTAACTGACGTCTGGATTAGCGTTAATGCACGTTTAATAAAGCTTTTATCACCTAGATTGACTCCAATCTCCCCTACTTGATATTTCATGGGTGCAAAAGTATTTTCAAATCTCTTTTACCCCTGTAAACTGCTGTTTTATAATTTATTCACTTTCATTTGATAAATTATAGTCCACGTAACGCTGGGTCGTAGAAAAACATTTTAAATCAACGAATTACTGAATTTGATGCTCGTTACCAACACATGTTTTAAAATAGTGACCATCCTGTATTTGAACTCATAAAGATCTAATGTTTTATATATAATCAGAATGAAAAAGAAGCAAAGAAACAGATGTATATTTTAGAGCACCGACATGTATGAGATTTTTAATCAATGCTCATAAATATCCCGAGAACATGGCAGGAAGTAGAAACACTATTAGACGCCACCAGACGCAGTCTATAAGCGTTAAAAGAACACGGTGAAAAGACTTGTTTCACAGGCGATGCAAACTATTTCACTGAACTGAAAGAGAGATATGCATATAATAGAAAAGAACAATAATTCCGACAATAAGTGATTCGGATTGGGACCGAGATTCGAACCACCACTGAAAAGCGAGAAAGCGAAGAACGTGTAGTTGAGTAAAGAACATTTGTTTCCCTTTTACGAAAATAAATAGTCATAAACTGGGAGACGATCAACTATTTCACATTAAAAGATTTCAAAATAGCCATTCAGACATACAAGAAAGTATTCTTTCGGTTATATTGCCGAGTCTGTAAAATAATTAACTTAGAAAACTCCATAAATACGTGTTAATGAAAACATGTTTGCAAGCATATTTTTTAACTCATAGCCTGCTTTATTTCTGTAATGAACTGTACCAAATGTTATACAACTGAGAATGAAACAGGTCTAGGATTTCAAGTCGGTCAATTCTGATATTTTTTTTACTTTCGAGCAATACGAGTTCTGGTCTCCATTTGGTACAGTACAAACCTGTCAGTTCATTGTTTAGATAAGTTTTGCAGTTCAAAACGTATTGACTGATTAGACTGCGCGGATGAGTTTGATGATCTGGTTGTTCACTGGTTGTAGACTGGACGCAATGTGACATGTTGCATCTACAGGAATAATTCTTAACGTTTTCCCACAAGCACTGCAACGGTTATTGCAGGCTGGGCAGACAAACTAAGAAATCATCAGATGTACATTTTGTTCATTACAAAGGACCGTTAGTAAATATAATTCAATAAAAACACGCATTGCATAACATTTAGAAACTTAACTCAGTATTACCAGTCTAGCGCGCACCTTATGGGCACGTCAACAGTCAGATTATTAAGGAATGAGGTGCCATTCGGGTAATCAATGGTTTATATAATATTCTCTGTTTTTACTAATTTGTTTTGAAGTTACCAAAGTTTCTGGTTCTAAAGGCTGATCTGTGGGTGTTAAATACGCTATTGTTTTGCGAATTCTATAAAGAATATTGGTATGATAATTTATCGAACTTGTTTGATTACAAGCACTTTTTTTTATTTTCTGGACATATAACATGTCAATATGTGCGTTTGAAAACTGCCAGTAAAATGTGCCAGGACTGGATCCATCCAAGGAAGGTCTCATATCCGGGTCCAAAATCATTACACTAAAACCAGTCTTGGAAACTGACAAATTAATCACAGGATATAGACTGCTTTGCGATATCTGTATAAATATAATATGCTCTTCTTAAATTATCATCTTTGTAAACAATTAAAATGGAACCTATTTAAAGAATTTATTAAAATTTATTATTTATTTTTAATACATCATTTATTGCAGCCAGTTTTTTTATTTTATTCTACTGAATTAAAACAGATATATGCGTATAACAATTCATCGCATAGTGTCCCGAAAAGTCATCTTTCAGTACAGTCCTGTCAGATTTTAGCTGACTGCAAGCAACTTACAGTGAACGGTGTTCTCTCGCGAGATCGAAACACATGGTGTTGGAAACTTTCATAAATCAGCGTTTGAATACTTATAAGAAACAAGTGTAACAGGCATATGAACTGATTTAGCACTGGTAAAGGTGTTTCATTCTTAACAGGAAAACTAAATTTGCATATTAAAATAAGGTAACTCCTATTTTCAGTTTTACAGTAGTTTTGCAATAGCAAACAGATACCGGTAGACATGGTCAACAGCAGCTCCGTAAACAACACCAGTTACCGGCCGCCTCTAAAACAACGCGGATATTGAAGACAATTGTTGTTATCTACAAAGAACAGCTAATTAGTTGCTCCTGGATTATATTCCAGCTTATCTAAAACGTTTTACTGTGCACAATAATTTCATTTTATTATATTCATGTTTATTAACGATATTCTTGAAATTAAAAATTATTCCAACAGATGAAAAGTGTTACAGTACTACGTACTACCGTACACGGCGAGAGGTCAGAATGTAGTAAAATAAAACCCATTGTATGTAAATATTAGATATTTTTTCCAAAAGTCATTGCATACTATTTGAACAATTGTATATTTATTTAAATACTAAATAGCATGTTATCTGTTGTTTCTGTTGTAGATGAAATATAGGTTCAATAATAGCAATAAATATTAGTTTTGTTCGTAACGTTCTGTCAAAAATAAAATAATGTTCTAATTCCAATATATACTTACACACTTACTTACTTAATTTATGTTTTGTTTAACTATATTTGTTTTTCTTACAATGTCGCGTGTCAATTTTATTATATGTTTATAGGCTAGGTCAGAGTTAAAAACGTTTATTCTGTTCTATTCTGCAACACAATCTGTTGAAAACTTATGTGCGAATTTTCAAAATATCATGAACAGAACAGAGTAGACCTGTCCTTAATATTACGACATGGCACTAAATGAAACTGGTGAAATTAAGAAACAAAACATCGCTCATTAGGGATATCATCATTAATAGTTAAAACGAATAAAAACTCAACATGTACCCGGGCATAAAGTCAGGAGTACATGTAAAGTCTAAGCATAATTAGCCTATAGGAGTCCGTTCTTTTTCTTCATTTAGTAGGATTTAAAAGCCAAAAATTGGTGGAATTGCGTTAAATGCTTTCTAGTTACGAGAATACATAACATAAAAGTTAACAATAATATTATTCACCCTTTTTACTAGTACTTTGCTAACTTATTCTTTTGTATTTTGTCTTACGGTACAGCCAGTGGTCTTTTTAGCGGCCGTATTTTTCAAACACTTTGTAAGAAAAAAATCGGCAAAAAATAGAAATATAATTCCAGCTGGCATTATGTAATAAAACATTACCATGTGTACAAATGTTACAAATTGGTTTTTATACCATTTTTACATATTAGAAATTTATTTGTAAAATAAAAAGTTATTCTTACTTGATTGTCCATTTACTTTATTCATATTTGCATGTCAATATTCTTCGGACTTGAAACACTTTAATCCAAGTTTAAATCACCTTTCACCAGCTTGATGAGGTAACACTAAAGTTAAATAAACTACCGTCTACCACCCGTAAATATACCATGCCTAATTGGCCAATAGAAAGAAGGACAGTAGTGAAAGTTAAGTTCAAAAACGATTTAAAGTGCCATTTTCACGATTCGGTAGTTATAACGGGTGGCACTTGCTTCAACTGTCATAAGAAACGCGAGCGCTGATTGGCTGACATCAATTTCTTGTCGGGTAGTTTATTTTACGATGACAGTTGCAAGATGTAGGGGAAGTGACTAGATCAAAAAGATTCCTCGTTATCTTAACAAATCAGGGGCGGTTTATAAAATTGTTTTGTCGATAATCTTTATGTTCGCTGACATTTTGTCCCTCCTTCACGATTTATGATCAATGAATTGAAATTAAACTTGCTATTAATTATTTTACATAGGCTTGGTTAATTTTCCTCGTAATAATTTTATATTCCAACCACAAACACAGTGTTTAAATGCTTGATTTATATGATAATTCAATTTTACGAAGTGGGTTTTGTATTGTATTATGGAATGTTGAAGGAAAATTGTACATTTTAATATAAAGCTGTAGATTTTCTTTAAATAAGATCTCGGAAGCATATATTTTTTAAACTTTCTCACAAAAGGACACGTTTTATAAACTCGATAATAATGTTAATAATATTGTTGTAATGTTGCATTTTTTGTTACACCCTTTCATCATTTAGTTGAACTGAACAAATTTGTATTTAAATCATATAAACAAAAGGAACAGTAAATACTACCAGACTACACAGATGATAACCATTTGAAGGACCTTTGAAAAGAGAATATACAGGACCCCGTTGCATCAGCCCTCTTTTCTTCTTCTTTTATTCTCTTCTCTTCTCTTCTCGTCTCTTCTCTTCCATTCTGTTCTCTTCTCTTTCATTATGTTCTCTTCTTTTCTCTTCCATTTGTCTATTTTCTTCTTTTCTCTTCCATTTTCTCTTCTATTCTTCTCCCATCTTTTCCAGTCTACAACGACGCCTTAATTATTTGCATTGGCATTTTTATAAGATTTCTTTAAATTAGTTTCATAAAACTAACTTGAAATAAAACGCTGAATAAAAGTATAGGGCGACTTTACTTTGAAAAGTAATCACGGTGTAGCCTCCATAAACGGTTGTAAAAACACAGCACCGTACGACCTTTACCGAGTTTCCTAAAAGATCTCTGGAAATGGAGTAAAAACTGATTTAAACTTGGCCTGATTTTAACATAAGTTTCATAGAAATGTATATTTCCCTTAAGTCTGATGTTTTAGCCTACTTAGCCCGATTGAAAGGATGTTTACTACGACAATTAAGGCTGAATCTGAAGGCAAAGAAGTTGACTACATCAGTTGAGGCAACACATGACGGATACGTGTGCACGACGACAATAAAGGCTGCACAATACGGTAAAAGTTTTGACCACGTTTATGGAGGCTACATATGACGGTAAAGATGTTGACAACGTTACTGAAGGCAGAACATGTCGGCAAAAATGTTGACCCCGTCTATGGAGATCATACCTGATATCAAAGATGTTGACCACGTCAATGGAGACTACATATGAGAAAGTGAAAGTTTTGACGACTTCAATAAAAACTGCACATTACGGAAAATGATAGCCAAGTTAATAGAGGCTACACATGACGGCTGACAACTTTCACAGAGCCTATACACGACGACAAAGATTTTGACCACGTTAATTAATGCTGCACATGACCACAAAGTTGTTGACCACATTACGGCAATAGGTGTTGACCACGTTCAATGAGGCTAAACATGACGGCAAAGGTCTTGACAACGTTCAAGGAGGCTACATATGACGGCAACGGTCTTGACAACGTTCAATAAGGCTACATATGACGGAAACGGTCTTGACAACGTTCAATGAGGCTACACATGACGGCAAAGGTCTTGACCACGTTCAATGAGGCTACATATGACGGCAACGGTGTTGACCACGTTCAATGAGGCTACAAATGACGGCAAAGGTCTTGACAACGTTCAATGAGGCTACAGATGACGGCAAAGGTCTTGACAACGTTCAATGAGGCTACACATGACGGCAAAGGTCTTGACCACGTTCAATGAGGCTACACATGACGGCAAAGGTCTTGACAACGTTCAATAAGGCTACACATGACGGCAAAGGTCTTGACAATGTTCAGTGAGGCTACACATGACGGCAAAGGTCTTGACAACGTTCAATGAGGCTACACATGACGGCAAAGGTCTTGACAACGTTCAATGAGGCTACATATGACGGCAAAGGTCTTGACAATGTTCAGTGAGGCTACATATGACGGCAAAGGTTTTTGACCGCGTTCATGAAAACTACACATGACGGCAAACGTATGAGAATTGTCGGACAGCCATCAATCATTGGGCGTTTTGTGTGCAAGGAAACTGAAATAACAGTCAGGAAGTTTAACAAATAATTCTACAAGCACCTTGTCGTACAAGGAGAACAAGCCGTGGGTTACACAAACAGATGAACAAAGTGAAATTTGACATTATAGGCTTATATAACCACATTGCATACAAGTCTTTGTCAGTCAAATCATGTCATCAAATATAAAAATGAGACAGTTAATTTGTTTTTACTTTTGAGAGAAAAGTCTTTTGTTTATATCATCAAAGTCCATGGTACACAGTGGCATTACTATAAAGCATATTTGCACACTGCGAGTCCTTTTGTGAGTAAAGTGGTATGTATTTGAAGATTTCAAGATTTTACACTGAGATTAATGGATGAAAAAGTGACAATTTTCTTTTTTAAGAAGACACAGTATAATATAACTGTAACATTAAACAAGCCATCCAACCATGTTATCTCAAGAGGACATAGCACTCTTTGCAATTAATCATCTGTCAGGGTCTTAAAACATACATATATTCCTGGCATCTTTTGGAAAGTAAAGTGCAAACATGTTTTGTTTGTGTGCTTCTTTTTAATTTTTTTTCAAACAAAGTTAATTCCTTTTATATACTTCTGTTCATTTTTTGGAAATAAAATAGAGAAAGGATTCTAATGTAAAAACTTTATTTTTAAACTAATGTGTCAAAAACAAACAAAAATGATACTTCCCTGATTTAAATTATTCTGTAAACTTTCTAAACAGAACAAATAAAAAGAGCAACATGATTAGTTTAAAGAAACAAGTTAAGAAAAAATCTGCAATATGTTTTCATTGTAAATCTAATTTGTTCAAATCTAAAGAAACGAAACTGTTCTTGCAACAAAGACATCCCAGTAAGATTTCTGTCACGTTCAACCGTGCTTCAGACGCTGATGATAACGGCGAGTTAAGATCATATCTTGACTTTAATTTAACGGCAGCAGTCAATTGTCAATTATTATACAATAATAAATTCATGTCAGATTTATATCAGTCATGATGAAGAATTCATTTTACATATGTAAACATCTCGAAATGAAGGTTATTTATCCTAAAGCAATTTATGATACACATGTCTTAATTTAAAAAAGAAAATGTCTTCTTTTGCGATGACAACAATTTTTAGTTCGCATTTTTTCTAGCAGACGAGTTACATTCTGTGTGTACTATCAAGACCATTTTATAGTTTTGATGTTGATTTTATTTTAGTTTTTATAATTATCGAACTTCACTTTTGTGTGGAAATCCTCCTAGCAGAATTTTGATGAAGTAGAAATTTGTAATATGTTCGGAACTAATAAAGAAATGTTTTCCAATAAGGAATGTCTGGAAATAAGTTAGCATAAAAGCAAAATACGGAAACTGGTGCGAAATATTGAGAAGTTACGGCATTAATTCCGACAAAAAGAAAATAGACTGCATTGCAACTATACTAGAGTACTGCGCGGCTTTTTTGTCAGACAACGGTTCAGTTGGTCTAGCAGCAAGACCTATTAAAACAGGTAAACATTACTAGCCGAATCCTCCATCCCGATGAAGTATTTGAAAGTACCTGGGTTTTTTGTTGATATAAAGAGTCAAAACGATACGATGATGGTGGCATATTAGAATTCTGCCACAAGTATTCACTGAACAAACATTGTTCTGATACACTTCCCACATCAGGTGTCAGACAAGGCAGTGTCCTCCGGCCGTTTTTCTTCGTCATTTAACAAACAGGGCGTAAAGCTACGGGTATTGTCCACACTGTTTTTCTAGACATTATCAATTAAAGTGTCAACGAATGTAGATAACATTTTGACCCGAGCGTTTTTAGAATAACAAACAGCATCTTTTTGGCTGACTGAAGACAAATTCAGAGCTGTATTATTGTAACTTCTTACCGATCAGTTTACTTGAATTCAAGAAATGTGCTTATATCACAAGTATTTATGAAGTTGAAAAAGTTACGTTTTATCAAACTTGAGATTTAACACAGAAAATTAGTTCCACTTAAATTAAATATTTCTTTTCATCAGAAAGATGTTGAATCATCCCCCTTACCTATCGTATTGTCAGTATGGTGTTTGTAGTGAGATATACTGGGTGACATTACGTGGTTAATAGAGACATCTCTATCTTTATTTAAAGTCATTACAAAAAAGTCAAGTTTGGTTAGTTTCAAAAAACAGATATCTCTACATCTAGCATAATTATAGAGAATATAATTTTCCAATGTGGATCGATTATGTTTTTTTCAAAATTAAATTCAATCAAGCCAGTGTCATTTATATCAAAGAAACACCGCGTTTTTCTCCAATGGAAGAATGTTACGCAATTTGGTCTTCTATAAACTTCATATCAAATTTATTGCCGTTCAGATTTCATCTTTAAGAGTGCGGTAAAAAGTTAATCAGTTATCACTAGCATATGTTTTATCCCACGCGCTCACTATTGAATATTGCACGATTACTATCAGTTATTCCGTCGTCAATTTTCTCATATCATTAAATGTTATTTTGACTTCTTTGCTGTGAGTGTAATTCGATACCGTTCCCAATGCAGACCTGGTGGGTTTTTCGTAAAACAATTAGTTGTTGCAAAGCCGAGGCACGATTTGCCATCGATTGAGACAATAAATTCGCAGAAAGCCAATGACGTTTATTCCAATTAAAGAGGATCACGATTTGAATACTAGTTGTAAATTCAAGGAAAACCTGTTGCTGTTCCCAGACATTAGAAAAAGTCATGAATAGCCAATAAGATGAGTAGATGCTCTTGTGCTTCGTGGGGTCTTTGATGATCATAGGATTGTTAATAAAATATTAACACCATCGATTTGTCTAAATCGACTCATTAGCGTTTAACATGAAGGTGTCACTAAAATAGGGTAAAATGAAGAAAATAATTACCTTGAAAAAGTAAAACTGACAGGAGCTTTCATTTTTCAGTAAGAGAACTCAATATACGTGCGGTAATAATAATAATAAGAAAAAGAAGAAGAATCGTCGTCGTCGTCGACATCATCATCATCATCATCATCATCATCCGTCAACATCCGTCAACATACGTTACGTTAATAAGCCAATAAGATGAAACCGAACAATCCAAAGTGTAGATATCTTAATGCTATGTCATTATGTGTTACAATGTTTCCATGAACAGCAACATTATGAATGATTCACAGTTTACTGAAATGATGTTTTTGACATCGGAAATCTGTAGATGAAAAGGCAAAGCTATTCAAATTCAACGTTATGTAGAAAACACGGCGGAGATGGACAGTCCACTACATGACAAAGGGAGAGTTTTGATGATAGCGATGATGGTGATGATGATGATGATGATGGCGATGACTATAATAATAATAATAATAATAATAATAATAATAATAATAATAATAATAATAAATTAATAAATATTAAATAAATAAATAAATTTAATAATAATAAATAAATAAATGAGATTTAAATATTTATTTAATTATAGTAATAATTATCAGCAGCAGCACCACTACTACTAACAACATTATTATTATTATTATTATTATTATTATTATTATTATTATTATTATTATTATTATTAATTGTCAAGAAAATAATTCTGTAATGTAAATTGTAACACTTTTAAAAACACTTTTGTTTCATAAACATTATTTTCAAATAAAATAACAATAGTTTCTAAACTTTGACAGTAAGCGCAACTCGTTTACATGAAATCAACATAACTTCAAGTTAGCAACACAAATCAAAAATCTTGTTACTTCATAGGTCATACACGATCATCGTTAAACCCCTAATTAAAAGCATGGGGCAGTTTTAACAATGTATTTACTTTAAGAGGATCAGTATCTTTTCAACAGTCATCTCTCTAAAACCCTCAAACAGCTCATAAGTTATACACCTGCATCGTTCAATTTAATGATCTTTTTCATGGTCGCTTTCATTTCGCTTTGTAACTTCACAAACGGCGATGACATTACTATTATCCTCAAACTATGTCGTAATGTAATCCGTCATAATACTCTTTTAATTGAGAACAATTCCAGTGATAGTGTTCATTGTATTGTGACGATGTTGACATTTGATGTAGCACCGACAATTTTTGTGTTCAATTAGCTATCGTATAATATGTTTTAAGACGAAGCGCACTTCAAATGTGGGTGGTAGGACTGGAGGTAAAAAAGCATGGAAGCTCTCTGGGCTTAATAATGAAGACTTTTTAATTATCTTAAGTTATTCAACACCAGTAAATTGTAAAAGCACTGCAGTCAATTTAACACTCAATTAGAAATCAATTTTCGGCTTTAAATGACAAGTGCATATTCCATGCAACGTCTTAATAAAAGGAAACGCATTAATTACAATTATTATATTTCTTCTAAATTGCCATACTATATATTAAGACCATGTTAAATAATTCGCTTTTTGCAATGTAGAGCTATGTAATCTGAATAACATGCGAAAATCCTGTTTTTTTCTCTTATTCAATTTATAACCATTCCTATGGAACACAGTGTTTCTACAAACAAATTATGCCAACTCTCAAAAATGCATTAAGGAAGCATTTGTCGCATCGAGTATAGATTTAATATTTATAACATTTCAACAATAATTAATAATTAACAATTAATCAACTAGATTACTAGACTCAAAACTGCAGCTTTTCCGAGATATGGCAAATACTTCAAATAAAGCAATATTAATTTATAAATTAGCAAATCCGGAATCGTGCACAGATTCTTGACGCAAGTGGAGAAAAAGCCTTACCTGTGCCCAAGGTTATAAAACTGAGCATCGAAACCAGTCTCAAATCTCAAGCATCTGATTGGCTGAAATGGCGACCAGTCGCCATTTCAGCCAATCAGATGCTTGAGATTTGAGACTGGTTTCCAATCTCAGTTTTATAACCTTCAGCCCTGTTATTAAACTTGCTACTTAAACTTTTATCAACTTCAGTTTAAGTTGATTGATAAACAACAAGTGCTTTTTATGTGGATTGAAAAGGAACCAATATGTCGACAAGCAATCACTTCCCTGCTGGTTTTTATTTAGGGAGCACGAGTTCTTCGCAAGGGCATAATATCCCAGAAAGTTTTGTCTTCTGGAAAACAAAAAATTTACTCATCAACTTGAAAATTTATTTGATACCTATATACCAACATATCAGCGAAGTTTTAAATATGTCTGTGGGAAAACATTTATGTATCAAAGTTGTAAAAAGTAGAAAATTCATGTAGATAGTTCTCTATGCTCTTAAAGAACGTAACACAAGAATCTATTGTAAACTGTTAACCTAGTATAACCATGATAACGTTGTGACAGAAGCAGGGATGGCGAGCAATCAGTATGGGCTTTTTATTATATTTAAGCATAGTCAAACTACATCTTAATTAAACTGATACTGTGTTATATCTCCTCCCCAAATCTGTAACTAATTATATGTGTCCTTAGGACTGACGTTTTTACGTGTAAATGAAACATTTTCTTGCAGACAAACGCAATGCAATGTGGGCGGGATTACAGTGTCAATAAAGTTTAAATTGAAAACCCCTTTTTTGTTATCCATACATGGTAGAAGTTGTTATGCAAATGATAATTTATAACTTGGACGAAGACTTAGGGCTTCTTTTATACCTGTGATATAGTTTATCTTTTTATCCCTGGTGTTCTGGTCTCTGCTAGTATCGGTCCTCAATGCTTGTTGTTATGTATGCATTATCTTTATCATACTATCATGCCATTTGCGTCTGACTAGGACTCAATAGGTCCGCCGAGGCCAGCTGCCTTTCCAATGCGGTTAAACTAGGACTTTAAACTAAACATCTACATATAAGTAACCGTTACGTTTATACTATTTTTACTAACAGCAGTAAACAGGTATGACGTCTGCATAAAAGTTTTGTGTTTTCGAACTCTGAAACTCAAAGAGCTGTTTTACTAGTTCGGTAACTTCTCGACTATATTGTATAGTATGAGAGTTCATAATGTATTATGAAACCTGCCTTTTAGTATGTTAGTGTGTCAACGAAGGCTTAAAAGTCCAAATGTGGTAAAAAGTTTAATCCGAAGTTGACCTTTTGATTTTTGCTATTTGTGTATCACAATCCGCTATTCAAACAAGTCGCTGTACTTTGACTAAGAGTTAACTTTTTAACAATTCTCAGCTCATGCCATAAATAATTAATAAACATCGAAGAAGAAACATAATTACATTTAGTTTATGGCTTATACATAAAGTAAATATATGAAGAATGGTAAATTTGGTAACACTTAAAGTGTGACTCAAGTTTACGACCCAAACTAAACATTTCATCGAGGCAGCGTGACAAATTTGTAGTATTCTTCCTGGGTTTATTCGAATCGAGTCCGCTTTATTATACAATAGGTTTTCATCTTCATCTGAGGGTAACTTCAATCTTAGAGTTCGTATTTTCTGGCTTGTTTGCAGATAATCATCATGCATAAATGTTGTTAGATTGGGACGGACATATACCGGAGCAGCGAATGTAATGTTGTAGCACCGTATTTGAGATACCGCGTTTCAATTATTTAGCATACAAAGGTTAGTTATGGCCACTGAAGGCCTTTTCATGAATTGAAGCATATAACTTGATGAAGGTAGATAGAAAGCACGTGAAATAGAATTTGATTTTGAGATTTTAACAGCGAGTCAAATGGTTGAACTAACTTTAGGGCAAGCTAATAATTAATAGCTGAAGAATACCGTTTTTCTTTCTCGCACATGCAATACCGAAACATTTGCAGCTTCACAACATTTTATAATTTTACATTAGATAAGAAACAAGCAATCTAAAAATTCTTTTAAAAAATCTTAAAATCTAACAGGAACAAAAATCACTATTATCTGCTACCGATAACAGTTCGATGGGCTGACAATAATTATATTCAAGCAATTGGACAAACTATGGCCAGGACCCAAGATCATAAAAGTAAGATAGGGGACCAGTCTCAAATCTCAAGCATCAAATTTGTCTGAAATGGTGACCAGTCATGGCTTTAGATTTGAGACTTATCTCCAGATTTAGTTTTATGATCTTGGGCCCTGGTGGAGAACAACACACATTAGGAGCAGTCATTTTAACGCGAGGTATATGAATAGCGGTATGTTTTAGCATTTTAATCTTTATATGACGGACATAACATTTAAATGAAAATTATAGTGAAAACATTATCCCAGACGACATGAGGTGACCGTCAGGTCAAGAATCAATAGATCAGAAAATCTTAAAGACAGTTGAGTGTTACAAATATACATACCTAATAACTTGTACAAATGAAACAACAATGGAGATTGCAAATATTGAACCACGGATTACAACAGGTCAGCTTTGACTTTTTCACTTTCAAGTAATGACGAGCTGTCTAAGGTTCTGGCCCAAGATTGTAAGACTGAGAATGGAAACAAGTCTCAAATCTCAAGGATATGATTGGCTGAAATGGAGACTTTTCTACCTTTCAGCAAATCAGATGATTGGGATTTGAGGTTTGTTTCTATTCTCAGTTGTATATGGGGAATCGATTTTACACACATAATTAAAGATAGCAGCAGGAAGTTTGGCAATTAACTCCGCATGACTTACTGTATAGACCTGATATTTCGTACCAGTATAAGACTCGTTTTTTTGATTGGACAACTTTGACACTTTAATACTAAAAGGAATGTACTTGTGCCATGTTTATTTTTAAAAACTGTATGAAGACCATATTGAATAAGAAATAAACTGCATATTCGGGACGTGAATGTTTTCCACCCAAAAGAACTAAGCGCACCAGGGCCAATCACCATGATACAAAATGTCACGGTGGGAACATGTACCACACAATTCAGCTGCCGAAAGTAACATATTGACGATTTTAGCTAATAGAGAAATATATAAACTACCAAAGCAGGCGGGCCTCAACCGCAAAATGTATTACACTAATACACCGGATTAATATTTAAACACTTAGTTATGTTCCAAAAGTTTAATAATGTCTTATACATTTCTCCTGTCAAATGTTAGATTGATAAAAGGGGTTTACATCCAGTTGACCGCACTTGTTAAATGACTTTGGCAGGTTTTTAAATCTGATTTTTAGACTTATAATATCCATATGTTAATCTTTTTAGATACATGCAAGTAAAACAATAAATGACTACTTGGTAGTGTTGTGTTTTATAATTTTAGAACTGTTGTTGATGATTTTCCACAGAAATGGCACTAAAAACAAACCGTTTGAAACATTTGCTTGGCTGAAATGGGGTCGGGTATAAGAAGAAAAAGTCAAATAACACATGATATTGCATTTATAGGATAAGAAAAAAAACTGATGTGAAGAGATATTTTTGAGGGGGTGTGGGCTGTATGATTACTCTGTAGACACGGCTTATATTCCCAGTTTGGCTAGTGATCATTGCACATCAAGCTGATCAGGATAGGCTATGTTGTTAAAAGACTCAATAGGATATTTCTGAAGAAGAACCGAAATGTGTAGCTTCCAGCAATTTTATTTTGTTATCGTGAAACTTATTTTGCGAATCGTTTTCTATTTCCTCATCAAAAATGGGTTTCTATTAAAACATTTAAATATTAGGCACGCCACGGGAAAAGGTACCTTCGGTCATTTTTGTGTCATTTTTGTTGTTATTATATTTAGAAAGAACTTTCAAATTTCTATTATTTTCTCATAACAAAACAGTGATTTTGTTACACATTTTGACAATAAAATGGTATTTTTATCACGAAATGCATAATAATTAATGTCGTCTGCTCAACTTTATGACGTCATTTCAACGACTGACGTCAACTGTCCGAATGTACCTTTTCCCGTGATGCGCCCCATTTATTATGAAAACATCTTATTAATTTTGCAAATTATACTTATTAATATAATGAACGCATAAGCAGACCTAAAACATTTATGTTTGTCAGATTCTGCATACTTGTGTAAGTTTTAGATAAGTAGTAAGACAAAATGCCCAGTTCGGAGAAAATTTGAATTTACGCATATCTCTTCCTACTTTCGGTTTTGATTTTAGAGGTCATTTCATACATATTCGTGAATTTTATCAAATTGTCAGCTGCTAACTCTTTGACATTGTGATACATGATGCTTCTACATATATTCTTTTAACTGGGCTCTTTTCCAATGATTCCACCGGAGGTCCGTTCGATTATTTACAATGATTAGCGATTTTTATTTTCTGTTGCATAAATAACATGACATACTTTTTAAAATTTGATATCATGAACTCAAAAGGAAAAATAAGTAGGTGGGGTATAATAACAAAAAAGATTATGAAATAGTGTAAAGAAGGTAAAAAATGAAGGGATACATACACCATCAAAAATATATTTCGTAAATTCAGTCATGGTATATATAAGGAAGCTGGTAATAAATGCTAATAAGTAAGCAATTTATAAGTTGTTTTATGTTAAATAAATTGATTCGCAGTAATTGCCGAACATGGAATTTTGTACCGTTTCTAAATTTTTATTAAGAAGTGTTGTCTTTTTGAACTGTTTTTTTTATCTCGTAAATCAGATATTGTTGGGAGCTAGAACTGTAATGTTTTTTTTTTTGCTAAGTGGCTTAATATGACTGTGTTTTTTTCGCATTTACATTCAATAATGTTAACTAACTCTGCAAACCTATATATCAAAGAGTTTGAGATGTAATAGATAATATATGATGTAAACAGACGCATACTTTTAAAACATTTTGATGCGATAAAACATGTCCGACATCAAAGAGATTGCTTCCTGTCAAAAAAGCAAACTTGGAGCTTAACATAACGTAAACTCTTCCACGACGTTCAAGCCAGAGACATTTCAGTAAACGCTAAATATCCAACTTTTTGGCAACAAAGAAGAAAAAATGACCTTATAACACGACTTCTGGATACGTACATTATAATTCGGTGTTAAACTTCAGGATTACTTGTGCAAATGGATCAAATAAGCTAAATTGACGAGTTAGCTTTTGGCATAACAAGTCACTTGTTTATTATAATGCTTATGAAAAAGTTAAGAATTTTAATCTTCTAAATCCGATTGAAAGGTTAAGTACTTTACATCGATTTTGCGTAATAATTTAACAAGTTTTTCCAAATCGTTTATTTTTCTGTGAGATGATATGTACGGCAGTTGTTTGCGCTGAGTATTGGCATTCAAGCTGTGAGTGTTCCATTTCAAGTGTCTGTGCCGAGTATTGGCATTCAAGCTGTGTGTGTTCCATTCCAAGTGTCTGTGCCGAGTATTGGCTGTCAAGCAGTGTGTGTTTCATTCCCAGTGTCTGTGCCGAGTATTGGCAGTCAAGCAGTGTGTGTTCCATTCCCAGTGTCTGTGCTGAGTATTAGCATTCAAGCTGTGAGTGTTCCATATCCAGTGCCTGTGCTGAGTATTGGCAGTCAAGATGTGTGTGTTTCATTCCAAGTGTCTGTGCTGAGTATTTGCATTCAAGATGTGAGTGTTCCATATCCAGTGCCTGTGCCGAGTATTGGCAGTCAAGCTGTGTGTCATCCATATCCAGTGTCTGTGCTGAGTATTGGCATTCAATACGTGAGTGTTCCATTCCAAGTGTCTGTGCTGAGTATTGGCAGTCAAGCTGTGTGTCATCCATATCCAGTGTCTGTGCTGAGTATTGGCAGTCAAGATGTGTGTGTTTCATTCCCAGTGTCTGTGCTGAGTATTAGCATTTAAGCTGTGAGTGTTCCATATCCAGTGTCTGTGCTGGGTATTGGCAGTCAAGATGTGTGTGTTCCATTCCCAGAGCTTTATGTTATTTCTTAGTAGTGTTATCCATTACGTGTACGATTCTTATACATGTTAACAGTGCTCCTTAAATACTGTTGTTTTTAATATTTTTACATGAAATATATGAAAAGGGAACCGAACACGACATATATGAAAATATTGCAGGCGCGGTTTGATTGAGCCTGTTCATGGCCAGTAATTGAAATGCATATTACTGTCCACGCCGCCTAGCCCCGGATTGATAAACAGTGCACTTTTGATCTATCCTAAACGATGGTATGCATACGGAGTATGAGTGTTTTCAATATTCCAGCCATTATAGCTTTGGATAAATTGTTCAATCACCCATAGAATACAACTCTTGCTTGCTCATGTTTGCCCTTGCAGTCCCCTGTGACAAGCAGGATTTTCATTCTCAGATCCCCTGTCAAAATTTTATTCTGTTCAGTTCCACCCTTTGCTTTACCGTTTAGGACAAAACCAATCTTTCATCTACGGACTATAAATAGAATGACATTAATCTGAAAATTGGAGGTTCTGTGTTCACTGTCATATGCAAACCATTGTTTGAGATAAATCAAAATTGATAATTTTAATTTGTGTAAATATTGAGTTGGGCTAAACCCGGGGCTAGGCGGCGTGGACAGCAATGTGTCATTCCATTACATATAAACATTTTCCCTTTCAATCTAGATGAAATTATAACAGCCTTTAACTCCACATCAAGGTATCTTGTTTAACATAGACTATAACCATTTTCCGTATCTGGTCAACAAAATATATCATAATGAACTCATAAATAAATCAAATACGTCAGAAAAAAAACACAGGAAAACATTCGTGATCCGAATGGTTCTCATTTCGTTAATTGTTTGTCGCGTCTTATTTGAATCGGCATACTTATAACAAACATGCTCTCTTTTCCTCTATTCGTTTTCGCTGCGTGGGGAGGCTGTTTTTTTTGTGAGTGTGGCGATTCCTGATATGCCTGTTTCACTTTTTTAATCTTTCTAAAACTATATTTGTAACCACTAAACATGTGATGATTTTGGTTTTAATATTGTACGTTTTCCTTTTTTGGATAGTGATGCCCTGCGTGCAACATCTAACGGTGTCATTTATTCCACAATCTGTTTGCTTTTTAGAGCTTAAAAATGTTATTAATTTTAACGCACTCTTTGCATAATAGTTAACTTTTGAAACTTGGTATTGGTAACAAATTGAGAAAAACGTTTTGTAAGATTTTATAGCCGATATCTAGATTTAAATTTTACAAATTTTCCTAATGGGTATGGCTCTGGTATATAGTAAACATCTAAAATTAAAAGAAAAGATACAAACATAATATTCTAGAGTGTTCTGTATGCTTGGTGATTTTCCTATCCCATCCAAGAAAGTAGAAGCTCGATTAGTTTTATTAATTGCTGCCATTGGCCTATCGCTAGTAATTTGATTATTAAACTAGAGGATACTATTATCTCAGTCGGGTCATCGAGTTTCTATCCTTTTCGCTTGGCAAGACAAGAAACTTTTTGTGATTTTTATATTCTTGTGCCTTTGCATCCCATATTCTCGAGTGGGTTTGAGATAGTTCACCATGGCAACTTGATAAGTATGAGGTTGGTGCACCCAACCTAGTTTAAACCTCCAACGGCAATACGTTATGATACAGGTCGTTCCTAGGCGATAACCCTCATGTTCTACTTTTCGTTAGGCGCTTTTGATGTACTTTTTTTGAAAAAATAATAATAAAATAAACACATGCTTTCTTTTCCTCTCTATTTATGGTGTTTGTGGTGGTCTAGTTTTCTAAATGTAGCTATATCTGAATGTGGCTTTATTGATTTATCTCAATAATAGTAATAAGAATAAAGACATAAACAAACGGAAAAACTAGAGTGGAATTTATGAATACAGTATGTACAACATTGTCTAGACTTGAAAATAAAGTCGGAAAGTGGAGAAACAGACATCACCTAGTTGTATTTTGTAACCATAATTCAAGAGACTATATAATACTGTTTAGTGTACAATATAACAGAGAGCTGCTCCGCAGCTTCAGTCGGACGCGTGTTAGATTTCGTGATACTGATTATTTGCTGTCTTAAAACCATCGAAATATAAACGAATTTAAAGACATATAATTATTCCTTTGACTTAGTTAGATCAATGGCTGTCAGAATACACATTTGACTCGGTACCACGTCCTACAACAGTGTTGTTATATATATTCTTGTTTTTGAAATATAATACAACCTTATTTGTTTTGTTAACATCATTTCACTTAGTCAACTTGTAAAGAAACGTAAGAATGGTTCGTCATATAACGTAAACGCCTCTCTCGATTTCTCACAAAACATTTGAGGGGTCAGCGCATATATTTGAGACTTGGCTACCAATACAAAAACGTGAAGTCAGGATTTTAATATACTTCTATAATTGCGAAGACCAGAAAATGTCCCCCTCATTTTTCTTTTTGTCCCCACAATAATTGTATTTGAAAGGACAAATGTCCTCGCAGTGATGGTACCTGTCTGTCCGTCCGTCCGTTCGTCGGTCCGTCCGTCCGTCTGTCTGTCTGTCTGTCTGTCTGTCTGTCTGTCTGTCTGTCTGTCTGTCTGTCTGTCTGTCTGTCCCCCTCTCTTTCTCTGTGATCTCTCTGTTTTCCACTTACTCTTTAGGGGCTGTGCATATTTTGTAAAGAATCTTTCACAAAGCAAATCCCCGAAAATCATTCCAGCCGAACACGGTGTTTGTTTACTAAACGTTTTACGAAAATACGAGCATCTTAAATACGATTTCAATTGAATTTTGTTACATCCTGCCGATCACTTTCACACGAACGCCTGACCACTTCTAACTTTCAACTACTTTGAATGACTTTACAGACAGCTGACACCATCCTCTTATGACTGATGAAACCACCCAGAAATTCAATGCCTGCTACTGTCAATTGAGCCTAAGTGTTAACAAATACAACGCCCCAGGCAAATCTCAAAGTAGCTTCTTTGTTCATTATTTATTTAACTTTAATTGAGCTCGTCTAAAGTCAATCTCGACCGGACTGTTCACGAAATGTGAGCTACTTCACTGATAATTAAAGAAAATCAAACCATTTGACGTTTCTGTAATTAGATGTATCCGATTTGTTTGATTTTCAGTTCCAATTTTAAATTATTTCACAAAATATCGCGAATCTTATACTGTTTAACAAATGTTCAGCCATTCTGAGATCTTGCACTTTAAAGACCAACATAATTATGTTCGGTATAAACCATTTGCTAATATTAAGCATAGTTTTAAATTGTACATGAAGATTTTTGTTACGTCACTAATTCATAAAAACAACTGCCCTACAGCGCAGCATCTATGTGCTTTTATTTCGTTTACTGTAATTTTAATAGTTATAACAAGTAATTAATGTTTTGTTAATAATGTGAACAAGTGGTTAATGTAACGGCCATAATGAGAATACCTGATTAGTAAAATGGTAGCAATGATTATAAAATATATGCAATACTAATAATAAGCATAAATATGTAATGTAATGGTAATATGAGTGTATACTCTAATGGAAATAATGAGAATAAGTAATAATGTAATTGTGATAAGGAAATTAAATGACAAAAGTAATGGTAATAATGGTAATACTCGATTGATGTAATGGTTATCACAAGAATAAGTACGGAGCCCCTTAGTCTCAATAATTCGACTGCAAGCACAGACCCATTATCATACTGACTTTTTACAGATGTCTGTCCTTTACGTCTCAAGTAGTTACGATCAAAACTGTGAAAATCGACCCGATTTAAACTCTGTTAATTATCGATAAACGTGAGTCATGTAAACTTTAAGCGCCGAAATCGAAATTTGTTGACATGGGTGGAGGTTTAAAAGAGTTTTGCATAAAAAACGAAACCGTTATTTATAAAGGATTACATATATTGATTCTACTTGAATGTGGCTTTTCAGGTATGTAAATTTTTTAAAGATACATATGGTTTAAGATGCTTTCTGGAGCCGCCAAAGTTGCGATTCAAATTCCGATCGGCGGCATATAGAAATAGAAGAAAAATGTTCCGCATTGATTTGAATAGTAACTGGGTTGTGCGCGAAGGACGATCATCACATATATAGAAAAGTCATTGTCGCGCACAAATAGTTGTGCTAGGAGCCCCTAAGGTGACATTTAGCATACTTTTTTAAGGATATTATTTCGTTTAATAATTTGTTTAAACGAAATAATATCCTTAAAAAAGTATGGAAAATGAAAAAAGTACGCATAAAACGAGAAGCTACATAAAAAACCAGAAGAAGTTTATAATACAAATAATTTCATAAACAAAAATATTTTGGGTTACCGCCTTGGCATTGGCATCTTCAGCAGCAAAACCTATTCGCTTGTCGAGGTTTCAACCGCACACTTGGTCCTTATATGAACAAATCATGTACAAGTTAACTTGGTGAATCGAGTTCCACCTCACCCACATACATGACAATGATGCATGGAACATCGTGTTTACACGCAAAAAGTACGAAGCTAATGACATAATCGAACTGTCAACAAAATTGACCGATAGCAAGATTTATTTCAACATAAAATATAAAAACTTGTCATATTAAATTAAAAGAAAACCAATGTATGAATTAATACAGTCATGTCAATTAACAGCATAATGTCAAGTCAAAATCGACTCTTATTTCCATTGTAGTCAAAAGGTTCTTGACGACTTTATGAAACCAGAGCGTCCGGAATAGATTAAGCAACAACAAGATGGCCAGACTAAAAAAACTGAGCTGGAGGTTATAAACCTGAGTTTGGAAACCAGTCGCCATTTCAGCCAATCAGATGCTTGAGATTTGAGACTGGTTTCCATGCTCAGTTTTATAACCTTGGGCACAGATCAAGCTTAAACTCTATTTCATGATTTTCAAGCATTCATTATTTTACCGATATAGGATTTCGTGTGTTGGACAAACAAGACGCCGTTTGAAACAAAAAAGATTTGGACAACATTGTTTGAAGATACGAAATAAAACCAATATCATAACAAGGCATTTAAAATCAGGACCATTCTAATTTCAGTAAAACCAAAACAAAATCACTTGTTCGTATTTCTTTTTATGTAAAATCGGTTCTCAATCAAACTTAGCCTGCAATATTTTGTAGTGTTAAGTGGCTTTTCCATCTTCTTATGCTAGATTTACACAGTGTTGCATTTGGCATCACGCCACATATAACATGTATTGTGGTCACAAGATCCATTAAAAATCAAAAAGGCGATGGCAATATTACAGAATAGAACTTTGGGATTTATTATTTCCGTTTGGTTATTCCACTCATACATGCAAAAATCTTTAACAGTAATATTTATGTGCATCTATAAATCTATGTTAAAAACCCCTGTTTGTTACATTTATATGTAACCATATTATATAGTTTATATAAATGCTTGTTTAATAATAATAATAATAATAATAATAATAATAATAATAATAATAATAATAATAATAATAATAATAATAATAATAATAATAATAATAATAATAATAATAATAATAATAATAATAATAATAATAATAAATAAAGAATAATAATTTAATAAACCTGCGTTCATGCAGGCCATTACGTATAAGTTAATAAATGGGCAAGCAGTGCCATTTGTCGATAATGGCACTGTCATATGAATAATGGCCCGAGGGCTTTAGCCCGAGGGACATTATTATATGGCAGGGCCATTATCGACAAGTGGCACTGCTTGTCCATTTATTTACCTATTTATTACATGTGTACGTTAATTTCCCTTCACTTCGCACTTGATTGGGCACTTTCATTGATACAATTACTACATCATGATATTAGTGACTACGTCATTTCAGTTTATATGTGACGTCATTTAACGAATGTTAACTATTTCATTTTATACCGTTTGTTTAGTTTGTTTTAACTCAAGGGAAAGGATAGGGATTCGCTAAACTTTGAATGCTAGAAGTGATAATCGTGGTATGAGTCTGTAAATGCAATGATTTGAGAGTGTTTCATTCTTATACCTCAGCTGCGAGCTTCTTTTACACCAGGCTTTTAGGCTAGCTTTGTGAATATTACGGTACGAATGAATGGAAAAGAAAAAGGAAAGAACTGATTTTTAATTGGAAAAAATTTACGGGTATGCATAATTTATTCTTAATTTAATGACGAAATGTGATTAAACCAATGATATCAATTGATAACAATTGAAAACTTAAAAATAAAATCGCAGGGCCATAATCGATAGGCTAATGGCCCTGCCTCTCATAAGTTAATGCCCTGCGACCTTGAATAACGCTTCCGGTCGTAACGTAAATTTGTTACTATTTATAGTAACACGTAATAAATATCCTTCTTGCATACCGGATCAGGTCATCCGGTGTTTTCACCCGTGTAGGAAATTCACGTCTTCAAGTATCTGACGTAATATATTCAAGTTAGTGACGTCATTTATAAAAAGGTTTGCGTTAACGTCAATATTTCAGCATAAGGAAAATAAGTTAGTTTGTATACTTACACAGAAATGTTATAAAAAATAAAAGGTATGCAAGAAAAAGTATCTTGCATGAGACATTCGGTAAAGATAGAAAAATCTGTCACCTCGGGTGAACGGTTTTGGCGGGAACTCGGCAGAGCCTCGTTCCCGCAAAACAGTTAACACTCGGTGACAGATTTTTCCATCTTCACCTCACACTCATGCATGATACTTATATTTCCGCGCCCGACCCTGTTTTCCGGACGGACGCCCGAAACGTATTTAAACGTGACAAAATTTTGACTTCTCAAAACCCGACCCTGTTTTACTGGAGGACGCCCGAAACGTATTTAAACGTATGCTTTTTTACGATTTTAAAACCCATAACGTAAATCAGCGTAAAATTTTTTAATGCCCGTTGATAAGCGTATGTTTGAATAAAGCATATACGCTTTTGTCCGTTACAGGTATTCTACCTTTTAATGAAATTCGGAATTTTCAACATGGTAAGAAACGCGATTAAAGAACTGTAAAACACATAATCTAACGTTACGGTCTTTCTTCTGTAAAAAAGGTGGAATATGCATATCAAAAATAGTGCGTTAAAATCCCGAATCTCAACGCTCTTTTACGTAATGGGAAAAACCAAACCGAAAAAATTCGGTTTATCGCTGGAAGACTGTAACGGAAAATTCCGTAAATCAATTAACCTAATTAACAGTCATTAATTTTTATGTCATTGCAAAAAATGTCATTTTTAAGTAAATACTTGGTAGATATAGGTATTTTCTAACATAATGAATAACTGTTTTGGAGCCACTTTTTTATTTTGACAATAAAAGATGAAGAAACAGCAACCCTGTAAGTAGATTTTTTTTCTTAAAATTTGACTTTTTAAAATCACTAATTTTCTTATCAGATTATCTAAGGCACATGTAATCAATTTCTTATTAAATGATATTTGAGAGAAAATATGCGATGCGTTCAAAGGACTAATAGTGTAAAAATACTGATCGATGATTCTGTGTTCTTCTAAATAGCAGCCAAAGTAAGGACTTTTTAATAAAAAGAAATAAAAATCGACGGGTTTCCGACGGAAAAAAATGGTCGGGTTTTGAAAAGCGATTTTTTTGATACGTATAAATAAGTTTCGGGCGTCCACCCTTAAAACAGGGTCGGGTTTTGAAAAGTAAAAATTTTGTCACGTTTAAATACGTTGTAGTGGTGTAAAGGATATCAATACACTTTTCTTTTTTAGCAAAACGCCAGACTCGGTAGATCACTCAACCGTTCATAAATGTCCAATTTCACTATAACTGACTTTCATTTCAGATTAAACGGGCTATCGGAAATAGGAAAACATAAAAATAAGAATAAAAACTGTTAGACATTAAAGTTTTGTTTTAAAATCATCAGTAAATTCAAAAGTTAAAAGTTCTCTATACATTCTCTCCAGCAACCAAATTCAAATGAGAGCGAGTTCCGGTTAAATTAATTATTTGCATTATTTATTTTTTATACTTAAGAAAACCCTAACATTGTTAACTGGCAAATTATCAATATTGGCAGCTTTTAACTTTTTATAATTTATAATATTATTTTAATTATTATTGTTGGAATTTTTCTCTTTCTTCAGTTTTTACACGAGAGCACACCCGAATTGTGTTTGCTGCGGTAACATTTGGCCTCAAAAGTACAAATGAAAGCCTCAGTAACCCTGACCTTCCACCTATTTTGTCTTTTAACCGTTTATGTCTACAGTAATATTAACTCATGGGAAGCGGGACTATATGATGAGCTTTGTTTATATACATTTATGGCTCTTAAGAGTGCCTGACGGGGCAAGTTGGAGGTTGATGAAAAGGTGCAAAATGCTAAGCGTATGTATTACTCTCTTGACTTTCAACAACCATTTTTTATTTACACAGAATGTTTTAATTTAATGCATGTTTATGTTCAACCTATTACGTGATTTATTTATGTAAGCAATGTTACGATAACGTGAGAAGGAAACGTTAAATAAAATTCAATTTTGCAACTGATTAAATAAAATCCTGTTAAATTATACGTGTGCAAACAATCTCCAAATGTATTTACTTTTATCTTTGGTGAAATTCTGCTTATTCTGGACTACATTTCTTCTTCGTTTGTTTATTGTCTTTGGTCAGAAACAATACAAATATATCTCCAAGTTGGCTAATGGCTTAGGTTTAAAAGTAAACATTGAAATACACAATTACAGCCCAAAAGAAAATCACAGAAATTAAAAAGGAAAAAAGATAGCCTAAAAATTGGTGGGGAACATATTAAAAAAAAAAGGTAAACTACCCTAAAGCAACAGTCAGCGGCTATAGAAAGAAGTCCATTGGGTAGGGAAGAGGAGCGTGTTAAATTGCACGCAATCCCAACCTCTCGCTTATTTCACTCAAATGAGACATTCAAGAATTTACTGTAAACAAGAGCAAAACTATTCTTAACCGGAAACTGTTACCCTTACCAGAATTGTTGTTCCGTGGATTATTGTGATAGATACTGTTCACAAAAAAACACGGTTACTTTAATTGTTTGTTTTATTGTCATAAGTTACATCGATGGTTCATATAATAACACGGTTACATTTGTTTTATTGTCATTAATTACATCTCATCGTATAAAGTAAAGGAGTTTTTTAAATATTTAAACTGGCCTTGATCAATGTTTTATGACCACAAAGAAGTGTTGGAGACGAAACTTTTAACAAAATGTTTATCCTTACATTTGCGTGTGAATTAACGTCAAAGAATTCTTCAGCAAATAAAACAACTTGTCGTTTTGTTTCAGGATTAATTAATTTTGCATGAACACCGATCACATTAAGATCGGCTTCCATCTGATTCTTTTGAAGAGGCAAAAGTGATTTGCACATTGTTCAAACACTGACAGATTATCCTTTACATTTGTCTTATCATTTTATTGATATGATCTTTGCTGATTTCGGTTTATTTGAGGATATATCAAGCTGTCTAACGCAGTGCTTGTGAAGTGACATAAACGTTCAAGTTATAAAATCCTCTTCTTTATCCCTATCAAAATACATAAATCATTTAAAGTCTTAAAATGTTCTTCTCTGCTATCTGAAGTCTGTTTGACATGCTATTTTAATCGACGTTCAAACATTAATAAATGGTCATGATTTTTGTATTTAATTTCTGTAAAAATAACTGTAAAGAAGTAAATATCAGTAAATTATATTGAAAAATATATTAATTAGATTTATCAGCAGGCAACAAAAATATGAGTTCCAAAACAATTTTCGTTTTATTAAATATTTGAACTCTCCCAAATAATAATTTTCTGTTTAAAGAAGTCTTTCGAAAATATTTCAGTAATTTTGTTTATCAGTTTCCGGTGTAGCATGATGATGGTCATGTCAATAACAGCTAACCACCGCGATATATTTTTTGTGTTGTCCCAGCTAGCTTAGTCGGTAATGTGCTTGCAGGCATCTGGCTGTCGGCGTAAGGTTTCTAATCCCAGTGTAGGTGCATATATCATTTATCATTAAAAACTTACCCACGACAAGTGAAAACTGCATTTTGATACAGCAAGCATTGATATGCAACAGTGGCCTCAACAAGTGAACACTGCAAGATTGTCGAGCAAACGATGATATGCCGCAGTGGCCTCAACAAGTGAACACTGCAAGATTGTCGAGCAAACGTTGATATGCCACAGTGGCCTCAACAAGTGAACACTGCAAGATTGTCGAGCAAACGTTGATATGCCACATTGGCCTCAACAAGTGAACACTGCAAGATGGTCGAGCAAACGTTGATATGCCACAGTGGCCTCAACAAGTGAACACTGCAAGATGGTCGAGCAAACGTTGATATGCCACAGTGGCCTCAACAAGTGAACACTGCAAGATGGTCGAGCAAACGTTGATATGCCGCAGTGGCCTCAACAAGTGAACACTGCAAGATGGTCGAGCAAACGTTGATATGCCACAGTGGCCTCAACAAGTGAACACTGCAAGATTGTCGAGCAAACGTTGATATGCCACAGTGGCCTCAACAAGTGAACACTGCAAGATTGTCGAGCAAACGTTGATATGCCACAGTGGCCTCAACAAGTGAACACTGCAAGATGGTCGAGCAAACGTTGATATGCCACAGTGGCCTCAACAAGTGAACACTGCAAGATGGTCGAGCAAGCCACAGTGGCCTCAACAAGTGAACACTGCAAGATTGTCGAGCAAACGTTGATATGCCACAGTGGCCTCAACAAGTGAACACTGCAAGATGGTCGAGCAAATGTTGATATGCCACAGTGGCCTCAACAAGTGAACACTGCAAGATGGTCGAGCAAACGTTGATATGCCACAGTGGCCTCAACACTGCCGCAGTGTCCTCAACAAGTGAACACTGCAAGATGGTCGAGCAAACGTTGATATGCCACAGTGGCCTCAACAAGTGAACACTGTAAGATGGTCGAGCAAACGTTGATATGCCGCAGTTGCCTCAATGGCCTCAACAAGTGAACACTGCAAGATGGTCGAGCAAACGTTGATATGCCGCAGTGGCCTCAACAAGTGAACACTGCAAGATGGTCGAGCAAACGTTGATATGCCACAGTGGCCTCAACAAGTGAACACTGCAAGATGGTCGAGCAAACGTTGATATGCCACAGTGGCCTCAACAAGTGAACACTGCAAGATGGTCGAGCAAACGTTGATATGCCACAGTGGCCTCAACAAGTGAACACTGCAAGATGGTCGAGCAAACGTTGATATGCCACAGTGGCCTCAACAAGTGAACACTGCAAGATGGTCGAGCAAACGTTGATATGCCACAGTGGCCTCAACAAGTGAACACTGCAAGATGGTCGAGCAAACGTTGATATGCCACAGTGGCCTCAACAAGTGAACACTGCAAGATGGTCGAGCAAACATTGATATGCCGCAGTGGCCTTTTCGAGAAAACATACATGATGGATGAGCAACAAGAATTATTTTCAATTAAGATCTTTTTACAAGGTTCCCTATCTGAAATACTGCATTGATCCACTTAACTCAAAGGTTTTGGACGGATGTATTGTAGCTTAATTGCGCAGGTGTCCACAAGTAAATCAAAATGTTAATCAGGCACTTGACAGTCTTATGTCACTAACATCTATACAATATTGTAAACATCGTACTATGAAGTTTGTTAGTACTCAATCTTGTGGTCATCTCCCGTCTCTTGCATTATTCTTTCAAATCGTCCGTGTGGTCCATTACATGTCTAAAGAGAGGTCTTCTTTGCCTGAAGGCTATATTCACAGCGACTTAATCCGTATTTATACAATATTTCACATCCCTCGAACAATTAGCGTTCAGCGTGAAAATAACCTGTAAGTCCACGGGCATTTGACCAAAGCCTCCACTTCGGGTATTAGCTAGACAAAAGAAACAGCTGCAACATAAATATGAACTATGACAATGCTAACAGAGACAAGCCAAGAGCCAAAAGTTCAATAGACGGCTACATTTTAATACTTCTAATGGTAACTTAAGAACCTATTATAAAATATGTTTGAAACTGTTTAAAAATTGTAATAAAATTGATATAAATAAAATTCAAACAAACGATTGTAACATTCCGGTAGTATTTTGATGTCGTTGCAAGAGCTGTGTAAGTTTCGTCTATGTATGGCATAATACTGTAACCCGGCTATGGTCGAGTTAGTATCGCACTTGTACAATCTCGCCATAGAGCTAGCTTTTATAGCGACGTGGTAAAGCGGCGGCCTAGCATGCGAGGGTTCTCGGTGCAATCCTTGGTTCAGGCATGGATGTTTTAGAACCCTTGTTATAATACATTATTCATAAACATAAATGCTGATATCTGTCGTTCGATCTGACACAGCTTCAATAACTTTCTCCACATTTACTACTGTTTGTCGTTTAGCTTACTTTTATTCAAGACGAATGTGTTCATATTGTTAAGGATATTTGAAACCACACATGAAAAGGCAGACAAACTGAAGGACTAATTAGGCCTAAACGACGGGAACGCTCAAAGAAAGTCAAGATCCATAAAGGATTTAGCAATCAAACAGTTTTATACCTGACTCATTTCAGACGAGAAAGTTAATTTGGAAATGTGATACTACTGCTGGAAGAACTGTTAGCATTATTTTTCTGTGAAATATTTCATTCTAGCCCTGATAGCATCTTGGTGAAAGATCAACGTTTAAGGCATTTCTAAAGTGCTAATTAATGATATGTGATACCTGCAAAATCAGTGTGCTTGGAGCCCCGGGCCAAACTTCATTTTTAATTATGAACACGGATATCAACTACATAAATAGATAGTCAGAACTATTCACAACAGTTAATGATATTTATTAAAGCAGAATTTTGTCAAGCTAAAACATCCTTACTATGAGCAGGTTGTTGTGTGTTGGTTTTTTTTTTAAGAAAAAGATCTTATTCAGTCAAAATATCACAGTAATTGTAAGCAAAGTACGTGTTATATTGGAGTTGTAAAAATACCATTCCAGTAAAAAATAACACACGAACTTTTATATGTTTAAAAATTATTTAGAAAACTCCCTTATGCACCTACTAAAGTACTATGACGCCAAATATTTTATCAAAACAATGCATGTACTAAAATATTTCGTCTGAAATTGCATGTATCTGCTAGGTTCGTCGCATCGTTCAATGCATACTAATATAATTGTTCAAAACAACAATCTTGCACTGCAAATCTCATCTAATACTTTGTTTTTGTCAAGGACGGGTTATCTCATTTTCATTAGATTGTAAGTTGCCACATTTTTGTTAAAATGACAAATTAATGAAAATGCTTACCGGTTCATTCATGAAGATTTTGGAACCCTGATTCACGACAAGACATGCTTTTACAATTTGTGAATATAATGTATTTTGGCAATCAGTATCAAATTCATTTATATGTGTTTTGAGAACATGTTTGAGAAAAGATCATATGCACTGAGTAAGCATTCAATTGCTAAATTATTACTTTATATAAACAAAGCTAGAATTACAATATGTCGTTACAGGATAACCGGGTAACTATGTATATTTCTTCTTTGAACTAGGAATTCTTATCATTCTTTAACACGCAAACCTCTTACACGGTGAATTAAACGTACCTTATTTTTCGGAGTGCAGATCGATATATTTTTTAGTTGAACACATAGAAAATGCTCACCGGTTCATTCCGCCCACTCAGGTTCGCCCAAATTTAGTACAAAAAATGACAACTTATAATAAAAGTTTATGAATAATAAAAAAGCAACACTTCCTTCAGTAATTGTTTTATAATATCAAATACATCAAAGAAAGTTGGTTTCAGTTATTTTGGGAAAGTTGGTTCCAGTAAATTTTGAAAGTCATATATTGCAAACGGTATAATATCAGAATGTCCGATATCTCATGAAGATAATTGTGTAAACAAGCATTGTGCGCTATGTAACCCCTCGGGTTCTCACTTTCGATAATTGTTTGTGGCGTCCATTTGAAACCGACTATTTTATAACCATGCTCTTTTCTCTTCTTTCTGGCTGTGTGGGGAGGACGTATCTGCTGGATGTGGCCATTCCTGATATGCAAATTTCGCCTATGGATGTACGATAAATGAACACACGCTCATGAAACAATGATGAACATTAAATTTTCAATTTCACCCCTTTCAGCTTTTTAGGTTTTTATTTATTTTTTTACTTCGTTAATAAATCAACGTGTTACATACATATTGTGCTTTTTCCGATTAAAAAATGCTTGTGCTATTTTCTTTTCCCAATTATGATGGATAGTTAGAAAAAAAAGCTGAAATGACTGACCTCACCTTAAATCTAAAAGGTAAGCTTTGATTATGTAAACATACAGATGTTTATAAAGCGTTCCAATTAGTTCTGTTAGCATCTAACTTTGAAGCAGACGTAAGCCAGTTCAAGTCAACCGCATAATCTGACCACTTTGCCCTAAACAGTTACAATTAAAATCATCATTGACCGAGAACGATCTCTAATCTTCTGAAGTCGTAATAATATAAACTCTACATCATATCTCTAATCCTTTTGTGAAACTATTTTGGATGAGCATGAAAACATATTTGTATTGTCATTAGAGTTGACGATAGACAGCAAGAACGCCCAGTGGTAAGTTATGGCTAAGTAAATAAGTAGCCAGAAAGAAGTTCATCATGGCGGGACACTAGGTCTTGTGACTTTGATCCCGGTAATTATCCACAAGTATCTGCTGAGATAAACATTACAAGAGCGGTCAAACTTTTGATGTAGAATTTCAGTTGTCATTAATTAAGGCAAATCTTCAGTCTTGTGGGGCCAGGTACGTGGTCAGCCGGATTGCTGAATTCCAGACATAATTTGGGTTTAACTTGTTCATATACTATAGATACGCTTAGTGTTTGTATGATTGCAAAATCACATTTGTGATGTGCATTCTGATTTGCCGAAATATGCAATAAAATAATATAATATAAACCTGCCACAATTCAATTTTGAATATAACATAATTGCTATAATACGATCACATTAAAAGGTCTACGAACTCCATCATTAAGGAAAGTTCTGTGCATCACTCGATGATAAAATTTAGTTGATTCCACGAACATGATGCGCTAAATTCCATTACCGTTTAAAACCAGATCTGTTTAATAGAGCACAGACTATTTTCTTACTTCCTGTAAGGTAAAATATATACATCAGGAAAAGCAACGCTCAGGAAAATATGCATCATACCCAAATAGACACGAAAAAGCAGCAAGAAAGGAGATAAAATGCTTATAAAATGAACTTAAAAAAATTGACGAGACAACAATAACCAAATAAAGAACGTCTTGGAGCGGTCTATTCAAACGAGGTTCTATGGTGTACCTATTCCATACTTGTCCCGCCAGCTTTTTTCATTAACAAACACTAAGAATTGCCTTGGAGAGTTATCTCCAACCTTCCACAAAACGCTCGTTATTAGTAATCCAAAAAACGACCATCAAGATGCCAAAAAAGTCTGGTTAAAACAAACACATACATTAATTTGTTTATCGCGCACGGAACAGAAGTACTAAAGCAAATTATTCTAACATTGCTTCAATTGTTAAAATTATTAAGTTTTGTTAGTAACAATTTTCCATTACCGTCACTATTTTTTAAAACCAAGAATTGGAAGGCAAATTCATTTACATTTCTAGTTAAAACGATATTATATCGATTCAAATATTTTTTTATTAAATACCTTTTACTAAGATAATTTGTACACAAGTGAAATACGCATACAGGTATAAGGAATAGTCACATAAGACGATGAAGCCTCCCAGAACAGTCAATTAGCAGAGAGGAAAAGACAGCATGGGTTAATAAAATTATTAATTTTAAAAAAGACACCAAACACAATTGACTTGAATGAGAACCTTAGGGGTGCCTTCCTTCTTGGAACACTCAGTGGGAAATAATTTTGCCACTGGGTGTTTAAATCAAGTTCTAGGGTGCAACAAACTTACACTTGCCCAAACAAGTTCTTATTTGAACCAACAAGTACAAGTTGTCTTGGTGAATTAGCTTCATCACACCCATCAACTCTACAATGCTGTTCACAAAAAGTAGGCAGACGTAAAAAACATAAGCAGCTAATTTTTTTCATTTTACTTAATGACCTTACTGAGACCAGAACACCTGATGTCAAATAAACAAGAACACAAGGAATAAAGGAAACAGATCGAGCTGCTAGTTTCTTTAACAATATTTCCCTTGAATACTTCATAAGCTCCATGCAAACACAAAGGTAAGGAAGGCGATCAAATGTAGATGAATCAATCATCAAGCTGGTAGCACTTAAATTTGAAAATACATATAGTTTTTAAGACTTATGTGGAGAAATTAAAATTGTCTTGAATTTGTAAATCTCAATAAAACACTGGTTGAGAAATACCTTGTTGCTAAAGTGTTATTTAACTGCAGCTGCATTTTTAATATGTAATAAATCTGGGCATCGGCGATAAAACTTGCAAAACATTTGGTGGGGGGGGGGGGTTAATTTGCGGTACGGATATTCATGTTTTAAATGTTTTGTTATGAGAAGTAAACGTTTATGAATCTTTAAAATTGGTTTAAGCTTTAGAAAAACTAACAAGATTTTAAATCCCATAAGATGTTCAACGTGGGACATCACCATTTAAAAAAGAAAAATATTTAAAATTATACCCGATGGGTCACTGCCTTGTATATGGTATGTGGCAAAACAATTCCCTACTGGGGGTTTAAACTAGATTCTATGGTGCAACAATCCCACACTGGCCCGAGCAGGTTCTCACAAGAAGAAACACGTACAGGTTGTCTTGGTTTACTAGCTCCAACCCACCCTTCAACTCGTCAATGTTGCATGCAAAAGCACACACATATATGAAACGTACGAAGTTAATAGCATTGTCAAGCAAAAAGGTGGGTACTAAATGACCTTACCGAGACCAGAGCCTCTGGAGTCAAATCAGTAACAACACGATGATAAGAATAAAAGAAAAAGATTGAGCTACTATGTTCTTTTACAATATTTCCCTATTAACCTCATAAATTCTTAAACACCTTCCATCGTCGTGCAAATTAAGAGGTTAGCATAACGATCAACTGCAGATGAGTTAACCAAGCAGAGCATGATAAAATATCGCGAAAAAAGCATTTTCAATTAGAATATCTATTATTTTAGTTATCAAGTGTAAAAGTCTATGCACGCTCAATCTACACACGAAAACATATATCAGCTCAATACTAGAAGTTAGTAAAATCATTTCTTTAACTGCCCATGAACAGGCTCAGGCAAACCGAGCCTGAAATATTTTCATATTAATTTTTGTCGTGTTCGGAGGCCTTCAAATTTCCCTTTCCATCTATTTTAACATCTACACAGGTGGGAAAATTTAATCTTGAAAATAAATGGCGATAATATGTTTAATGTCAATTATGTTCTTAATTCATATTCAAATTTTTTTCAGAATTAAAGAGGACTTGGCGCGCTCTTGTTCAAAGGTAGATGCACTGCGTTCTTCTTAAAAGTTGCTTTCTGATTCTTCAACCGTTAGTAATGAAAGACGATGTCCGATTTTACAAAGTTATGAATTTTACTTGTTCACCGTTTGCATGACACAGTCGAAATTGGCAAACTCAGTCGTTTAACTGACAAGAACATCAGGGCTAAAGGTTATAAATCTGAGATTGGAAACCAGTCTCAAATCTCAAGCATTTGATTGGCTGAAATGGCGACCAGTCGTCATTTCAGCCAATCAGATACTTGAGATTTGAGACTGGTTTCCATGCTCAGTTTTATAATCTAGGGCAATGTCAGTTGATTCACAGGTAAAATTTAGCGTAAGAAAGTCTCTCACTTGCCAATAGATTACGCATTTCACATTTTCTTGAAACAAAAAACCATAAAATGAGCTATAATAAGCAAACGGTGCTCATTTAAAATTCATAATATGTGAAATCGGATACTACCGCAGTTGTCTTTAAAAACATCAACAGTAACAGTTGATCTACACATGGCCAGAAAAAAATTAACTGGAAGAAAGGTTTTGGAACAATTTTATTAGTAATGCTATTGAAAATAGTTAAAAGTAGCCACATTACAGACAGAATTGTTAGTGAAGATCCTTTACATTTTTGTGGTTAATAATATTTTATACCCCGAGGAACCAAAGCGATAAAGTGTTTGTGAGATTACCTAAGTCTGTTCATATCTTTTTTAAGTTTGTAACCAATGATCATCCTAAACATGTTTTGTATCACTAGCAGCAATAAAGCTACATAAGCCAAAAACAAAGCAAAAAAAAATATTGTTGTCTTTTTTCTGGTTATTCTCTGTTGATAATTCATTGCAAGATCTTAATATTTAGTTTAAATATTAGTTTTAGACTTCGAATAATAAAGTGAAAGTTTTAAGGAGGTAACATGGCGGACTCTTATTTCGTTGGCTCAGCTTGTGGAGTCCAATGTAATAAATAATGCACTCGAAATCCGAACTGAGTTGCTGTGTTTTCTAAATGCGACAATTTAATTATACTTAGCCATTCAAATTCGGAAATGTTAGTGGCCTTCTTCTCTGTGGTGGGAGCACCTATGCGGATGTAATATACCAGTAACTTTTTACCGTTAGATTACATGCATGAAGAAGTTAAGCCATAGTTGCCTATTTAAGGGCTTACCACAACCATTTATGTTCATCGATAAAAAGAAAATTATCAAAATCTCAATAACGGCAAAATGCCATTTAATGAAACTTTGCACAAATGAATGTTACTAATGAATCTTTATTTTGCTTACAGTAAAACACGTTAGAAAAGTAAAGGAAAAAGTTAGACTTAAAAATTACTTCAAATTCTATTTACATAAATTCACAAAAACTAAGCAATACAAAACATCATTTTTAATTCCCGCGTGAGTGTAATGATACTGACAAGAAAATGTTGTGTACTTTGTAAAGAACTTTCAACTACTGAAAGTGAAATCAATAATTGTCATCCGTTTACGCGACCAGGAAGCGACCAGGAAATTGAAGGTCAAGCACATTTTTACTTCTATCTCATAAAGTTTATGTAAGGCACCAGGACACAAGTCAGTGTTGTCAGTATCATATTACTCATGTGGGCATTTAAACTGATGTTTTGTGTTTTTAAGATTTTGTGAATTTATGTAAATAGAAGTTAAGGGAATTTTTAGATCTCGCTATTTTTCTTTACTGTTCGAACGTGTCTTACCATATGCAAAATAAAGATACTTGAGTAATACTCATTTGTGCAAAGTTTCATTGAAGGCATTTTGCCGTTATTGAGATTTTGATAATTTTCTTTTTATCGATGAACGTGGTTGGGAGGAGTGTGGTAAGCCCTTAAATGCTAAATGTATCTTACTGTACCAAGGGAGACAACAGCGTAATTTTACTACATTCGTTGATCATAACTTAATTTTCCCTTCACTTAGATAATTATAACCGGTGCTGGAACAAGTTATCTTGTTGCCTCTGCACCCCCCCCCCCCCCACCCTACCTCACTTCCCGCACTTTCACATTCGAGTAGTGATGTGTTAATTTGACCTTAAAAACTCATTCAAACGATACTTATGTTGGTCAATAATACTGCTTAACATTTTTGAAATGGACGGTTTGAATACCCCAACAAGTACACACTGTGAACATAAGTTCTGTTTTATTTTTCCTTTTTCCCCCGTCTGCTGTTATATCAGGATTTATATTCTCAGCACCGTATTGTGTTAGTTACGATCTTTTTTCGCTTGTTTGTGACAAAACCATTCGATTATCTGGGACCCACGCAGCCGTTCATAGTGTAAAATAAATATGAAAATACATAATAAAGGGTTTCTATGATCACCGTCACACCATCGTTAGGAATAGTTTCAAATTCTTATTGTTAGTTTATGTTATATATTGAGATGCGATCAGGCAGGGGCTGGTCGGCAGAAATAAGCATATTAATGACTCTCCAAATAAACAGTCAATCACTGCCTACTTCTCTTTATTTACGGAAGGTTACTTGTTAAAATTTTAATTGCAATCTTAAACAATGATGTTATTTATCTTATTTTCAATTAGGTCTTCTCAAAATCTTCAAACAAACTACAGCATCGTATTAACGACAGCCACATTTTTATTTCCTTTTGCTCATTTTAATATACGAAATATACATACAAGCATCTGCGACAATCAAATGACAGACACATTTGTTCTATACAATGTCATACAAATAGCATATTTAAGAAAAAAATATAATGTTTACTCATTATATTATAGAAACAATCGCAGTGCCGAATGCGACACCAGTTTTTTGGAGTTCGATTAAAACGAAAAAGGGGAGAAATTTCTCACAGGTACACAACATTTCAAGCAGATACGCAAGTTTCTAAAAACCTATGATATTAGTTGAGATAACAAAAGGCCGAGAACGTATCATCTTGGCCAAAAACCTGTTTTTAAAGAAAACATAGGTTTCCATAATAATTGTGCATTTCTAATTTGATGTGTTGTCCATTTCATGCTTAAATATTATACAATTATTTACTTATTAGCTGGGAAATATGCTGTGATATTGACCTAAAAAATCGTTATTGACCGAGGCGATAGCCGAGGTCAATAACGATTTTTGCGGTCAATATCAACGGCATATTTCCCAGCTAATAAGTAAATAACTGTTTTATTACATGAACTATAAATAGTTATGTTTTAGAAATCTTCAATTAAGACTAATTTCAAGTGGACTCCGTGCGGCTTATCAAGCTAATTTGAACGATAAATGGCGCGAAATATAACGTCAACGGTAACGCGACGTAAATGACGTCATTAAAATAACTATTATTACATGAACTATAAATAATATAAAAGATGGAAACTTTTGCATTCTATTTATAGACAGGTCAATATCAGCGAAAGCGGGTCAATATCTAGATTTATTCTACATCTAATAAATTCATCCAATTAGCGTCTTTTAATTGTACCACGTGACCGTCCAATATTTTCCCGTATTGGATCCAAAAAAGTCCGTATTTTTTTCATATTGGATGATTAAGTGCAAATGCACTTTACCATTGTTTTACAACGATAAAAGCCGTTGACCGTAAAAATGATCCGAATGAAAACAACTTGTCAAGTAAGAGAAATGTAGAACTTAATAAAATATTGAACCGTACAATATAGAATATATATGGAATAGTCTTTAAACGCTTGAAAAGTCATGCTTCATTTATTTAGATGTAGAATAAAAAGGTTATAAGACGTTTTACTGTACAATACGGGATATATTTGGACTCGTACACAGCTTGAAAAGTCATATTGGACTCGCCTTACGGCTCATCCAATATGACTTTTCAAGCTGTGTACTCGTCCAAATATATTCCCGTATTGTACAGTAAAACGTCTAATAACCTATAATTATTGACTCGGTTATTTTGGGGGTGTGACCAATCGCGTTGCGTCTATTTATAGTTCATGTAATAATTAACAAATAAAACATGGCATTGAGGGCAATATGCAAGTTTACGGACTGGTTGGTCAGACTGAGGAAGGTATATGGCCCGAAGCGCAGCTGAGGGCCATATACCTTCCGAGGTCTGACCAACCAGTCCGTAAACTTGCATATTGCCCTCAATGCCATGTTTTATTTGTTATATTATACCGAATCTAAATTCTTTCATATCTTTTGTTGCTGTCATTTTTACTATAATTTGCTTTTAAATAATAATTTGATTTGTTCAGTGTGTAAAAAATCCCATACAGATTTTTTATTATTTACAAGCCATCAGGCATATAAAGCACGCCTTTTACTATTCCATTTTTGTTAATCAAATTAAATATTACTAGGCAACAGACCCGCACTTTATAAGATAATTATTCTTATATTAGATTCTGAAGCAATCAAAAACGGTCAATATAAGAATTATGGACCGGATAGCCGGTCAATATGCGATTTATGGACTGGATGACGTCATATTAAATACAGAAGGGCTTATGCAAATGAGGTATAATATTCTTCATTATCTACTAGCAGGACTATCCAAAACTATTATCCGTACGGCATTACAAATTTTACCACAGAAACAGCTTTGGTTCTGCTTAGAACAATCGTAAAAAGGGGTCATTGTATTTGAAGTCTTCAAAAATGTATCTACAATCAAAATTAAGAGAGAGTGAGCAAATCCATCGTGTATGGTTATCGACAATTACCCAGTCCCTCAAGCACCGCATCCACATACATATAACCAACGAGATACTGTGCAGAACTTGTTAAGTGAACACATGTTTAACTGAGACTGCATAATGCCTGAGAAGAGAACAAAATTATCATTTAATGACCAGCTTTGCATTGAGCACTGTTTTCACCATTCTCCTAAGATGGCTTAGCTGGTGTGACGTCATTTCCTGCCACATACTGAACAGTCTTCCATTGGCTGCCAGTTCCTGTAGACTGTCGTTTGTTTTAATCATTCTAATTGTGGAGTTATAAATGCTGTGAGCCGTTAGATTCTTCGAGCCTTCGTCGTTTGTTATAACGACGACTGTGTGAGCTGAAATAAAAAAGTGAAATAAGTATATCACGAATGGACACATCCAGAAGGGGGGGGGGGGGGGGGGGGGGGTTAAACCTGATTTTAATGTGCACGAACCTCGATAGTTTCTCATATGAACAAAACAGTACAAGGTTTCAAATAAAAAATTATTCTAAAAATATTAACAAGTTTGTAATTTTAGCTCAGGCGAGTTTCTGAGATCGAGATTGGTTTAGTGTTGCCCATCCACAACCTTTTTCGGTTCATGGGATGGATTCAACCTTAATCTTAATATTTAACTCATAATTCTGACTATGAGTTCCGTGTGGTCAAAAACTAGGTAAATGTGTCAAATCAAAGAAGATACTTGTAAATAAATTAAATTCATATTTAATTTTAAAACATCAACACATTTTAAAGAACATTTCTCTTAATAACCGATCGGCTGAATCCAAAACTTCATCGATTAAAAACTACTCCACCTTCTCAAACAAAGACAAACTTAACGCAACAGAGGCCTTTTTTCAATCTCATTTTTATCAAATTTACTCAGAATGTAAGTTGCGTTTCTGAAACTTGTATGATCCGAACAAAATAGTGATAAGTTTAAATAAAAGAAAACTTTTTTATCTACACTATAGGGGTCACTGATTCGACCGATTTTCTCGGACCTTACTCAAATTGTTTGTCTTGAAGTGAAATCCAGTGATTCCGAGATGATCTGGTAAACTCCTCAAAGACCGCATTTTTCATAGGCTTATCATTATACTTGCTCAACACTTTTTTTCTTCTTGTTGGCAAATAACCATTTTGAATCAGAAACAAATGTTTATACAATATCATTCACCTAAAAACTCAAACAAACAAACTAGGAACGCATAGTGAAACATTGGAGATTATCTTCAATTATTCGTTTATAATTATTTAAACCAATAAACTCTAATTTAACGCGACAAAAACAATCAAAGCATAGATAACTCAAAGGACATAAAGATTATAGACACACTAGTGGCCTAAATCATAAAACTAAAACTAGAACCCAGTTTAAAAACTCAAGCATCTGATTGGCTGATATGGAGACTGTTGTACTAGATGACACTAAAATTGTCTAGCACAATAGTGGCCACATTTGATCGTCAACAAAATACTAACTAGACTGTGTTCTCAGGACACTGATGCCCCGACTGCTGCAACAACATTTGTAACAAAATTGTGTATCAGGTATTAACAACATGTGGTAGGTGATCATCACAAGTAAAGGAGGAGTAAGTGCCACAAAATTTGATGACTACCATAGACAAAGAGCCATAACTCTGGTGAAAATTGTTGTAAGACAATGTCCTTTACAACAATTTAAAATCATGTCTAATCATTGGTGAAAGTTTGAAAGAAATCAGCCAAATAGAAAATGTGGTGTTGATGCCACAAAACTTCAGAAGTGAAATTCACAAGGGGCCCTAAATCTGGTAAAAATAGCCGCAAGAAAAAATCATTTCTTTTTTACCATCTACACATCCAGCTTGATTATTATTTGTGCATGTTTGAAAGAAATCAAAAATTGTGGCTCTATTTGTTTAATTAATCGAGATGTTTACCTCCAAAGGACTTCGTAAACTTCACTGTTGTGATAACAAGATCTCTCTCGCATCCGTTGATGTAGAGTCCTCTCGATTCGAGGTCCACCATGATGACGTAAAGTTTGACATGCGGCATGTTTCGGAGATCTTCGGAAGAGTAAACAGCATAAAACGGTTTCGTGGTGACCTTGACACCATCAAGATGGCGAAGCATTGATTCCGTAAGCTTTAGCGTGAGATTATCAGCGTTATCTCTTTGGAAACAAATTATACAGATCTCGTTCTTTAAGCCCGGGGTGTGTTTTGGTGTTCCAGGATTTGAGGATGTCTGTAGAACATAAATATGATACTCTTTTAGTACATTAAACAGTACACAATTTCTTGAGCACAATATTTTAATCGATGCCTTTATGTAATTTTCTGTGAAACGTACTTTTGTCAGATCGATACCAATTTTTTTTATTAAATCAATTGGATAGGAATGCAGTCATTTCGGAACAGGTCCATAGTCAAGCGAGACCGGGAGTAGATAAAACAATTCGTAGGAGCTAAAAACAAAACTATTTCTGAAAGCGAGATACTTTATTACATGTATATGAAACTATTACTATAATTTAAAGAGGGATTTTAATAATAAATAAATGTTACCTTTCTTTCGGCCTTGGGTTTCTCTAAGAGCTTGTTAAGGACAGGTTTCAGGTCTGCGACAGGTCTCATCCATTCCAACAGCCTCGGTCGACACCAGCAGAATAGCTGTAACATCAGAGCTAGCAACACAATCGCACCCACGGTCTCTGTAATTTAGTCACTCATGGATTATTTATTGCTAAATTTGATTTAATACGCCGATATTAGCGACTTCAACTCAAGTGACATTAGTTGATTATGGTGTGGTTAAAAGAGGAATTGATTTTTGTTTTGAACTGATGTATAAACTCTTTCGACAATTACCAGTCTTAGTTATGGTTCCCTTTCATTTTAAGGGACATAAATAAGAGAAACAGCTGTCACACCGGGATAGGACCAGCAAAGCCCATGCTACTCGAGGTAAAATTTTACTTAATCAAAAACAACATCATTATTAAAAGATATGCTTATATATGTGCATATTTCTATATAAAATGTTTCTAAGGTATATATTATCTTCATGAACAGTTATAAAATATATCAACATGTCTTTAGTTTCGGATTCACACAGTCATGTTTGATATTTAAAACCTTCTGTTATAACTTACCGTCAGAATGTACGCGTGCTGACAACAGTTTATATTTGGTTTCCAAGGCCGTAAACTCCATGGTGATATTGTTAAGTTTCTCCAGAAACATGGTCATCTTGCTATCCAGTGACCCGTAGATATCTGACTGGTCATTGATATCTCGGACAATCGTCTCTCGGGCAAATACTTGTTCTTTGAACGCCATTTCTAAAAGGTGAACGCGATTGGACAATTCATCAAGCTCCTGACTTCTAACACACTCGATGTTTGACTCGGAGTTTTCTTGACTGGTGTCCGGAGCATTGTGGGGCACTGTTGGTGAATGTGAGAGCGAGGAACCATCAATCGATGAAACAAGGCAAATAACCCATTTTACCGTCACTAAGGCACCAATAGCAGCAAATACAAACCTTAAATAAATCAAAGCTCATTGTAATTTCAGCTGACAGAAAACATGTTAATTATGCCAGACTTCCCATTACTGAGGAAATAAAAAAATTTCGTGTTGCTAGTCCGGTGACCTGTCCTCTTGGCAATTCTCATGCTGTCCGAACCCCAGTCACCGCTTTTTCGCTACGCAGATTATATTCTACCAGAAATTGAACGATTAAGTTTAACAACAACAAAAACAAACTACCAGAAACTGAACGATTAAGTTTAACAACAACAACAACAAATATTAAAATAAACATTAGTTATTTCTCAGAGTTCTTCCTACTTTAAACCGTAAATGGTTTGACAGCGACTTGTTAAAGCTTATAAAGATGCCAGGACAAACACCTTACTTTCCGGAATTAATAACGAGCTCAGCAGGATTAACGTACCTAAATACAGTTAAACCTGCCTCAGCAGCCCGCTGACTCAGCAACCACCTGTCTTTAAAGGCCAGTTTGAATATGTCCTAAACTGACGTTTTGTTCTAATTTTTACCTGTCTTAAACAGCCACCTGTGTTAAGCAGCCGCTTTTGCTTACTCCCTTGGGTGGCTGCTTTGACAGGTTTGACTGTATTTCCTAGAAATTGGGGCCAGTTCATCAAGATTAAATAGTATTTGGGTAAAATTTGAAGCTTTAGGCTATATTTGTAATTTCATATAATTTAAGTTCTTTTAATTCTTTTAATTTTGTTGTATAAAAAGTCCCATTGATATAAAATATGATAAAGGATAACAACCACGCATGTAAACTTACCCTGCAACTTTATACGGGTTCGGTAAATGCTCCATGTGTCCGTATTTAGTGATTCCATTTGACACAACGCCCTTAGCGCTCCCGGATGATGTGGGGCTTAGGTCCTTGATGAGACTGCACAACCAAGACTTCTTTAACGACAGCTTCATCTCCTCTGCCGATACTGCTGATTCTGTTGCTGTTGCTGAAGTTGTTCACGTTGAATCCTATCACTAGCAGATGTGCACAGATATAATTAATGCGTTATTCTATTTAGAAAAAAAACTTAAAACAGGCATGTTTGATTCTCCACTTTTCTTGATACATAGAAAATCCAGCATTAAGTGTCAGCTGACTTATGCCGCGATAACACTTGGAATAATTCCTACGAAATATTCATAGTTTTCTTAAATTGAAAGGTTCCATGCTAATTTAGTAATATCAACTAACCTGTGTCAACTCCATTAGAACTCCATACGAATGTGAAAATCACAGCGGGAATATTTGTAGATTAAACTCTGTTTACTGACACTCGATATCGTTAAGTTTTCAGAGAAAACATGCCTGCATGGACAAGTTCAATACATGGAACTTGTACAAAGAATCTCACTTGTATAGAATACAAATGACAACATTGGTAGCAGATCGATAGTTTGTGGCATCACCGAGAATATCCGATTCCACTCAATATACAGCATTTAGTTAAAACATCATAAAAACGTAGTTCCTGTAAAGGAAGAAAACAATATTGTTCCTACATTCGTTTCAGCCAAATCGAATCAAATTTCGAGGTTGTAACATTTTGAGATCGGAGGCACGTCTCAAGCTGTACTTTGTGCTTGGTGAGATGAAAATTTGATGTCGCAGCTAACTGTATCCTTGGTGAGGCTGAGTGCTGGAGCCTCGACTTTTTGGACTTGGTGCTTGGTGAGGTTAAGGAGGCTGGAGTTGCGACATTGTGCTTGGTGAGGCTAAATGCTTAGGTCCTGACTTGTGCTTGGTGAGGTTGAAGCTTGGAGTCGTGGCTTTGTAAATAGAAAGGTTGAAGATAAGCCGCGACTATGTGCTTGGTGAGACTGAAGGCTAGAGTTGCGGCTTTGTGCTTAGTGAGGCTGGAGAGGTTAGAGTCGAGACTTTGTACTTGGTGAGATCAATGAGGTTGAAGTCGAGGCTTCGTGCTTTGTACGGCCGAAGGCTGGAGTCGCGACTTAGTGCTTGGTGAGGATTAGAAGGCTGGAGTCGCGACTTGGTGCTTGGTGAGTTTGAGAGGACTGGACTCGCGATTTTGTGCTTGGTGAGGTTGATAAGTCTGGAGTCGTTACTTTGTGCTTGGTAAGTTTGAGAAGGCTGGAGTCGCGACTTTGTGCTTGGTGAGGTTGAGAAGGCTGGAATCGCGACTTTGTGCTTGGTGAGGTTGAGAAGGCTGGAGTCGCGACTTTGTGCTTGTGAGGTTGAGAAGGCTGGAGTCGCGACTTTGTGCTTGGTGAGGTTGAGAAGGCTGGAGTCGCGACTTTGTGCTTGGTGAGTTTGAGAGGGCTGGAGTCGCGACTTTGTGCTTGGTGAGGTTGAGAAGTCTGGAGTCGCGACTTTGTGCTTTTTAAGTTTGAGAAGGCTGGATTCGCGACTTTGTGCTTGGTGAGGTTGGGAAGGCTGGAATCGCGACTTTGTGCTTGTGAGGTTGAGAAGGCTGGAGTCGCGACTTTGCGCTTGTTGAGGTTGAGAAGGCTGGAGTCGCGACTTTGTGCTTGTTGAGGTTGAGAAGGCTGGAGTCGCGACTTTGTACTTGATGAGGTTGAGAAGGCTGGAGTCGCGACTTTGTGCTTGGTGAGGTTGAGAAGGCCGGAGTCGCGACCTTATACTTGATGAGGTTATAGGCTGTAGTCGCGGCTTTGTGCCTGGTGAGGTTGGAGTAGTTGGAGTATAGGCTTTGTGCTTGGTAAAATGTTAAGGTTGAAGTCGTTGGTGTCGCGGCTTAGGGTCTGTCTCGGTATTTTGATTTTGGTATAGTGTTAAAAGTTTAAGATTTTTTTCTTAGCGTACCGACTCACCTTGAATCGGCTACATTACGTATCATTCCAAGATATGTTTATTACCATTCATGTGCTTGATTCAGATCGCACATGGTCATTCGCCACCTCCACATGATGCTTATTCTGTGCAGGGTGGGGGATGGAGGGAGTGGAGGGGGCGGGAGAGGGCTGTATTGGCTTGTTACTTGCTGCAAACTAACTCTTCCTTTTAAGGATCCATGATAGAATGATATGGATTGAACACAATGATACCGATCATTGAACTGAATTTATCGTTATAATTTACCAAATAAAATTGTAGCTAGTATTCCTAGTCAACCTAGTCATCCTACCCTGCTGCGTGACAGATGATACTTATACTTTTCATCCTATCAGGGTTATTGATCTTTCCAAAGCATTATTAAATAGTTCAAAGAGATTGGATGCTATTGTTTTTTCCAGACTCTCACACTTGTGATATTTATTTATGATCTATTGCTCTTTCTACTTTATTGAAAACAGAATTATATTCGAATATTTACAGAGCGCCATGTCGAAATTCCTGCAAAATTCTCTAAATCCCAGTCATAGTCCTTCACCATTGTGTCTTCTTCCACTGACATATGACATTGCTTCACTGTTGAACCAAACAGAATTGAGACTAAAAACTAACTTATAAACACGGTAAAGGAACTTTAATGTCACATTAGCTTCAAATATGTGAAACGGAAGCCGAGTGTGCCATTGGTTAATAAGTATTGATGAGGAAACAAAGGGTAAAAAAGATTGAACTTGATATTGTGTTGATGTTGCAAGTGGATCAAGCCTTAATACGATAAATAAACCCAGCGAATTCGATTTTTTTGTAGAACTAATAATGGGTTTGAGCTTGGCTTTTAATTAAAGGTAGGTGCGTGAGGTCCTGTGCCCAAGATCATTAAACTTAATCTGGAGACCAGTCTTATATCTCACGCATCTGTTTGGCTGAAAAGTCGACCAGTCGCCATTTCAGCCAATCAGATGCTTGAGATTTGAGACTGGTATCCAATCTTCGTTTTTATCTTGGGCCCTAAAGTCAATATAACAGTAAGCAGCCAAACTCAAGCCTGAATTCTTAAGACTCCACTTGTCTAAGGATGTTAAGCAAATACACGAATGTAAATACATTGTGAAACACATGGTTTCCATGTTAATGGGGCATTTTGGAACTTCAAAAGGCGAACTGACTAGATAATTCACGTGGATAAAGCTTATTGAGAACTGACAAGTGAGGTAAGTCTACACCAGAAAACTGCGCGTAATCAGGCAAAGATTTGGACAATATAGCACTTTGATTTTCTTTCAAAGTTCTTTGGGGCAAAATACTCGAATATTATTGTCCGAGCAGTCGCCGTTTCAGCAAATCTGATGCTTGGGATTTGAGATGGTCTCCAGATTTAGTTTTATGATCTTGGGCACGAAGAATGCTGACCGATAGTCAAATAAATTTTTCGCCAAATCCGATTTCAAAATCAAGGCCACATAAACTGACCATGTTCCAGCTCCTTACAAACTTCTTTGACCTTTGCTCTAATCTCAGTTATATTATTTTGCACCCTTTGTGTCTAATGGCACTGTGCACCATGACAGTTCTTCACAGAAATGATTTTACTCTATGAACCAACCGTTCGTTAACGATGAGATGGTCAATGACCTTGTCCTATTTTGTCCTAAAATAAATAGGGGCTAGCTATATGTTGACATTTGCCAATTCCCATACCAATTGTTGTACGTATTTATAATTGTTATTGGTCATAAATCACACAAATTAACAAATGAAGTTGTATACAGACATTTTTCTAAATAATGTATAAAATAAGCCACATGCGACATTTGTTTTTCTTGATTATCATTTGGAAATATAATTTTCAACTCAGTATGACACGAAAAAAATGAAATTTAAAATTCATGGGTTTAAGTTCTTAAAATTTTTAATTTATATAAAGGAGCATAAAAATTTATCATTATAGAAACTAGAATCCTAAACTACATGAAAAGTCCTGAAAGTTTTTATCTTCCATGGCATTAAATCATATTGGATTCTGATACCATTATGAATTGGTTAGTCTACATCAAATCAAAATCTTGTGGCAGCGAGAAGTCTAATATTAGGAATTGTTTCATAGCAATGAAATTGATTGATCTTGAATGCATTTTACCAGCATCTTCTACAAAACACTGGATACTGTATATACACAGTAGCTGCCCAGACAAAGCACTGTTCCATGTGCTGGCTTACAGAAACTTTATTGCAAAGACTGATGTGCCCATCACAACAGCAACATCTTTTTCAGCCTGCCCGTCTCTATGATCTGAGAATCTGGTAGAATGTGATATAAAACAATCACTCAGATTACTTAAGCAAGACTGGTTTAACCCTCACTCCCCAAAAACAAGACAAGAATATTGAATAAATTACAGTTTATTTTGCAAGTCTTTAACTGTTTACAATTGCTATATACAATTGCACATACTATCATTTAAGCTACTTGTGTACAGAAATTTTGATCTACATACAAGCATTCTGTTTCATACAGTATGAATAAATGTCAATCTTTTTAACTTACAGCATGCACTACAAAACTAACAAATGGTTTACACTGTCTTGTTTGCCTGCAAGAAGTTTTACCCATTCAACCTGTGAATAGGACAATCCAAATATGCCAGCATGCATTCACAAGTTGCCATTTTATTCCATGAACAGTTTTATTATGATGCGACTTTTAGACAAATCCACTATTATAATTAATAGTAACATGCTATGACACCTTGTTAATTATCAGTTTTACTTGATCATTATGTCTGACATGAGATATGACTGAAATAAGTTAACAATAGGCATACAGGATAATGACTTTGTAGATTTGTACAAGTATCTATAAATATTCACAGCTCAATGCATAGTATTCGAAGATTTTTAACAAAGCGTATTTGCGAGGGACAACATTAATAGATGAAAATAATAGTACAGCAATGTAGATAAGGATGGAACTTGTAGTGCACTAAGTCAACATTATTCAAAACTGAAAATAATTTTGAATTTATTCTGTTCTGTAAAACATTCACAGTCTGTTAATGTTTCAGATTTCCAGACACCTGTTTCCAACATTAATTGGTTGAATGTTAATATAGAGATATCAGTGACCATCGCTTTACTCCATAGGATACGACTTGTAGTACATGGGTGACCGTTGTAGTACATGGGTGACCGTTGTAGTACATGGGTGACCGTTGTAGTACATGGGTGACCGTTGTAGTACATGGGTGACCGTTGTAGTACATGGGTGACCGTTGTAGTACATGGGTGACCGTTGTAGTACATGGGTGACCGTTGTAGATCCAGACCATCTTGCACATCTAAAATCTACACTGTTTGCTTTTTTGTAAGTATAGATCCAAATCAATATCAGATTGCACTATATGCAGATTTGCACCTAGGCTAGCCAAACTATAAAACAAGCTGTATCCATTGAGTAAAGGGTTACATGAAATGATACAATTTCTAATGATCAAGCTCAACACGACATTTACAAGGGTGCAAGTTAGGAATTCTGAAAAACCTGAAATCCTGAAAATTTGTCAATTTATATAGAGAAAATAAAGAAAATCAACCATTTTCAGACCCCCCCCCCCTGAATTTCAGGCATACACCTGAAAACTTTCACCCATGCATTTATACTATATATGTATCATCCATCCATTTAACAGTGGAACATGTTGATTCCGCTAGATGCTATTTTAAGTGGAAACATTGCTACTATCAAATGGTAACCAAAGAAAATTTTCAGGGTAAAACCAAGGCAGAAACATAAACTAAAACCTAGGACAAAGTTAAAAGTGATAAAGGCTAAAACAAGATACACACTGAAGTGAAAAGCAATCATTTAGAGAACAAACAAGGAGCTGCAAAGCTTTCTACAACACTGTGCTAACTTCTACACTATTTCTATATTTGTTTCATTGGCAGCAACTCAATCAGGTTAATCACCTTGCTGGTGAAATACTGGCAAAGCTTTGATAGCATAGATTTCTTCTTATATTAAAGGAAAACAATGTTTCTTTTAAGTGCATAAAAACCCATTCAATCCTTTTCAAATCTGAAATTTTGAAAAGCGGTCATCAAAAAAATATCTATTGGCATTAGAAAATCTCGTTAATCTTCTTAATTGTATGAAAATTGACAAAACAATTGTTTCCAAAATGATAACTCTATCCTGTATCCATGGATGTAGCAGGATCTTACTTCAACATTTCCTTCATTTACTGATAAATCACCTGACAACTTAATTCTACTGTAACAGTGACTGGTGACCAAGTCTTTGTTTTGACAGTGGCATATGGTAGCACCAACTACACAAATACTTTTCTGATATCCTTACACTTATAAAACCTTTCTATTATTGTTCTGACTTTCCCTTTATTAAATCATATGTTGACTATTATGCAGTACAGAACTTTTGGATGGGGGAAATTTTCAAGAAAAATAAAAAACATTCCAGTTAATATGCTATATACATGTATATTAAGTTAGTTTATTAACGAAAGACAAGTTTTTTTTGCTGTATGAAATAATGATATACAACAATTTTCTTTCAAACTCCAAAACAAAATAAATCTTGAGCAATCTTTACAACAAAATATAATATTAAACAAACAAGAGGGCCATGATGGCCCTATATCGCTCACCTGAGTACAAAAGTACTCTCTGCTTGTGGTTTCAGACAAGAAGATTTTTAAAGTTTTGCCTATACAAGTCTATGTAAAATGAAGTGACCCCTGGGGCGGGGCCAATTTTGACCCCAGGAAAATAATTTGAACAATCTTTGTAGAGTTCCAATAGAGGATACTAAATGCCAAATATCTAAGCCGTAGGCTTTGTGGTTTCAGACAAGAAGATTTTTAAAGTTTTTCCTATACAAGTCTTTATAAAATGAAGTGACCCCTTGGGGCGGGGCCAATTTTGACCCCAGGGAAATAATTTGAACAATCTTTGTAGAGTTCCACTAGAGGTTTCAAACTGCCAAATATCTAAACTCTAGGCCTTGTGGTTTCAGACAAGAAGAGTTTTAAAGTTTTGCCTATACAAGTCTATATAAAATGAAGTGACCCCTGGGGCGGGGCCAATTTTGACCCCAGGGGAATAATTTGAACAATCTTTGTAGAGTTCCACTAGAGGATGCTAAATGCCAAATATCTAAGCTCTAGGCCTTGTGGTTTCAGACAAGAAGATTTTTAAAGTTTTGCCTATATAAGTCTATGTAAAATGAAGTGACCCCTGGGGCGGGGCCAATTTTGACCCCAGGGAAATAATTTGAACAAACTTTGTAGAGTTTCACTAGAGGATGCTAAATGCCAAATATCTAAGCTCTAGGCCTTGTGGTTTCAGACAAGAAGATTTTTAAAGTTTTTCCTATATAAGTCTATGTAAAATGAAGTGACCCCTGGGGCGGGGCCAATTTTGACCCCAGGAAAATAATTTGAACAATCTTTGTAGAGTTCCACTAGAGGATGCTAAATGCCAAATATCTTAGCTCTAGGCCTTGTGGTTTCAGACAAGAAGATTTTTAAAGTTTTTCCTTTCGGTTGCCATGGCAACCAGAGTTCTGCATGGAATTGATTTCTCTGAACAACTTTGGAAGAGCTTCATGCAAGGAACATCCGTGGCAAGTTTCGTCAAAATTGGCCAAGCCGTTTCAGAGAAGAAGTCATTTGAAGAAAAAGTTGACGACCGACGGACGGACGGACGACGGACATCAGGCGATCACAAAAGCTCACCATGAGCACTTCGTGCTCAGGTGAGCTAAAAAGGAAAAAATTTCTAGCTACATCTACATAAATTTATTTACTAGTAATTACATGTACACTATGATTTGTGCATACATTATCTGCAAATATTACCCATTTTTCTATAGTTTCCACCACATATTAACTTGCATGTAGTTTTTTACTCATACATTGTTTAAAACTTCACAAAGTCTGTCTTAATGAATTCTTTCTGCATCGGACATTGCTCAAGCCATTGTTTTATTGATAAAAATATCTGTTTTCTTTTCACATAAAAGCATCTTCCTTTATATATAATGGTCTGTTCAAAATGCATCTCTTTAAAGAAATAAATTGAAAGCACATTGAATCACCGACTTTAATTACCTGAATAGTTCAATACTAAAAACAGACTTTAGTGGAATTTTACTACAATACAAGTAATAAGCTCTCTACAGTTTGTCAATAAGAAATTATAAATATGGATTGTAAAGCACACTAGTTTCTCAGTCACACTTAAGTTTGCTACAACTTAAATAATATAAAGGACAGAGATCGAATTAATAATTGGATAATGAAAGACATTATTATTTATAAAGACTATAATAATAATTTTACATATTACATGACTATAATTAACAACAGAACATAAGATTCTTAGTTAAGTTCACCTGTTTCATATTTTTAAGAAATAAGGATTTTAAATCGTTTGTGCATTTGCACCACATATCAAACCAGTTTTTTTTGAAGAGCAAATCCCCATGCAAGTATCACTGCATTTCTGTCAAACAAGTCAAAACTTAACATTTAAATTCTCACCCCCACCCCCAAAACAAATAATCTCAGTACTTTAAACTTAACATTTCCCCCAAATCTTTTCCAGATTTAGTTCAGAAAGAATCATCACCATATAAGTTTTTAAACAAAATCATTTCATATTTATCCGTGGGTCGAACTGCTGCACTTAAATTTTTTCCTTCATTTCAACAATGAACCTAAACCTGCAGAAATAAAAGCGTAAAAATAATGTGCAAGTTACTGAAATTCAAGGTAATTTTTTCTTCATAAAAAATCTAATCAGGTTTATTTGCTCCATGTTTGGACACTGTCAGGCTATGTTTAGCTTCGCTAATATCACACAGATAATCATCTGTTGCATGGGTACATGGAATGACACAATGTTTACACTTTTATTTCTGTAGTTTTATGATTTATCAACTTTATGAGTACAATTCAATTAATTTGAATCTTATGTATGGCAACTGAACAATATAAAAGATGTACAAGTCATAACAATTAAATTTGACCCTTTGAAAAGTCTGTATAGCGATCATCAGAACCACAATATTTATAGGTTCAGAAAACCCAGTTCATCTCCGCATAAAATGTCCAGGGCAACTCCCATTCAATAAAATAAAACACAGTACTAGGTAATAAACATAATACTATAAATAAAAGTTAAGCTGCCTTCAAATAATATAAATAAATAGTAGTACAAGATGTTGGAATCATTTTGCCATTTATAAATGACCTTAAAGGTACTTGTTTACATATAATATATATAGACAGTACACAATGTTAGCACATTCTGCTTTTTCTAAGAACAAGCAAAATAATATAAATTAGAATTCTAGTCCTCCATCAAACAATTCAATGCCCAACAGTTGAGCACAGAGACAACAGTATAGACCAATATACAGAAAATATAAACATCTACCATAGTCAACTTCAGACAGCCTTTCAGTTAGATTTAAATGACATATATGGATGGCGCACATTTCAATTAAATCTTACTCAGTTCAGCCATGTCAAATACCGTTCATGGCAACATTTGGCTGTATACACATTTTGATTAACTGACATGCACATTAAGAACTTCATGTGTCATCTAACTGCATATTAGGCCTAATGTAGCTTACATGAAGTATAAAATTATCCCATTATATGTAAGGAAAATGCCGCCCATTCATGTCAGAAAACTAAACAGTTCCACAACAAGTACACAGCATATATGCTATTGACAGTGCTATATTGTTATACAAAGACAGCAGGTGCCAAGGTTATAAAACTCAGATTAGAAACCAGTCTCAAATTTCAAGCATCTGATTGGCTGAAAAGTCGACTGGTTTCCATGCTCAGCTGTATAACCTTAGGACCAGAGCAGAACACAGTTCTGTTCATACGACATCAAGTAATGAGAAGAATACACACACATATTCCACAAGACATACCGAATCGTAGCAATCCAGAACATACATGTATATAAAGTTCTAACAAATTTGTACTTCCTAAATAAAATAAGATTACAAATATTGTCACTCATACTCTGTAGAGAATATTTTATTACATAGAATTTTATCAAGTTAATTCCGTTAAAATGTTTGTATTTGTAAAATTCCAGTTTGCTCCACAACTTGCATAATAGCAGTATAGGCAACATTTTTTTTTTTTACAAAATGTAAGCCCTGATTTTGCCAATCTCTGAAAGGGTCAACCGACTTTTCATGAAGAATCTTTGAAAAATTAGACTTCTATATTGATCTGCTTCAATAAAATTAAAATTCAGAAAAAGAATAACAAACTCTATCCATTCTAAACCTACTTATAACAATCCAAGCATGCAAACATTATAAAAATAAAATGTCATAAAGTTCTTCAGTTCTTGGAATTTGAAGACACCAAAACTATTGCATTTTGTTTTGAATCATCTCTAGACTAGATACATTAATTTAATAGATATAATTATTTTAAAAGCACTTCAATAAAACAATTACTAAAATAATCTCTAATAATGAATACTTAACAATGAAAGCACAATTTTTTTTGTTTAATCATGAACTGATATTTTTAAAACCATGAATATTTATGAGCTGTCTACAGCTACTGATCCAGAGGTAGTTATCACACTAGCTGAAGGGTTTGCAGTCACTATAACTCTCTGAACAGAAGAAGTGGAAATGGGTATGAAACCTCCTATAGACTTGTTCATGCTGGACAGTGGAGATTTTGTGACAATTTGAGGGGAAATGATACGTGACCCAGCTATAGGAGAAGCTGTTGCTTTGGTAGCTACAGGTCGTACAAGAGTGGTAACTCCTGACATGGATTCCTTGACAGAGGTCTGAGGTATAACTTGTATATTGTTGAAAGAGCTTCGAGAGCTAGGGACAGAGTAGGTGTATACTTTGGGACTTGAACCTGTATTGTTGGGTATTACAGGTGGACTAAAGGTTATAGGTAATTGTACAACCTGCTGACCATCAGCAAGGACCTGGATGGGTAGAGTCACTTGCTGGCTAATCTTCTGACCATTACTTTGAATGTTGACAAGAGGAAGGTGAAGAATGGTGGCTGGCTGATTAGTTAGTGTGACTACCGTGTGACTGGATGATGGGACAGTCAGAGATTGGCTATTTCCTAAACTAATTATTGAACTAGTTGAAACATTCCCAGAATGAACAACAGATGTTTGGATGGATTTTGCTGTAAGTGTTTTATTATTGAGCAAACTCTTGCATTGAGGTTGACTTGATGCCTCACTGATGATAATTTCAATTTTCTTGTTTGAAGTTTTTTTGTCGTCTTCCATCATTTCAGGTATAACTGTACTTGAAGCATCACCACTTGGGGCCATAGCTTTCTCTGTAGGGTTAACAAACTCTGGTGCTAGATGCAGTGCCCTCTGAGGAGAAGGTTTATTTGATTCGAGAGTCTTCTTTCTGAACCTTGACAAGGGATTGTCAGCTGGATGGGGAGAACTATCATCCTCTGAACATGGAGAAGGAAAATCCAACTTGACTCTTTTCTCTGGTGGAATAGAGTCACCAGCCGCTGCTGGTCTCTTACTATTTTTCTCTGGTGTATTAACCATCACAATTGGTGTGTTTTCGTTGATCACCTGCATCTCGGCATTAGGGGTGCTTACAATTTCTGAGGTTTCCTCCACTAAACCATTCTCAACGTGAACCCACTGTGTACCAGAACTTTTGTTGACAGGTACAGGAACTTTGAGTGAGCGGAGAACAGCGTCAATCTGTTCCTTGGTGAGAGGTATCACTGTTGGTTGCTTGTTGCCCTTAACGCCTACCTGTTTATTAGCTTTGATGATAATGGCTTCAGCATTGCCTGCTTGTGGAGACATGGTAACTTCTTGTTTGTCACTTTTCATGAGAACCTTGGACTTTCTAACGAAGCCTTTGGAAGGTAGCTTGGCCTGAGCTGCTTCCAGCTGTGACAATGAGATGAACTGATGCTGGCTACTGACACCACTGGTAACTGCCAAAAGTAAAAACAACTTAATTAGTAATACAAAAGATACATAGACATTGTTAAAAAAAAATTAAACTAGGTCTTGATTCCATCGCCCACAGAAAATAACCCTTTACCCCGCTGGATATTAGACATATCCCTTGGGCCACAAGTGTAGATTCAGATAAGCCTGCACATCAATGCAGCATCTACACTTCACTTTAACAAGGTGGCCATACCACGTGGTTTGTGGTCATTTTTCGGCATAACAGCAAGAAAAAAAACCATTGATTCAAATCTTCAAAGCGTTGTAAGTATTTTATTTGTTTACCATTTTTGAAAAATTTAACCCATTCTAAGGGGAAAGTTGAGCTCTACCGACAGTTGTCAATACAATTTGTTGCCTTATGTCTACTTTTTTCTGTGATTCGGGGCAAATACTGATAAAATTTTATCATTCAATTTCAGTATTTGCCCCGAATCACAGACAAAAGTAAACACAAGGCAACACATGTATTGACAACTGTGGGTTGTGTTCTACTTTCCCCTTAGAAAATGCCCTAAATTTTGTCGAAAATGGTAAACTAAAAAATTCTTACAAAGATTTGAAGATTTGAATTGATGGGTATTTTCTTGATGTCCCAAATCATGTGGTATGGCCACCTTTTTTAATATGCATAACGTTATTCCTGACCAAAAGGCAATCAGTTTATAGAACCAGATCAGAAATAATGTGCAGCTAAACTAGATCTATACTTGCCCATGTAATAAAAAGCAGTATATGGACAATATGGCAGCAGTGACAAAATGTGTAAAAAAAAGAAGAAAAACGAAACACTTATAAAAATAAATAAAAGAAATGTGTTTTCTTTCTGAAAATGGCAAGAACAAATGGTAAAGCAAATCAAGTACTTGGTTTCTTCTCCCCACCCAGTCAGGAATATTGAAAGTAACATACCTTTTTCTGCTCCTTTCACAGGACTAGATGGTTCTGATGATGCATTCAATTTGTTAGTTTCTACAGTAGCAACAGCACAGAGTGTCTCAAATGACGAGTGTCGACTAAACCGCAACTTGTCTTCTTTATCTGAAACATTCAAACCTTTGCACATTAAACACATCTGCCATTGTTCAATACCCTGAATGAACATTTCTTAGCAGGAAATGTTAAATCTAGATATATCTCTCTTAACACACACATTCTGGGCTTCAAATCATTATTTTGCCAAGGGTGACAACATGCTTTTTTCCAACTTGAATCAATGGTTTATTTTCCAATTTTGACCAATATTAAGTACTACTCTATTATCACATTGATTGGCAGTTGTTTTTGTGTGGCACACATTTTCTCCCAAATTTAAAATACCAAGACTATCCATTTCCCAATTTAGAGCTAAAGATGTATATCTAGACCTGTGGCCAAATAATAATAAAACCCACATGGAGATGGCCTTGATGTAACCTTTAAAGAAAGAGTCTCCTTAGTGCTGTTATTTTATTCCTCTCCTGAATTGAAGTATTTCACTTTGATTCTAAAATAATGCATAAAATCTTCTCCCTTGAAAAAACTTCTCCCTGTTCTGACAATCAGGGATAATACTGAAACATGTAGACAAACAACATACCATCTTCTGCTGATGCTGGTTTCATATTCTTGTAGGAATCCATGAGCTGGGCAACTGTAAACATAAACCATCACATTATAAATTAATGTATCCACAAACCTCATAAAAATTAATTTATCAAAACCAATACATAACTAAGGAATGCTACATATTAGAAATCATCCAAATGGTTTAAGTACACATGACTTAATCCAGAAAGAACATAAACTTTGCTCCGCTTTAATTTTCATTGCGTTACTTCTATTTTTAAGACATACTATATCAAAATTGTAATTTACTTAGCTTTTGTCTTATCCTATACCAAACTGAGGACAGAAAACTGTGATTACAGCTCTTGTAATAAACATTTAACATTTTTGTTAATTACACTTCTTATATCAGTCCTTCTGTTTGCAAGTCCGAAAGGCAAAGTGCAAAACCTGTCAGTATTGCACGATAGGATAAACACACAGGCATATAAAACTTTCATCTTGAACATGAACATGAATTACCTCTACTGTTTTGTATACAATCTAGCATGGAATGTCTTGAGGTAGGTCTGTGGCAGCCATCACTACAACATGCTGAAATACACAAGTACAACTAAGGATTGAATTGATAATTGGTGGTGGGTATGGAAAACATTTGGGATGTTTGTGAAGTGTGTGAAGCTCAAAAGGGAGACACAAAAAGCAGCCAATATATCAAATAATCGAAAATAAAATAAATATTAATTAGCTAAAACTCCATTATTTTAAATGTAATTAATTAATAACATCGTAAAAATTTGGCATGTAATTGGCAATTTTATTTAATTAATGTCATTATTTTTATGTGTATCACTGAGAATTTGATCCATAACAGACAAGAAGTCTTACTGTATAAATTTAATGCTAATCTTTTAAGAGGTGATAATTGATAATACAGCTTTCACCGCTTTCTAATGTTATCTATATATAAGGCCAAAACACAAAAGTGCTTTGTTGATGGATTAATGTTTTATGAGAATTTTGTAAAAATAAAACTTAATTTTCGCATTGGGGTCAGGGCACGAATTTAAATCCTAAGCTAAAATTCATCATACATTAACGTTCCTGTTACATATCCGAAGTTGCTGATGTCCGAACAGACCTACATTTTGTATTTCTTAGCCCATATCACTATTTGATATAAGTTTGCCACATTATACAATTATTGCATTTCAGTGAGGTCGATATGGTGTTTTTTCAACCGGATGAAGCAATATAGAGTAATCATGTGTATTTATTTGTTAAATTTTTTGAAATAACAGGGCTTTTTCAGGGGTTTTGGGGAAAAAGGCCCCTGCCCAAATTGGGAAATTTTTGACGCGGTAAATAGTCATATTTGGGAAAAAAGTATCAACAAATCAAACCGAATTGGGAAATTTCAACATTCATTTATCTGCACTATAGCTTGATTTGCCTTGCTTTAGTGTCCCTGGAAATGTTACAAATCTCTTCCAGTGTTTGTTCTGACAGCTTTACAGATGTATCACTTATACAGTAGAATGGCCATCATCTGATCCTTAGAAACTTGGCAAGTTTCAACTGACTGGGAAAGAACTTTTGAAACATTTGATGTTTTGTTCCACAGAGAGTTTAGTTTTGGATTACCCTTGGCATCTTTTTTTCGCGGCCTTTTTGCATAGTTTTACTATTTTACGTCAATTTTAAATTTTCGTCACTAGTTTTCGCGGGTCAGTATAAAAGCCGGTACTGCACATACCATTTTTGATTCATCCTTTCTGTTTTGTACGCAGTCGAACAATTATCGCGAAAAAACATTTGTTAACGAAATAAAAATAAAATTTCTATTAATATTCAAACCATAATTTGACCATAATATAAGTTATCTGGAATCATGGGCGCCGCGCTCCATCTTCAACTTGCGTTACGGTAAATACCGTTTTTTACACCAGTACATACATTTTTCACGGAAAGAAGTTTTCACAGATCGCCGATAAACAAACGATTCAGGCTTGAAAAGTCTCGATATTATAGTTTCTCGTTTATCATTTTTTAAGGCAAATGCATTTTGGTTCAAAAGGGGAATAAATTTACCAGATTGGGAATTTTTTTCTTGAAATTGGGAAAAATGGTCGCTATTTTGCATTGGGAATGGGGCCGAACATCGGCCCCGTGAGATAGGCTGAAAAAGCCCTGAATAATTGGATTTGCACAAAATTCGTGCCAGCGTAATTAATTGAAACCACAGTAGTTAATATTGGATATAAAAATTCGAAGCTTTTTTCAGAAATATTGAATTTATTAGATCAAAATGTTTAAATGTTAAAAAATTCTGTATTCAAAAACTTTAACCCTCGGTAATTTTCCAAATTCAACATATCGCTTATCTATTTTGAATGAAATTTTTAACACGTGATTCTAAATCCCTTTTATTCTTCATTATTTTAAAACCCACCCTATATGGAGTAAAAAATTAAACAACATACCAAGTTGCAAGTCTTTGCTACTATCTATATCAGGTCCTATGTACTTGAATGCTGGTTTTCTCCCTCTAATTTCTGTGACATGCACTTTCCGTATTAAGTTCAGGCTGGTCAGGATATTGGCAATATCATACAGTCTACGTATCTTGGCTGAAAGAAGAACATTTAAAACATAGCAATACATGCTTCATATGTAAGTACAGATAAGCATCAAACAGTCATGCAATGACTGTTAGCTGCACTCCTAACAAAATGGTATAGGCAGGGGTTTTTCTGCCTATTTTGGGAAAAGGAGTCTGGTCATTTGGGGAATTTTCATCGTCAAAAATGCCTATTTTGGGAATTTTCGCGTCGATAAAATGGTCTATTTTGGGAAAATTTTGTGTGCACTTATTTTGTTAAATCAATACATTTTACTATAGATCTACCAATATACTTTTCTAGTTATAATTTATAATTGGCAAACCTTTAAAGGAAAATAATTTGTTCCTTTAAATTATCCATCTTATGAAATTGAAATTCTTGATAAACACAGTGTTATGGTAGTAATTTAATTGTACATGTAGACCTCCTTTAACATCGGGCGATGGCTGCAATGATGCAGACTCAGTAAATGACGGACCTGCCATAACAATTGGCAATGGCTGCGGTGATGCAGACTGTTCTGCTTCTGCCTCTGGTGCACGATCTGCAGACGCAGATTCGGACAACGTGACTGAATGTTCCGATGATGGCTTTGCAAACATCGATGCAAGTGTTGCGCACCCTTTTGCATCACGTTGGCGAATTTTCTTGCTCTAATATTTTCCGTTGTGCGAAGACATTGTCGCGAAAATACATTACGCTAAGATAAGCGGAAGAGTTTGTAATTTATCGCTGTAGTATGCTTACATCCGGGGCACTTTTCTTACGTCATAGATGTGGAAAAAAACAATTGTTACCGTTCGTTTTCGTATATTTAATACGATTTCTGCAGATATTCTGGAATAAGGATGTTTTCAATTGGGAAAAATGTAAGCTGGATTTCATTGGGAACGGGGCCGTTTGCTTTGGGAACGCCTCCGTTTAGCGGAGGCTCAGACAGTGATGAAAAACCCCTGATAGGTATTCATGATCCATCATTAAAAAATTGTAAGGCTGCAAACTGACAAATGAAATTTTAATATCAACAATTGTAACTTGCCTAATTTTTTACCACAATTAAGGGACAATTTTAGCCTTTTCTGTAAATGTACTGGTGAATTCATTAGTAGTAAAGTGACTGCTGTCTTCTCACACTAAACTTTCCCACTCAATGAATTTATCTAATACAACTAGCATTTCTTTCAATAAGTAAGCTGTGGCATGGTTCCTCAGCAGTATGAATCCTTGCAACACATCACATGTAGACCAAGATTTCACTGTAAGTTAGATTTAGTTGTTTCAGTACTTTGCAGCTATGTGAAACATACTAATTTAGTTCAAATCTATATAATTTTTACATCTATTTACATGTATACCACTTCTACTCAAGTTTAACATAAATTTAAAGTAATCAATTTCTGGACTCTTAACAATGACATGTAATGTATTGAGTCAATCACCAAAGTTATTTGGACAAAATCAAGAAGTGGCAATGCCATTTTTCATCTGGACTGTACTGCCAGTTTGTTGTTGCCAATTGTCATAAATAACTTGGGACTTTTAACACACCTAACACATTGTCAAGCAATGTTCTGTAAATACAACAGTAAACACTGAATGCCTTACTTTTGAATTTGGAATTCTCTGTTCTGTCAATGTTGGCATCTCCTATCAACAGCTTAGCTGACAGATCCAAGTTCACTGTCTTTGGCTGTAAAACACAATTTTGTACATATTTCAACAGGAAATTTACTGGCAAGTTTTTTTTAAACTTGTATGTGTAATATAAAAAAAATGCCACAGGATGACACTGTTATATATGATTATAAATCTGATTGGTCTAACCCTAATGGCCATAACTGGTATAAAGATATCTTATATATGCAAATATATCAAATAAATTTACATTTATAAACAAAATAACTTACCCTTGATACAAGGAACAACATGAGAAACTTTTGACTCATTATTCCTAGGGACTTGTCTTTTCTCAACGCCGCTGCAACAAGATGTAATAGAAGCTTTAAAGTACTGCACAGAACAGAGATAATCTTTCACATAGCTGAGAGCAAAATTTTGAAATCTTGATTATATACCGACTATGATGCCCCAGGGTTTTTATGGTGCTTGACTTGGGGTGAAATTGATCATATTTTCTGGTTTAAACTTGTATTTTGTCATTGCTATTGTTAATGACACAAATCCGTCAATAGGGGTTTAGCCCGAGTACTAGATTTCTGCATACAGTCTAACCTGTGTGTAGCAGCCAGCCAAGGGAAGCAGCCAATTTGGCCGCTGTAGGCAGGTGACCTCTGATCGGAGGGTCAGAGGAAGAGGAATGAAATGTGAAGCCTGTTATGAACTGGACTTGTACTGTATTGATACAGCTTGTTTGTCTCAATATACAGTAGAGCACCGCTAAATCGCGAAATCCAGAAAAGTTATATTATATCATGGTCAACCCGTGGATCCTGTTTTCCCCATAAAACGATAGTAAAAATCTATCGACAGCAAATTTTTCATAATGGAAAGGGAATAAAAGGGAAGTAACAATGTCAATACCGCGATAAAGACAATGACGGTCGTTTAGTATCGTGCCGACAATCGTTGAAAATTTATTCTTAAGGATATGTTGATTATTGTTTACTATGTGTCTTTAATAAGCAAACTGTCATAAAATTGTTGAATTGCTGTCCAAACACTGGGTCACCTAATCAAGGATGCCAAATGGTTACTGAATGGTTGTTTTTCGCATCTACTGCCGAAAAAGTTCAACAGGAGCCAAGCTACGTAAACATCTTTAATTAATAACAGGGTTGCCAGCACCAAGGATGAAAAAAATTCCCTGACTTTTCCCTGACCAAATCAGGTTTTTCACTGACCAATAATACCAAATGTAAACGGCCGCTAACACACCTACTGCTTCTTAATCCAGCCATAAGTACATTTTTATTATTTTAAACAACAAAGTATAAATCAAGAGATTATCACAAATGAAGCTAAAGTATCCTTTACTCACTAATGACTGGAATAATCATCAAATGCAGAGTAAAAGAAATATACATAATCTGTAAAATGGGCAAGCAAACAACATACCATTTTACACAAGTAAAACAACCCCTCAGACAGAATGCCCATACATGTTTCATTGTTTCCGTCATCTTGTAAAAAATTCGAATACAATGCTGTTTACACCATACAAGTGAAACAAAAACACACAATTTAGCCTGTTCAGTGCTTGGAGAAACTTAGAAAAAATGCATGTAGGTTTTGAAGATCCCTGTTCCAATCCAATAAATATTAATATGTAGTAGTCTGATCCAAATGAAAAATATGTCAACCACATATACACTGGGCCTAATGGAAAATCGGTCAGTTGATGCAGAATGTATGCTTAAATTTTCAAATTAATCTGGAGAAAATTTTTGAAGTTTTTGTCACAAGTTTAAAACTAGAATGTTGTGTTCCGCGGAACACATGTGTCGCCTGCATGGAAAACGTTGAAATGTGGGCCTATGTTTAATCATATATAATAAAAATATTTTATTGAAGTTGATTTCAATACTACACAACAGAACACATGTGTCATCTAAATTGCATTTAAAAGGGGAATAACTAAATAATGGTGAAACCCGAGTTATCATTTTCAAAAATTGGTTTGTAAATTAATGCAGATGAGTTATTCAAAGTATTTTAAGTGAATTAATTGAACAAGTAATTTCCATTTTACAGGCAACACTAAGTTGCATGTTTAAGTTGCATTTGAAAGGGATATCACTCATAAAATATTGAAACTGGAGTTATCATTCTTGTCATCACAGATGGCATTGTTCATGCTGATAATATATTCCAAGTATTCAGGTTTGAGTTGCATTTGAAAGGGGCATAACTCAAAATATATTGAAACTGGAGTTATCATTCTTGTTGTCACTGATGGCATTGTTCATTCTGGTTCCTAGTATGAAGTGAATATGACAAGTACTTTCAAAGTTTAAAGTCAACATTAAGTTTCATGTTAAAGTTGCATTTGAAAGGGGCATAACTCAAAAAATTTTGAAATTGGTCTTATCATTCTTGTCGTCACAGATGGCATTGTTAGTGCTGACGATATATTCCAAGTATGAAGTGAATAGGACAAGTACTTTCAAAGTTATAGGCAACATTAAGTTTCAGGTTAAGTTGCATTTGAAAGGGGCATAACTCAAAAAATATTGAAACTGGAGTTATCATTCTTGTCGTCACAGATGGCATTGTTCCTGCTGATGATATATTCCAAGTATGAAGTGAATAGGACAAGTACTTTCAAAGTTATAGGCAACATTAAGTTTCAGGTTAAGTTGCATTTGAAAGGGGCATAACTCAAAAAATATTGAAACTGGAGTTATCATTCTTGTCGTCACAGATGGCATTGTTCCTGCTGATGATATATTCCAAGTATGAAGTGAATAGGACAAGTACTTTCAAAGTTATAGGCAACATTAAGTTTCAGGTTAAAGTTGCATTTGAAAGGGGCATAACTCAAAAAATATTAAAACTAGAGTTATCATTCTTGTCGTCACAGATGGCATTGTTCCTGCTGATGATATATTCCAAGTATGAAGTGAATAGAACAAGTACTTTCAAAGTTATAGGCAACATTAAGTTTCAGGTTAAGTTGCATTTGAAAGGGGCATAACTCAAAAAATTTTGAATCTGGAGTTATCATTCTTGTCGTCACAGATGGCATTGTTCATGCTGATGATATATTCCAAGTATGAAGTGAATAGGACAAGTACTTTCAAAGTTATAGGCAACATTAAGTTTCAGGTTAAAGTTGCATTTGAAAGGGGCATAACTCAAAAAATATTGAAACTGGAGTTATCATTCTTGTCGTCACAGATGGCATTGTTCCTGCTGATGATATATTCCAAGTATGAAGTGAATAGGACAAGTACTTTCAAAGTTATAGGCAACATTAAGTTTCAGGTTAAAGTTGGGGGACTACCGGAGGACGCCGCCGACGCCGCCGGACAGTAGGATCCCTATGTGTCTACCTGCTATCGCAGGCGACACAAAAATCATGCACCTGTCATAAAAATGATGGACTGAGCCACATAAAAAATATGTCAGGCACATCTACACATGATACCAAGTACCTCACTTGTTTAAAGTTTCAAGTCAGTATCTTGAAAACTGTTGCGGTAGTTTGTGCCGCAATATTTTTTAAAAAATCTTGCCGTTATACAAAAAACTAGATTGCTGTGAACTGAATGTTGGAAAACAGATTTTGTACTTGAGATGTTCACATTATGATAGTCACTTCTGCCAATTATTTTAAAATCCAACCATATATGAAAATATATGGGCAAAGACACAAACTATCATCAGTAAGGCCTGTATAGCAGAAATTACTAAGTTCAGAGTGTTGCTTTGAGCTGGATCTTGGAGGGAAGAACATGGGTTTTGTGTGTAGCACCTTGTTATTATAATTTCTGGAGGCAAGGGTTGCACAGCCTTTCAGTCTTCAGGCATTTTTTTTTAAAATAAGAACTTTTATTATAATACACAATTACAAAAAAAAAATCATAACAGAAAATTTGTAAATGCAATCTTTAATAAAATAGAACAATTTTTTTCTTTCAAATTTACTTTTCCCTGACTTTTCACTGACTTTTCAGGACTTCTATTTTTCACTGACCAATTTTCAAAATTCCCTGACAATTCCCTGACCTTGAAAAAAAATCAAATTTCCCTGACTTTTCAAGTCTGCTGGCAACCCTGAATAATACTGTTCGCACTTTTATGCAAATAGCTAAACTAGAAACAATATTAAAATGTTAGTAAACCATTTATTATCAGTTGTCAAATACAAAAATATCGCGCCTAGTGGTCACGATAATTAATTAACAATTACGACAGCTTGTTTAAAAGCGTATTGATAAGCTATGATCAGAAGCAGGTGCGCGTAGTTTAGCGGTCACGTGATGCCCTAATGAAGAGTATCCGACATCTTCGCAGAAAATAAAAAATGGCCCCTGTAGGGGGTTTAATTTCATGACCAGGAGGCAATTTCGGTGGCCGCTGACCGCCGATGGGAGGTGACCACAGAATTAAGTGATAGAATAGAAGGAAATTTGTCGGGGGCGTCACAAAATGGCCGCTAAATAGAGGTGACGGCAGTTCGGAGGTGACCGTTAGGTCAGGTTAGACTGAAGTTTGTTTCTATTTGATCCCTTCTGTGCTTTAAAAGTACTGAGCACTTCAAAAGATGCCAACACATATGATAATTTAGATATCACTGGTGGCCATATTGAATGACCTTACTTAACTGGATGTTATTTTATATGCCCTTAATTAGTGCTACCAGTGTACTTAACTGGGCTGCAATATGTCAGTTTCGGAGAATTTTTCTCCTGGCAAACATATTTGAAGGCGTGATCAGTTGAAAATCTTTTTGAAGCGATTCCAGGCTTATGCCATGATGAATATTGGTTCAGTAGTGTTAGCTAATATGGGATCAAAAAATTCAGCCTGATGTATTATAATCATAATAAACGGGTGTTGAACAAATATAATAACTCTTATTATGTTGGGACAGTACACAATGTTGGAACAGTAGTTAATCTATTTTATTACCTTGATTAAACAATGAGCTTTCACCAAATACACTAAAGTCTGGTTCTGGGACATTGGCTGTCCCTGATTCTGATCTACCAAACTGTTCTTCCAGCTCTCTGTTGAATTCATAATCCTTTAACTTCTGTATCTGCTCTCCAAACCCCTCACTGTCACCTAATGCCTGCAAAATACACAATCTGATAATTTTCTATATATATGAAGTGTTCCTGTAACCGATTTTATTATATAATTGTCATTGCATTATAGGATTCTTAGTAAAATAATTGATTCATTTTTGTTTTCACCCATCATGATATTTTCTTAAAGCATTTTGAAAATGGTATCAGGTTTGTTAATTGTATAAATTTGGTAATTTATAAACATTTGAAATGATTTCTTGTTCCATACTTCCATGTGATCAGTTTTCATCAGCTTGGCATCTCCCCTTCATAATCTGTTGCACCTCCTTGTCTATAGGAAGTGTGTCAAACCATTCATTTTCAGATAAATCTCACAAGGACTGACCATGCGATTTGCTTAATCCATGTATAAGCATAATGACTTCAATATGGACAACAATCATTTAGTCTGATTAGCATTAAAAAAAAGAACAGATGTGTCAAAATAAAAGATAAATGCATTACTTTAATGTTTACCTTTAATTTGGCTAGGGTAGTATGTAAGTTGCTCTTTCCATGCCACAAATATCTGTTCTTGGCAACTCGACTCACAATCTCCACACTTTCCAACACATTTACAATATCATAGATTCTCCTCCTCTCCACCTCTGTAAAGTATAATTCACTGGCTAACATGACTGACTATCTCATCAATTACAAGTTATATTTTTAGTAAAACAGTTTTAAAGCAACTGAACCCAATTAAAAAAACAGTGGTACACAATGTCAAAAAGTTAAACAATCTTAATCCCGTGACCATTTTTATTCTTTAGAGCTATTTGTCAATATTATCCAGGACATTAGTGACAGAATAACTGAATATCTTACGCAGTTCTTTGGCCACTTCATCTAGACAGACCTCACACTTCTCCCCTTTTTCTGGATATTCAGGATATTTCTGTAAAAACCTGTAAACAAACAGCAGAGTCTTATGTTGCTACTAACTTGCTATGGATGAGCTGAACTTAATGAGAAACAAGTAGTAAATTCACATTCAAACTCCTTATGTTTCTAAACTCCTGAGTTACTTTGCTATTAAGATGCAATTTCAGTGTTTAACACATTTTTATTTTGCATCTAGTACACCACTAGCTGGGTCAAATTTTCAGCTGCAATTCGTAAAACTGATCTGTCAGCAGTTTGAGTAGTTTAGAAATTCCGGTAATTCAGCTGCAGATGCTTCAAAAGTGAGTAATAAAATAGTTATAAAACATTATCATATCAATATGGTACAATTGAGCTATCCAATAAACAATTTGGACTAGTCCAACTGATGGCATGTCCTCCCAAGTATAAGTTGTCTAGTGAGTTTGTTCAGCCTGAGTTTTGCTAAATCATGGTATTTTCAAGTATGAAAGATGGGACCATATTCAAGCTGTAAATATAGCAGGTCTGCAGATACTCACTTTTGGCACAATAATCCGAGAGATTTTTCTTTTCTAGAAGGCCCGAACTTAGGATCTAGCTCTTGAGAATTTATTTCTATTACAGTTTCAAACTGATAATCTTGGCTATTTGAAGGACTAACATCGTCATCAGAAGTTGCTTGTTTTAACTCGTCTCTGTGCCTAAGTTCTGGACTCATAGCATTAAAAAGAACTTTTAGATTTGCTGTTGGTGTCAAAGGTTGCCCAGGTCCTTCCACTTCATTAGCAGGAGTAACGGACCTGTTTTGATTTTCATCCTGACCACGACTTTTCATGTTTTCTTTATTCTGATTTTGTGCACTCATGGCTTTTAAACTGCGGTCTATTTGTTTCAGGTCCATCCTGATGGTGTTCTTAGCAAAAGGCACTTTATCCATGTTTATTTCTCCATCACTGTCTATCTCGGCTTCACCTAGTGACGATTTGATATGTTCTGGTAGGAGATTGTCCACCTGACTCATTTCTGAAAAAAAGTAGACTTCATTTAACCGTTTCCTCCATGTACATACCTTTATGGCTTGGGCGAACAGTGTAGATCCTGATCAGCCAAGACAACAGTGCAGTCTATCAGGATCTGCACTGTTCGATATATTTGATTGATTACGTTATTTCTGACCAAACTGCAACCAGTGCAGATCCTGATCAGACAGTTTATATTTTGGTACTTGTCTATTTTACGTTAATGCTGGTGCATTTTGCAAAATGCAATATTTATACCTCATGAAGCCTAAAAGATTTGAATCCAAAAATATTTCTGGGTGGGAATGGTGGTCCAAAGTTGAACAGGCCATTGATTCCATCAAAGAAAACAGCTGTTTGGATTCATCGGTAAGTTATTTTACTCTTTCGGCAATTACCACACCTGCCAATTGGAACATATAATACTTTAGTTAGGTCGATTATTTTGCCCTTTCAAACCAAAAGACCACACTTTCTGCCAATCATATTGAAAAAATGTACAGTATCTTTTGGGACGAGATAGAGATGTGTTTAATTATAGTATAGGGCAGTTACTATGCTAATGTTTGAAGCTTTTGTTATTAAATTCAAATTTTATTCATTATATTTTGTTATATATTAACTTTTTCATCACTTATTTCAATGTTACTTAGTCTAAGGTGTACATTATCAATATCATTTGTCTGAACAGATGGTGTTAGAATCTAGTGAACTTCCAAGTGACTTGTTTGAAAATTATTTCCTTCACAGATCTGTTTATTTCAGAATAAAATATACTCAAGTAAGTGTGGCTTATTCCTTTCATGACATATTTTTCTTCTTAAATACAGTATAGTAATTTAAGTAAGACCTAATATTTTTGTTAGGGCCTACGCTAATCAATGTCATCTAGAACGAACGCCAATTTTTCCGCCAAAGTTACAACCAAAACAAATAAGCTAAAAAGTAATACTTACTTAAAACATTCATATTATAGCACTGCAGGAATCAAAATAACATTTAACCCAACGTGCGGTTCTTAAATATTGTTTAACTATGGAACTGTGTAAAATATTCTACATTAATTCTGCCTGCGTTCTATTTTTCTGTTGCTGTTTGTTACGACGCGTTCAAAATTGGCGCGTGATAGTATGCTCTGACGGCCCTTCCAGCGCATATACAAAATCGATTGTTTACAAATGGGTCAAACATCATTTCAGTAGTTCCCAATATGTATTTTGAAATAAATAAATGATATTTATTTTATAAACTTTGTTTTAAAATGTATCCCCAAACAAAATTGATTTCTAATATGAAAATCCAGCAAGCAAAATACAATGTAGTCTCTAAACTGCAAGGTCACGCGAAACGAGATGCAACATATTCGCGGAATAAATGTAACATGTCGGCGTACGTTGCCAACAGTCGACAAATTATTACGAAAATGTACACACTCAGGATCCATCCATTGAAAATCTAAGAAATATGCCATTCCTATTGTTTAATGCCTACATCTTTTGACTCATAACTCTTAAAATTCTTAGTGTAAAGTCACATTTCCGAACTGAATTATGTAGGTCACCACATCACGACTACAGTAGATTTGTAGGGCACATTTCAAGTCTAGATCATCCGTACCAAACACCGATACGTGGGTCTTCATCTTATAATTCGACTGTGATCCTAGCTTAAGTATTGTTTTACAATGAAAGGAAGATTAATGAATTCGATTCGGCTGAGATTAGGTAAATGAATTTACGTCATCCTGATCAATCCCAAAATAATCAAATTCGTTTACCTGATGCTAATGTTCCGCACCAATGTGGTGACTCCTTTTTCAATCATGTACTGGTACTGTTACTGAATAAATTTTAATGTGTTTAATTAAGACTATAAGCCATCCTAACGAAAAATTCACGATTTATTTGGCGCGGTATGATGTAGCTCCTTGGAGAAGGTATATCCTCCCACTTTTGTTTATCCAATCAGCTTCGTGCCGAAAGGAACGTAGTCAGCATACAGCCAATCAGATTCATACTATGCTAGCGGGCAAAGTTCATTGTGTCAGTGTCATGGGTCATTGGTCACGACATGTCTAATCGTTTCATGTACTATCAAAAAGTACGGGAAAACGTGTCAAATCTGGTAAGGTATGATTTTACGGCCAATCATAATGATCCCAATTAGAGATTGTATGTGATTTCTTGTGTTTAGTAATTATGAGGTAATTTCAATGCCAAATAACCGTTTTTCATTGTGAAACTGTTAAAATACCTTACGATAACGAGGTCGATTTAGCCACCAAATCGATGACGTATAACACACATGGCTGCTGACTAAACAATGTGAAGCTGAACACAAGCAACACACATTGGTGTATTGACAATTTCAATTAAAGCAATTATAACGTTATCTTAGTAAATATTGCATGTGGGATTTATGCAATGTGTGTCTGAAAACTTTTAAAGGTGGTCCTATTATTTGAAATTGCAGGTTACTTGCTTAGTAAGTAGAAACTTAATTATGTTTATTTTAAAATTAATTAATGTCAACTTACTAAATGTCTTAATTGATGTCCTGTTCTGTTAGTAATAATGTGTAATAATTATACAGTATATATATTATTGATTCTCTCTGTATTTGTTTGCTTCATATATCTTAAGGTTACTAATTTGAAATTCATTTTAATTGAAAAGCCTTATGAATTCATAGCAAACCTTTTAAATAGGATAACAATAAAAAGGAGAGTTTCACATTAGATGTTTATGTATTTTTAATTTAATTCTTTTTTAAAAGATCAGCAATGTGTTTGGTTGCTAACACAAATTTTTATATTATTAATTATATCATCAAATCTGCACAGAATGTTTATTTTGATTATATTTAAGGAGTTTCAAGCTGGGTTGACTAGGGTCAAACAAGTGAAATAAAACATTGTTACCTTAATGCAGGACACATTTTCATCATTTGATCATCAACATTACTTGAAGTGTTTATCTTAATTTTATCATCATATTCAAGTGTCATCATGGTTTGAAAAAAAATAGAAGAAGACAAGAAGGAGCATAAGGAAAAAGTGAAAACCTGGATTTTTAGACAATTAGAGGCAAAATTAATCATGTTATAAAATAACCGAAATAACCAAACTCTCCCAGAAAAATTTACAGTGATGATCTATTGGATGTTTCAAAAGTAGGTTGGGGGGGTCAAACACTTGGTCTTTAAGTTAAATGAAAGGAATACCATGTTAACTCACAAGAGGCCACATTGTCACCCGATAATCACACCTTTGGCTAGCTGCTGAGAATGTTTAAAACCTTCATGATCTCTCTGTTTGTTCAGAATTTTTATCATCTGGCGTCAAGAAGAAGGTCAGTAGCACAGAATAAAGACACCACAGAGAACTTTTTATGCCGCACAAAGTGGGAGGCATAAAGTTGCACTCGTCCGTACGTCCGTCCATCTGTACAAACGTCCCCCAAATCCTGTGGCATCAACTCCTTATTAACTATTCATCGAAGTTTTTTCATACTTGCATAGGTGATCAAGAAGGATGTGTAGATGATCGTAAAGAAAAGATTTTTTCCTGCGACCATTTGTACCAGAGTTATGGCCCTTTGTTACAGATGTAGTTGTAGTAGTAGGGACATCAGTGTCCGAGAACACATTCCAGTTAAATGAATATTTACTTTGTTGAAAACATTATGAGTTTGTAAGCAATATTATTGAGAATAAATCAGAGCGATTTCAATTAACATGATACTCTTTAAGTAAGGAATAACGGAATTTTAACAGTCTTTCCAGAACTTGTAAATATCCTAAATTAATAATTAACAAATAAGTTTTGAACATTAATTACCTACACTTGTTTAATTTTTGAAGAGTCATTCAGTATATACATTATACAATTTATATTATTTTTGACAAAAAATATATCTGTGTCACTTTTGCAGATTGGGTTGAGGACGGAATATGTTAACAACGTAATTGGGAGATAAACATGTCTGCAGGATCAGCAGGTTCGAGCCCAGCCAGACAACAAAGACAGCAGAACAACTCCCTTGAAGACACAGTCAAGGTAATGGGCCACTTTTTTGTGATGGGAATTTTATTTATATTCTGGAATTGTTAATTGTTGTCAGAAAAAAATTCTGATGCCATACCCGAACTTTCCAGTACACTTGATGGCATCAGACTAAACAAACTGGAAAACTAAATAATTAATGATAAAAAAATCTGTATTGAATGATTATAACTAGACATTATAACTTCAGTAACGGTCCACAACAAATTTACAAGATATTACTGATAAGAAGAACTGTACCAATGATCATAAAACTAAATCTGGATCCAGTCTCAAATCTCCAGAATCTGATTTGCTGAAATGGTGACCAGTAATATAAGCCAGCACATCCGTGTCGTCTGATCAGGATCTGCACTGGTTGCATTTTGGTCAGAAATAATTTAACAAATCAAAAAGTGAACAGTTTAGATCCTGATCAGACGGCACGGATGTGCCGGCTGATCTGGATCTAAACTGTTCGCCCATGCAATTAATGTGTATCTTTATAGGAAAGGGTTAATAGGGTTTTACAGAATTTTATTGACTGAAATAGCGAATAGTGTAGATTCTGATTGGGGTCTACAATGGCCACAAATGTGACAAGATCTGTGCTTAGCACTTTTTGGTTAACACTACTCATTGTGATATGTCTGTAAACTGTGGGTTAAAAGTGTAGATCCAGATCAGCCTGCACATCCATGTCATCTGATCAGGATCTACCCAGTTCAAATTTTTATTCATTAAGTTAATTTCTGACCAAGTGTAGATTCTGATCGGAGAGCTAAGATGTAAAAACTGTATAAACCTGTAAAATGGAGTGAAATGTTTACAGAAAACCTGGTTGGTAGTTCTTAAATGCATTTAATAGAAAACCACTTACTTTTATCGAGTCTCCTGATGTACTGATGGTCACTATGAACAACCATCTTGTACCAATATACTCCTATTGCTTGATATGATAAACCCTAGTTTTGTTGTTCCTTTAATAATCCACAATTTTTGTCACAATATCATTGACTGCAACTTTTTTAAAAACCTGCGAATCTGTTACTTATAGTACTCAATATAGGTTACATGTAGGTATGACTTGTGTCATTAAATGGTCCCCACTTGTTCTGTTCTGACCCCTACTGGCTTCCTGGGTCCACTTGGTCACCTTTTGTTATCTTTTCAATCCTCTTACCAAGTATCAGTACTATTGACAAGACAAACATATTGTTTCAATTAGGTACTGATTAAGATCTGTTCAAAGATGGAGCTGTCAAACCTCTGATATAATATTACTTCATTTTGAAACATTACTTGTGTGTGTCAGATTTATTGAGAGGCCCAAGGGACCTTGTTGATAGGGAATGCTTGGAAACAATTAATTTAAGTTGAAGATCAAGTGATAAAATAAACTAACATTTACATCTATGTGATATATTAATTAAATCATTATAATATTTCATTGGTGAGGTTTGATAAAATAATAACTATTTACTTTTTTTAAGTTCCATTTGTTCCATTTAAACAAGATTTAAATCATTTCCTTTGCCCCTGACTTTGTATGTCACACCTACTTTCAAACATGTAACGATGTTTATAAAAAATAATATATGACAGATATATGTTCACCATTAATGTTTGACCAAAAATAACTGGCAAATCGAGCTGTAAAAAACAAATTCAGAAAGGCAAAATTATGAAAATTACTTTTAAAAATATTTGAAAAATACTGCAATGTAATTGACTCAAAAAATAATTTCAACCCTTGTTTAACATAGTTGAGTGGAAATCTTTTGAAAAGTGTTGAAAAGTGCCAAGATAAATGAACATATTAAGGCATCTAAACAATCAGATCGAAAATGGATAAAATGCTGCAAGGATTTCAGTCTTATGCTGTTGCATTTTAATCCTTTACTCCATAGATATACCTTTATTGCATGGGCTTACCTGTAGATCCAGATCAGCTAGCACATCCATGCTGTCTGATCAGGATCTGCACAGTACACTTTTAGAATCATTAGGTTATTTATGACTATGATGCGACCAGTGTAGATCCAGATCATATAGCAGGGATGTGCCAGCTAAACTGGATATACACTGGTGGCACATGCGGTAAAACACATTATTAAGCAGTAAAGGGTTAAACGTGACCCCACATACAATTAACCATCAAGATTGTACACTACCCTTGCTGTTTTCACTTACAATTTAAAGGTTTGATATAATTTGTAGTTAATTGAACAATTCAACAGATATTTTCTGCAATTTCATGCAATAGTCTTTGACGTATCATCAACACTTTAAATTTCAGCAAGCCAGTAGTGCATCTGGATAGTTGCACTTTGTGTAAAACAAGGTAGCAGTCTTCATTAACCCTTTCCTCTATAGATGCACCTTTATTGCATGGGCGAACAGTGTAGATCAAGTTCAGCCAGCATATCCGTTATGTCTTATCAATATCAACACTGTTAGCTTTAAGATTCATTGGATTATTTCTGACCATGATGATGTGCCAGCTGATCTGGATCTGTGCTGTTTGCACATGCATTAAAATGCATATATTGGGAGTGAAGGGTTAACCAGCTAAGTTTTACTCTATAGATACGACTTACAGAATCCCATGTGCAACAAGTGTAGTTCCAGATCAGCCTGCACAACTGCGCCTGATAAGGATCTACACTGTTGGCTTAAGGTCAACAGAAATCTATGGATAATAAAGATATGGATGTGCTGGTTGATCTGGATCTACACAGATAGCACATGGAATATCAGCTATAACCAGTAGAATAAAGGGTTAATGAATAAACTTACATTTATTTTAACCCTTTCCTCCATATTTACGCATTTTTACACATGTGCGGCCAGTATAGATCCAGATCAGCCAGCACATCTGTGCCGTCTGATCAGGATCTGCACTGGTTGCATTTAGGTCAGAAATAACCTAATGAATCAAAAAGTGAACAGATTAGATCCTGATCAGACGGCATGGATGTGTTGGCTGATCTGGATCTAAACTGTTCGCCCACGCAATAAAGGTTTTTCTATGGAGGAAAGGGTTAATGTGAAATGTCAATTATATCCTATACAAAACTTAGTAACTGGATAAAATATAGTGTAGACTCTTATCATACTGCAGAATGAGGAGACTCAGAGACATCATGATTGTAAACATGACAGTTTCATTGCAAAGCACTGAAAGTGTAGTGGAGTTGTTTTTAATGCCATGAATGTATTTAGAAAATCGAATCTTGATATAGTTTTTGGCACCATTTATTCAGAAATATGTGAGTTATATTGTATGTTTATTGTCTAGAGTGTGTAAAAGCCCAGTTTTAAGCAATAAAGTATCCCTGGAGCATTAGAAACTTTGGCAATGTTATGTTGCTGGATTGATGTTTGAATATTACTTTATGCCATTAATAGACTTATAATAATTTGAGTATTTTCTCAAAAAACTTACTGAATAGCTTATTTTCACGAAGAAACATATTTAAAGACCTAGAATTAGGCAATAGAAAAAAATATTTTAGATTCTCATCCCCGCCCGCCCCTGTCCAAAACTACCTGCCCCAAAATTTATTGGCAAAAAAATCGGAACATATTCTGTTCCGGACAGAACAGGTTTTAGACCATCCCGGATTTATAAAAAGTTCATCATTTCAAAGATTACCGAAGGTGATAGTGTCACTATTAAAGACTGGTATGGCTTTTCAAGCAAGAATAGGCACCAACCTGCTACTTGGTAAGTTGTTATCCTGATTTTTTGGAAGAAATTGAAAAGATGGACTAATATTCTTCACCAAAGGTTCTGGTAACTATAAATGCCATTGTCTCAAAATTTTAAGTTAGTTTTTACTTCTGTTCTCAGGTATTTCGTTAATAAAAAATAAAAATTAAAAAGTGTCCACCCGCCCCTTTTTTTCCCAAAATCCGGATGAGAATCTAATAATTTATTTTCTCTGGCCTAACATTTGAGTCAGATAGAAGAATGATATTAACCTGTTTAACCCTTTTCTCCTTAGATACACTTTTATTGCATGGGCGAATAGTTTAGATCCGGATCAGCTGGCACATCAGTGCCATCTGATCAGGATCTAATCTGTTGTTTTTTTATTTGTATGGTTTTTCTGCCCCAAATGCAACCAGTGCAGATCCTGATCAGACAGCATAAACATGCCAGCTGATCTGGATCTACACTGGTCGCTCATGCGTAAAAATGCGTACATGTATCTATGGAGGAAAGGGTTAAATGATCATGATTGATTATCAAATTTCAGTAGCACAGGAACCTATGGAATAAATTTAAAAAGAAAATTTACAGAACAACAATTTCTGTTATATAAGTACATGTACAAACCATGTCAGTATGAACCTTAATTTGAATCTGCACTGTCTGCACATTCAGTTAAACCTAAGATATGGAGCAAAGGGTTATTTTGAAATCTGATGTTAAAGACTTTAGTTCTCATGTTGTTAATATGTTTTTAAATTCTCTACTGCTAGAAATTCATCTTTAAATCTCCCGAAATTAATCAAGGAATGAAATCAATATCTTCTATAGCTATCTTCAAAGAGTAGAAAAAACCAACGTAAACTGTCATTCATCAAGAAAAGCAGAAAAAAAAACATTGGAAGGAAATTGGTACGAATGAGTCATTTTGTCCTTACTTGCCACCGAGCTCTCTCTAAGGAATTGAATTGGCGACTTAAGCTCATTTTCTGTATTGGAATTTTGTCACCATATAATCGAGCATAAGTCTGTTGTTTCACTCCGTAATATGGTATTGGTTATCTGACACCATCTTCTAGTAAAGGATAGTTTTATTCTTTTATAACAAGACAATCACAGAACTTGAGTTATTTTTTCAAGACATCACATGGCATTTATTGCATTTTAAGTACAAGGTCATTTGCATGTTCTTTTTGAGGCATATAGAGTTGCACTCGTCCGTCCATATATACGTCCCCCAAATCTTGTGCTATCAACTCCTCCTAAACTATATGGTGGATTTCTTTCAAACTTGCACTGATGATCAATCAGAATCTGTAGATGATCGTAAAGGATAGATTTTTTCTGCAACCATTTTTACCAGAGTTATGGCCCTTTGTTACAGATGTTGTTGTAGCAGTGAGGGCATCAGTGTCCAAGGACATATTCTAGTTTTATTTTATTTTTTTTAAATAAATAGAATGATTGTCAGAAATAGCAATTTTCCTTGAGTTGTCATTGACTGTTCATGATAATAGGATGAAACAACTTTTGGTTGCTTGATAGACAAAAACCCTTTTCAAAGGATAATGACTACATCAATTCTTATAATTTTTTTTTCTCCATGAAAAATTGATTCTCACAATTCTGCATTCAACATTTATTTTTTCCTTATGACATATAATTTGATTTTGCAGTCCACATTTAATTTATACTGAGAACATGTATTTAATAATTCAAAAAGGAATATTGCATTGGTCTCTAACACTTATCAAATTCGAGTGGTTTCTTTTGGTATCACTAATTGATGAATGGTGTCAATATTGTTCTTACGAGGATGTCAAGGCCGTGACAATAGATTGATTACGATTGGTGCTAAATGTCATGTTTTGTTTTTCTCCCAGATATTCCCCATAGGGATATATCTGCTGGATAATGGGAAATAATGCCTCCAGGAGTCATCCTGCAGCTAGTCTGCAAAGCTCTATGTGTTTTATCTGAGTATGTCAGCAACTTGGAAAATTTAGCAGTGCCCTCAATTCTCTGCTATTTTGTGTTATGCCAGGGGTTCAATTTGACCAAAATAATACAATGTGCCATTTTAAACCAGCCAGTAGTTGTAGTGCTCCCTCATTTATAATTCAAGATTCAAGAGATGAGTGTGAGATTGTAATTCTATCCTATATAGAAATATGAAGCAGATAGAATAGTTTCACAATCAACTCTCGAATTGAGCACATTTCATTAGAACTTGAACCAATGGCAAGTTGGAGATCTGAGACTGGTCTCCAGAATCAGTTTGATAGCCTCAAGTCATGATAATTTCATTTGAACATGGTCTTTATATCATAGATTATCATTCATAGTTTCAAGTGTCAAGGAAAATAGAATTTTCAGTGGTAAAATCTAGTACATTTGTATATTGGTTGATACTGCCATTATAATTAGTACTGAAAAGAATTCAGAATGCTGTTGATTGGCATGACTGTACAATCTGTGCTGAAGACTACCTGTAAGCAAAGAAAAACTATAAAAAAAGACTCTAGATACACAGACCACAGTTACTGCATTCAAAGACCAGTGCCCAAGGTTATAAAACTGAGCATGGAAACCAGTCTCAAATCTCAAGGATCTGATTGGCTGAAATGGCGACCAGTCGCCATTTCAGCCAATCAGATGCTTGAGATTTGAGACTGGTTTCCATGCTCAGCTTTATAACCTTGGGACCAGTTTTGGGTCTGCTCCTGAGTTAAGTTTAACCCTTTCCTCCATACATATGCGTTTTTACACGTGTGCGACCAGTGTAGATCCAGATCATCCGGCACATCCATGCCGTCTGATCAGGATCTCAGCACTGGTCGCTTTTTGGTCTGAAATAACCTAATAAATCAAATAGTGAACAGTGCAGATCCTGATCAGATGGCATGAATGTGCAGGTGATCTGGATCTGTTTGCCCACACAATAAAGGTGTCTATAATGGAGGAAAGGGTTAAAGACAGGTTTGTGAATTAAATCAGTAAATTGTTGTAGAAATGCATTTTACACTTTGAACCTGAAGTGTACTACATTTGACTGTTGATACTTTATGTCACATGATACTGTTGACCTTTGCTTCCTTCCAGACTTGCTCTGATTGGTCAGAGACACAATATGACAAGTATCCATTACAAGTGATTAGAATTAGTTATTGTTGTGAATGCATCTTCAAAACTGATTATCCCTTTTCTCCTTATATCTTTGAGGTTGGCAAACAGTGTAGATCCAGATCAGCCAGCACATACATGCCATCTAATTAGGATCTGCAATATTTCTTTTTGATTTATTAGGTAATTTCTGACTAAAAAGTGAAGAGTGCAGATCCTGAATTTACACTGTTCCCACATGCAATAAAATGCATTATATATCGAGATAAAGATTCAATGCAAATAAGGCATGAAATTTAACAATTCTGGAGTCATAAATTAAAACAATTTCAGTTCAAAATATTGAAAACTATTATTGCTGTCCAGTGTCCCCATATGTATCATTCAGGAGTCTCTGCTGCCTTGTAACTGAATGCCTGAGTGACTGATCCATAACCACTGTGGAATCCAGTACTTGAGTTGGAATCTTTCAAATGATGAAGCTTTCAAGCTAGCTTGTGGAAGCTCAGTGATATTATAAAGCTGCCCTTCTGTGCAGACTGGCACTAGGACTTGTTCATCCACCTGAAAATGCTTGAATGATCTTTATACACAGTCATCAGTAAGGGATTTAATAATACAGCCTCTGTGATTAAAGTTATATTTTAGTTACTTCCCTTTGCTTCAGTTTTATTAGATATTTATGATGCTTTGTAAAAGTAAAGTCTTCCACATTGGGGAGGGGGTCAGGTGGGGCAAATATCATTGTCTATATTTCCCAATGTTTTAGTCTCCTTGCAGTGTAATGGTCAGAGACTCTAGGATTGATCTTTATGTCTTTCCATCATTCTATCATTTAGTCCACTGTTGTCATTTTCTGCTTTGTACTTTTTATGCATCATTAGATTTCAAAAAGGCACAAATGTGAGTCAAACCAAGATGATGTGTCACATGCAGCACTTTTGCTTTTTACCCTTAAGGTCAAGGTCACATGGAGAGGTCAAAGGTCGGGATCCTGACTGCTCTGTATCTTTGTCATACATAATTGTATTTCAAAATACCTTAGCACAAATGTTCACTACACCAAGACATTGTGTTACATGCAGGACTTAAGTTCTTAACTAGAAGGTCAAGGACACAAGAAAAGGTCAGGATCTTTGACTGTTTGGTAATTTTGTTATGCATGATTGAAAATTGCATAATAATATGATTATGAATGTTCACTACACCTAGATGGTGTGGCGTGTGCAGGTCAGGTTCTTACCCAGAGGGTCAAGGCCACTTGGAGAGATCAAAGGTCAGGATCATGTCCAGATTGTATTTTTGTAATGCATAATTGGATTTCAAAATTACTTAGCAAAGGTGTTCAGTGTGCCTAAACAATGTGTCACATGGAGACTCAGGTTCTTACTTTGAATAAATCAATTCAGCTTTCATGTCCTTAGAGGAAATGGGATAATTATATGCTCTGGATGACCTCTGTAGATGCACATCTGTGCTTTTAGATCTAGATCTGCACTGTTTACTTCTTGTTCAGTAACAACCGAAATGAATTGTAAAGCAACTAGTGTAGATCCTGATCAGACTGCATGGAGGTGCAGGCTAATCTGCATCTACACTTAGTCTCACCTGAGATAAAAGCCATTTCCATTAAGTTACGACAATATTGTTAATAGTATGTTTGTCTTGCAGGCAATTTACACTATTTACCAAAGCCTGCGGCTGCACCATCAACTACTGCTGCAGCAGCTTTTAAAGAACATAAAGAATATGTTATTGCCTGTATTATTGTTGTTTATAGCCTGTGTACACCTCAGGGAAAAAGTCGTTATTCCACTGTTCCTATATGGACATATTGAAATGTTATTTCTGATTTCTGCTTGGTATTTCCAGATCATGTCCAAATAGAAACAACCTATGGCTAATGTAATTGATTATGCAGAATAAATGAGGAAATAAATATTGTTCCTAGTTAATGACTGTTTTATGGAAACAGAGAATTCATTTAGTAGCTGATTAATGAAACAGAATGGCCTCATGTCTTGGAGAAAATTGAGAGAAATTGCCCATTATAAACTTGTTGTGCTATAAAAAGTTAACAGGATGACTTGCAAAATCATGTAAGAATTGTTGGTATAATTTTGTACAATGTTTTGGCTCAAATAAATGAATAATATACTTAAAGAAATTAGAAAAGCAACTTCTATAAAAATGAAATATATTTAGTGTTTATAGAAGTTACGTTTCTTATTTTGTATGATTATAATGTTATATAATGGTTGAAATTATTTTTGAGCCAATGACAATGCAGTATTTTTCAAATATTTCGAACCTTAATTATCATAAAGTCGCGCGTCTTAAATGTGTTTATTATAGGTCGATTTCCTCCACAATATTGTTCGAACATTTATTGTTGAACATGTTTAGTTTGTTAACGATCTTTTACAGTGTTCAAGGGGGCGTGACCAAGAAAGTCTGATGAAAAGAAAATCATTTAAAATTTTTTTGAGCTCTGACTTTTTTTGGCTTATGATAATCTTCTTACATAGCTTAACCCTTTATTTCATAGATACGTCTGTTATCACATAGGCGACCAGTTTAGATCCAGATCGCCCATCAAATCATTGTCATCTGATAGTATTTGCACTTTCCCTTTTTTGTCACTTTTAGTGAATCTAACAGCGAGATGTGTTGGTCGTGATCAGACTACACGGATGAGCCCATTGATCCGGATATAAACTATTTTGCCATGCTATAAAAGATCTATTTATGAAGTAAAGGGTAAAATGGAACTTTCACAGATGAATGCTTGTTTCTCGACCCGAGGACAGAATGCTACACAGGTTATTTCCTGAGAGTCAGTTATGTTCTGAAACATGGTTTTTTCAGATAAAGAAATTTCATAATTCACTTTCTAAAATATTCTCTCAGTACATGTTTACGGGCAGTTGAATGGCAAAACTACTTTCAGTTTGGCTATTGATTTTTGATACCCATTTATGGTAATTTAGGCGGAGACAGTTTTGTCAGTTACAAAAATAATTTCGACCATTATATACGTTATAGTTCATTTGGAGGCTTGTATGAAAAAATTAAACGGTCGCCCAGCTGCGCTGGTCCTGACTGTTTAATTTTCATACAAGCCTCCAAATAAACTATAACCTATACATACTTAATGAAATTAGAAATGCAACTTCTTTCAACACGAAATATATTTCAAGTTTAAGGAAGTTGCATTTCTAATTTCTTTAAGTATATTTAGAACACTGTTGATAGAGGTGTAGAATTCCACTCGACCGCTCGCCATGGCGAGTAAATGATCCATTGGGTCGAGTGAAGCGACTGAAGCACTCGACCGACCGGGCGAGTAAATTTTTTAGCAAAGCACATGTGTTTTCTTTGGAAAAATGAAATATTTTCACTTTGTTTACAAAATACAATTCGATTTCCGGTATTTCGGTCGAATTTGGTGTATTTGAAACGTTTCTGATGTAAAGGTAACAGCAGCGATTTATTTTTATCCTCATTGGGTTTCCCAAATCAGAACGCGGCTGCAAGTGCACGTATTTTCCCGCTGTATGTCAAACGGTCGAAACAAATGAAGATAACGTTTTTTAGACAAGGTAGGGGTGATGATGAAAAGCGAGAGAGTGAGCGCGACAGTAAGAAAGAGATAGAACGAATAGAAAAACAAAAATTGCAACAGAAAGAGTATTTTATTTAAAATGTAAGGGCGAGTGTACCTTCTGTAAGGGCGAGTGCACTTACTCATTCACTCGACCTGCAGGGCGAGTGGGTCAAAGAAAATTCCTACACCTCTGGTTGAACAATGAAGGACAGCATTTTGTGAAAATATATGTTTCGGTAGGCAATTTTTAACACCTGGAAACGACAATACATTATCAGGAAAGTGTGTTGGCTTTCAGCATCAATTTAATGATTTATCATTATCTTATTAAGATAATAACTTTTGAGTACACTTACCATTTTGAAATTTAATTGCCAAGCTATTTTACTTACATTATATGCCAAAAACCATAACTATGTCCATTTCATTGTAGAGCATGTTTGGGGACAGTTCCTCTTAGTTGTCACAATGGTAGTCAGGTGTATGTGCTGTCATATTAATGTGTCCATCTGCATCCAGTACATGTGTCCATCTGGTTTTGTCCAGATCATAACCTTTACATGCATTGAGCAATTTTGATTATTTTTGGCATAAATGCTAACCTCAATGAGAGGAATTGTCACCTGCAAAACCCAGTTTCCCATTTCAAAGGTCAAGGTCAGACTTGGGGGTCAAAAGTTATGTCAACACTTGATTTTAATGATGGGAATATTTGTGGGCCTAGTGCTAAGTTAGCCCAGATTGTTGTAGTCACTCAACACTAAGGCATTTTGGTAACTAGTATTTAATCAAATAGGCAAACAGTTCTCTATCTATCTTGAAATGTCACACTCATCACTGGCATATCTTAGAAGCAACATTGCTCCAGTTATGTCCCTTTACTAATGCAAATATTTGAGAAAATAAGCAATATCTGTTCTTGATCTTGGAAAGCCTTTATTGCTTAACTTGTTTAGACTTATGACACACTATTAAGATCAGTGCTGAGTTAGGTGACAGCCAGATTGCCACCGTCACTGTGGAGTTAAGGCTCTTTAATTGCCAAAACTGAAACGAATTAACCAAATTAACAATGTCCACTTTCTAACTGGGTATTCTGTTTAGCAAGCTTGTTTTAAAATTGTCATGTTGTGCTCAATTAAGAACACCATTATTATCAGAAATAGTCTCTCAGCTTTCAGATTTCATGCTTGCTGAAGATTGAAATCGAGAAAACGTTTGAAGTTGACAGAAAATCAAGAAGTTCAATAGTAAAGGTTTTGAGGTGACTTTATCTTTCCATGATTTAATGTCTCATGCTGCATTGTGTATTGATTATTCTGATATACTCCCTGCATCAGCTGCTGCATCAGCAGTTTTCTTGTCAAAAACATCTCTGCAGTTTTGTTTACAACAATGGCGACAGTCATTTTTAATTCACCGTGTGCTTTAGCTCATACGGGAATTGTGTCGATTTTTGAATTAAATGTTTTAGCTTCCATTATATTCTCAGCTGTTTTAGCTTCCATTATATTCTCAGCTACTTTCTGCAAAGTATGAAAAGAATACAATTATTTTCGGGTTCTAATAGATTTTTTTTAAATATTTGTGTCAAGGCATGAACAAGGCATTGACAATTTTATGGCCTTCGTGGATTACCCTCTCCATGTATGCAAATTTTATTACATTGGCGAACAGGGTAGTTCCAAATTAGCCAGCACATCCATGCCATCTGATCAGGATCTTCACTGTTCACTACGTATTTTGATTCATTAGAAAGATACTGATCAGATGGCATGGATGTGCCAGATGATCTGGATTTACACTGTTTGCCCATGATATAAAACCTATATATATATAATGATCTAAGTTTTACGTTATTGATCACTGGTTCCATCATCATGAAAAAAATTGTTAATCAGATACTGTTCCTTTTTTATGTTAGATTGTGTGATACAGTACAAATCATATTACTCTGCTGGCTAGTTAGTAGAAGTTAAGTTTTCCAGATTTTATTATTTGTTTTAAAAGAATAGTCTATCTACCATTGGGCTGTTTCCAAATAAATGGATGGAAAAGTGAAAAAATAGTGAAAAATTAAAGTTCATAAAAATTCCAAACTTGTTATTCTGTATTTTTTGCTTATTGAAACTAAGTACAGAACTGAAAAGATTTTTGAAATCGGTCAACTGGTTGCTGAGATATGGTAATTTGAAAAATGGCAAATGAAGTGAAAAAATGTAAAGAATTTAAGTTCATAAAAAGTCCAAACTGGTTGGTCCATATGTTTGTACAGTCTTTACAGTGATCAAAATCAATCAAGTTATAATCATATGTGGCAGAATAAAAAGTATATGGAGCTTTATTGACCAATATTAAATAAATCAAAGAATTTTAATTTATGTGCTTAAAATACAAGTATTACTGTTTCTTATTATTTAAATGTGTATTTCTATTAAAATACATGTTGAAGCATCAAATATAAGTGCTTTAGAACTTGTGGTATTGCATAAAGATAAAATATTCATATTGTTAAGAAAGTGTGTCACACTCCTGACAACTACATAAGTGCAGTGTACTCAAAAATGTTTCACTAAGGCCATTTCTGTTTGTCACATTTTAACAAAACATGACATAGACTTCTAGGAAAAAACATGCTGTTGTTTTAATGTAAAGGGTATGTTGACAGAATATTGCAATATGTGCATAATGTCACACTCCCGACAAATTTAGCTGACATTTTCTGAAGGAAGCTGCAGACAAATATAATTTCAAAAGAGGTGATAATATTATAATTATTGCATCTAGAAACATAAAACTTAATGATACACAAAACATTTCTTATGTACTATTAACTTTTAAAGTCCTATAAATTTATAAAGCAAAGATGTATTGATTTTCTTGAGGTATTTTCTAATCTACCACGCTTGACTAAATAGCATAAATTTTGATTACTTGAAGTATAATATGTTTAATTTTATCATTATTCGATGCCTAATAAATGCACATTTTACTAAAACAACACTAAAACTTGTCTTTACTCAAGCTTTTTGTAAAATAATGGTCTGAACAAATGTGATTTTGAAAAGTGTCACACTTTTTTGTCACACTCCTGACTTTTTTTTGCCCATTATTTTAGAATATTTTTTTAACGGAGGGTGCTATTTTAATGAAACTTCACAAATCTTTAAAGTGCATGATGAGACACCTCTGCAAAGTAGGAAAATGGAAGTAACTGTTTGCTGTACATTTTTATAACAGGAAAACCCAAACCAGCCATTTTTTTTGAAACAGCCCCATTCCTGTCTGGACTATTTCTCAGCAACCAGCTTAGTATTGGAATTCAGTGACAGTCTTTATAAAGATCTTGACTAACAAGAGTAGATGCACATAATTTCGGCATATTCAAACTGAATGATTTTCCACACAGTTATGGCCAAAAGGAGATCTCATAATATCTGGATTTTCAAATTATTAACATGTTTTGACTTGTTGATTTTTTTGCAGAATTATGGCCCTTTGAATTTCTTTATAGTATAAAATATAACCAGCGCTATAACTACAATAATTGTCAGCACTATTTCTGAGCAACCTCCAGTTCAAATTTAGAGGAACTATTTGTGAAGCTTCCATGCCGTCTGATCAGAATCTGCACTGTTTGCTTTTTGATTTGTTAGGTTATTTCTGACCAAAACGCAAACAGTGCAGATCCTGATCAGACGGCATGGATGCGTAAAAATGCGTATATATGGAGGAAAGGATTCAACAGACTGTCTTGCCAATTCATTCATATTCACTGTGGAATTCACCGGCAGATCAATCCTGAAAAAGAATCCCATGAAATACAGAATAAATTAAACATAAATGTAACCTTAGAAAATTGTAAACCACAAATTTAAGATTCCTTAAAAATGATATTTTACTGAAACACAATATTTCTTGCCCATGTAATGCATTACAGGACTTCAGCTAAATCAACTTTTTTTCCGTTTTCTGGATTATGTCTTAGAATGATTCCTGATTTGGATAAAAGTCAAATCGGTGTTTGCATGACAGAATTTTCCTGTGTGTCCAGAACATTTCCAGATAATTTAGTTTGCTGAGTGAACAATACTCCTGGAAATTGGCTGCATGTAAGTGACAGCAAATATTGCACGCATTGCAGGCTGGGAATGCTGTATTGTAATACGTACAGAAGATTGACCTGCAAGTCAGTGTAAGTCTACAGCAAAAGAAATAAATCTGTTGTTCATTTTGTTGAAATAAAATATATTTACACAAGATGAGATAATTTAATCATCAGGCCTTCTTCTAGCTATTTTGGGATAAAGACCCTTTACAAATTTATCAAAATTGGCTTTGGAAATGGGTCTGATAGTCAGACCTGAGGTATGCATAGAAAAAGGCCTGACCATTTAGGGATTAATTTAGTTTCACATTGCTTTCCTTATCGAAAACTTGACAGTCATGTGACAGACAAGTTAATCTAAAATTGGTTTTTCATCAGAATCTGATTGTTTTCAATTTTGATATTAGAATATTTTCAATTTTAATACAAATGTTTTTCCATTTGATGTCAGAATGTTTTCAATTTTGATATCAGAATGTTTTAAATTTTGATAACAGAATGTTTTAATTTTTGATATCTAAATGTTTTCAATTTTGATATCAGAACGTTTTCAGTTTTGATATCAGAATGTTTTTCCATTTGATATCAGAATGTTTTTCAATTTTGATATCAGAACATTTTCAGTTTTGATATCAGAATGTTTTTTTCCATTTGATATCAGAATTTTTTTAATTTGGTATCGGTGTGTTTTATATTTGATATCAGAATGTTTTTAATTTTGATTTCAGAACATTTTCAATTTTGCTATCAGAATGTTTTCAATTTTGCTATTATACTCACTATACTTATTACCGCGATATACCTATTACTGCGAGTGCCTTGGTAAGAACAAATTCACATGCATACATGATGATGTCACTTCTTTTTCTGTTAGGATTTGTTTACATTATCTCCCATCATCTCTCAAACAAATTGAACAGCAAAATATATCAAGTTTCTAAATATCTACTTTTTAACAGAAAAAATTAACTTCATACGGAACTGGATAACCACTGGATAACCACTGTTTATTCAAAAGGTTTTTATATATTTAATTCCATGAAGTAAACATTTTTGAGTTACTAATGATTTGTTCCAGCAGAATTTAAGTCAAGTAAGCTACATTTTATCACCAGATTTCTGTTCCTGTATCCTAATTGGCTGAATCCTGGTTATATGTATACAACGAAAAACCAATGGCTGACACAGTGGTTCATTGCAAAATCGATTTTTATTATAAAGGATTCCGAATTTTCAAAAAATTCATCTGTTTTCTAAAGATAATGGATACGTTAAGTTATATTCCTAACAGCTGATTGTTGTTTTTGTAAATTTGTTTTAATATATCCTGGCAAACTTAAGACTTGTAGTAATAGGTATGACCAGGATAGTACGTTTTTAATTTTGGTATCAAAACTTTGTTTAATTTTGCTCTCAGAGCATGCTCAATTTTGCTATTAGAACGTTTTCAATTTTGATATCACCAAGTTTTGTATATAAGTTGCTGTAAAAATATTTAATTTGCACATACTCTTCCCAAAGAATCAAACCATTACATTAATTAAAAAAACAACAAAACATTACTCGAAATGAAAAATAAATTACGAAAAAAAAAGAAATTTAAAATGCATGGATGGAACCTACAACTAACTATAGATGCATTTTGATTGCAAAGTGAAATACATGTATAAGTGAGAATGCTTTAGACCTCTTGGCTAATGATACTTGCATTGTAATCTGTCCAGTACAAAATACTATGAATAAAATATTATTGTAAATATGTAATGCCAGTGTAAATACTGTCAACCGATCATTGTTTATTAGTAAGGTTACATGCAAAAGACATTTTGCTTACAAGTGTAAATAATCAACATGTTATTTGCAGAAGCTCTCCATCTATTACACTTGGGGTTTTATTTCTAGTGTTTCCAATGCTGGTATATAATAAGTATTCCTCAGGAAATAATATTATTAGAAATTCATTCTACAGTGATATGTCAATTTATTGTATTGAGGTTACATCAAGCATTGTTAGTGATAACCTGTTGTATCTCATGTAGAACACAGAAGCAGATACCATATTTTTACACTTCAGTTTCCTGGTATCTTGATAAATGAGTGGGCTTATCCATGTAACCCTGACAGCTTGTAATGAAAGCATGTATATATCAAGCCACTTGAGACCCCTGGAGTGACTGATTAGTGTGGGATTATTGGTAATTAACTTTGACTGATCCCCTTAGACAACATAGATAAGGACAGGTCTATTGTTTTCTGTTTCCTCCATGCAGAAACTGGTCAATAACTGTAAATCCAGTCACCTCAAACTGACCAAATGACCTGAAATCTCCTAAGATGAAATACATGTAGTAACCAAAGTTTCTAAGCAGTAAGACAACATTCATCTAGATTTGAAACTTTAAGTGTGGATTCATTTATATTCATGAGCATGAAACTTTGCTGCTGTAGGTCTAAGGATGGCATTTTTGAGGACAGGTTTTTTAATTTATTGCATCAAAAAATACAAAAAAGTCCACAAAAATTAGTACCGGTGAGAGGTAATGAATTGAAAGTATTATACTTTAAATAATAGAATCTATCTAAGTGTACTTTCTCAGAATAAATTTGATCCATGTACAGAATAACACCCAGCCCAACCAAGCCCTGCCACCCGAATTGTTCCCAACTGGTTCAGAGTCAACCTCTTCGTGGCCTTCAGTGATAAAGGGATAGTATTTAAAATCTGCTTATTACATTCAGAACAGATTTAAAAAAATTTAATATGCTGGACATTGTCCGATTTTTTTAAACATGTGATCATGGTGACGGTCACTCTTACTGAAAATAGAATTTTTATTTCCAGACAAATTATATTGTCTTTACCAATAAATGCATGTTAAAAAAAAACATTTAAAGGGTTGGTTTAGTACTGTAATTTGGCATCTTGAAATCAAATTATATTATGAGCGAATCTATAATTGTTGTTGAAACTTTAAATATCCCAAACTTAACCCTTTCCCCAATAGACACACCTTTATTGCATGGGCGAACAGTGTAGATCCAGATCAGCCAACACATCCGCGCCATCTGATCAGGATCTGCACTGTTTGCTATTTGATTCATTAGGTTATTTCTGACCAGTATGTGAACAGTGCAGATCCTGATCAGACGGCCAAATGTGCCCACTGATCTGGATCTACACTGGTCGCACATGCGTAAAATTCATATATATGAAGGAAAGGGTTAAATATCTTTAAATTGGTCATGAAAATGCCATTGACGGTTTTGTTGTGTTTTCATCTCATTAGGGCTATGGAAGGTGACAGGTATGTAAAGCCATATTTGAAGATAATCTGAGGTTTCCCAGATATTTTTTTCATCATCATGTTGCTATGGTGATACACAACATAAACATTTTACTGTCCTTTGATTAACTGTATTGAAGCCTGTAAGGTTTGTTATTTCATGCATAATGGAAAACACCATGCCATTAATGCATTAAAATCATATAAATATTATGCCTTAATCCAAAGTTAATTGCTTGTTTGGAGTGTTATATCATCAGGCATGAAACATTTCCTAGAACCTGAATGAAAATGAAATGGTACAATTTTAATTAAAAAAATCTAGTTTTGACAAATGCTTTTACTAAATTAGCCTGAGCTACCAAAACGTGCTAATGGAACATAGCAATATTTGTAATTAAACTTGAGACTTAATGTTGCTAGTTTATTTAAATATTACTAGAACTGGGAAACACATCAGCAGCTCTAAAGCTCTAATAAAATATAAACACTATCTAATGATTGACAATTTTTTTAATGGCCTGTATATGTTGGAAGATAAGTCAGGGATGAAAAAGTCCCATTCAGACCTTATTATTTGACTATCTTCTAGTTTTTCTGCCATTTACTAATGTGTTACAGTTTTTAAGATTTAATTTCTAGGAATTTTCATTAATTAATTTCCTATTGTTTGTTGCTGAGTGTCTGGGTTTTTTTCATAATTGTTATCTCAATAGTTAGCATTATCTGATGACAGGCTTGGTATACGACTGGGGGTTGAGGTCAACTCCAGGGCAATGTTCCTGATTTATGATGCTACTATCCATATACGGGGGGGGGGGGGGGGGGGGGGGGGGGGGGGGGGGCTACCCTCTGCTAACGCTTAGCATGGTAACAGGCTAAGCTAACCTATGCTACTATTAGCACGGGCTAAGCTATACAGGGGCTACTATTAGCATGGGCTAAGGTATACGGGGGCTTACAGCTGTTAACATGGAGCGCTAACAGTTACTGTAGCCAGGTTGATTTAGGGTTCTTCCTCGAAGATCTTATAAAAGGGGAGTTCTCTTATTTTCGGGGGCTTTTTCGCCATTTGAGATCAAGGCTTTTCTTTTTCTTGACGAGTTTAGGTTATTAGCTATTTACTGTGAAGCTTTCGACTTTCGAAGTACTTAACCCTTTTGCTTTGGGTTGGGAATTATTGTATTTGAATGCTCATTGTATTCTGAGTGTGAGAGAACTATTTTTATTATCTACATATAATAGAATAGACTAAATAAATCCTACTTAAAATTCAACACTGGACTTGTGTGTTTTGTTTCAAAAAACTGTTTCAAATGATTAAGGCGGAAGGGGAAAATCAGAGAAAGGAGCTTTCGGACTGAAAACCAGGCGGGAAAAAGTAAAAACACTAATTTTGTATGAAATCTAAATATCGTAAAATTCATTTTTTTCAAGTCACATACAGTTTCTTGAAAACTGTTTGATTCACAAGTCTTTTTGCTCTCGTCTGTGCCTCTAAGTTACACGGTTTCTACAGCAAAATAAATTATAAATTATTATTTCCACTTTGTGCCAGCAGGCAATACATATGTTCTGTGGAATGCCAAAATTTAGTTATTATTGTATGTTGATCCCTCAATTTACGTCAAAGTTGTGTTTTTCAGTGTAATATTTGTATTGTTATCTAAATTCATGGCTTATCATCAACAATTTTTTCATATCCTGTAAATTTTAAATCGTTACTTAGCAAAATAATGACCTGATATTGATATGATTTTGTAAATTATCTACACCCTATACAAAAAGAACCGTAAGTCTTGCTTCAATTTTATGAGAATGATGTCTCTATTCAACATACATTATGCCATATCTTTGCTATAAATAATATGGTTTACATCAAACTTAATGCTTTAACTCACCATCATCACCATAGGCTGTCCTCATTTTGCAAATAAAAAAAATTGCTTCAAGAAAAGCTAACTATTGAACTGTACAAAATTCTAACACATGGAGACATAAAAGTGCTACCAGTTGCTGTGATAAAGTGTGCCATCATTTGTTGCTGTTCCAGCAGCCATTCAAACAAGCTGTTACAATACTAACAAATATTTCAATAGTTTTGCGTTGTAAATATGTGAAAAGATTGAATAATTTATTGCATTCATCAGAATATGAAAAACATTTAGGTTGTAAAAGAAGGCACGAAGCTCTTCCTTTACCTCTTCAACAACTTGTTTTTAGCTCACTGTATTAAGTTGGTCAGAATGTTTATCTCAATGATATCTAGATCAAGTTCGTACCTGGGTCATGTGACCCTTAAAACTAGGTCAGTAGGTCAAATTAAAGAAAAAGCTTGTCTGCACTGTAGAGGTCTTAATTTTGGTCCGATCTTCTTCAAACTTGGTCAGAATGTTTATCTCAGTGATATCTAGGTCAAGTTTTGAAACTGGGTCATGTTACCTTAAAACTAGGTCAGTAGGTCAAATTAAAGAAAAAGCTTGTCTGCACTGTAGAGGTCTTAATTTTGGTCCGATCTTTCTCAAACTTTGTCAGAAGGTTTATCTCAATGATATCAAGGTCAAGTTTGAAACTGGGTCATGTGACCTTAAAAACTAGGACACTAGGTCAAATTATAGAAAAAGCTTGTCCGCACTCTAGCGGTCTTAATTTTGGTTGGATCTTCTTCAAACTTGGTCAAAATGATTATCTCAATGATATCTAGATCAAGTTTGAAACTGGGTCATGTGACCTTGAAATCTAGGTCACTAGGTCAAATTATAGAAAAACGTGTCCGCACTCTAGCGGTCTTCATTTTGGTGCAATCTTCTTCAAACTTGGTCAGAAAGTATATCTCGATGATATCGAGGTCAAGTTTGAAACTGGGTCATGTGACCTTGAAATCTAGGTCACTAGGTCAAATTATATAAAAATCTTGTCTGTACTCTAGCGGTCTTAATTTTGGTCCGATCTTCTTCAAACTTGGTCAAAATGTTTATCTCAATGATATCTAGGTCAAGTTTGACAGGTGAGCGATTATGGGCCAGTTGGCCCTCTTGTTGCAACACTCATTGAATGCAAAACATTGTTTTTGTTTTTTTCTTCAATTGATATAACTTTTACCAGAAATTAAATTAAGTTACAGTAGGTGCACTTGGTCATTATGGTTTGATAGAACCAACATTAGATCTCATAGATTGGAGTGATTTAAATTAGGTGTACTATAAATGCACCCTCAAACACTTAGATGAAGATATAAAGTTCAGTGTCATGATTAAAACCCATTATAGAGCAATTAAGTGAAGAAAACTCATTAGCAGCAGCAACTTGTGTACAATCTGTGGGTTTCTGAAGAAAACAGTGATTGCTCAGTGGTTGTATCAGCTTTAAATCCATCATGCCATCAATATTCAGAAGTTTGGATTCCACTAATGGATCAGAATTGGAGTTTTTGTTTGAATAATCAGTTTTAGCATGCGAAGAAATTGAACATGATTGCTAAATCATGGTCATGCTAGAGAAAATTCCATCAGTCATGAAAGTTGTTCAATTAATATCGCTGCTTCAGCATTAATGAACAACTTTGCTGTTTTATCAGATTGGGAACTAATGTCAGTACAGTCTTTCCTATTGCTGTTACAAAGTCATCATGCACCAGTACAATCTTTCCTATCACTGCTGTGATCATGTGCCGATAGGGTCTTCTTTCATCATTGTGATGATCATGTTGCTGTTAAATTCTTTCCTATCACCATCATGCACAGGTACCTATCACCACAGTGGTCGTACACTGGTACAGTTCTTTATCTTTTCAGGGTGGTGATCATCTTTCTTACCTATCACCACCATACCATGTTTTGTAAGCATTAAATTTGTACCTTTACATCACTGTGTGACAGGTAGTGCTCAGTGGAACAACTTGAATTATGTTAACTTGTGCCTGTTGTATTGGCATTGTGTTACAGGTTGTTACAGAATTGCTGTGAAATGCCACTATTATAGAATGAATATGACTTGAATAATAGATGAAGTCCTCAGATAATAAACAAAATAGTGCCGAGATATGCCATTTTCTCCTGCACTTGGAGACATCCATCGGGGAGACTGGAATTAAAGTTTCATATGTCATTTGTATATGGTGCCAGTCTGGATCAGATTGTCTACAATGTATACACAGTTAGTCTATCACAATGACAGAATTGCAAATGCAATTTAGTATTTGTATTTTTATGTGTTTCATGATCAATGATGAGTAAGAATTTAAAACATGTGCAAATGTTAATTTGGTGGTAAGAACAAACAAAGTTTGAATTTAAAAACTGTGAAAAAAAACTACTTTGAGAAATTCAATGCATGTAAAAATTAAATTACAGGTATTGTAGAATCATAGGAGAGATATATGTCAATATATTTTTATGTTCAAGTGGTGAGATCCTTAAGGTTCCGCAAAGATTGCAAGTGGCGAAAAGTGGCTAAATTTTCAAAATTGAATTTTGGGGGAAATACTTATTGCTACCTAGATTTTAGTAACGAAATGTATTTAGCTAAGGATGTAGTTAATGTTTGCATGCTCAATTTAGTCTAATTCATGTTCTAATTACCAGGCACATACTAAAACAAAGAATCAAAGCGCTGAAAGCGTTGAAATACTGGCGCGCTGGTTGAATCGAACATGCCCTGCACAGATATCATTACTGTAAACATATGAAACTATGTGTGATTTTTTCGTTAAACTTTGTGACAGTTACTATCACCAACATTAGCAAATAATTCTGTATATATTCAGGGATTTCAATAGATGCAGGTACTTGTATTTTGATGCAAGGAAATTAGGTTTTCCACTTTTTTTTCACCTGAATCTTAGGCGGGGGTCTTTTTGATGCAGAAGCGTATGATTAGTGGTTAAATTTTGCTAGAATAACGACGATCAGGCTCCGCCACAACTGAGTATTGTCAACAATGAAATGCACAAGGCTCACGTACCTTAAGAGACTGAAACAGTTACAATCTTAATTTTTACGTCGATCGCAACAATGCATTAACAAAAATATTCGCCAACTTACTGACGGTCTCCCCAGGATTTTTGGAAGGGTTGTCACTGGATATTTCATGGATATAAGCTCGCGAAACTTTATTTTTTAACTATCATTTTATACAATTTTATATTTGTACCAAAGTTTACTGCAAAAACTGTATATAGTACATAGATGTTTTTTTTTATCTCTTTAGAGCCAAGAACGGTACAAAGTTAAAAAACATAAATAATGTGAAACAATGTGTAAACAGTATGTCAACATGTGTTTTAATAACATAAACTGATCTGATCTCATCAAGTTACAATGTCAACTATATACTCTGTATAGTTAGTTTTTCACCTTCATTGTCCAAGATATCTCACACATATCAAACTCAGTGTTTCATTACAACTGACAGAATTAGGATTAAACTTTCAGAAGCCTCTTTTTTTCTCGGGCCCAAGCGCTGACTGCCTTATTATAATCAAACTTCAGTACATCAGGACCTTCCATGGATATCATTAACAATGAATTTAATGTTGAATTGTTAAGCCTGCTTCTAAGCTTAGTCTTCACTCTTGATAAGGTGGAAAAACCCCACTCACAATCTGAAATTAAATTAATTTACGATACCAGTAAACATATAGATAGCTTCACATATATAAAAATAATATCATAATAGGTATTCAGTTAACACAAACAGGTATAATAAATTATGTAGTGCACCCCAAGAACCTGGTTTAAACCCCTAGTAGCAAATTATTTTGCTACTGACTGTTCCAAGGCGCTAACCCATACGGTTCCCCTTTTTTGTTAAACAATCAACAAACAAATCATTTATTTTCCTCTCTTCTTTTTGCTACAGGGGAGGCTGTGTTTTATGAGTGTGGCGATTCCTGATATGCATATTTCCCTTTTTATATATAGTAGCATGAAATTGAGTTATTTTATTTATTTAATGCAAGTCACAAGGCTAAGTAAATATATATAAAAAACATTGCCAACTTCTTGCAACCAGAAGTAGACTTTCTTCCACTTAGGATCGACACCTGACTGGATCGAACTGGCTGTTCGAGGTAGCCGGCGTTGATTCAGTGTCTCGGCATGTTGGGGTACCGCGTCCGGCGTCGGAGTAATTTCACGACGTGAAGGGGTACTTGGCGTCGTAAGAGTCGCTCTTGAAGGGCTATCCGGAAATGATCTCGATCTCATTTCTAGAATTTTGAAGTTCAGAATGCCCGATGGAGTTGGCATCAGCCTCACAAGGCCGGTTTCTCTTGAAATAAGATAGAATTGATGAGTCGTCGTTCTTTCGCGCATGCATACTTGAAAATGTGTCCGACGAAAATGATCGTTACGATGATAGCGCAGTAAAATGCCACAGAATGTATTTCTTTTGCAATTTAAGTTCTAAATGCAACTTGCCAATAGATTTGTTTAAAACAAATCCATTATCGCACAATTATTTTCATACATGTATACAGTACAATTTTCGAAGTGTTTGTCTTCTAATCACAGAACTAAGAATAACCAAATAATTACTCATGATCGCATCTCATTAAAATCATTGAACATTATGTTAAACACACCGGGTTCCGCTATTAATTGAGAATATCAAGAGTCAACATAGCCATAATACGATCAAACGACACCGACAGACTTGCGAATTCACCACGTGGAGAGGCGGAGTTATCCAGCTGATAGTAAAGAAATCGATTGTGATTGGTCAAATCGCCCATTGCTTAACCTTGAATGAGGTGTGTATTGAAAAGCGACCTGTGTTTACAATGCAAGAAACAGAAAATTATGACATGTCGATTTTGAATAAACGGATGTCGGCGAATTTAACACTTGTTGGAAATAGATCAAAGCTTGTTAACGGTTGTCTGGGGAGAACACTGGGACCCGGCCCGGTCTCGATCCACAACTACTCCAACCTAACCAAAATGGCAACCCACGCTATCTCCCGCTTGTCACGTGACTGATTTGTTTTTAATCGTTCTTTTAATATCCTTTCATAGTTGTTCGAATCACAACATTAAATTGTTTTCTTGTTTTTATTTGTAGAATTATCTTTCAAAGTTCGCATTCCTTCTTGAAATATTTGTATTTTCTTAAAATGCACTACTTTTTATGCCACACAACTACGAAATCTTTCAGGCGTAACTAAACTACTCATTCATATCCAGTTGCTTGTTCACTGCCGTAGCTGGTCATGATTTCACTCTACATTGTTCGATGGAATTTTTGGCATGGATGCTCCAAAATTACACGGAAACTTACTATCAATCGCTCAGAATTCGTGGAATGGTGTGCTGCATTGTGCTTCACACTTGTGCAGAACATTTCGGCCTGCTCTCGCGGTGACCACTTACTTGATACGCTCTCGTGGTCGCAATGATACACCCGAAGTTAAGGACTGCGCGTCGCAGAGTTCACAGCATCGTTAGTTAATACTGGCGCATGCGCGCCAGTATAAAAACCGTTTGCATGAGAACTCTGAAATCCACGGACAATATACCAAAGCAACTCATACCTGAAATAAGTATATGCTGGTCTACAATGTTTAGTGCCAATTTGTCAAAATAATGTTAGGGTTTTCAAGAAATTCAAGGAAATCTTACTTCCGGGTTTCTACTTTCAGTTTCGGTTTGAAGTCGAAATGTACCGTATATTCCCTATTAAACGCCCCTCCCCTAATAAACGCCCCCCAGTCTTTTTTCAAAAGTAGACAAGTGAATTACCATGACATTGGTGTAGGTGGTGACATGTTTGCGTGAAATAAAATGGTTATTTTACTGTCTATTTTAATTGTTTATTAAAGTTTTTCTCTTTTTCGTAATATTTTACCCTAGCACAAAATGTAATACTTAAATCGGCGCCGATTTTTTTCATTCCCGCCTATTTTTCTTATGTCGGCACCGATTTTATTTTACTGTCTTTATTGTTTTTTTAAAGATTATCTTTACTTTGTAATATTTTACTTCGACACAAATACGGTAGTTCAGATCGGCGCCGAATTTTCTTACGTTCGCGCCGATTTTTCTCATTTGCGCCGATTTGTTTTACTGTCTATTGTTTATTTAAGATTTTCTTTACTTTATAATATTTTATTTCAACACAAAAAGGCCAGATCGGCGCCAAATTTTACGTTCGCGCCGATTTTTGATGCGCGTTATACATCCGATTTTTATCAAAATTATGGGTGCGCGTTATACATCAATGCGCGTTATGCACAACGGAATACGATAACACAATTATTAAAAACTACATTTTGTCAATAATTGGTCTCTATTAAACGCCCCCCTTTTGCAAAATGTAACGCCCCCGGGGGCGTTTAATAGGGAATATACGGTACTTCTTAAAATTTCTGACCATTATTTTAACAGATGACCACAAAGTATTGTAAATAAGTGTTTACGTGATACCTATATCATTTTTCTAGACGTTTTAAACAGCCATTTCAGACTTCTTGTGCAAACGGTATTTCGTTTTTGTGTGTGTCTGTTCTATGTAAATAAAGCATTTTTTCAAACAACTTGAGCATCCAAACTTTAATACAGCCATGTGACACTATATTTCTTCTCTTTTATTGGTCTGCCAGTGGGAATTAATGTCGAGTTTTGAAAAGGTACATCAAAATGTTAGAATTCAAACCGAAAGTAGAAACCCGGAAGTAAGTTTTCCTTTCATTTCTTGAAAACCCTAACATTATTTTGACAAATTGGCACTAAACATTGTAGACCAGCATATACTTATTTCAGGTATGAGTTGCTTTGTTATATTGTCCATGAATTTCAGAGTTCTCATGCAAACGGTTTTTCTTTTGTTTTAGTATGTGCCTGGTAATTAGAACATGAATTAGACTAAATTGAGCATGCAAACATTAACTACATCCTTAGCTAAATACATTTCGTTACTAAAATCTAGGTGGCAATAAGTATTTCCCCCAAAATTCAATTTTGAAAATTTAGCCACTCTTCGCCATTTGCAATCTTTGCGGAACCTTAATACCTCCTTTTGCGGTAGGTAAGCAGGTCTTGACTATCGTCCCATAGTAAAGCTCTAGCTGTTCAAGATTTGTATAAAGAGCCATTTTACTGACATGTAGTTGTATGGTAGTTGTATGGTAAGAGCATCAGGCATTATAGTTGTTAAGTAGTTGATAATATAATGTATTGGTGGGAGGATGAACTGCTGACAACATGCAGAACACTGTTGTGGAGTATTGGAGTATCTGGGTTACCACTGATAATGTCTCTGATGAATTTGACATGAGCCAGTAACCCACCATCTGCAATAATTGTACCATCCATTACAGCCAATGAATGATTTTATTTGAATTTTGTTTGTTTTGCAGTTTATATTGAAAGCATTTTTTATGCTCCTCGCCATAAATTTTGTATGTCTGTTCATATGTTCATACATCCTCCCAATCTTGTGAGAACTCCTCATTTACTATTGGGCAGATTTCTTTCAAACTTGTACAGATGGTCAGGTAGGATGTGTAGAGGGTCGTAACCATTTTTACCAGAACCATGGCCCTAATTGTTTATTTGAATTCTAATGGCACTAGAATAAGTGCACATCAGCCTGGTGCCCAGCTAGGAAGTGCACATTAGATTTTGCTTGATTTAACCCTTTCCTCCATATATATGCATTTTTACGCATGTGACCAGTGTAGATCCAGATCAGCTGGCACATCAATGCCGTCTGATCAGGATCTGCACTGGTTGCATTTTGGTCAAAAATAATCTTATGAATCAAAAAGCGCACAGTTTAGATCCTGATCAGATGGCATAGATGTGCTAGCTGATCTGAATCTAAACTGTTTACCCATGCAATAAAGGTGTATCTATGGAGGAAAGGGTTAAGTCTTCTTGAACCAGCCAGGAATATTCAGTATGGCATAATAGTTATTATTTCAACTGCTTGAATATATAAAACATATGGGTAAACATTACTTGCCAGCCATGATAGAATTTGTACTAAAATATTATTGGTTAATGGGATTAAAAAAATGTTCACTTGGCAATAATGTTTTAATTGGAATAGTTATCTTATTTAAACAATAATAGAATGGCAACCAGCATCTGTAAGACTTTGAAACACATAGCATCACATGACTTCAGAAACAAATTACCCACAGAAATGTTCATATAGGCATCAATAGCACAGTATCATTAATAAAATTCCATGCCAAGATATTATATTAATCGCCAATCAATTTGTTACCTGCCAGTAAAGCACATGTATAATTAATTACAACATGTCTTCACAGAGAAGAATAAATGGCTGTAAAATTTATCTTTGCTTGTCACAGAATTGTTATCCCTGTTTTTCCACCATCATTCTGACAGGAACCTGTAGTAATCAGCTAAGCAGAGTTTGTTTTATGCATTTTCCCTTATTAAGGGTAGTTTTAATGGTGTTTTGTATTGATGGAACTAATTGTCTTTGATTTTGTCTTTAAGATATTAAGAGCCATCTTAAATCACTGCAACTGCTATAAAAGTGGAATTATAGGAAACGTGTTTGATCATGCTGTAGTTTGCCAGCAGATTTTGAAGTAAAGAAGTCTATCTCTTTCCTCCATATATACACCTTTTATCACATGTGCAAACAGTGGAAACCAAATCAGCCAGCACATCCATGCCATCTGATAAACATCTGCAGTGTTCACACTGCTAACTTTGGTTGTTAATATGATGTCAAGGGACAGTAATTTTAATGTACTTTAAATGCTAAAATCATTGTCATCAAACAGATATACTATTCTTTATTTTTTATCCCAGATTATAAACAACATAAATTTGCATGAACAGATTCTGTAGCTAAACAGACATTTGAAACAACTTCTCAAAATCGTTTCTGAAAAGGACCTTATTTATGCTTATTCTGACCCGTTGTAACCCTCTTGCCCATTATAAAATGAGGAGTTGCGATTAGGCTAAGGTTGTCGGTCTGTCAGTTAATGTTTGGGTGTTTCAGAACAGATAGATCTACAGTCACCAAATTTGGTGAAGAGATTGGCCTTGGGGAGTTGATGATCTTAGCCCTAAATTCCTCCTTATATACACATTTTTTTAGTATGTGCGACCAGTGTAGATCCAGATCAGCCGGCACATCTGTGCCTTCTGATCAGGATCTGCAATGGTTGCATTTTGGTCAGAAATAACCCAACAAATCAAAAAGCGAACAGTGCAGATCCTGATCAGAAGGCATGGATGATCAGGATCTGCACTGGTCGCACATGCACAAAAATGCGTATATATGGAGGAAAGGCTTAAGGTTGTTCATCAGGACAGCAGAGGAACAATATTATATTTTGTGCTAGAACAAAGTAGGGCAAGGTGGCCTTCAATTAAAATTATGTTCTTTTTGAACTTCAGTTGAAAAATTCAGTGTGGAGATTGCTTATGGGCAGTCTATGGTCTCTCTTGTTTTGGGATCGGAAAATCAAGATCACATTTATGTCAATGTTTTTATTTAGGTGATAGGCCTTTTAATTTTACAAAAACTTTGTACAACTCATTGAAGAACGAAATTTATTTGTCTTCAAACACTTGTTTTTCCAATCATTTCATCTCAATTTGTTCCAATTTAATTTTGTTTTATTGTAATAATGGGAGTTTAGACAGCGACCTCCTCACTAAAGAACTACATGTACTGATTGTTTCTTGGGAAATCATTGATCATGGATGATAATTGAAACAAGTATATAACTATCCCCAGATGATCCTGTATGATGTTTGCGTTAGGTCCACAGGAAGGGTATTGATTCTCAATGTTGTTATATTATAATTATGACTTTCAGGAAAAAAAAAATAAGTTTGAACATTTTACTTGTTCTGATGAACAGAGTGGAAAGTTTAATTTTAATTAAAAAAATCTATAATGTTTTTTATATTTGTTAGTATTATAATTACTATCTATATTAATTTTGATCTGTTTGATGGCTGTCAAACTTTGAACTTTGACACGACCTACCACTTCTTAGTAATAAATCTGTTGAAAGCCAACCTCTCACTCCTTAGGAATAAATCTGTTGGCCACAATGGTTGTCCTTTAAAAAATTAGTTCCTAATAATGATGATATTGTTGTTTGATTTAGCAAGTAAAGGAACTTACAGTGTGTAAGCATGATCTCTACTGAGTGGGGTTTTATTCACAGTGAAAAACAATAGGAGTTAGGGGATAATCATAGGTTTGCTCAGTATCCTAGACTGCAACGGTCAGAATATGTTACCGAGCGGCAGAAATTAGTAAAAGTATCCATAGCTCCACTGAAATTGGTCATAAATAAAATTTGCAGCAGTAAAATGGAAATGTCGTTTGTCAGGGCACCATTTCTGTCAAACGGCAGACAGTATATATAGAGATGATTGGCTCTTCACCCAGCAAACTGTGCACATTAGAGAAATACTTAATTATAGCTACATAGGAGGTGATTTAGACAGAATCTATGTGGGCATAACAAGCACTTTTGTTATGTCAGAGACTGTCTGCTGGCCTTCCAGACAAACTTGTGAATATAAAGTGCTCAATTAGGATGGAACTGAAGTGTGTACAAAACAGCTCAATGTCACATTGAGTTCCACAGACAGTTTAACTGGACTTTACTGACCTTATATAAGCATTAACTGTTATGTCACCTTAATTGCAGTAATTTGATTAAATAAGAAATGTTCTTGTTCAGATTTGTAATGCCTTCATTCTGTCTTCATTACAGTTAGTAGCAGAATATATCAGCTGTGTTCACATGATGCGATGTGATGTATGATTTGATGTACAACATTAGAAACAGTGATCTTATAGCTTTAAAGGAAGATGATTACTGAATCAGAGTTTGCTCATGTTAATCATGTCGTTTGTAACAAATCTTGATTGTGATATACATTTATTGCAAGAAGTCACATAATATCTGCTCAACTGCACAATGTCTTATTTTCAAATGATGCAAGCTTCTGATGTAAACGAAGCTCATTTACTTTTATGGCCTGCTCACATATCTCCGCATGAGTCTTAAAGCTAATAGATTTTACTGTGTTTTCACTCTTAAAATTGTATCCAGGAGTTGCACATAGCACATCTTAATGAGTTTAGTTTCAGTAACATTAAAAACACACCAAAAAATGGCATTCGATATACAGAGCTTGCTCAGAAATGGCCATGATGACCTGTGACCCACACATTTATATAGTTCTTTGTTTTTTGTTATACGCCATTGTACATTCTTTGTTTTTGTTATACCCGATTGTACATGTGCACAAAAATAAAAAAAACCTGTGTTATAACATAATCCCAGACATGTCTTTTAATAACTCCATTCTGGGTAACAATGGAACCTGAGAAAAGTTGGAATGATGACAAGTAAACAATTATAATTATCTGTTAGATGTCTCAACTTTAAATCATATCTTTAAATGTTATCGTCTATTGATACTTTCTTTTCATTTATGCCTTTCTTCCAAATATATGCCGTAATGGCATGGACAAACATTGTAGATCCAGATCAGCTGACACATCCATGCCATCTGATCAGGATCTGCACTTTTCGCTTTTTGATTCAGTGCGTATCCAGATCAAATAGCACAAATGTGGATCTACAATGTATACAATGTGGATCTACAATGGAATAAAGGGTTAAATGTTATCTTCTGTTGTTAATGCCTTGTGCTAAGAACATTTCTCTTCTCACCGCATGGTGTCAATTCCAAGAAAGAAGATACTCCATCAGTTCAAACAATTAATTTCTTGATAAATATATTATTTCTGAGTGCTGCTTGATCAATCTGTTGAAATCCCAGAAACTTTTCTTGCTTTTGCTCCTCTTGAATTAAACATGATAGTGATTTTCAATGCAGTTCAAGATAAGGAAATGGAAATGAATTGTTTTGTGATTGGTTTTTGATAAAATATTGTTTTCCTGAGTAAATGTGGCAGCAGCGGCAAGGTTTGAGAGTTTCAATGAGAGCACTGCATGATGCTAGCAGATCTGCGGTATTGGTGATGTATTGTTTTCTTAGAGAATAGATGTGATATGGTTATTTAACATTAAGCAATGCAAGTTGGAATACTTTATTTGGAAGCATTGGCTGGATTTATTACTGAGAATCAGTGTAAAGGAAGTTAAAAATGAATGTTAATGCTGAAGATTAGTGGAAATGCTTAGCAAGATCAAATGCTTCATTAAGTGGCCAAACTTTCAAATGCAACTGCTGAATAATAAGTAATATCTGGATTTAATTAAGGCTTTCAAAAAAGTTTAACGCACCTTTTTGGTTTGACACCAGTAAATGTAAGGTTTTGGATAAAAACAGTAATCATCCAAATATATTAAATCTGAATTGTTAATGTGGTTGGCATCCCAATCACAATTCTAGTTTACTTCTTAAAAAATATAGTTTGAAAAGAGAGACTGAATTATTGTTTAAAGAGTCATTGAGCTTTCTGCGTCTGAGTGTTGGGCTTTTTGGGAATGGACACTGGTATAACTGGTATTTTATGATCAGTGCTGAAGGTTATAAAACTGAGATTAGAAACCAATCTCAAATTTCAAGCATCTGATTGGCAGAAATGGCGACTGTTCACCATTTAAACCAATCAGATGCTTGAGATTAGAGACTAGTTTCCATGCTCAGTTTTATAACCTTGGGGACTGGTCTGCCTACCCCCTCGTCCTTCCCAGCCATTAGTGTTAGGATTATAAAGACTGTATTGTTATATCAGACTGTCTTCAGACTTTGTATTGATGATACCAATAGGTTCTGGGTAATGACACAAGGTTAAAGCTTCAGTCTTTATTTCAGTCTTAATTGTTCAACAGGTGCCTCTTTCAATTATTTTAAATCTTAAATGCTCACTTAAGCTAAACCAGGTGAGCAATAATGCTTTTTGGGCTTCTTGTTATTTATACATGTTTTTTTAATTTTTTAAAGTCTTATTTTGGACATATTTTACTTTAAGCTCAGCACCAATATATTTTGTAATCTCTACATAGATAAAATCTATTGTGTTCATCATCACATGAAAAACATTAGATTGTTCAACATGATCATAAAGTTTTTCTGGCTTCATATGCTTCTTTTTCATATTTTGATGAATTCAAAGAAACAGAGAATAGCTTTAAGCTTAGACCATTCTGGTGGCAATGTTGTTATTGTTGTTATGTTGTTGCTGTTGTCTCCGATAGCAATGTTTAATAGTTATCTTTATCCCTGAATCAGTCAGTCATGGTTGGATGGTTGCTTGCATGCCTATATTTTCAACAAAACTAGATAAAAACCTAGATAAATTTTGAACATAAAAAAATCTAAAATATCTTATCCTATATTTTATATTGGCTATTAAAATTAATTCAAAAATCCTCATAGACTCATAAAGTTTCATTCTTTCCACACCACATTGGGTCTCCAGCTGTGATATATATTTTTATCATGCAATATTTTGTAAAGGGTGCCATAATTATCATAGCTTCCTTAACCCTTTACTCCATAATACACATTTTATCGCACGTGCTAACAGTGTAGATCCAGATTTGCGGGCACATCCGTGCCATATCATCCGTGCCATATGATCAGGATTTGTACTGTTCACTTTTTGATCAGAAATAACCTAATAAATTGAAAAACAAGCATAGTAGATCCTGATCAGATGGCATGCCTTTGCTGGCTGATCTGGATCTACATTCGTCGCACAATTGCCATGAAGGAATAGGGAGGACAGGGTTAACTGCAACAGTTTATCCTCAAAACAAAGCTTGTTCTAATTGTTTGGCAGTACTTTGAGACAACAGCAACAACCCATTAATGTTTTGGCAAGTGATGAAATGGTTTAGCATACCAAACATTGACAAAAAATCACACATTTTCTGTAAGATCAATGTAAATAATGTTCTTGAAAATATAAACATAAAATTATACATTCTTCAGTTTTCAGGGCATTTGAAAAGGGATAAAAAAACAAGGATTTCTGTTTTCAGAATGTTTGGGAGTTTTTTTAGAAGTTCAAATATTTCTAAAATTTTCATTAGCTTGAATATGACCACTTGTAAACTTTCAAGACCCTTAAGATTGTCATCAACTTTTGTTAGTTAAACTGATACAGTTTTTATTTGATCACCTCCAAACTTGCTTAGAATTTTCATCTTAATGAACTCTTGAACCTAGTTATCAAAATATAATGCATAGGATATTTGATCAACTGGGTCATTGGGGTCAAAAACTAGTACACTAAGTCAGGAGAACCAAGTTATCACAATATGACATAATGTTCAGAGGATCCTTGATCTACTGGGTCACTGGGGTCAGAAACTAGTACACTAGGTCATGTAAACCTAGTTGTCACAATATGGCATAAACTAGGTCAATAGAACCTAATTATCACAATATAAAATAATGTTCAGAGGATCCTTGATCTGCTGGGTCTTTGGGGTCAGAAACTAGTACACTAGGTCATGTAAACATACTAGTAGTTATCACAATATGACAGAAACTAGTACACTAGGTCAAGAGAACCAAGTTATCACAATATAACATAATATTCAGAAGATCCTTGATCTACTGGGTCATTGGGGTCAGAAACTAGTACACTAGGTCATGTAAACCTAGCTTTCACAATATGACATAAACTAGTTCACTAGGTCAAGAGAACCATTGGTTATCACAATATAACATAATGGTCAGAAGATCCTTGATCTACTGGGTCATTGGGGTCAGAAACTAGTACACAAGGTCAAGTTTCCTAGTTACCACAATGTAACATAATGTGTAGAGGATGCTTGATCTACTTTGTTATTTTGATCAGAAGCTAGTACACAAGGTCAAGTGCACCTAGTTATCGCAATATAAAATAATGTTTAGAGATTCCTTGATCTTGAGGGCCATTTGGGGTCAAAAACTAGTACACTAGGTGAAATGAACAATGTTAACACAATATAACACAATGTGCAGTCAATGGTTGACCTACTGGGTCATTGAGGTCAGAAACTAGTACTCTAGGTCAAGTGATCTTAGTTATCACAATAAAACATAATGTGTAGAGGGTGCTTGATCTTTTGGGTCATGGGGTCAGAAACTAGTAAACTAGGTCAGATGAAAGGAAACCTTGTTGAAACAATACAGGCCAAATTGTTATCTAGTTGTTAAAGAACTTGTTGAGGATGATAAATAATTTTGTTGATATATTAATTTAATGGGTCACATCAAGTTTAAGAAAAAACAGAGCATTTTAAGTCTGATTGGTTTGAAGTTGGGTCATCCATGGTTAAAAACTAGGTCACAGTGCTGTTTGTAAAAATTCTTCTTCAATACCCCATGGGACTCTTGTTGTCTTGCAAAGTTACAGTGTTTAAATTAAGTGTATTCAAATTATTGCATTTGTTTGTATTCTAAAGGAATTTTCCCCATGGAGGTAAATGGCCAAATATTAATTTGCCACATAGCACACAAAACGAAAATCTGTATTTCATGAGTTTCCAATGAAAATGGAGCTTTCAGCATTTGAAGTGTCTCTTTAAATTGCAGCGAAGTCATTTATGCTTTCTTTGAAAATTGTTAGCAAAAATGTCAATTTAGTAGGAAAATTGAGGCATTCTTTCCTAGACATTTAATTGTCTGGGAGCTATGGATAAACTGTCATACCAAAAACAGGCCTGAATGCAAGATTTATTAGAAATGTCACTCATCTTAGTTCTTGTTTGATTTTGATTTTTTATTTGAATAATACCCTGTAGGCTTAGTAATATTGCACGATGAGCCATTCCTCTTCTCTGATTTATGGTTTTACAGTGTTTGACATGTCATTATATGTTGTGAAAAAAATCTTGGGTCTGTCAGGAAATATTTTCTGCAAGACTATTTCTGGCCAAAGGGAATTTATGAAAACAATTTTGTGCATTATGTCAAAATGGAAACTCAAGGAATAATCAGTAACAGTTTGCCTTTAACATCATTACCTCTAAAACCTCTAGATAGATAGTAACTTAAAGAACATTTAAGTCTCTGGGGTCCAGGATCTCTGGTCATAAGTTGAAACTAAGAACAACAACTTAATCAATTAAGGATTGAATTGATATTTTGATGTTTTTCATCTGGGTATGAAAAACAGTTGGATTGTTTAAAGTAAGCGTGAAGCCAACTGGATTGTTTAAAGTAAGCGTGAAGCCAACACATATTTACAAATATAGTTTCATTAATACAGAAATTATTATAAGAACTTGTGATATTTTGGTTATTTTAAATGGCTGTTGAAGCCATGTTGATGACAAAGTGAATGACAGCCTGCTTTTTCGCAGCAACTTGTGATAAAACAAGCAGGCTCCTTGACATCACTTTGATGTCCTAACATTGTGCCTAGTCCAAAATATTGTGTGCGGCTTTACTGTAACCCAGCCTCTTAAAGTAATATGTCACACTGCATACCAGCAGTATTTATGATTTGTTAGCTGAATGAGGATGAAGTATAAATATTTGTTTTTCTTGTATACAGAAAATAATGAAAACATGCCAGAAGCTCCTTGATGCAGTATATGGCTTGACAATATTTATGAAAATGGCTTTATGTAGTCAGTTGACAATCAGGTGAGAGAAACTAGCACGAACATTGATCAGAACTTAAGGTACCATCCAATAATGAAATATATCTCGGAAATGTTGCAAGAAACAGCATTTTAGCCTGAATGATCTATTATAAATGAGGATGAAAAATCAAACAGAAAGACAAATAATGTGTTAATTGTGATGTAGTTAGTAGATAAGCACTGAGAGAGAAAATGCTTGTTTCAATTCTTTTACAATAATGTTGAAGCACTGTGTTGCATTTCATGCAATATTAATTTTTAGAACTGTTGTTTTGAATTATCTGTAAAGTTATTGAACTTGGGAAGCAATTAGGCATTTATGCATATCTCTCCAGGAATGGTGGTTTTGTCTGAGTGCCAGCCAAACTGGCATCAGATAATTTCTATCTCTGTGAAAGTAAACCATTCATGGAAATGTTCCTTATCAAAACAGCTTTTTTGTTGGAATAGTTGTATGTCTGGAATTATTAAATAATATTATGGATTTATCAAACCTAATCCTTGTATGGAATAAGAGAATATGGACGTAAGAAAGTGAAAGCGAAAGTAACAGAAGAATTGTGATTAAATGTAACTATGATATTTTTAGAAGGAACAGTTTTAGAAGACTTATTCTGTAATTGGAAAATTTGTTGCTAATTAAAGCAGTTAAAGTTGTGAGAATGTTTAGTTATTGGAATGATAAATCACAACCAAATGAACTAATTGTAGAATTGTGGATATTGTTTTTGAAGCTGGTAGTTACATAAAGAAGGCATGGTCATTATCATGTCAAATTTAAAGACCAGCCGGCCTATGCATTTAAAAAAGATGGGGATATATATGCTACATTTGATGTCTGTATGTGTATGGATATATGATGTTTACTCCCTGCGGAATATTTTAATGATGTGATCTCCATCATGAGCATGACCGGCTCCAAATCTACCAAAATTCCAGTTTCTGTAGCGAGAAAAGAGACACATGTTCAACATCCAAGCAAACTCAAGGTAAGCAGCAGTTGTTCAGTCAACCTTAACTCCATGGATAAGCCTTTTATCACACAGGGGACCAGGGTAGATCTGGATCTACTGGCACATCCTTGACGACTGGATTTACAGTTTGCTTCACGGTCAGGAAAGACCTAATGAATCTATACGAGAACAGTGTAGATCATGATAAGAATTATGCCAAGGTCGTGCCAGCTGATCAGGATTTAGGCTTTGGTCCACCCATAGGATAAAAGCTATATCCCACGGAGTTGAAGTGCATACGAGCCAAAGGTTCAATCTAAGCTTTCACCAGTCTCTAACTGAGTGGTCTACAATTATCATGTTAGTTATCACAATGGTGGTCACGTTTTTTTTAATGATTATTACCAAACATTATCAGGATGTTGGTCTTCATGATAACTTAGATATGTTTGAAACTGGGTCATTAGGGGCTAGACACTAGGTCACTAGGTCACTAGGTGAGAAACCCAAAACTTTTTACAGCATTTATGGCAGTAGTTTTCATTTTATGTATTGAAGTTTTTAGTTAACTGTGATGTTATTTTATTTTGTGCAGTTTAATTTTGTGCATATCTTTTGCAAAGTAAAAGTGGGTGAAATAAAAAACTAGTGAAATTTAATTATGTAATAGGTGAAATTATATAACTGGTCAAATTTATGCCATGCAGGGATATGGCAGTCTATGCAGGAACATTTCTCCCTACCAAATTGAATGGTAATCATAATACTGAGTTGCTAGGTCCAATCATTAGGAAATTTTATGTGGCCACTGAAGCTAAAATTTTCATAAAAGGAAGAATATCTATGACATTCCGGAGGAAATGAAAATATGCAGCAAGTCCCGATGATGGACCCTAATACTGCATTATATCAAGGGGGGAGCAGATCTAGTTCTTGGATATTTAAGAAATATCCAGAACCAAGTTAAGTTATGTAATTTGAATGTCATTACATATAATAGTGAATTTCCAAAGATATCTCCCGAGGCCGGAGCATACATTGAATGTTTTGTGATGTCTGCTGATAGGAATTCTCTGCTGTAATAGCAGTCTGGGGACACCATTATATGTCATACTGTAGTTCTGCATTGCAAGCACAAACCCTTGTACATATAAATGTTGTAATGATGAAAGTAGGAAAGTTTAATTATCTCAGAGTCTTTAAACTTCACAGTATGAAAGTCATCTGTAAGGTCATTTTAGATTAAACAGGACATAAAGGACATCAGTTTTCACTCAACATCTAATGAGCCATTTGACCTATCTGGCCTCCTAACTTTACAGGATTGTTAGACTCCAACAGAAGGTCTCTTCTTTATGTGGGTCACTTGATTAAAGGTCAAGGTCGCAGGGGCTGTAAATGTCAGATCATTATTTGCTCAATACCCCTTTGACCCAGAGTCTCCAAAGTTCACAGTATGATTGGGTTTTTTGAGTCAATGACCCCTAATGGTTTTGGGTTCAAATATCAAGGTCACAGGGGCCATAAAGGTCATAAATTTATTTTTCCACTTAGCAACTAAAGAACACTGAGCCTGAGTCTTCAGACGTCATAAGTTGATTGGATTCCATAGATGACCATTTCCATTGTTGTTGTTTTTTTGGTAACTTCATCTGGCCTGGTCAAAGGTCAAAGTCACCTGGATGATGATATTGTAATCTGTTATTTGCTGAATATCTCCGAGTCTATAAACTTCATAGAATGATTGTCCTTTGAAATAATCTCAATGAAGGTAAAGGTCATTTTGACATATTCTTAGAAAATAATTTCCACTCAACAACTTCACCACATCGAAGTTCCCACACTTACTTATTTATTCTCATATCCAAACTTATCATAAATGCAAGACCAGTTGTCATAATATACCTGTGTCATAATTTTCCAGAATTATCAGAACTTACTGATTTTAAACTTTTAGGAACTTATATTAAAATTGGTAAAAATCATTATAATAATATTATGTACTCATTTTGTTAATGGTTCAGTTTTGAGTATGAATCTGTGCCATAGCGGACTGTTCGTGCATTATTCATAGTCTTGCTTCTTCTAAGATTGCATATGTATGAAGCTAAAAAATGGTGCTTAACCGATTTCCTAATTCTCAGCCCGTTATGAACTCTGGTAATTCAGATTCAAATATTTTGTGTTTTAGTTTTAGAATGATGGAACTTGGAAAATTAGTATAGATGAATGTTTTCCTTTTTTTTGAACTTAAAGGTAATGAGATTTCAATGTTTAATGAGATAACCAATGATGTATGTATTGTTTAGTGATTGGAAAGTTTAAATAATTAAGCACATACATTAATCTGTACTGTATTGACTTCCTCACACAAGGTTGAAGCAATTTACTTTTAAACCAATATAACTTTCTTGGCCTCTCAGCTCTTGTGTACATTTGTAGATATTTGGTGTTTAAGTATAATTGGTGGTAATAATTCCAAACCAACCTATGGAGCATTTTCATAGTTTCGAGAAAAAACCATTTGAAGATTAAGACATCAATAACTAAGAATGACTTATGTCTTCATGGAATTGAATTTTTGTCTATACATGGATAGTCCTAAATGGATATAACTCATAAAGTTTTGTAGAGGTTGAAAATTCGAACACAACTGTACCAAACACTCAATATTGCCAAAAAAAGACTTGCATCCCTCTGCAATTATGGGGACAATATAGGCAGTTGGAAATTTATCACCAATCGACCATTGCCTATGCTACAAAATTGTTTACAGCAAAACGGATCATTATTCTGATGCTCTTGTAACAGAAACATACATTTTATGTAATATATGTATATTTCTAAACATACATTTTATATAATATATGTATATTTCTAAACATACATTTTATATAATATATGTATATTTCTAAACATACATTTTATATAATACATGTATATTTTTAAACATACATTTTATATAATACATGTATATTTCTAAACATACATTTTATATAATATATGTATATTTCTAAACATACATTTTATATAATATATGTATATTTTTAAACATACATTTTATATAATATACCGTCATTGTTCGAATATAAGCTGCACTCATGTATAAGCCGCACCGCCCCCAAACCTGATGGAACAGATGAAAATGGCTTAACGAAGTGTATAAGCAGCCAAACCTGTGTATTAGGCCGCACCCCCAATTTTTTATTGCCAATTTCTGGGAAAAAATTGCGGCTTATATTCAAACAATGACGGTATGTATATTTCTAAACATACATTTTATATAATATATGTATATTTCTAAACATACATTTTATATAATATATGTATATTTCTAAACATACATTTTATATAATATATGAATATTTCTAAACATACATTTTATATAATATATGTATATTTCTAAACATACATTTTATATGTGCTTATATATTCAACTTTACATTTTATATAATATGTGTATATTTCTAAACATACATTTTATATAATATAGGTATATTTATGTGATTTTGTGTTGGAAAGAAGTTATTATTGTTAATGAAATACCTGTTAGCAATATGTTTTGATGATCATTGGATTGATGGTGTGCCAAGGAAGCACTGCAAAGACAAGCAGAGTTTGCAAGCTAGTAATAAAAAGACCAACAAACTTAGTTTTAGAAAAAAAAGTTGAAAAAAATGCAAATACATGTAAAGATAGTTAATTGTAATGCAAAGAATCAGAAGACTTAAGCATCTTGTGTTCTGTACACCTCGTTGTCACATAAAATCATGTTTTGTAATAAATAACAAAAATATTATAGAATTATCAAAAACGTCCATTTATAACAGTATATATACCAACCTGGACTTCGCTTGTAAAAAAATGTTTGACTTTCACTAAAAAATAAATTTTATCTGTTTTTCCCACTTTGGTTACAAAACAAAAACCTTTGCCCAAGGTTATAAAACTGAGCATGGAAACCAGTCTCAAATCTCAAGCATCTGATTGGCTGAAATGGTGACTGGTTGCCATAAGCATCTGATTGGCTGAAATGGTGACTGGTCGCCATTTCAGCAAATCAGATGCTTGAGGTTTGAGACTGTTTTCCATGCTCAGTTTTATAACCTTCAGCCCTGCTTCTGTTGTTCAGTGCCAGGTGAACCCCTGTCTGTAGAAACAATATTGTTTTGGAAAAAGATTTGGACTTGCTTATTGTTTAATTCCAGTGGGCAATTCCCCTGCATAACGTTCTAGAACAGTTCAAGAATTATTCTTGGATAATTGTACAAAGTAACACGAACTGTTCCTGGAAAATTATATTTATAAAAAAAAATGTTTTACTGATTAAATTTTAAAAGATTAAAATTTGCTTGTCTGCCACGTGAGTGTCTAGATAGGAGATTAGTGTACCCTCAGAGACATGTCAGATGAGAACAGATACAGGCGAGGTCATGGTTGACAGTCTTGTGTATTGTTTCTTCTCAAATTATTGCTTTTACATATTAAATTAAGATGTATTAGTCTGACTTGAAATAGAGAGCATGGTACAAACATAGACACATGGTGATTATGACACAGATCAAAACATGAAGGACCCTATTTTCTTTATTATTCTTTACTCCTTTTATATGCATTTATATGGGCGTGCAAACTGTGTAGATCCAGATCAGCCAGCACTTCTGTGCCATCTGATCAGGATCTGCACTTTTCACTTTATGGTCAAAAATTAACTTACAAGTCAAAAACCTAACAGTGCAGATCCTGATTGATAAAATGGCACAAACGTGCCAGCTATGGATCTACATTTTGCCCATATAATAAAGGGGAATATATGGAGGAAAGGGTTACCGGTATACTGACATTTTCGTCAGAGCTTTACAATTAATCTTATATTCAGTATTTATCCATTTTAATATCCAGGTCTCTTGTATTTTGCAGAGGAAGTGTAAATCTAAAAATCTAACTGCGTATACAAAAATCTATATGGCAGCTTATTGATGCATTTTACCATTTCATAAAATGTAAAATTTAATTGTTACACTTTTTTTTTACATTTTCATACTTTTGCCCATATTGTCCTCATTTGCTTGCATGACAATGTGGTATCAGTTGGTCTTAGAAAAGGGGGATAATTAAGAGGTTGGGGGAAGGTCTACAGAAATAATGAATAAATAAAATAGATAATTAGCCCTTTCCTCCATGTCTACGTCTTTTTACGTGTTGGACCAGTGTAGATCCAGATCAGCCCGCACATTGGCACATTTGTGCCGTCTGATCAGGATCCGCACTGGTCACATTATGGTCAGAGATAACCTAACGAATCAAATAGCGAACAGTTTAGATCCTGATCAGATGGCACGGATGTGCTGGCTGATCTGGATCTAAACTGTTCGCCCGCGTAATAAAGGTGTATCTATGGAGGAAAGTGTTAATTGAAATGTGCAGGACTGTGATAGGAACCAGTTCATTTCAGTGGTAGATAAAATAAAATATTCCAGGACAATTTTTATCCATTTATTGATAAAATGTTTTGCCAAATATTTGAAGATCACAAGTTCAACTTGTACATGTATTCACAGTTTAAGGTTAGTGCTACTCATTTATGTTACACAAATAAGACAATATTTGAAGATCAAGGATGAAATGTTTTCTGTGTTCAGCAGTTCAGCAATCTGACAAAGGATGTAATGGATGCTATTTTAGTGGGAAATAGGCTTGATTACTCTCCTTTATGTCCAGATTCAGATCTATTTCTCGGATTGATTGCTATACATGACAGCAGGTTTTGAGAAAATGTCATATTGGAAGAAACTGCTGATGTAATTGCCCATAATCATAAAACGAAATCTGGAGACCAGTCTCCAATCTCAAGCATCTGATTGGCTGAAATTCAGTGAATCAGATGCTTGAGATTGGAGACTGGTCTCCATTGACTCCAATCTGCATCAAACATTAGAGTTACTTACAGACAAGCATATAAATTTCCTTGTGCTTGGATAATATGGTATTTTATTGCAAAATATGATGAAATTCATGCCAAATCAATAATCCTGTCTGATAATAATAATGGAGTGGTGCATTAGAAACAATCAGGGTATCTACTGTACAACAGCAATGTTCATTAATAGATAAAACACAAAGTGATTTTATTTCATCCTTTTGTCAGTATTGTAAAGGATGTACTCAGTATAATCATTTATCTTGTTACAATATAGAGGAAACAGGAAGCCATTATTCTGAGTATTGCCAGTTATGTTTTTGTGGTGATAAGGATGCCAACTTTGCCTTTTGCATTTAAACACTACTTAAATCTGATGTTTTTTTATTCATAAGACATGACCTTGGACCTTGACAGCTGAAATAAAAGATATCATGCTTTCCATAATCATGCAATCATGTTCTACTCCTCTTTCAATAGCAATAATATTCTTCTCCTCTTTCCCTGGCTATCCTATTCTAATCCCCTCTCCATGGCTATCCTATTATATTCCTCTTTCTATGGCAATCCTATTCTACTTCACTTTCCATAGCAATCATATTCTACTCCTATTCCATGACAATCCAATTTTTCTCCTCTTTAAGTTGAAATCCTACTCATATTTCCATGACAATCCTATTCCCATGGCATTCCTATTCTCTACTTCTCTTTCCATGGCTATCCTATTTTACTCCTCTTTCCATGGCTATCCTATTCTACTCCTTTTTCTATGACAGTCCTATTCTACTCCTCTTTCTATGGCTATCCTATTCTACTCCTCTTTCTCTGGCAATCCTATTCTACTTCTCTTTCTATGGCTATCCTATTCTACTCCTCTTTCTATGGCAATCCTATTCTACTTCACTTTCCATAGCAATCATATTCTACTCCTATTCCATGGCAATCCAATTTTTCTCCTCTTTAAGTTGAAATCCTACTCATATTTCCATGACAATCCTATTCCCATGGCATTCCTATTCTCTACTTCTCTTTCCATGGCTATCCTATTTTACTCCTCTTTCCATGGCTATCCTATTCTACTCCTTTTTCTATGACAGTCCTATTCTACTCCTCTTTCTATGGCTATCCTATTCTACTCCTCTTTCTCTGGCAATCCTATTTTACTCCTCTTTCTATGGCTATCCTATTCTACTCCTCTTTCTATGGCAATCCTATTCTACTTCACTTTCCATAGCAATCATATTCTACTCCTATTCCTTGACAATCCAATTTTTCTCCTCTTTAAGTTGAAATCCTACTCATATTTCCATGACGATCCTATTCCTATGGCATTCCTATTCTCTACTTCTCTTTCCATGGCTATCATATTTTACTCCTCTTTCCATGGCTATCCTATTCTACTCCTTTTTCTATGGCAGTCCTATTCTACTCCTCTTTCTATGGCTATCCTATTCTACTCCTCTTTCTCTGGCAATCCTGTTCTACTTCTCTTTCTATGGCTATCCTATTTTACTCCTCTTTCTATGGCAATCATTTTCTACTCCTCTTTCTATGGCAGTCTTATTCTACTCTTCTTTCCATGGCTATCCTAATCTACTCCTCTTTCTATGACAATCCTATTCTACTCCTCTTTCTATGACAATCATATTCTACACCTCTAACTATGGCAATCCTATCTGACTCCACTTTCTATGGCTATTCTGTTCTACTCCTCCTTCTATGGCAATCAATCCTATTGTACTCCTCTTTCTATGGCTATCCTATTCTACTTCTCTTTCTATGGCAATCCTATTCTACTCTTTTTATGGCAATCCTATTCTACTCCTCTTTCCATGGCTATCCTATTCTACTCCTCTTTCTATGGCTATTCTATTCCACTCCTCTTGCTATGGCTATGCTATTCTACTCCTCTTTCTATGGCTATCCTATTCTCCTCCTCGGTCTATGGCTATCCTATTCTACTCCTCTTTCTATGGCTATCCTATTTTACTCATCTTTCTATGACTATCCTATTCTTCTCCTCTTTTTATGGATATCCTATTCTTCTCCTCTTTCCATGGCTATTCTATTCTTCTCCTCTTTCTATGGCTATTCTATTCCGCTCCCCTTGCTATGGCTTTCCTATTCTACTCCTCTTTCTATGGCTATCCTATTCTCCTCCTCGGTCTATGGCTATCCTATTCTACTCCTCTTTCTATGGCTATCCTATTTTACTCCTCTTTCTATGGCTATCCTATTCTACTCATCTTTCTATGACTATCCTACTCTACTCCTATTTCTATGGCTATCCTATTCTACTCCTCTTTCCATGAGATATTTGGCAGAGAAATTTCACAGTCTTGTTTTCATATAACGAACAGATCATTAGATGTTTGGCAGTGGTATTGTCATATTTTTCATATTAATAGATAAACAGATCTTTGGCAGTGATATAATTCTCTACTTTTCATTTCATCTTTAGCAATAATATTGTCATCTTTTTCATATTAATTTATTATGAGATCTAGCTGTGATATATTAATAATAATTCTCTTTATTTCATTAAATCTTTAGCAGTAATATTGAATTCCCGTTCATATTAATCAGTCATTAAATCGTTGGCAGTAATATTTAAATCTTTCTGATAAAAAGATCATTAATGTCAGCATTTTTTGTTGCTCTTCCAAAGAAAGGTGTGATGCATAGGGACCACTTCAGACTTTGTCTGTCATGAAAACTTGCCATATAACTTTGCATTTCTTAATATTAATTTTCTTGACAAACTTTCAAATAATATTGCTTATGACATCTGTGCCATCTGATCAGGATCAGCACTGTTCGCTTTTTGATTTATTAGGTTATTTTTACCAAAAACCAAACAGTGCAGATCCTGATCAGATGGCACAGATTTGACAGCAATAAAATATGTATCAATGTAGTAAAATGTTGATTATTATAAACGTGATAGGTGGCCTTTTTGGAATCTGTCTGCTATCCCTTTCCTGGATATATATGCATTTTTACGCATGTGCGACCAGTGTAGATCCAGATCAGCCGGCACATCCGTGCCACCTGATCTGGATCTGCACTGGTCGCATTTTGGTCAGAAATAACCTAATGAATCAAAAAGCGAACAGTTTAGATCCTGATCAGACCGCACGGATGTGCCGGCTGATCTGGATCTAAACTGTTCGCCCTAGCAATAAAGGTGTATCTATACAGGAAAGGGCTATCTGACTGTATTCAAATTTAAATTATTTTTTATAGGAATCATGTTGTTTAATCAATTTGGTTCTTTTGCTCGTTTTGTAGTTGAATATACTGCATCGTATTGAAGAGCTTTTGTCTATTTAATAGCAAAGGCCTAGATTGCCTTCAATTTTTATTTTTTGTGAAAGTCATAAAACCTACACCAAAAACAAGAAACAAGAATCAGAGTTGATTGCAGATTGATAGGAGTCAAAATGCTTTATTCAAGAAACAGAAATGCATTTCAATTTACTGAAGTTCATAAATCTCAAAACATCAATAAAATATGCTGATGTTATTATCTTTGCTTGCTGAGTTAAGAAATGTCTTGGAGATAATAAAGACTTGAATTTATTCAAATCAGACTTTAGTCTATTGTTTGCTTTATAGAGCACTCTAGGGAAAAAACTAAATACAGAGAAACTTTGAGGAAGAGTTGAATTTTCTATACCTTTGCACTAGATCATAAAACTTAATATTGGAGACCAGTCTCAGATCTGAAGCATCTGATTAGCTGAATGGTGACTGGTTGCCATTTGAGCCAATCAGATGCTTGAGATTTGAGACTGGTCTCCAATCTGAGTTTTATTATACAAGGCCCTTGTTCTACATCCTTAAATCCACAGTATTAATTTTATGCTTTTTCATCAGTTTTGTATGCCGACTTTGTAAATAGAAAAAACACAACTCTCATTAAATTAATTATAATAATAACTCCAATGGTCAGTTTGTGATTTTTCTCTTATCACAAAATTAATATATTCCCTATGTGTAAAATAATGGAAAATCAGAGCAGTTTTAATGTTCTGATATATAAAAGTGGTAGGGGTAATATAAGCAATGAGGTCATCATCATCTAAAATCAGAATACATCTAATTATCAAATACTGTTAATTTTGGGTTTTTTCTGTGCTCTTAGAAAATACTTATGATCGTTTTAATGCATTTTACTATCATATTTGAGGGTTTATTTGGTCAAACTCTAATGTAAAGAAGAAAGAGAACCATTGTACAAAGGTAATCAGAAATCAGGAAAGCGCTGACAAAAATTATAATGCTAGTTGGTGGCGGAGGGAAGAGTGGAGAAAAATAAGTGAGAGGTGGGGACAAGAAGCCAGTGAATAATCAGTCATGACGACTGATGGTCATTAGTCCTGGTGATGTAACTTGGTGTCCACTGACAGATGTTTTACACTGTAACTGTTAGACTGGCTCCCGTCCCTATGTTCTGTTATATAATTCTCATGTCACTTATACAATAATCGTCAATACCTCCAAGAAAAGCAACTCCTGCAGATACCTTACTGATATATGCATTTTACTTCCCTTATCTTCCCGAACATAGATGGTTCAGCATGTCAGAAAAAAAGAAAATGAAATGAAATAAAAAAAAGAGATAATAAGTATTTCAGTTGTTTTTGTGATAAACCATCTAGCTTGTGCCAGGCTATATAGCTGTGAGTGTGCTGCTGCGGTCTTGGTTAACTGAAATGAAATAAACTTGTTTGTCTGGCCATTTACATCATAGAGCTTGAAGTTGAATAACCCTGCAAGTTTCCATCAATCACTGGACAACAGACACCATCAAGGAATAATCCTTATCTACTGTTTTCTAATCAACATTATGCAGAGGCATTGTTTCCGCTGTTATTTTGCAGACAAATGGATGAGTTGGGGTTTCTATGGAGATTTATAGAGGATTAATGTGTTTCCCTATATTTGAGAAGTTTTTCCATGATTGACAAGTACTTGAGAAAAGGGTTACTTATCTTTATAATTATGTAACTTATTGTCCCCTTTGAAGACAGAATATTGACAATATGTCTGCCTGTCCATTACCAAATTTCCAATATTTGCTACTCATTGGTCATTTTGTATGCATTTTTACCAACTTGCTTCACATCTCTTTTAACCCTTTCCTCCATAAACACACCTTTATTGTGTGTATGTGTAAAAATGCATATATATGGAGGAAAAGGTTAATACAGTGATCAGTGACTTTCATTTCGGTTACCGTTATCTCGTCATCTACCACCCAGGGCGCTTAAAAAATTCAAGAAAAAGGGGCGATTAAAAAGGAACTACGAGAAGCTAACTAGTAATCAAGAAGCAAGAAAAACATCATACCCTTTGTTAATCAAAAGCTAAACTGAAACTGAAAAATTACATTTTGCAAAATTAATTTTAAAATCTGTACATGCCGTACCTAATGGAAAAAAACACATGAAAATGTAAAAATGTTATTTATTCCATAGTTATTCCACATTAATAATCCATTTTTATTGTCATAATTTGCCAGAAAGCACAGGGAGCATGAGCGCTAGATGGGACGAATATTCATTGTGGAATATTTCTGAGACATCTTGTAGAATAACAACTTTCAAAGGATTTATTGTTTTTAGACACTTTATATAAAATAATAGTAAGCTTAGCCAAGGGTTCTGTCCTTTCTGAAGGTTTTGTGTGAAATCAACTATGTCTTATACTTGTGATTTAAATGATGCCCAAACTGCTGTCCTCCCTCCTAGAGTACATAATATTATTCAGGAGCTGATTTCCTTTTATTTGTGTGGGATGAGGCACCAGGATTGTAACTAATATCAAAGGGCTGTAATGGAAAAAATAAAACAAAATATACTGAAGTTAAGTTATCTCCCTTTGACAGAAAAATTGGGTAATGAATGACGTGAAACGTTCAGAAAATGTGATTGAAACTCCAGATTACCAGAAAATTGTGGAATGGAATGAGAGTGGGTCATGCAATATAACAATTCTATGGTCAATACAAATTAGATAAGTGTGTTATAAATGTCAGGTCAGAAAGCATGATAGCTGATCACATAGTTTGATATTGTTTGAGATGAAAATATCAGGTTATATATCTTGTAGAATTTAACATGAAATATATCCGTTTATTGGAACTTGATGCCCCTGTTGTTTTTTAAAAATTAAATAAACAATTATGGTATTTCAGCATAGTTAGTAAATACAAGTGACTGAATCATATATCAAATTTTTAAAATAAAACATAATTTATGATAATATTATAATGATTGAGTCCATGTCTCTGAGCAATATTTGGCAAAATTTGCAGGGCCATAACAGACTATACTCATTGCTTGCTTTCAATGCTTCATCTCAGGTATAAATCCTTTATGATATTTTGACAGTCATGTGATACCATTTTTATATTCACAAAAAGAATACCAAAGAACACAAGCACTATTTTACTGAAGATAGTTGTAGTATTCTTGTGATTCCAAAGACCAAGTTTAGGAGGAACCGTGTTAACCCTTTCGTCCATAGATACACCTTTATTTGCTTGGGCGAACAGTTTAGATCCCGATCAACCCGCACATCCATGCCGTCTGATGGCATGGATGTGCCCCCTGATCTGGATCTACACTGGTCACTCATGCGTAAAAATGCATATATATTAAGGAAAGGGTTAAAAGTTTTCCATTATCTTTTTTACCTGGTAAAATAAATTTATAAGTCATGTGACTGTCTATTTATCAGTAACATACTGTAGCTGGTTTTATAACAAACATTTAACCCTGAAAGCTATTTATGTTCTGCTGTAACAGCTTGGGTATAAATTATAAGATTCGGGCCTTTTCTTATTGATCATGCTGAGCCATGCAGTGTGGATGTGTCAAGATGGAGGTTTATTCCAAACATCACTTCCATCCTGTGGAACAAAACACCAGTTGTAGACATTATTATAAGGTAATTCTGAAAACTTTTTTATGATTCAATATTAATCCTTTACTCCATATATATGCGTTTTGCAGTATGGGTGAACAGTGTAGATTCAGATCATCTGGCTGATCTGGATTTACACTGCTTGCCCACGCCAAAAAGTTGTATTGATGGAGTAAAGGGGTAACTGCTCTATATATTTCAAAAGTCATAGTAGTCAAAGTTTAGCTTTGTAAAATTTGAATGTGTCTTTAAAATGGATGGCAACAAAATTTTCAAATCAATCTTCGATACAAATGCTAATAAAATTTAGAACCTTAACCCTTTTCTCTATATATACGCATTTTTACCCATGTGCTACCAGTGTAGACCCAGTGTAGACTTCCGTGCCGTCTGATCAGGATCTGCACTGGTTTTATTTTGGTCTGAAATAACCTAATAAGTCAAATAGTGAACAGTGCAGAATGTGCTGGTTGATCTGGGTCTACACTGTTCTCCCATGCAATAAAGGTTTGTCTATGGAGGAAAGGGTAAACTTATTTTGAAGAGTATAATTAGATAATGTTTTAATTGTTAACTTCCTGTGATATTCTGCTTGCCAATATTTTGCAGAAATTCTTATCTTTGCTATCATGATTGTTGTTGTTCTAAAGAAAACCTCTGATGAGATATTTAATATTTAATGCAGTGTCTTATAGAAGATAATTACTGTGCAGTTGTCCATTGGAAACTTTTCCCAAGAAATGATGAGCATTTTGTCCAGGCATTCTGAGTCAGAGAGAGATTCTGTAGAGGAATGTTAGAGAAATATCACACCCTCCTCTGACATTGTTCTAAGTGCAGATTTACCCCACTGGCGTTGATTGTCCCATAATTTCATTACAAGCTCAGCAGGTTTCGTATGATTCATGACTACAGCGAGTCCTGTAGGACATGGCCCATCTGTTGTATGTCCAATTACTCGTGCACAATCGTGCATTAGCAAGCTCCTGCAGGATGTAGCATTTCCAATAATGCAATTTTCTGGAGCCAGTTGATGAGATAGGGGGCCAGTTCCTGTTGCTTTCTCGGTTAATTGACCTCTTGTGAGCAATCATTTCAGACTGAGGCAATAGGCCACATAGTATTTTTATTCCCTCTTTCTATTCTTGTTGTTTTTTTTCCAGGGACAAAAACTCCTCAGCAGATGAACTCATTCTTTTAGGTTATTTCCCCCCTTAATAATCCTTCAATATGTTTTAAGTGTCATCTTCTTGCCAAATGTTAATAAAATTAAATTTTATTACACTCTTTCTTTAAATTAACATTGAACAAAAATAGAATTAGGGATTCTCAAAGTAATTCCATGTCCTGACACTGTCCAAGATTATAAAACTGAGAATGGAATCAGTTTCAAATCTCAAGCTTTGATTGGCTGAAATGGTGACATGTCTCCATTTCAGCCTTTAAGTTGCTGGAGATTTGAGACTGGTCTTCAATCTCAGTGTTATAATTATTGACTAGCGCAAAGTTGGGTAATTTCGGCCGTCGGATAATTTCGTCACTATTTTACAATCTGTCCAGCATTTTGGAAATCAGATCTCATGTCTATAAACGAACATCAAAAATATGACGTAAGGTCAAGAAACTGTTTCTAATATTGTATTAGCTTCATAATCGCTAAAAGTGAGTCAATAAAACTACCCCCTTTGCACAAATTATTGAATATAATTGTTGTTATGCGGCCACTTTAGACGGGTCGTATTTTTTTCGAAAAATGAGTATTGCATTTTATCATCATTTCTGCAATTGTTTTCATGTTTCAAGGGAAAACAGAACTGATGTCTTTTTTGTTTTCCGCACCAATATTTGTGTCCTATAAATAAATTTAAGAAAGATATTTGGGGTGACGATTTTACCCGACATAATCTGTCAGCGGCAGGTAATTTCGTCAGATATATAGCAGGTAATTAGTCTTTAACATTTAATCACTTTCAATATCTGCACAAGCAATTATTTACCTACGGAACAGATCATGTGTCTTTTACATTTTTCACCCATCGCAGCGAATGACACATTTTTTGGGGTGATGACTGGCTGTTCAGAAGCAAATTGTAACATAAGAAAGAATCGTGTATAAAAGTAACCAAGTTTCCTGAATCATAATCATCTAAATATTTGTGACCTCAGTGAACTATAAATGTTGTTATGCCCCCGCCATGAAATGGCGGAAGGGCATATAGTGTTCACCCTGGCTGTGTGTGGGTGTGTCAGTGTGTCAGTGTGTGTGTATGTTCGAAAATCGTGTCCGCTCTGTAACTTTGTTATTTCTTATTGGATTTTAAAATAACTTGGTATGAATGTTCATCATATCAAGACGGTGTGTCGCGTACAAAACCCATGCCTGTAGGTCCAAGGTCAAGGTCACTGTTACTAAAAATAGAATTTTCTTGTCCGGGCTGTAACTTCCTTATGAAAAGAGGGATTTCAAAATAACTTGGCACAAATGTTCACCATGACAAGGCGGTGTGTCGCGTACAACACCCATGCCTCTAGGTCCAAGGTCAAGGTCACTGTTACTAAAAATAGAATTTTGTTGGAAAAATCTTGTCCGCTCTGTAACTTTGTTATTTCTTAATGGATTTTAAAATAACTTGGTATCAATGTTCACCATATCAAGACGGTGTGTCACGTACAAAACCCATGCCCGTAGGTCCAAGGTCAAGGTCACTGTTACTAAAATAGAATTTTCTTGTCCGGGCTGTAACATCCTTATGAAAAGAGGGATTTCAAAATAACTTGGCACAAATGTTCACCATGACAAGGCGGTGTGTCGCGTACAACACCCATGCCTCTAGGTCCAAGGTCAAGGTCACTGTTACTAAAAATAGAATTTTGTTGGAAAAATCTTGTCCGCTCTGTAACTTTGTTATTTCTTAATGGATTTTATAATAACTTGGTATCAATATTCACCATATCAAGACGGTGTGTCGCGTACAATACCCATGCCTGTAGGTACAAGGTCAAGGTCACTGTTACTAAAAATAGAATTTTCTTGTCCAGGCTGTAACTTTCTTATGAATGGAGGGATTTCAAAATAACTTGGCACAAATGTTCACCATGACAAGGCGGTGTGTCGCGTACAATACCCATGCCTGTAGGTCCAAGGTCAAGGTCACTGTTACTAAAAATAGAATTGTGCTGGAAAAATCTTGTCCGCTCTGTAACTTTGTTATTTTTTAATGGATTTTAAAATAACTTGGTATGAATATTCACCATATCAAGACAGTGTGTCGCGTACAATACCCATGCCTGTAGGTCCAAGGTCAAGGTCACTGTTACTTAAAATAGAATTTTCTTGTCCAGGCTGTAACTTCCTTATGAATGGAGGATTTCAAAATTACTTGGCACAAATGTTCACCATGATAAGGCGATGTGTCCGGTACAACACCCATGCCTAAAGGTCAGAGGTCAAGGTCACTGTTACTAAAAATATAATTTTCTTATAAAACTCTTGTCTGCTCTGTTTTTATTATGTCTGATTGGATTTTAAAATAACTTGGTATAAATGTTTATTATATCAAGATGATGTGTTGTGTACAATACCCGTGCCTGTAGGTCCAAGGTCAAGGTCACTGTTACAAAAAGTAGAAATTTCTTGTACTGGCTATAACTTCGTTATTAACAGAACGATTTCAAAACAATTTGGCACAAATGTTCACTATGACAAGGCGTTGTGTTGATTACATTTCCCATGCCTGTAGGTCCAAGGTCAAGGTCACATTTACTAAAACCAGAATTTTCTTGTCTGGGCTGTGAGTTTGTTATTACTTATTGGATTTTAAAATATCTTGGTATAAATGTTCACCATGACAAACATGCGTAGCGGGGGCATCCGTGTCCTATGGACACATTTCTAGTTTCTTGTTTTATTTTTTTTCTATTTAAGCCCTATCAAATCACCAATCATGTTGAGAAAAATAACTGTCATAACGGATAAAAATATACTAGACCGATAGCTATAAATCCCTTTTTAAACATCTTCATTTGTGAGCACCTGTGTGATCAGCAGTGTATATTGCATCATCTTTTCTGTTTATTGACATCAAAAGCAACACGGTGTAGTAATATTGATTTCCCGAGATCAAATGTGCCGCGTTGAAAGTAAAAACAGCATATAGATTCATAACAGACTGACTCATTTGTTATTAAACCAACACTCATCCCAAACTTGGAAAGGGCTTGAAAAAGAGAAAACATGCTTGAAACTATTAGCATATGCCTGACTCGAAAGCTATGTTAAATAAATGATGTTTGTGCTCACGGCCTACACGTCACCACCAAAATGCTGTTGGAAGAGTTGATTTGTTGTGTAGTCATATATGTCTCATTTGTTTGGCAATCAAACAATGCTGTTGATAATTGTTTTGTATGGACTATCTCGGCCCCAAGCTGCTTACGTTGACAGGTAAGCTCATTTAATTAAGCAATTACATGTCACTCGAAACAAGTACATTCTTACTTGTTAAACATGGAGGATAGGACATTTTTTATGCCCCCGAAGGGAGGCATATAGTAATCGCACTGTCCGTCCGTCCGTCTTTCCGTCTGTCCGAAATAATCTTGTCCTCGCTTCTCCTCATAAACCGCTTGAGGGATTTCTTTGAAACTTCACAGGAATGTTTGTCACCAAGCCTAGTTGTGCATATCGTCAGGAATTTCTGCTCGGATTATTTTTGGCTGAGTTATGGCCCTTTTAAGCAAAATCTTGTCCTCGCTTCTTCTCCCAAACCGCTTGAGGGATTTCATTGAAACTTCACAGGAATGTTTGTCACCAAGTGTAGATGTGCATATCCGAAGGAATTTCTGATCGAATTATTTTTGGCGGAGTAATGGACCTTTTTACCTAACCCTAACCCTAAACCCTAACCCTAACCCTAAACCCTAACCCTAACGTGAACTGAAACCGCTTGAGGGATTTCATTGAAACTTCACAGGAGTGTTTGTCACCAAGACTTATTGTGCATATCCAAAGGAATTTCTGATCGGATTATTTTTGGCTGAGTTATGGGCCTTTTTACCTAACCCTAACCCTAAACCCTAACCCTAACCCTAAGGTAAATTTTGTTAACGCAGTAGAGGTTACATTTTTTGTCCGAATTTTCTTGTTAACACTCTAGCGGTCACATTTTTGTTCTGATTGTCATGAAACTTGGTCAGAATGTTTGTCCAAATGATTTGTCAGAAGAATTCGAATACGGGTCATCTACGTCCAAAAACTAGGTCACTGTTACTTAAAATAGAATTTTCTTGTTAACACTCTAGCGGTCACATTTTTGCTCCGATTGTCATGAAACTTGGTCAGGATGTTTGTCCAAATGAATTCTAGGATGAGTTCGAATAAGGGTCATCTGGGTCCAAAAACTAGGTCACTGTTACTATAAATAGAATTTTCTTGTTAACACTCTAGCAGTCACATTTTTGCTCCAATTATCATGAAACTTGGTCAGGATATTTGTCCCAATTATTTCTAGGCTGAGTTTGAATATGGGTCATCTGGGTCCAAAAACTAGGTCACTGTTACTATAAATAGAATTTTCTTGTTAACACTGTAGCAGTCACATTTTTGCTCCAGTTATCATGAAACTTGGTCAGGATGTTTGTCCCAATGATTTCTAGGATGAGTTTGAATATGGATCATCTGGGTCCAAAAACTAGGTCACTGTAACTAAAAATAGAATTTTCTTGTTAACACTCTAGCGGTCACATTTTTGTTCTGATTGTCATGACACTTGGTCAGGATGTTTGTCCCTATGATTTCTGGGACAATTTTGAATATGGGTCGTCTGGGTCCAAAAACTAGGTCACTGTTACTAAAAATACAATTTTCTTGTTAACACTCTAGAGGTCACATTTTTGCTCCGATTGTCATGAAACTTGGTCAGGATGTTTGTCCCAATGATTTCTCAGACAAGTTCGAATATGGGTCATCTGGGTCCAAAAACTAGGTCACTGTTACTAAAAATTGAATTTCCTTGTTTACACTATAGTGGTCACACTTTACTCTGATTATCAGATTGTAAAGAAACTTGGTCAGGACATATGTCCCAGTTATTAATTGGACGAGTTTGAATATGGGTCACCTGGGGTCAAAAACTAGGTCACTGTTACTATAAATAGAAAAATCTTGTCCAGGCTGTAAATTTGTTATTTCTCATTGGATTTTAAAATAACTTGGCTCAAATGTTTACCATGACAAGGTGTACTTTCGCGTACAATACCCATGCCTGTTGGTCCAAGGTCAAGGTCACCTTTACAAAAAATAACATTTTCTTGTCTGGGCTGTTAATTCCTAATGAATGAAGTGATTTCAAAATAACTTTACATAAATGTTCACCATGACAAAGGCATGTGTTGCTTACAATACCCATGCCGGTAGGTCAAAGGTCAAGGTCACTGTTACGAAAAATAGCATTTTCTTTTCCAAGCTGTAGATTTGTTGTTTCTTATTGGATTTTAAAATAACTTGGTGTAAATGTTCACCATATGGAGACGTTGGGTCTTGTACAACACAACTTTGTTGTACTCTGGTGAGTGATAAAGGGCCATCATGGTCCTCTGGTTCATATTACCCACATCACATGTAGTAAGGTTCATAACTCTAATAATCATTTTCCAGGATAATTTCCCCAATAATCTTCGAATTTTCTAAAAAAAAATGTCATATTTAACTTTATTTAACTATATATTTACTACAGACTTAAAACATATGATCCTTTCATCTTTCACATTATATGCATGCAGTATGCTTTGTCTTCCACAAGCATATTTTTCATTACATATGTTTATTTATTACATATGTATACCTATTCGATTTCAAAGCTGCATTTCGGGGGCATATGTCAATTTCAAGTGACAGCTCTTGTTTCATTTTGCAGGACAGTTTTTTTTTCAGAAATTTTGAAATTTCAATTAGACATTTCTGCTGAAAATCGGGCATTGACTGGTTTGCTGAAAATTTCAGATCAACAAGTCAAATAATATTATGTTTAACAGCAGTCCTAAATTGTAGTTCACGAATAATACATAATATAATAAAGTGACGAAATTACCCGAATGCTGACGAATTTACCCGCCATACCTCTAGACACGTATTTTGTTTTCAGTGCCCTATTCTATGGCGTTTTACTTTGATTCTTTATTTGGAATACTTCGGCTTAGATCGTTTTTAATGTATACATTGACATACCAGCGGGTAATATTGTCAGGAACATGCGAGCCAAAAAATTACCTGACTTTGCTCTAGCACATTTTGGTATGTTGAATTATTACCTTGTCAGTCTCTTGTTTTGTTGCAACCTGCAATTTGAGTGGCCACTTACAGTACAGTGGCAATGTCCTTGTTTGTGATTAAGAATCTATTGAGATAATCTAATTGTAAGATCATATTCCATAGGGTATGGATTTCATCAATATAGAAATGGATTCTGTCACAATTTTCACTGACAATCATTTTGTTACATAGTTGCTTATTGTGTTAATATAGATTAATTATAAAGGACATCCATTGCATTTTTTGTATCATTAAAGCAGCTGGTCTAAATTCAAGGATTGAGAAATTGGAACAGTTGATATATCTATATGCAGGATATAATTCACCACTGTGCTGTGACATCATGTTATGTCAGAGATTCTGGTCATTCAAAACACTTTATAGTGCCCAGTACAATGGAAATGTCTCAGAATTAAAAAAAAAATAAATCCTCCATAAATTTGCCCAGTCTCTGAAATGTCTTATCAAAGTCATTGATTTGGAGATTTTAAGCAATATACCGGTATCTGTCATATTACTCGGGTTACCCATAACATCAGTAACTTTGCATGTACTGCATGGGTATAACTATACAAAAATCTGATTAAGATATTTTTTATACCAATTGTCATTCAGTTTATATGGTGGTATGAAAATGGTATTATGTCATGACTTGGGTTGTCTGTACATCATTCTGTCATTTAACTGATCTACAGATACTGGACTATAGCCACCAAAATTGGCAGGCGGATTTGTTGTCAACATCAAAGTTGAAAATTAGTTTCCAATCAATAATTGAATTTTTTTACCTAGACTTACCAAACTTGGTATGTTGATTAATTGTAGCCAGTAGATAACCAAGTTGTTTTTGTTGTTAAACCATTGAAATTAAGGTCATGGTAAGTCTCACATCAGAATTGGTTTCATATCAATAATTGGATGACCCCTAGTGATATTGGGGTCAAAGGTCAAGAGCACAGGTACAGTCAATACATTAATTACATTTATTATGCAAATTTTGTTTCCTTTTTTATTGATGAAAGTGCAGTTACAACTGTTGAAAGTCTTTAAATAAACAAACAAAATTCTCTGGTGATCAGGAATGAGCTGCTGTAAAGATTAAATATAATGACAGCATTCAGGATATTATTTTCTAAAAGAACTATTCAAGTTATAATACAAATGTTTTTGTTGATGAGCAAGTTAAAGAAAAAGTGAGATTTTTTGGTTAAATAGACACCGGTCTTCATTACTTTGTGATGAATCATGATAGAGTGTCAATGTCAGGTAACATAATAGGACAGTAACAATCACATCATTGTCCATTACTGGTAATGATGATATCACCCCAAAGTTTGCCAGGTAATTGATATCCTCAACACTTAGTGCCCAAGGTTATAAAACTGAGCATGGAAACCAGTCTCAGATCTCAAGAAACTGATTGGCTGAAATGGTGACCAGTCGCCATTTCAGCCAGTCAGATGCTTGAGATTTGAGACTGGATTCCATGCTCAGTTTTATAACCTTAAGCCCAGCTTTTACCTTATCCATACAGGAGAGCCCAATGGATAATTCAGCAGCTTTCAACCAAAATTTAAGGACTATGAATTGGGAATATTTATCTTTGATTAACCCTTTCCTCCACATACACTGCACTCCGTTATATCGCGATCCGTTATATCGCGCTATCCAATATATCGCGCTTGGTCCGTGGATCCCAATTTTTTGTACATTTACAATGTATATGTTTGTTCATTCTTCGTGGGTGGTAAAAAAGATCAAATGATTAATCAAAGTTGGCGACAAATTCACGAAACGCACGCTTTTTCCGTGTCGTATTACGTCATTATCGGCGAAGGCTGTTTTATTACGTTTTTTAAACAGGGATTTAAGAGGCGATGTACACGTTCACCAGCAGATACAATTTAACATCAAACGTACGAAAATAGATGAAAGTTTTTTTTTACAATTATGTTGCTTCTGATTTGTTATGAAACCCCCTTTGTGACGAACAATAGGTGCGAAAAACACCAAGCTGATACAGTACTGGCCGAATTTCGTTCACGAGACAAACTGCAAATTAGCGACGATTAATGCAAGTTGCTAACCATAATAGGCATCAGCAGGAAACGTCTAAACAGTTTGTTGTTTTGACATTACCTGGTCATTGACAATCAAGCTGGTAAACGACGGACGACGACGAACTAACATCGCCGACCATGACCGACCAACAGATCGTCGACCAGTTGAAAATACCGAAAACAATAATACCACCGTTGGAAATTGATGACGGCGATCTTTGTTTTGTACATTTCTTTTTATTAAAAATAAAACTTAATAAATTATATAAAAAAGTTGTTTTAAAACATTTGTCCAGCACGGAACGTACTCCCTGATGTACCCGTAGATTTCACGGCGTGTTAATTATGTAACACCACGATATACGAGGGTTGTTCAAAATTAAATAGGACTGCGAGTCATGCTTTTTCATATTTCATTATATCTGAAATATTTTCATATGTACGGCGCTCGTGAAATGTTGTCTGCAAGTCGAGCATGATTTTATGACATAATTTTGCTAAACCCAAGTTTCCTATGTTATTTAATAACCATAGTAACATGCACCTGGCGCAGCGCATAAAAAGTTATTGAAGATTAGATTTACTTCTAGTTTTTTTCATAATTCAACGTCCGTATCAACTGATATTCCGCCAACCTGTTTCGTTGTATTCAGGTGGCGTATTATCCAAATATGATGTCATTTGGACGTTTTCTTGCTAAACAAATATGATTTCAAAAGCAGTAGTCATAACGTTAAATATAGAATTTTGACCTCCGTTTAAAAGATAAAAAAATGCGCGATAGTTTAAATTTGTCAACATATGGGCGAAATATGTTTAGCGTCATATGAAAATGTTAGATAAATAAAGGGCAATGAATCGGCGAGCAGGTCAGGCATTTTCAGCTGGCACAGACGATTCAAAGATGGCAAAGACGAGATCACAGACAGAAAAGGCCAATGAGAAAGCGGGATATTGACAGAACGTTAGTGACGTCAGTTGCATAAGAGCTACAGAAGGATCGCTGGTATACAGGTCGCGAGCTGTCCGGTATGTTATTGTTAGCATTGGGTCAATTTTTTCGCTTCTTAACAAAGAACATGAGAGGGATTTTTATAATATTTCATTGTGTTTACCCAGACATTTGAGTATTTCATAAAGTTAATGACATAAGGATACTCAGTAATTATTAGAGATATTTTCCCCGATTTTGTTTCATTAATGCTAGCCTGTGTTTAGTAGAATGGAATATTTTTTTATTAATGAATATTTATATTTCACTGTACATGTTCATATCATTTTTAGAACAGAAAAAGGTGTTTGGCATTAAAACGAAACACTAATTTCATTTACATACTTACATTATAGGTCCGTGCGCGTTGGTGCAGAGATGGTGATCAAAGATCACAATTAAGAGCGAAGAGCGGTCAATTCCCGGGCCTTTCCCATGAGAGTGGAGTAAAAATGTGACCAATTTTTTTACCACGTGATCACCACAGACGAAAATTGGTTATGGAAGAGTGGCTTAAGAAAGAATGACACTTGTGACATTTTGTATTTATTTTGCGACGTCATAAACGTCATTTGCTGTAATGTTAGCGTGCGCCGGGTTGCGTACCCCTTGTTATTTGTAAATTTCATAGATTTGTTATTTGTTAAAATTTTGCATTGATTTTTCCATTCTATGTAGTAGACATGTTCCGATATTCGTTGCTTCCAAAATCGTGTAAGTAAGTTAAAAGTTGTGAATAATAGAGCCGCAGTCCTATTAATTTTTGAACAACCCTTGTACATGCATCTGACAGCAAAAACAAATGAATTCTCCTTGTTTTAGCGCGATTATTTACTTATATCGCGCTCCATTTATATTGCGGTTGGCGGGCTTCGACCCCGAGGTCCGCGATATAATGGAGTTGCAGTGTATACACATTTTTACGCATGTGCTACCAGTGTAGATCCAGATCAGCCGGCACATCCGTGCCGCCTGATCAAAATCTGCACTGGTCGCATTTAGGTTAGAAATAACCCAACAAATCAAAAAGTGAACAGTTTAGATCCTGATCAGATGGCACGGATGTGACGGCTGATCTGGGTCTAAACTATTTGCCCATGCAATAAAGGTATGTCTATGGAGGAAAGGGTTAAACCAGTAATACCATGGCTTAGTGGATAAGGTGTCTGCCTACAGTATGTGAAATCAGGTGAGGTTCAAGTCTCACAGGGGACTTGTTCTGATGTGGGTGATTTGAGCCACCAACTGGTTAACCCTTTACAGCTTGTATACAGGTTTTATGGCATGTTTGGACTGTGTAGATCCAGATCTGCCTGGTAGCATGTTCTAGAACATATTATAATTGGAAAAATGAGATTCATGAATAAGATGTCCCATTAGCCAGAGAGGTTGGGGCTTTAAGTAGAAGTAACACTGTAATAAATGAACACTTTTTTTACAAGACTTTAGTCATCTTCTAGTTTGAGCAATGTGTTATGGTTAAACTCTGTGTAACATACTACTCTGGTTTAATTATCAGTCAGAATGAGTTATGCACCACTATGTTTTGAATACCAAGCAATAGCTCTACTAGTTTGATATCCAGTCAGGCCCTGAGATCGGTAACACCATTGTAGTCATGCCCTTTTTGGAAAATTGTCAATCCAAAATTGTTTCTCTTGAGTCTTGTTTTGGATCGTCATATTTAGTTGCAGTGCCACCTCCTTGATAATTATCCTCAAACTGGGACATTTGTCATACAGTTATTTCATATTCTTATTTCCAAAATGTCTCAAGCTTAAATTGCTTCAGTTTCATCTTGAGTAGACAAAGTGACAATGGTTTGTCAGACTTTGGGTCACAGGAAGGTGATTCACAAGTTTGCTTGTTACACCAGTTTTCATCTCCTGTACTATACAAACAACTTGCTTGGGGTTTTAACTAAATTGGAATGTTCAAACTTGTAATTTGAGACTTTTGAGACATTTGTGACACCTAGCACTGCAGTTATCGCTTCTGTATTAAGTCTGTTAGATTACACTGCAGGATAGATGCTTTTAGGCATACCTTCTTTGCTTTTTACATATTTTTGAAATACAACAATGAAAATCGAGAATTTGCTCTTCCTACACAGAAAGACTTAAATGTGCTCAGTATTTATCATAGTGACAATAAGACCAGATTTGAGGGTCTACAGTCCTAGAGATGGTACTCCCTGCCTACTCCAGCCTGAGTCCTCCTTATAATGATGGGGAAAATTGATAAGTGCATAATGTGATGTATTTTGTGATAGTTCTGTTTCATCAATCTGCACATTTTGTCAGAATTTCAGCCCATCTCTTAAATGCTGCCTATGCACAGTTGAAGGTGAAATACTTCAATTTCTTATATATGTGGTTGATATTAATTTTACTACTATATAAAGGCTACAAATTAAAGCGGCATTACTTCAATTTAACCCGCTCTTGTATGAAATATTACATGTATTTGGAACTATAGGCACAAATTTGCAGCATTAGTTCGGGCTAATAAAATTTTAATTTACTAAAATAAATTTGGTCCGCGCGACTTAATGCGAAAGTAGGATTTCCGAATCGTCACAGAAATCGAGATCGGGCATGAAGTGGTCTCTTCGTCAAAAATCGGTGCTAAATATACCTCCACTATATTTAGCTTCTTAAAAGTTTGTTAACAATAATTTAACAATATCATTGAAAATCCCGTCTATAAGAAAGAATTCGATTGGACCTTTTGTGTTCTGTTAGAGATTTATATATTGGAGTCTATATGGACAAATATGATTTTGCAATAGTATATTCTTACTTAAGTTTCGGGCTGGGGCTTTAAGGAACAGAAGCGAATTTCGCAGAAAAGTTACACGAAACAGTATAGTATCATTTGTATATCAGTATCTGTACAGTTGTGAGTGAATTTTACTGCTTTAGTAATGCTATAACAACTGGGGCTTTAAAAATATTCACTCAGGCATTGACAATGTATGAATATAACATCACATTTTAATATTTGAAAACACTTAATATTTTCGAGCTTATATGTGAACAATATTTAATAAATAATAATGAGAGAAATAAGTCCATTATTGAGTGAGTCATGGTATAAAACCAAGGCTTGCTACTGGACAGAGTGCATGTTGACACTTTATATGACTACCATTATTGTCACTGTGTGTGGGAAAACCACAAGCAAACAATCCTAAATCAATGCCTTCTTTCTTACAGTAATCTTCCTCAAGTCCATTAGGGCCCGTAATTTGCATATCGTAAACTCCTTTATTGTAGTGAATCATTATTCTGTATGCTGAATGGACACAAGGTATTGTCTGGTGTAATAGTACAATGTTCATCCAAATAAGGAATTTAGTCCAACATGGATTTCATGTTAGATATAATTATGTTGGTAAAACCGTTCAAGTCTTTTAACCCTTTCCTCCATATATAGGCATTATTACGCATGTGGGACCAGTAAAGATCCAGAACAGCCGGCACATCCATGCCGTCTGATCAGGATCTGCACTTGTTGCATTTTTGTCAGAAATAACCTAACAAATCAAAAGGCGAACTGTTTAGATCCTGATCAGACAGCACAGATGTACCTGCTGATCTGGATCTAAACTGTTTGCCCATGCAATAAAGGTGTATCTATAGAGGAAAGGGTTAAGTAGATGAGTGACAGGCAGTGGTATAAAGTGCCTTGCTGGTTTCAGGCACAGTCTCCTCACAGCTGTCGGTAACATAACTCACCGACTGACCAGTCTTTCCACCTACTTCCCCCTTTACCCCCATACCACTTGATTTTTTTTAGTAAACGGAACCTAAACTGCCAATAATCACCAATCATCAACAAGAGTATCAGGTGCCGAGGTTATTAAACTGAGCATGGAAACCAGTCTCAAATCTTAAGCATCTGATTGGCTGAAATGGCAACTGGTCGCCATTTCAGCCAATCAGATGCTTGAGATTTGAGACTGGTTTCCAATCTCAGCTTTATAACCTTCAGCCCAGGTACTCGCATGCTGCAGGGCCATCATTACTTTCACAAAACAAACATGAAAGAATCCTATATTGATTGTTTATTGCCAGAAACAAAGCACTGCATCAGATATAACTTATTTAATAATTATAATTTGATAATATACAGATTTAATGAATGAGACCGCATCAAGACTAATATCAGCGTACCAAGTTAACCAATATCTGACATGGTCATCATTCTGTCTGGTATGCGAGCAACTGCCCGGCATTAATTGGCATAAACTCCAATATTTTGCCTGAAATGGCCATAGGGACATTGGAAATGTGTCACCGTGAAACTGTTCATACCATCATTCCTATAGAAACAACAGTTTAGTATTTAAAGGGATAAAATTGCAAACATAAAAGTGTGACTCGGCAAGAAAAAAAAAAAGGAAAAAAACCCACATATTATGAGGTTTTAAATGTCAGGTTGTGTTTTCTCTGAATCAATATAAAATGTACTTTGAAGATAATTTAGATGCAAAAAACATAGCCTTTGAAGAAAAATATGAAAACAATTCTTGATTGTTTTAAAATATTTGTGGTGTTAAGTGGATTGACTGGAATGAACTCGAACCAGTATTTCTATGTTGGATTATATAGCGGCAATGTTGACATGAACCGACACAGTACTTGAAAAGTTTGAATTGGTGTATAGTGCATAATCGTAAAATTGTATTTGAAAATGTTTGTAAAAGTTAATTAACAAAAAATTTTGGTTGTGAAATAAAAGATCAAAAGCAGTAAATCAAAATAAAAAATGACCTGTTTCGGTGGTGATGATCACTTATAATAATTGTTTCTTTTAAGTTGAATTCAATTTTGGGATAAGCTTTTTTACCAATTGGTAATAACAGGAAAATATAGGTATTGTTCCCTGAATGATAAAAGAATTTTTATACTGATGAAGTTATGCATGAATTAAGTGAGTTTTATAACTTAAGCTTAGAGAAAGTGATTTTCTTTTATTACTTTGTTATTGCTAAACTATCATCGGCTTTTGTCTTATGTAAGAAAATGTTAACAACTTCTGCATAATTCAGACAGGAAATGTTGGAAAACAATATCAATTAGTAGAAAGAAAAAGATCAATGTATTTTGGAGTGTGTGGGACTGTAGTGGAGATAAAAGCTCTTTTTTGAGCCAAACATGATCGTTTTCTACAGGTTTTTTATTCTCCTATTGTTCATGATGGACTACATAACTGATTAGGTTTCATTTAAAAGGATCAAATTTTTTCGAAGATGTTGACATTTAACATGGTCCTGTCAAAATTACCATGGAGCACCTGCGATTTTTGACAGGTACAAAAGCGCAATTAAGGGGAAAGTTGAAATTGTATACAGACGATAGGTAAAAAGTGGCTTTCTGTATTGATAGGGATGCAGAGTCAGGTAATTATGGTGGCTGAAAAACAGGTGGCTTGAAAAGGAAACTGTAATCTAGTAAAAACATGCCAGTGAATTAATTGGATTGCATGTCTTTTCAATAAGGTTCAAAAAGAAATTGAAAGGTGAAAGGAATGACTTTAAGTGAACAAAGTGTATAAATTGAAGTGGATTATTTCTTATGAACTTTATTATTTATTGCAGTAATGGGTGATTTTGAAGAAGATTTTGATTTTATTCGCAAATCTGGTGATATTAGAAAATCATAATTAGAATAGTTTATAAACTTAAACAAGCATGTTGAAATTCAGAAGAAGTGCAAGTAAGGGAGATAACTTGGTAGAAAAGACAAACAGTGATGTTGTTAATAACAACAGTTGTATAGCAGCCCCATCAGCAGTCCGCAATGTAGATAATTGCTCACCTAAAGTGGATGCTGACAGTAAACATTCCAAATTTGGATTTAACATCAACAAAGTAGCAAATGAGTTTTCTACATCGCAAAAGGTAATTTTTTTAATCCAATATAAAAAATTTTTGAAATTCAATTCTGGCTTTGATGCAGAAACAAGCAAAGTACATTATATACTGAGTGCCAATCAAAACACAACACTTTATTTTTTGAATATTTTTTATTTGTGTAAAAGTTAAATAAATTGGCAAAGGTATTTGTGTTTTAAAATCAAAAAGTAACCAATCGATACATTTATTGTCCAGTGATTTCTTAAACTTTTTTTCCAACAGTAACCCCGTACAAACGCATGAAAGTTTTGTTTTGGCATGTAGACATGCATAAATAACCCCAAAACAAGTCCATTTGTAAACCTTTAAAAACGGCTACTCAAATCCCACCTTCAGTTTTTAAGTTTTACTCTATACAAATGTAAAAAATGCCAAACTTTTAGACAACCAGCGACATGAGATTTTAGGCATGATCCTAGAAGGTATGTCTCAACGTGAAATCACTTGTCAAATGCATTGTTCGCCGTCGACAATTACTCGCTTGGCCCAACGACATCCCCTGTCAAAATTCTATTTTGTTTAGGGCCCATTGTTTTCTCGTTTAGGACAACCCAATTCTTTTATCTGGGGACCATACGCCGCTGAACAAGGAATGGTATTAATCTAAAAATACAGCCTTGAAGGTTCCATGTTCAGCGCCATATGCATACCATCGTTTGGGATGGATCAAAATTGTACAGTTTATTTGTGTAAATATCGAGTTGCGCTCAACCCGTGGCTAGGCGGCGTGGGCAGTAATATGCATTTCCATTAATGCCCAATGAACAGGTCCAATCAAAACGAGCATGCAATATTTTCATATTTGTTGTGTTTGGTGGCTTTCAAAGTTCCCTTTTCATCTATTATTCATTTTGAAACACATCTATTTTTTGCGAATTTATTAAACTTTTCCACACATCGAAAATATTCCAAAAAGTAAAGTGTTGCGTTTTCATTGGCACTCAGTATATTTAGCATCTCTATTACAAACAGGGGTTGGACAAGAGGGGGTTCAGTGGGGTTGCTTGGACCCCCTGTTTAGCCAAAAATATTGTATTTTCATGGGTATTTTTGCCAAAAAGTTTGGAATTATAGTGAAAGTAAGACTGCCCCAAACAAACCCCCATTCTGGAAATCTTGCATCCCACCATAATTGTTCAGTACATAATCAGTTAGCTTAGACAGTCACATTGTATGTACCCATGGAAAGGCAGCTGCCAATGATGACTTGCATGGTTAGCTAGCCTATGGACAGTACTGTAAATAAATCAATTAACAGGTAATTTGTGGGGTCATTTAGTGACTTATTGGCTAATTCTGGTGTCCTGTCATTATTGACTATTGCTGATATAAATGGTTTGGTAAACAAGCATGTAATGTAATTATTGATGGAATCATTCTCAGGAAAATCAGAGCAGCAGTGGAACACCCAGAGGGGAATTGTTACAATTCAAGAAATTAAAGTACTGCTAAGTTGCTTGAAAATTATGAGAATTGTCATATTGCTTGAATTCTTTGCCATCATGTAGCTCTTGGATATAAACTAGATCACTAGGTGAAATAAAAAAGCACTATAGTTAGCATAACATTTTATTTTATTATCACTCATCTTGATCATAACATTTTTAATACGCATCTTTTGTACTGTGGTGATTAAATACAGCCCCTTATGATATCAAATAATTACAACACCTGGCACATTAGAACAGCATGCATATAATGATTAATGTATGAAATTTTAAATAAGTATGCATTTACAATTAATATTTTTAAGTTGCACAGTAAAAAAAATATATTTATTAATTTTTTAAATAATTTTAATTGTTTATTTATTTATTAAATATATATTTATTTATATTTTTATTCACCATATTTGAAAAATAACCCTCTACTGCATGCACATTTTGCCTTTAATGAATGGCACTGGAACATCTTGGCATTTGCAGGTGATCACTTGTCAGTAAAGACATTGATGAAAACTGATGATTAGTCAGTGGACATACTGAATGTACCTTGGATGAGATGTTTTGTTCTCTACATATTAAATTAGTTGGGTGTGTTAAATGAATTCCTGACAATAGATGATTAATGTGTAAAACAGGGTCAGTAGATCAGCCAGTAATCAATGTTCATGACATTACCTAAACAAATCATCATGTGGCTTATCATACAACACTGTTTTATGGCCTACATCAAACACCCAGGTAATCTAGATTAATTCTGTTTTCTCCTCTAGTAAATAATACAATAACACTTTCTCAAAATATAATAATTTATTACAATATACAGTCGGGCTCCGCTATATCACGGTCCGTGGGGTCCATCCCCTCAAATCGCGTTATTATCTGATCCGCGATATTCGCGGGAGAAAGAACTTATGCTATTCTTAGGTCCGTACATGTATTAATCGTAACATTTTATCGGTTATTGAAAATAAATCCTTTGTTTGCATGTTGTTTTGTTATTATCTAATAGGTGCTATAAAATTATTACTTTGTGAATTTAACTCACAAAAGTTTATACTGCGGGTGTTCGTCTAATGCGGAACTCGTGTATTTGTTTGACCTGTACGCTGTTTTGAATGAAAACAATACGCTTGCAGTTTTAATCTTTATTGTTTTAATCTTCAATCATCATTTCTAAAATAATATTGTAAAACATGTCAAATGTAGGCATGAGCTTCTCAAATTAGAAGCCAATTAACAACATCAAACACCTTTGTCATGCTATCTGCAGTAGGTGTGAAAAACAACCCTTCAGTAACCATTTTGCGTACTGATTAGGTGCCCAAGTGTTTGTACAACACTTTATTACATAACAATTTTATGACAGTTTGATATTTTAATAAACGTAGGAAACAATCAACAGTTCATAAAGAAACATTTTACAATTGTTTCAACGATTCTCGGTACGTTAATGAACGAGCGTCATTGTCTTTATCGATTAACGCGGTATTAACGTTGTTACTTCCCTTTTTTTCCCTTTCCAAATATATAAAAAATGGCCATTGATAGAATTTTACTATCTTTTATGAAAAAAAAACGGGGTCCAAGGGTCGACCGCTTTATATTGGATGTCGCGATATAGCGGATCGCGATATAGCGGAGCCCGACTGTAGTTGAAATAACATTATTCCATGTTAAACTGAGAATACCGAGCATTCAGCACTGCTACATGCAGTGCTCTGAGTGATTATAAAATCCGATGTGCTGCTAATGTATCCAGCCAGCTAGAGCCAAAACCATTGATCACATCTTAGTTGTTTAAAGGCTGGCAAATTATATCAGACTCAAAATTCCTGAGTTATGCCCCTTTGTCAGAATCGCTGTTTGGCTCGTCCATTGAACTGTCGACAATGATTACGGGCACAGAAGCTTAGTCCAGGTACTCAGAACAGTTAGAACAGAGTTAATAATAATGATAATATATAACAAGTCATTTTCTTTTTGTTTGAAGAAGTGTTAGACATTAATGTTTTTACAGGAAGGTGCAAGATATGGAATAATTGTTAATGTGGAATTGAAATGATCTTTTATGAAAACTCGATTAACAATTGTCATAACTGAATTGCCATGGAGTTGTGGTAACGCTGTGTGATAGTTGTCACAATGCTTCATTATAAAAAGTGACATTTTAATTAGTAGTTGACATCTCCATGACTTTGTGGACAAAATGGCACCTACTGGCAGGTGACACCTAAATTATTAGTCCAGACATGATGTTAAGTAAAAATTTATCTAGATTTATGCTTATTAGGTTATTAGCATGATAAGTAGATCTTAAAAAACCCCACTTAATCCATGCCATCTGATCAGGATCTAAATTGTTTGCTTTTAGATTAAATAGGTTATTTTTGACCAAGAGGCAACAATTGTTGATCCAGATCAAATGACACAGATGTGTCAGCTGATCTGAATCTACACTGTTTGCCCATATGATGAAAGGCATATATATCAAGTAAAGGGTTAACTCAGAAATAATCTTCAGTATTTTATTTAACCCATTCCTCCATATATAGGCCTTTATTGCCAGGGCGAGCAGTGTACATCCAGCCATCTGATCAGGATCTGCACTGTTTGCCTTTTTATTCATAAGTTTATTTCTGATGCGACCAGTGCAGATGCTGATCAGACAGCACAGATGTGCCAGCTGATCTAGATCTACACTGGTCACGCACACGTAAAAATGCATATATATGGAGGAAAGGGTTAATAGCAAATGTTTGAAAGTGAAAGAAAAGATATTGAGCTTTGAAATACATGGTATAAGTTACAGGGTTTTCAAGGTCACGCAAGGTAAGTAGTAAAGGTAAAACTAATATTTTCTGACTGTTAATAGTTTGTGTGAGGTAACAGGACAGGTTCACCTGATGATTATATAATTACTGTTGATGTACAGCGACATAGATCTACAGATAGTTAAGCCAGTGAGGAGTGTGGCAGGGCTTATCAGCAAATCTACCTACAACACTATCATATGTTATACTTACATCTGGCAATAATCTGATTCACCTTTCCATTCACCTGAAAACTACAGCCATAGGTGCATCCTTGTTTAAGAAAGTCTTAGTAAAGAACGTTTTTGGTTTATATTTTATAGCTGTAATACTGCATGTATATGGGTTTTAACAGATGTGCAACTAGTGTAGATACAGATTAGCGGGTCCCATCTGATCTAGATCTACATTGATCAATTCTTATAAATAACATTATGAATCTAAAAGTGAACAATATAGATCCTGATCATACAGCACAGATATGCTGGCTGATCTGGATCTACAATGGTCGCTTTGGGATAACAGCCATATCCCATAAAGGGTAAAATACATTTTCAAGCAGTATTACAAAAGCTTAGAACTACTGCAAGTTCTCGGAGGCTTTATGCTTCATGCATACTCCATGACCCTGTTACAGCTGCAGAAAGTTTTTGACAGTTCTGTGAAGCTGTTACTTATCTAGGAGGTTTGAACACCTCTAGGAGGCATTGACATCTTTGATAGTATGTTCAAGGACAACTTTGAAACTGCATGATGCTGTGACAGTTTGGTACAGCTAATGGAATCCACAAGAAGCTGTGACACCTTAACACTTTCTTTCATAGATACATCTTTATTGTGTGGGCAAACAGTTTAGATCCAGATCAGCCGGCACATCTGTGCCGTCAGATCAGGATCTAAACTGTTCGCTTTTTGATTCATTAAGTCATTTCTGACCAAAATGCGACCAGTGCAGATCCTGATAAAACAGCATGGAAAGGGTTTACGAAGCTTGGACATGCTAAGAAGCTGTGCGGAGAAGCTCTAAGAAGCTTTACGAGCAACAGGTAACAGATGCTGTCACATGTCCAAGACAGTTCAAACAGTGTTAAGAAGCTCTGACAGTTCCACCAAGCTTGGAAAGCTCTTTTAAGCTTTGTAAGCAGTAGGAGGCTCCACAGGTCAGTATTTGGACGGTTGTATAAAACTTTGAAATAATAAGAAATTTGGCTGATTACAAGGAGCTTTAGATCCTGTATAAACCTATCACAATTCAAGGAACCTGGAACAGCATTATGAAGTTGTGACAAGGAATTGAAGCTGCTCCAAGTCTAACAGTTCACTAAAGATTTAACCGTCTTGTAAAGCTGTCAGTACCAGATATGTCTTATCAACTGTATATAAGCCTGAATGTTCCAGGGGGATAGCTCCGTGAACTTCTCACTGGTCCAATGTTTCCAGAACAAGTCCATGATTCCTGAGGTAATTAGTGATGCCTGATGAAGTCAGTGATTGATTCCTGATAGTCGATGATTCCCTATGAAGTGTTTGATTCCCGATGAAGTAAATGAAGCCCGATGAAGTCAGTGATTTCCCATGATGTCAGTGATTTCCGATGAAGTCAGTGATTCCCGATGAAGTCGGTGAATTCTGATGAAGTGTTTGATTCCCGATGATGTCAATGATTTCTAATGGAGACAGTGATTTCGAAAGAAGTCAGTGATTTCCGATGAAGTGTTTGATTCACGATGATGTCAATGATTTCTGATGAAGTGTTTGATTCCCGATGATGTCAGTGATTTCTGATGAAGTGTTTGATTCCCAATGAAGTCAGTGATTCCCGATGAAGTCAGTGATTTCCGATGAAGTGTTTGATTCCCGATGATGTAAGTGATTTCATATGAAGATACAGTAGAATTCGGTTATTTGAATAGTCCATTTGTCAGAACCCTTGATTCAATTAACCGGAGTATTATAATATACAGAGCTTACAAATTCTATCCAGTTTTTGATTTCGTTCATATCTCAGCCATTTTTTGTAGGTGCGTCATGAGAAATACGCACTTGTGAAATTCGCTTACGCTGCACCTACACCGTAACGTTAATAACTACATGTGGTGAAATCAAAGATAAAAAAGATATTGTGAATAAATACACTGCGATCCGTCATATCGCAATATATGATATATCGCGCTTGGTCCGTTGATCCCATTTTTGTACATTTACAATCTATATCTTTGTTCATTCTTCGTTGCAGGTAAAAAGATCAAATGATTAAATTAACGTTGGCGACAAATTCACGAAACACACGCTTTTTTCGTGTCGTATTACGTCATTATCGGCGAAGGTTGTTTATTACATTTGTAAGAAGGGATTTAAGAGGCAATGTACAAGTTTACCAACGGATACAATTTATCATCAAACGTATAAAAATAATTAAAGTTTTTTTTTACAATTCTGTTGCTTCTGATTTGACATGAAACCACTTTGTGACGAACAATAGCCAAAAATATAGGTGCGAAAAACACCAAGCTGAAACTGTATTGGCAGAATTTCGTTCACGAGACAAACCACAAATTAGCTAAAATTAATGCAAACTGCTAACCATAATAGACATCGAGCAGGGAACATCAAAACAGTTTGTTGTTCTGACATTACCTGCTCATCGTCATACCGAGCAAGTATTTTTCTGTTTTATGCTTCTTTCTTTTTACCAATAAAATAATTTTTATTCGAGAATTTCCCGTATTCCATAAAACGTAATCATCTAATGAACAAAAACAAATGAAAATTCTCGATGCGGGGAAACCCCGTTATGTGACATCATTGCTATAAATGTACACGGTAAACACCCGTGCCAGTGAACGGAAGTCATTATCTTAAATAGGTGATAAACAATGACAATAAATTTATCAAGTTTACCCGATAATGAACATTGCCTTGGGACAGAAACGTGTGAATTTCAAGTAGGATTAGTGTTGTAAGGCATTGTAAGGTGGGAAAGTGCTATCCTAATTAACGAAATGCATGCGGTGACCTATTCAAATAAAGAGATTTTTTAGCATAGAAATAGATTGAAATGGTTTTGTGTTTTAATATTCTACTATATTAAGCGAAATATTCAAATAACCGCTATTCAATTAAGTGGAATGTACTGTAGTGATTTCAGATGAAGTGAATGATTTTTGAAAAAAGCCATTAATTTCTAATGAAGTCAGTGATACCCAGTGGTTGGTAATTCCAGATTAAGTCAGTGATTCCTGATGAAGTCAGTGATTCCTGATGAAGTCAGTGATTCCTGATAAAGTCATTTTCTATTCATCACTAGACATTCCCACAATACTGGCATGGGCGAACAGTGTAGATCCAGCTGGCAGATCTTGTTGTTTGGTCAGGATCTGCACTGTTTTGATTTTTGATTTATCAGGTTATTTCTGATCAATACTCAAACAGTGCTGATCCTGATGAGATGGCAGGGATGTGCCAGCTGATCTGGATCTTCAGAGGTGGCGTATATAATAAGTATAGGGCAGAATTTCAGTCTTTGATAGTGGAGGAATGGTAGAATAGAAATAGAAGGACATCAGTTTACCTAACTGTGTTGTGGAAAATAGAAGTCTAGACAGGCCAGTGGTCATTTGTCAAGGAGACTTGAGTGAGAGCTTCTGTCAACTTTGAGCTTCTTTGCTGTGTTTAAGTATGGAATCGTCATCAATCATCATAGTAACAAGCTACTATGTTACACCAGACGTGATAAAAGCTATAAATCATCAGGAAAGTTTCTGGATTCTAACATAATTATAGTACTCAAAGTTTGCTAAGCATCAAGTTAAACACACATCTTGTGAAGTATACATTATAATAATTATTATATTTACATTAGAAAACATTTAGTAATGTATCGAGAAGGTCCCCAGCGTACATCCTTGAGTGACTGTCATACAAGGTGAATCTGTATTTTCATAGTGTTTAACTTAAGCTGCATACATATACCAGACATTTGTTTGGTGCTCAATCATTACTTTCACTTGAAAGGATGAATGTTTATGAATGAATTTAAAGGCTGAAGGTTAGAAGGCATTTCTCAGATGCAGACCTCTATAGATGTTTTGGGCAAAAAATGATTTGTTTCACAATTATCAACATACTAAGTACCCATCTTAAACGTCATCCCATTCATATTCTTAATAAACCCTGAAAACACATTGCAGTATTAAAACATTTGTCTATATTGCTTTATAAATCACTTATCTGGTGTGTAAAAACAAATAAAAATCATAAATAGCATATTGCAAAAGATATGTACAGAATATTCCTGGTGCTTAGCAAAATTTTAGTAGTATATATTTAAGAGTAGTAATTGACCTAGAAACGACCAATACTTGGAAATACTTTTGTCAGAAGGCCAAATGTCTCTGTGACTAAGTGTTCAAAGTCAGAAATGACTAACTGGCCTTGTTTTACGGCACCACTTACCTTTAATGTAATACAGAGATCCATTCTGTTCACAAATTAATTGATCTAACTTGTTTATTCTATTGTTTATGTGGGAGGAAATGGAAATGTAAACCATGTCTGGTTTCTGAATTATTCTGTTTCCACAAGGAAATAAATATTTTATGCCATGTTCACAGAAACGATGACTTCAAAAGCAAAATAAAATCTTACATATTCTCTTGTGTTGTGGTAAAGTTACAGGAATACTTTCAACCAAGACCGCCTGTTTTGGAGAAATTTTACCAACAATTTCAACCGAGACTGCCTGTTTTGGAGAAATTTTACCGACAACATATTTTGGATTGTCAGTAGAGCATAACAAATCCCATACAAACTCTTCAGATTTAAATAAATATTATATTAATTCCAAGAAGAATTGGCAAGACTAGATGGAAAGTGTTCAGTATACAAGCATGTGTTTCCAATATGAAGGCATTGATCTGCTTTTGAACCAATATTTATAGAAGCATTATTACTACGATGAAAACATTTCCGCATAATTAGTTTGGAGAATTTCCAGATCTCTTAATAGTTTGACTTGAAGCGAAAATATCATATATATTTAAAGCCAAAAATCAAAATCTCTGAAGTTATTGTTTTTATTCCCCATCCCACTGAATGAAGATTTGCTCTTGTATGTACATTGTATGTACACATGTCTGTTCACTTATTGCCTGGTCAATGTTAGTAATTCATTGTCTGGACAATATGTCGACACTGATTTCAGCTATCACCACAAAACTTGGTTTGTTACAAAGCTAGCCTTTGTTGAGACTTTGCATGGAATTGAAATTGGGGTCAAGGTCACTTTTACTGAAATAAAAAATTTGCTATCCTGACAATAACTTCAGACTGGTATGAGCTATTGTCACCAATATTGGTGTGAAGGTAGTCTTTGTTGAGATATTGCTTGGGAATGCATTTGGAGTTACTGAGGTAGAGGTCATTTCTCGCCGAACTTGGTTTTTGGTAACCAGTGTTAGACCTTGCTAAAGAGTCAATTGGATTCATCTCATGGTTATAGTTTCTTAACAAAGAAATTTGTTATCATCTGCCCTTGTTAATCTCAGTGTAATTTTATACTACACAAAGTAATGGTCAGTCAAGGAAATTATGCCCAGATTTGTATAAAAATTGCTGCATCAAACATTTACACACACAAAAGTCGAATTGGATCATATAACTTGCATATGTGTACTCTTGAAAATTTTATAATTACTTAGTAGTAACATAAATGAATTTTTATGTCTTTACTTTTATTTATAAAATTGTTTTCACTTTTGGGAAAATTTGATACAAAAATGAAATATGCATTATCATTATTACACCAGCATCCTATAATGACCTAAGAGTCTAAGTACTGACAAGTCTGAATAATCCAGGTTTGACTGTAAAGCACTTATTGGGTTTATAGCAAGTCTGTTCTTTTTTATTAAAGCTTGATGTTCAAATCATAAACAGCAAGTTCAATAGTAAATGATGAAATTATTTAACATATGCACAGCATGGCTTTGCACTTAATGTTTTAGTTTCCTGTTTCCAGGAGATTATTGTGCAAAAATCCCCAGTAATTTATTTCCTCATAAATTTTAACTCATTTAATTTCCCCTCCCACATGCTGCATGATGACTGACAGGCAAAAACCTGCCAAATAACACAGTTGATGCAGGCTCCAAGAAACAAGTGGTTTTTGATACATAAGCCCTCTTGTTTATACTTGGGTCTTTTATTGAAATAACACCACTGAGTTTATAAAAACTGGCATTTTCTCACCATATTGTAATTTATTGCATTTCATGCATATGGTTTTATTTTATATGGGATAGTTGAACATTTGATTATACAGAACTGCTGGCTAGGCAGTTTCCTGCGGTGCTGGGGATAGTTGTGGTTTATAAGTTTAATTCACTATTAATGAAGAATATTTCCTCATGCTGTCACTTCAGTGCAAAAACAGTACAAGTATAATTGAAAAAAGGGAGGTACAATACTTGATCAATGTTAAATGAAATTTGGTTGAATAAAATGACTAATGTACATCATTATTTATACATTTGAATGATATATCTTACTTTTTTATCCAGTGCTTTGTAAGACCCTGAACTCTGCGTCAGCCGGTGGTTGATTCACTTCCTGTACAGTACTGGAAATTGTACACAGAGCACCCTCTGTCAATAACCTTAGGCAGAGCCTACATTGAAACATTATTTTGCAGACCACTTTAGCCAAAGGGTTGCATCCAGAATGGACTCAGTGGGCTTGTTGGAAATTATCACATATACCATAAGACTGCAGCAGATGGAACCCACTTTCTAGAAATCTTGCATCTGACCCTGCAGTAATATCTTTTACTACACTGACAGAAAGCACAGGGTGACTTTTTAACTGCCACATTCTCTGAATCTAGATAATGACAACAACTGAAATTCCTGAAGCCAATTCTATATTTTTTTGTGATTAATATTTTTGGTGTTGTACCTTTGACATAGTTAGGAAATGCTCTGCTTTTAATTGTTTTCTATTTGTGGAAGATCAGAAACATTTGTTTACACTTGAAATAGACAGTTGCTCTGTGGAACTTCTGATTGAAATATGCTGTTTGCAGATCTCATAAACTGTATGTGCTTGATTGATTTACCTGTAAAATTGGGTAATGTAAGAATCTGGAGTATGAGGAAACAGTTACATATGATTTATTTTCTCATTTTGTACTGATGAGCTGCAGTTAGATTGAAAAGTAGCAACTGTTATCCTCTGTTAGCTGAGAACTTGAGTCAAGTGAAATAGGAAAAATCTCAAACTTCAGGCCACAAATCTATGTGAAACTGTACTGAAAGTGGAGATCTATGAATCTAAAGCTTTAGTTCCAAGATTTTGCTCAATTTTAATGAGTAAGATTGCAATTGATAGTGTTTGTGTTAATTTCCTGGTACAGTGAGCTCTGCTATATTGTGATCGATATATTACATGAAATCCAGTATATTGGATTCCGACCCTGGGCCCCGTTTTCTCATAGAAGACAGTAGTGAATACTATATTGTGGATCCAGTTACATCATGGTTTGAAGTTATGGATACCCCCCCCCCCCACCCCCTAGGCAAAAAGGGATATATCGATGCCCTACTGTGACTGCAATATATCATACTTATCTAATTGTTATGTAAGAAAGGACAGACATTATAATTAAACAAAAAGTATGACAATATGTGGTTCAGGAGATGTTTTTATAAGTATAGGCAAGACAGAATCTAATAATTGAAAAGACAAATAAGCAGATGTGTCTAGAAGAACATAATTTTAGATAAGGCATAGACAAAGGAAAACATAGAAATGATTAGAATAGGGTTAATTTGCTAACAAAAGGATCAGACATGGAAAAATAAAAGAAAAAAAACATTAAAGGGGCAAGTTAATAAAACAGGAAGAGAAATAAATATACAACCATAAGAAAGGCATTGCAAAGAACAAAATAGTAAGATGCAAATAAGCAAAAAGATGAGGTTCTTGAAATTGGTAATATATTAACAAGTAAAAGAAGAGAGTGGTGTGAAGATAACACAAGTTGCATTATCTGAATGTCATAACTTACAGTTACAAACACAAAACACTGAAAAAGATAAAATTAGTGTTTTGCATTTCAATGGAATGTTGTTTACTTTCAACCATTACATCATGGAAATACTCTCAGATTTCGGTCAAATACATTTGCGGATTTTCAAATAAAAGATGCAATTTCAAACCTGGTTTTTGTTAAATATTCAAAATGTCAACAAATCATTAGTATGGAAAAGTAATAAAGCATGTTAACAAGATTTTATGTCAATGTTATCGGTTTCAACATGGATAAAATGGATAAAATTGACCATTTAGTTGGAATAATTCCAGTGAAAAGCCCCATCAATCTTTGTAAAGTCAGAAATAATTGGACCAATACAGGAAAATAATTGATATATGACTTTCTATTATCATTAATGCTGAGAGATCAGGATAATAGAACTTATAAAAAATACTTTAAAGCCCCAGCCCTAAACTTAAGTAAGAATATACTATTGAAAAATCATATTTTTCTATATATACTCCAATATGTAAACTATCTAACAGAACACAAAAGGTCCAATCGAATTCTTTCTTATAGACGGGATTTTCAATGATATTGTTAAATTATAGTTAACGAACTTTTAAGAAGCTAAATATAATGGAGCTATATTTAGCAACGACGAAGAGACCACTTCATGCGCGATCTCGATTTCTGTGACATTTCGGAAATCCTACTCTCGCTTTTAGTGGCGCGGACCAAATTTATTTTAGTGAAATAAAATTTTATTAGCCCGAACTAATGCTGCAAATTTGTGCCTTTAGTTCCAAATACATGTACCGTAAAAACCCTATGTTTTCGGTCACCCTATGTTTTCGGCCACGGTCTTTTTTTTTAAATATTAATTTTTTTAGCTCGACTATTCGAAGAATAGGGGAGCTATCCTACTCGCCCCGGTGTCTGCGTCGGCGTCGGCGTCCGTTAAACAAAAAATGCACTTTGGTCCATTACTTGAAAACTACTTATGATATCAACTCGAAACTTGGAATATATATTCACCATCAAATTCTACATCATTACCAACAAGACCCATAACTCTGCTTCCAATATTTTTCAAGTTATGCCCCTTTTTCACTTAAATTTTGCGTTAAGGAAAATATGCACTTTGGTCCATAACTTATAAACTACTTGAGATATCAACTTGAAACTTGGAATATATATTCACCATCAAATTCTACATCATTACCAACAAGACCCATAACTCTGCTGTCAATATATTTCAAGTTATGCCCCTTTTTTCTTATATTTTGTGTCAAGCAAAATATGCATTTTGCCTCTAACTTTAAAACTAATTGAGATATTGCCTTGAAACTTGAAATATATTTTCACCATCAAAATCTACATCATAACCAACAAGACCCATAACCCTTCTTCCAATATTTTTCAAATTATGCCCCTTTTTCGCTTACATTTTGTGTTAAGCAAAATATACAGTCGGCCCTTAACTTCGTTATGAATGGAGGGATTTCAAAATAACTTGGCACAAATGTTCACCATGACAAGGCGGTGTGTCGCGTACAATACCCATGCCTGTAGGTCCAAAGTCAAGGTCACTGTTACTAAAAATAGAATTTTCTTGCAAAATCGTGTCCGCTCTGTAACTTTGTTATTTCTTATTGGGTTTTTAAATAACTTGGTATAATTGTTCACCATATCAAGACGGTGTGTCACGTACATGCCCAAGCCTGTATGTCAATGGTCAAGGTCACTGTTGCTAAAAATAGAATTTTCTTGTCTAGGCTGTTACTTTGTTATGAATGGAGGGATTTCAAAATATCTTGGCACAAATGTTCACCATGACAAGGCGGTGTGTCCGCACAATACCCATGCCTGTAGATCCAAGGTCAAGGTCACTGTTACTAAAAATAGAATTTTCTTGTCCAGGCTGTAACTTTGTTATGAATGGAAGGATTTCAAAATAATTTGACACAAATGTTCACCATGACAGGGCGGTGTGTCACGTACCATGCCCATGCCTGTAGGTCAAAGGTCAAGGTCACTGTTACTAAAAATAGAATTATCTTGTCCTGGCTGTTACTTTGTAATAAATGGAGGGATTTTAAAATAACTTTGCACAAATGTTCATGAAAAGGCAGTGTGTCCGCACAATACCCAAGCCTGAAGGTCCAAGGTCAAGGTCACTGTTACCAAAAATAGAATTTTCTTGTCCAGGCTGTAACTTCATTATAAATGGAGGGATTTCAAAAAAACTTGACACAAATGTTCACCATGAAAGGGCAGTGTATCGCGTATTATTCCCATCATTGCACTTGAGTGTCTGAAAATGATGCATAGCGGGGCATCCGTGTCCTATGGACACATTTCTAGTTTCACTTATATTTTCACTTAAGTGCACTTCATTGATAACTTTGCAAATACTTAAGGTATCAACTTCAAACTACCATTATATTTTAATTTCAGTTCTTTTTCTGTAACATTACTGAAGTGATTGATATTTGACTAAAAGTAAATGTCTCTAATAAAAAATTACTAACAAGTTTTCTAACAAATTCAGAAATATTTCATAGTTATTCCCCTATTCAGTTTAATATTTATGGTACATTTAGGAATTATTTCTGTTATTTGAAAAGAATTTCTCCCGTACCATTCACTTGTAAATATTTTTCCTGATTGCACATGAATGTATGGCCATAGTTGTTATTGTTTTAATCTTCAAATTGCATTTGTTTCAAATGATTCGAATAGTCGAGCATGCTGTCTCCTCTGACAGCTCTTGTTATTGACCCTAAAAATTTGGCCACTAAAAATCGGCGATTTTTTCACTAACCCTATGTTTTCGGCCAGCATTTTCAATTCTAAATTCGTCATTTTTATTAGATTAGTAACAAAAAAATATGTTTGTAAACCTTGGTTTCGATTTTGATATTAAAGATAGAACTTGGCAATAACCGTATACATCATTGTCCGCCGATTAAGGATATGTTTGTTTCTGAACAATTATTTTTCATCATCTTATTTGCAGTAATTAATATTGTAACAACAAAGCGGTAAGTAATGAGATCAAAACCTGGTACAAATAATGTTTTTTTATTTAAAGCAATTATAATTATGATAATCTTTAGTTTGCAATCTGTCATCTCAAATCTAGAGACGTTGCTATGCAACTAGGCTATAAAGTGCGAAATATTGCGACTTTATGATTGCCGCGGGCAAACATCTATTGTACTTTTTACCTGATCACATGATTGGAACTTAATAATATCCAAACTGTTTTCAGTCAAATGATTTTTCCCAAGAAAATATCGTAACTCAATTCAAGCCTATAAATTTTTATGAACAGAACCGATGTTTTTAAAACTGTTATTCAAATGCAAGTTTAATTTTATTACGAGTAAGAAATAAAATAATCGATGTGTGTTTTTAAATTTGCGAATACTTGCCCCTAAAATATCCAAGAATTATTACATGTACATTTACTAAAATCATCAAATTTACAACTGCTATGAACACCTGTTCATTGCCCGCTTTGATCTAAAATGTCAGCGATGCTTGTGTATTTCATCAAAGACGCCGACGTCAACTTGAAACAGTACGCACCGCTCAAAAAATTGATCGACGGTGTATTACAAAAAATTGCAACCCGTCAACAAACTAGGTTGATTTCATTTCTAAATCAGCCGATTGTTTGATTGATAATATTTGGTATAATTATTGCTAATTTCTGATCAGGTTGTGTTTGTATCTGCAGAACCGGCACTTTGCCGAATTAGCAGTTTGCAACTAATCTAATGCACTCTTATCTGAGACAGCCATCAAATTCTTTTGGCAATGTTGATTATACAACAATAGGATGTTTTTTTAGCAACTATGGAGTTAAGGCATCGCCACACTCCTCCCAATCCTATTCATCGATAAAATAAAAATCATCAAATCTCAGTAATGACAAAATGCCATTCAATGAAACTTTGCACAAATGAAGGTTACTAATGTATCTTTATTTTGCATACAGTAAGACAAAATAGAAAAGTAAAGAAACAAAGCTAGACCTAAAAATTCCTTGAATTCTATTTACATAAATTCACAAAAACTAGGCGATGCAGAACATAACTTTAAATTACCTCGTGAGCGCAATGATACTGACAAGAAAATGTTGTGTACTTTGTAAAAAACGTTCAACTATTACAAGAGAAATCAGTTATTGTCATCAGTTTACGCGACCAGGAAATTGAAGGTCAAACACACTTTTACTAATATCTCGTAAAGTTTACATAAGTAAATCATGAGGACACAATAAATTGTTGTCAGTATCATATTACTCATGTGGGCATTTAAAATGATGTTTTGTGTTCTTTAGTTTTTGTGAATTTATGTAAATAGAAGTTGAGGGAATTTTTAGATCTCGCTATTTTTCTTTACTTTTCTTATATGTCTTACCATCTGTAAAATAAAGATATATTAATAACATACACTTGTGCAAAGTTTCATTTAACAGCATTTTGCCGTTATTGAGATTTTGATAATTTTCTTTTTATCGATGAATAGAATTGGGAGGAGTGTGGCAGGCCCTTAATTGCTTGACAAAGGTAAGCAGAAATTTCAAAGGTACAAACGTCTGGCATGTGTTGACATATTCTATACATTTATCTATGGACGTGTCAAGTTATATATGCACATGTGTCTAAATGTTTGGACGATCTGTTTTTAAATGAAAATTCTCGTCTCTAAATATTATTCAGCCAGAAAAATAATATTTTTTCCGTCCAAAGACTTAGACAAAATACGTTAAAAGTTACGCATTTCATAAATACAGATGTATACTGTACCAGTATTCGGATAGTCGGCGACGCGGACAAAATCCTATGTTTTCGGCCGCGATTTTTATAATTATTTTATCATGACCCTAAGATTTCGTCCAAGAAAAAAAAAATTATTTTAAGCTGCCCGAAAACATAGGGTTTTTACGGTAATATTTCATACAAGAGAGGGTTAAATTGAAGTAATGCCGCTTTAAAAAACATTATCAGTTACGCCCTTTGAAGGCTGGTGAGCAAGATATTTATGTTTATGAAAATACTGAGTTGTGCTGAACCCATAGCCAGATGGCACAGACAGTAATATGCATTTCCATTACTGCTCATGAACAGGCTGTATCAAACTGAGCCTGCAATATTTTGATATTTGTCGTGTTCTGTGGCTTTCTAAGTTTTTTCTCTTTGTACATAAACATTAACTCTTGCCAAACTAACAGAAATAAGGAAGTTGGAAAGTAACAGTTGTTTGTTTGGCTTTTTTTTGATATGATGGTGTTTTTTTAAACATTTTGTTTGTTCTACTTAACCCTTTAATCTATGGGATTATTATAGAAAGGTTTTATCGCCGGCCCAAGTGTGACCAGCGTAGAATTGGATCAGCAGGCACATCTTGGTCAGAAATAGTTCAATGAATCTAAAAGCAAACATTGTAAATTGTGATCAGACACAATGGATGTGCCAGCTGATCTGGATCTACACAGTTTGCTAATGCGATAAAAGTTGTATCTATTGGAGTAAATGGTTAACATAATTTTAAAGTTTGATACTTGACTGGCATAAGAAACTTTTGTCCTGGAAGGAATTTTGCAGACTTTTCTTTTGAACAAAAGTCTTGAAAGTTCTGTCAGATACTCCAACACTGATTAACATCTTAGAATTGAAGTTGCAAGCATCATCAAAGACAGTTTACTTTGAAGAAACTACAACTGGTTCTCAAATCGCCTTAAAACAGCCTGGTTTTTGATCTGACAAGTGTTGTAAAGGCAAAGCTGAACAAGGTAATTTGAGGGTTGGATGATAGACTGTCATAACTGTATTGCAGTGAAGAAGGAGTTGTGATATTCTTGCATGAAACCCATGATATGTATAAACAATAAGTGCTGTAGATGCTTCAGGTAGGACTGACTTACTGACAGATGTTCAACATTAAACTTCCATTGAGGAAAGATGCTGAACACAGTAAACATTGTTGTAAGACATTTTCTGGCCAAAACTGACCCTGTAAATCAACAAATCTATTCACATGGTATTGTCTTTAATGAGGGATGGGTGAATGTCCTTGTTTCTTGTTCTCTCAGAGAAACCAGCTGGCTTATTTGTTATTAGAACTATCATGTACTTTGGCAGAATGTACTGTTAGTAACTCATTAGACATGGGCAAGTTGGATTATTTCATGAAATCTGTAAATGACGAACAGACCATTTCATGCGCGATCTCGATTTCTGTGACGTTTCGGAAATCCTACTTTCGCTTTTAGTCGTGGGGACCAAATTTTTTTTTGTAAATTAAAATTTTATTAGCCTGAACTAATGCTGCAAATTTGTGCCTAAGTAGTTCCAAATATATGTAATATTTCATACAAGAGCGAGTTAAATTGAAGTAATGCCACTTTAATATTTTTCCTGTATTGAAACAAAGTGCACTGCACAAGAATTATTACTTCTATATTTTTTAGTTATTTCCTAAAAAATGCCATTACTTGAATGTAAATTCTGTAAATTTGATGTTATTCCCCTTTCATTTTATTTCAGTTACCCATTGCCAAAGTGCTTTGCGCAACAGTGCTTATCAGTTTCACAGGCGTATTTTGCTCTGCTTTGCAGTTATCTTGTTTTAAGTTTACTTGCATGTCACGTGACTGTCAAGCTATTTATAACATACTATATTTCAGTGTTTATAAAATAAACTAATCATGAAGTACATTTGCATTATCAGCACTTTTCTGATATGGAGAATATAGAGAAGTGTTCAAACTGATGATATAACCTTTTATTGGTTTCTTGCAGAAAACTTGTCATTTTTCATGTCTAACAGAAATCCTGTTAATCAATGAATCCAGCCACAAAATATTGAACAGAGATGATTTGTCTGCATCACAAAATGCATTGTAAGTGAATCAATAGCAACATTAATACATACAAATAGTAGAAATCATTATCCCTTTCCTCTGTATAATTATATGCCTTTTTTCTGTGTGCATCCAGTGTAGATCCAGATCAGCTGGCAGATCCGTGCTGTCGGATCAGGATCTGCACTGGTTGCTTTTTGGTCAGAAATAACCTAATAAATAAAAAAGCGAACAGTGCAGATCCTGATCAGATAGCACAGATGTTCCGGCTGATCTGGATCTACACTGTTGGCCCATGCCATAGAGGCATATTTATGAAGGAAAGGGATAAATACATACAAATAGTAGAAAGCATTATACATGGTGTGCATTAGAGACAGCTGGTATAGATCCTGATAAGATCAGTGTACTAACTGATGAACCTTCTGTAGGGCAGACTGGGCTGGACAGCTGGCAGATGTGTACTGTAAGGGTCATGCTGGAATTATTATTGACTGTGAATACTAAACTATGGATATAATATTATTTTCAATAGGAAGAAATAAAAATACACGAAGCAGTAACATTATTTTAGTTGGACATTTACTTTGAAACAGTGACATTGTGTTTGTAGATTAGATTGTCAAACAAGTGTTATTTATAGTATTGTCATTTTCTGTTTAATGTTCTCTTTTATTGAATAAAGTTCCCTAATTTGAAACTGTCTGTGGGAATATATTATAAGTTTCAGTTCACATGAATAAAATGTAGACACACCAATGTCTGGTGTTAGTGTTGCCGTTTGAAATTTTTGTTGACAATTTCTATGTTTCTCAGGAAAATGTTAAATATAAACCAAGTCACTGGGTACAATTTCCTATCTTTCTACCTGCAACTGCATTTTGATTAGCCAGCAATTAATACTGTATAGACTTGAGAACTGAGAGCTTGAACAATATTGAAGAGCAGTAATTGTACAGTGCCTAAGGTGAAGAAAAAGTAAACATTTGTTTGTAATTCAGGTGTACGATTTTTGCCATGTGTTCAGGAAATACTGAACTTTCTCTCTGCCATCGGAATCAATCAGCTAAATGAGTAAAGCAGAGATCTACTACGGAGTATAATAGTGTTACGAAATAGAAGCTTCAAACAACGTTACTTTTGTTGGATATCTGCCGAGAACTTGGTGTTTTATTCTGTATCATGGAATTATGTATATAGTGTTTGGAATAATTATGAAGTTTGAATAATTTGTTTAGTTTTAATGTGACATTTGTGAGAGTATGGAGGAGTATATAAGGAAAAACATTGGGGTGAGTTTAATGTCCGTATTATATATTTCAGCTTATAGGTAGAAGGTTATAATCATACAGTAGTTGATGGGGACTGCCCCACCATTGTAATGTTAGTCAACCAATACAGGGATAAATTAATTCAAATGACGAAATTTTTATTATTAGAATTTCTTGTTGAACACATAATTAAGTTTATGAATGGCTAATAATTAATACAAGTAAACATAGTACCCAAAGACCTTCCTGAAAATAAAATAATACCATTAAAATTGATGTTGTCAGAACATTAAAGAAGTCAACCAGTTCAACCCTATTCATGTATATGTGCTACCCATGCTGATCCATATATCTGCCTTCATATCAGTTCAGTTGTCCAAGAAATGAACAGTGTAGATCATCATGATCTAAGACTGACTAGAGATCTGGATCTACCCTGGTCAAACATCTGATAACACCCATATAATATAATGTATAATAAAGTAAGGTTAATATTAACTTTAAACTCAATGATATAAACTGGACCAAACTTAATCGAAATATTTGTAACGTGACTGGTAATTTTCACCAATACGCCATACAGAGATGCAGCCGTGATACAATAATTGCTCCATCAATTTAACAGTTGATATGTGCCCAGAGTATATCCCTGGACATTGTTTAGATCACTCAGCGCTAAGCACCTCTAGTTAACACGCATTTATTATCATTTTTTGGATTGATATTTTTTATTTCTTAAATATTAATACAAAATTGATAATAAGTTATGAGCCATAGGCGGATAATATTGAGTCTGTTGTTGTGGTAACCATTATAATGATTATGTTATGTAATACAAAGCAAGTTTGTTAGGGCTTTGGAGATTTTAATTGGTTAAAATGACCATACCCCACCCCCCACCCAACTTGCGGTAGCAAACCAGGGTCCAAGATCATTAAATGAAGTTTGGAGACCAGTCTCAAATCTTAAGCATCTGATTGGTTGAAATGGTGACTATTTGAGACTCTCAAGCATCTGATTGGCTGAAATGGCAACCAGTCGCCATTTCAGCCAATCAGATGCTTAAGATTTGAGACTGGTCTCCTGATTTAGTTTGATGATCTTGGGCCCAGAATTTTATTATTTAGTGTTTTCTTTGAAAGCTGTTCAAGTTTTCATAATATTATTGGCAGCAGCTGTTGGTAATGAAGAGATCATGTGGTGTTATCAATCACAGTATCAATTGTTAGATGCAGCGGAGTGTTCACTGCAGGCAAAGTCTCCTTCACCCAGGCTTGTTAGTGCATCATACACACATACTGTGAGAAATATCACTTTATGGTTTGTGGGATGAAGCTAAAACTTATGAATGAATCAAGGTGAGGCCATTGAACAATTAATTATTTACACCATATATACGATTTTTAAGCATGTGCAACCAGTGTAGATCCAGATCAGCCAGCACTTCTATGCCATCTGATTGGGATTTGCACCATTTACTTTTTGGTTTACATGTTTTTTTTCTGACCAAAACAGTGAAAAGGAGAACGATGCAGAATGAATTTACACTTTACTCCATAGATACACCTTTACTGTATTGGCAAACAGTGTAGATCCAGATCAGCTGGCACATCCATGCCATCTGATCAGGATCTACACTGTTCACTTATGTAATTTCTGACCAAAAAGCAAACAATGCAGATCCTGATCAGGCTGCATGGATGTGCTGGCAGATCTGGATCTAAACTGGTCACCCATGTGATAAAAAGGTTATATATGGAGTAAAGGGTTAACTGCGCAGAGTTTCAGTTCTCAATCAGGATATGCAAATGATGGTAATGTTTTCAATTAATTATCTGAGAAGACCTTTTAGCACCTATTTGAAAACATTTCATTGATAAACAGAATCAGTAGCAATTTACCAGATTTCTAAGTAATTTCAGGAATCTCTCAAATTCTTTAATTGATAAATATTATGTATACAGACATCATAATTGGATCTCTTGACTGGGATCTGATAAGCTACAATGAAATAGATATTAACCATGTCAAACTCACATATTCATTTAAACATCATTTCTCTGCTCATTTTATATGCATATAAAATGATATTTCAGAAATTTTATGCAATTTTTAAATCCTTGATTCATGGGTGGTATAAAGTGATTTTGATGAGAAAAAGTGATGTAATTTTAATGGAGCCTGATAAGCATTAGGCTTTATTTACAAGGTTACTAGCAATATCCATCAATAATAGTGATCCAGTTATCAAGATCAGTCTGAGTAAGTGTTCCAGCAGTAACAGTTTCATTTCCTTCCACTAAGATTTCTATAGGTTTGACTGGTGAACTTTTTCCACCAATGAAAAAATTGAAAAAGTCAACTACTTTGGACATGGGTGAATAGTGTAGATCGTGATCAAGCAGCACATCTATGGCATCCGATCAGGATCTACACTGTTCACTGTTTGATTCATTAGATTATTTTAGACCAAGAAGGAACTAGTGAAGATCGAGATTAAACAGCACAGAGGTGCCAGCTGATCTGGATCTATACTGGTTGCACTGGCAATAAAACCCATAAATATAGAGAGAGTTATTGTATCTTCTTGTGAAGCAGACAATAGCATCATTGATAAAGCAGAAACAATTGTGGTAATGATGAGAGTTGTACCAGAGTGAAGTTCAGGATGATTACACAGTAGATAAGGATGAGGGAGATGTAGTAGAGATAAGACACAGTGGCTGACTGCAACACACAACAGCTGCTTGTGTCAGCAACACACTGCACTACCTCATCACCTGCTCTACTACATACCTTGCTTCATGCTTCAATGCACTGTGCCATCCTCATGTTACTTTCTTTAGATTCCTGTGCCCAAGATCATAAAAGTAAAACTGGAGACCAGTCTTAAATCTCAAGTATCTGATTTAGCCAATCAGATCCTTGAGATTTGAGACTGGTTTTACATTCTCAGTTTTATAATCTTGGGATTTATTGAAGGTTATAAAGCTGAGATTGGAAACCAGCCTCTATTCTCAAACATCTGATTGGCTAAAATGGTGACTGGTCGCCATTTCAGCCAATCAGATGCTTGAGATTTGAGACTGGTTTCCATGCTGAGTTTTATAATCTTGGGACCAGGACTCCGCCAGGGAGTATAATATTATTTAACTCTTTACTCCATATGCGCATGTTAACACATGTGCGTCACCAAAGTAGATTCAGATTAGCTGGCACATCACCCACTTTAGATCCAAATTAACTGGCAGATCCATGCTGTCTGATCTGGATCTGCACTGGTTGCATCTTGGTCAGAAATAACCTATATATTTAAAAGCAAACAGTGTAGATCATGATCAGATGGCACTGATGTGCTTGCTGATCTGGATCTGCACTTTTTACCCTTGCAATGAAGCTGTATCTGGGTAAAGGGTTAACAGCACCACACACAATGGTAAGTTAATATAGACAGTGTACCAGTGAATTATGGTGACCTGGGTGTTGAGGTTAGAACTAATTGAAGGCTGTCTGCAGATAATGAGTGGCTAATGTGGCGGCATGCTGCTGATTACAACCATCACCGCCAGGTGGGTTATGTTCACTATTATACCTAGGTGTACACTCTCAGCTTCTTTGTCAAGTCTAGACTTCATAAAAAATTGAGTTGTGATATTTAAGATGTACCACCACCATAAAAATCTTTATTCTGTTGTGATATGATTTAGAATTTTTGGATAGCACATTATGTTAAACCAAAGTTTTAAAAAATCAAAATACCATATTCAAGATCAGAGCAGTCTCACATATGTTGATAACCCCTTTAAATATAACTAGATGTTGTTTTTATTTGAACACTTGTGTCCCCTTTAGGGCACCTTGTCAGAATAAACAAGAAATATCTTAAAAAAGATAAACATATAATCCTTTATACATGCTAAATGCTACTAATTTATTCCATCATCTTGATATACGTAAATTAAATCATAAAACGTAAATTAAATCATAAAACTCGGAATCCTTCTCATGATTAACATGTAATTAAAATAAAAGACATGCACATCAAGCAATCAAATGTAAAGCCTTCATCTCACACATGATAAAGAAAAGAGAGAAAGTGTTTGTTATAATCTTTTTACATGTTTATCTTATATAAAAAAAACAACGTTTATAAGGTCTTGGGTTTTTATAACAAATTTATAAGGTCTTGGCTTTTTTATAACTTAAACATAATGTATTATATGATGTATCTATTACTGAAAGAATAAATGTATTTTGTGAAGATCTTAAGACATATAGTAAGTTGTAAAAAAGTAATAGCAAGTTATGATTATTTTCTGTCTGCCTTTTTTTTTTAAATTGAAGTGAAATTCCTAGGAAAATTAAATAATTCTTAGATCTGTGACTTTGACCTAATGATTTTGTCATAAGCAATATAGTTGGAATGTTTGATGAAGAAATATAAAAAATGGGAAAGTTGATGTTTTGTGACAAATTCCAAGTAAAATGGGTCATAACTCTGTTAAATGTGACCTTGACCTAAAGGTTTTAGCCTTACCACAACCATGTAGTCATAAACAATATAATTGGAAAGTTCGATGAAGAAATATTAAGAAATAGCAAAGTTTTAGCCGTTGTTAAGTTTTCGTGACAGATGGACCTACCGACAGACAAACGGATGGATGGACAAAGCGGTCCATTTGTATCGCCTTTGAAGCCTTAGAGTGCTTTAGTTATTTGTACTTTTAGCAATGACATTCAATTTAGCATTATGGAACAGCGTCCAAATGTTAAATTTGTTCCTAAAATGGAATGCATGAAAATGGGTTCTTGATCTATTGCAATGTCTTGGTTGTATTCAAGATGAACTGAAGTGTCACAAGTTGGATCTTTAACCACAGCTTATGTGACATTGGTGACAGTTGTACTTGGGACACTGTGCAGTCTTCTTAGGGGCTATATTGTTTACAATGCAGTCAATAAAATTGTACAAAACACCACTATGTATGCTCAGCAATAAAAAAGAAACACTGCATATTTTATGTTGTTCCCACAATCAGATTGACAAGCTATGTTTATTGTGGTTCGGAATGAAAATTAAGTGTATTGAAGTTTTCTGTACATTTTGATATTACTTGTGCATAAGTGTTTTTGCTCTTTAAGTTTTAACAGGAGGGTACAAAATAAAGATTTATATATTATTCTATATTATGTACATCATAGTAATGCAAAGGTAAATGTCAGGTATATTATTTTATTATATATTTTTGCTGAGAATACATTGAAATGACTAGGAAGGCAAGGTCCATCACTAGCTGACAGCACCGACTGTTCCTCATCTTTGTAAATTCCTTAGTGATAATGGTGTATGGACCATTGAATATCTGTTCATGTATGTCAGACATGCTGCCTGCCAGTGTATGAATCCGTCAGCTGCTTTGCCTGCTTTCATCACATGTAGATGCAAACCATGCCTGACTCCCATTAAAGGCATTTAAATGATAAGTAATATGAGTGAAAATGAAATAATAGCGAAGTTGTAAATAAAAAGAGATGCATATAAATATGGGGGATAATTGCATTGAAATTAATAAGCTAATATAAGAACTAATAGGTGGTGTGTGGTAAAAAGGGAGATAATTGCATAGTTATTAAAGTTACTGCATAGTAATATTGTAGAAAAATGCATAACAGTTAAAGTAATGTCAATAATAAATATTATTAGTAAATGCAGGGATAAAGGAATCATGTAGTTTAAAGTTAAATTTGCATTCATTTTTTGTTCTGGTTCTGCAAAAGTTAACCATTTTTTCCTCTTGAACAAGAAAAGCTTTGCTCTGTATCCATTAAAAGAATCACAAGATATAATTGCCAATAACCTCAAGTGTTGAACTACTGCAGAAATTTAGGAATAACAATTTTCTGTTTGTCATTCAACAAAATCCACTTGAAAAAAAGTCAGTATTTCATGTTGTGAAGGAAAAACGTGATTAAATTGATGTTATCAAATGTTATCAACTAAGTGAGAAAGTGTAGAAAAGTTTTTATTTGAAGGATGATGTATGATACATGCTTAGTGTTGACTGCTGTGATAAATGAACATATCAGCCCAGCCTTCTAAAGGCTTATCAGTCATTGGATATGTGATATTGCTGGGATGATTAAATTCTGATATACTAAATAGTTAATGAAGAATGATTTATGACCTGTGGAGAAGTCAGTTTGGTACATATGGGAACACACAAATGATTTGATCACAATTGAACAAGCTAAGATGACCTTTTGCCATTTGTGGTGTTGGGGACTTCATTACTGTTCATTGGATGTTCATTAACCCTTTTCTCCATAATTTATAAGAGTTTAACATGTTTGTGACCAGTGAAGATCCAGATCAGCCAGTACATTAGCGCTGTTTGATCTGGATCTGCATTGGTCACATATTGGTCAGAAATACCCAGTTATGAATCTTAAAGCGAACAGTATAGATCCAGATCAGATGGCACAGATTTGCCTGCTGATCTGGATCTACTTGTGATAATTATCATATTCCATGGAGTGAAGGGTTAACTCTGTGACTTTAAGTATCAGATTTGCCTTTCTTTGACATAGATAGTCAGAGGTTTTTTTCCTTAACAAACTGACGCCGATAGTCGGCGTCTTCCATGGGAAAAAAATTCCACAACGAAAATTTTTTACCCAACGAAAATCACTTTCCCCCTTGTAAAGTGATAATTTTTTAGCAAAACGTAAACAGAAGCTTAATTTATAGTTATTTTTAATCTATTTCATCCAAAATCTGCACTATTTTCACGAATATTTGTTAGAAATTAGGTATGCAACCTAGTATTATTTGTCGAATGTTACTAAATTTAGATTCGCTACGTCACAGACACTATATCCTGGTCGTCAACTTAAACATTACTGGTAATGAATTATCCTTGTGTTGGGAATAAAGGCATTCTACCTGCCTGTTTTAAGTGGATTTTACAACAGCGAGTACCGTTAGCGAGCGTACGGCCGTAAATTACGGCTAAAATACGACCCGTCCGCCAAATTTCTCGATAACATACGTCCCGCGGACTTCCTAAAAAGAAAATCACAACCATCAACGTAGACAGTCGTAGCAAATTTAAACCCCGCCTATAATCTTTCAGGTCAGATAGTAAAAAATGTTTTGCTAAAACAGTAAGCTCCACCCACTTTAAAAATACCAACCAGTCGAGTAAACACATGTGGGCGCCGGTCTAATTATCGCCGAGGAATGTATTGTGACACCGGGCAAAAAAAAGAATCTGTTGTTTTGATAATTGACAATTAATTGAAGATTAACTGAGTAAATTGCTAGTTGTCGTATATTGACTTTGTCGTGCTTTTAAACGGATGCGGCTTGTTTGTACTGTAAGGTAAAAGAACGACGAATAATGCAAAATACGAACAACAGAATACGGCGCCATGTTCTGTCATAAAAATACGAATCGTCAGGTGAAACACACATTCAAAACTGTGCAGGGCAATTATTTTTATCCCAAGTATCCAGTATCTTCCGGAGTATTCATTGAAATCCAAATTTACGGTGTGACTCACAACTACAATAAAAATTAATTATCGCGACATTTAAAAGTTGAAGTACCATGTAATTTTATGATCATTTATCATCGTTTGTGGCGTGTTGTATTAGCATGTGCGTATCAGGGGAGGGGGGGGTCAGTGGAATTGCTCGAACCCTCCTTTTGAGCAGCAATATTTAATTTTCTTGTGGAATTCAGCAATTTAGTTGGAAATTATCAATAACTACCCAAGCACTGGCCTAAACAAAAGATTTCTGAAAATCTTGCATCCGAAATGATTTTGATTCAAAACACACAATTAATGGATACATTTTAAGCAGCTCCGAAAGTGAGCAAGTATAAATTAACTTATTCTTGTACTGTTTAAGAACAGATAACAAAGAGATATGTGTCTGTATGCTAAATAGTCTGCTTGGTAATGAAAGCTAAAGTAAAAAAGATATGTAACAAGGGTTCTGAAAAATCCATGCCTGAACCAAGGATTGAACCCGGGATCCCTTGCATGCCAGTCCGACGCTGTACCACGTCGCCATAAAAGCTAGCTCTATGGCGAGATAATACAAGTGCGGTACTAACTCAACCATAGCCGGGTTACATACACCCCCTCCAGATTGGAATTCGTACTCGAATTTCCATTGAGTACAGAGATTCACTTGTGGAGTGATCTCGAGGTGTTTTATCATCCTTAGCAAGCCCTACGTTGGGCGCCATTTGTCACAGGGTGAGGAAGAATGTGCAGCCAGACCGGGACCCCTCGCATGCCGGTCCGACACTCTACCACGTCGCCATAAAAGCTAGCTCTATGGCGAGATAGTACAAGTGCTGTACCAACTCAACCATAGCCGGGTTACAGATAGACAGAAGCATAAACTTGAGTATAAACATGCACTGTAGCTAATACAAGTAAGAGTGTAAAATAAACTAAATTTTCCCTAATTTTGTATTTTTCACGCATTTTTCCCCTTTTGACCATCGTCCAGCGTCCTCCCCTCTTCCTAAAAAAAATCCCTGATAGTGTGTAGTGGTGTTGTGCTGAAAGATATTGATCAAGGTGAATTTATTTCAAACAAAACCAGAATTGCAGAGTGTATGCATTTCCTTCATAAACTCTTATTTAACAAAAACTTCAGTTGTTGTTTTCCAGTTTTTGTACAATTACAGATGTGGAAAATGTTTATTTTTACCAGCAGAATGTCTTTAAATGCCAGCTGTTATTTATGTATTTCTAGATAAATCGATGCAATATGCAGGTAAAGCAATTAGTGTCTTTTCTGTTTCCATCTATCTGTTTGTGTAAATCACAAATGCAGGATGTTATAATGAGTTCACCTGAGCTAAACAACAAAATCAGGCATGCACCAGAGTCAGCCTCATTTACAATTTTACAGATGTAGTTTTTGTAGATAAATTTAAAAGAAGAGATCAGAAAACTTGGAGAATTGCAAGCTTGTGTTTCTTATATTCTAAATCAGCAATTTCTGTCATTTTTGACTGGCACTAATTCCCTATTTCTGTAGATAAAAATTATCCTATGTTGAAATAAAATTTCTCATTGGTAACTGCACTTCTTCTTTGGTCACAGTTGTACAGGTGCTAGCTTATAATGTTCATGGCATGGTTTTACTTGAGGAAAATACTCAATAGAATATCTGTTGTGAAGACCAATCAAAGTAAACATTATTAATAATCATCTCTATAGTGCAAAAAAACAACATTACAATTACATTAGAAATAAAATTATAGTGTTTTTACAAAAAAAGTGATACGTGTTAATGCTAATGCGAAATGTAGTTAAAAAATAGAAATGTATTGCTCAGTAAGGGATATAATAATAAATTTTTTTTTATCTTAATACAGAAATATTCTAAGGTTTAATTATATTGCCAAAACATTTATAAAAGACCACAAAAGCTGTAAAAAGTAGGAAATCATTGCCATATGCTCATCCAAAGTATGATGATAACTTGACTGTCATGTGACAGAAAAATAAATTTAAATATGGTTTATCAGCAAAAAGTTTTACAAAGATGATATGCCATGAGTATTGATCAAAAGGAAAAATATTTTGTTTGCTGAATATGGTCCTCATAAAATATTTAACCTGACTGGTTTCAGAAACTTATAATTTAATATTTTGAAAATGAAAATATATTGTCATTACTGGTCCAGGTTTTGGTTACACATAAATAGAATAGGATTGTAAAGGGAGATAATTCAATATGTCATGATATAAAATACATTCATTTATCAGTAGAATTATTTAAGGATCTTAACTTTTTACTGTAAATATATTAATTTTATCCCATGGGGAACAGTGTACACCCTGATGAGCAGGCACATCTGTGTCATCCGATCAGGATCTGCACTGTTCACTTTTAGATTAAATAGGTTATTTCTGACCAAGAGCGGACCATTGTAGATCCAGATCAGATGGCATGAAAGATGGCTGATTAATGCAACCCCGGTTTAGTTTAAAGGAGTAAAGGATTAAACTAAACTGGGGTTGCATTAATCAGTGACTTTGCAGTTTAAAGAATGAAATCCGACACTGATCTTGTGCAAAAAAAGTACTGTTAATGAAAGTTCCATCAGTAATTATCCTTGTATTAAGTTTATGTTAAGGCCATAAAGGTTAAACAATTTTAATTCATAATTTAAACAGTGACTATTATATAATATTGTACTGTAGCAACATGTAGAAGCAGTAATGATCAAAGCTGAACAGAAATACACAAGTTATTACCAACTTGGAGGCAATGGTGACAGATTGGCTGAGTCTTAATAGGGTTTGAAACAAATTCCCCTTAAACAAGATGCTACACCCTTTAGATGTTTGTCAAGTGTTTCCTTTGACTGAATTTTCATTGAAACAGCTAGATTTATTTACATGGACATATTCTTTCATTTTTCACAAAATTGTGTCTCTATTATTTAAGTAAATGTGAAATAAAGGGAGTTAATCTGAATAGTTATAAGATCTAACAGACGACATGGAGTTGGTCAGTGTCTTTTTTTTCTTTAGAAGGAATAGATAAAAAACTTATGATAAACAGTAATATTTTTTTTTGCTATGTGATGCTGAAATGTAATGCAGTAAAACTGTCATGCAGTTCGTAGTATAACATCCCTTTACTCTATGGATATGGCTTTTATCCCACTGTAGATCCAGATCAGCCTGAAAAACCTTGCAATCTGATTAGGATCTTCTCTGTTCTCTTTTATACAGTTGTTCAGGTAGTAGCGGATAGCTAAGCAGATTACGGCTAGCCGGGTCTTTAAAAGTAAAAATTCTACAAACTTACCAATATCATTCATCAGACAAAAGTGTTCTCTCATAAAAATATCATTCTTTTAAAACTTTTGTGACAACTTTCCTGCTCGGGATTTTGTATATGATATACATGGATTTAGGCAGTAACGGATTGCTTCGGGGAGTATGGGATAGTAGAGTAAGTCACTGACGGGTCTTCATAAACCAATCCAAAAATTGTATTTATATTATGAAATGTACTGAAACATGTTCAGGGGTTTTTCAAATAAAAAGCAATACCATTTGAACTAGATAAAACCGAGAAAACGCTGCAAACTGTAATAGAAGAAAATCATGATACAATAGGTCATAAAAAATTAACACAGATAAATGAATTGCATTTTAAAATAATACTGATCACAGACTGGGTTTTAATAATACTAAAAAACAATAACAGAAAATTCAAATGGAATATACAGTATTATCATATCAAAAAGCATAAATACTTAGTAAAAATATTTTTATTTACTGGCGGTAACTAAACTTGGTGGCCAGAAAAACTAGGATTTTTTTTCTTAAACAGTTCATTCATTACGTACCTGTATGCTAGTTCTCAAACCAAAAAAACAGACAATGAAATGAAAGACCTCTCTAAAATGGAAGGCTGTGGAAACATATTTTATTCGAAAAGTGGCCAGATAAAAAAAGAAATTGAGAAGTCAATGATTAAACCATCAGCACACCTGACTCAAGTGTTCTTAAACGGTTTCATTTGAAAGCATAATTTGTCAGAATTTCCCCAGGGTCACCCATTCATCGATACATAAATATCTACAGTTACAGTATATTCACTACATTGCCTGATATTAGTTCAATTGTTAATCTTCACAACACATCATACCTAACTTTAAACTCGCCTCTGACACCGATTTGACAGATCAAGTTTATTTGGAGACGATCCCCTTAAGTAGCAGACATATGCAATCCGTTACTGACTAAGTGCATGGTAGTTATTTATATCTCTGTTTGGTGACAATTTGCAGGTTTATAAACAAATGTTTTTTATGAGTGATAAAAGGTTTATTTATACACCAAACCAAACCATATTTTTCGAAAGTTTACAGGCTTTTCATATATAACTTCATGTTTATTGTTCTTTTCATAACGTAAAAACACGGTGTAGGTGTCGACTTCCGATTGCCTCCTGCTACTTCGTTTAAAATAAACTCTCATTGCAAAATTTGAAATCAAAACAAAATAAATAAAGTGAAGAGGAGAATTCACTCTTTCTGTTGGTATAATTGTTAATTATTCTAATTGTATAAATAAAGAAAATGACCAAGAAAAGAAACGGGCTATCCGCTATACCCCCAAATCCGCTACTGCCTTAACAACTGTATTCATTATGTTATGTCTGGCCCAGAAGTAAACAGTGTAGATCCAGATCTGGATCCGCACTGGTCACCCATGGGGTATAAGTGATATTCCATGAAGTGAGTGGATGATAATTGTTTACTCCAGTTCTGGATAAAATTGCAGAAACAAAATATGTTAAGTATTCCCCAAATTGAGTCTGCTGGGTAGTTTCTCAGCTTTTTATGACAACTGCATCAATAATTTCTGAAGTTTACAATAATTGTGCACACGTGTTGCCAATAATTCTCGAGGAGAAGAAAAGAGCCTTCTTTTCTGAAGAGTTTAATGTGAAATCAGATCAAAGCACTATAAGTACCATTAGTAAATACTAGGGTCTGCTTTTAGAGACTCAAACATGTTGTATGATTCACATGTCTTGTAATGCTGGCAGTTAGAGTGCAAATGCAGCTGAAATATGTGACTTTTGTTTTTGTCAACTAATTTCCTATGTTAAGCATGTCTCACACAGAACACGGTTGGGCACACAGTTCCAATACGGTATACTCGGTTATACACGGATTGACTGGTACGAGTATTGAGCTCCAACCGTGCCTGGGGATGAGTTAGTACGATTTAGACTTGAATGTAGCACGAATATGTACGAACAAAGCACGGATATACTTGGTCAAGCAAGGTTTGTCACGGTTTGAACATGATTTGCAAACGATTATCAAACGATTGTTGTACGGTTCCAATTACGGTCTTGTACGGTCTGTTACGGCCTAGTACGATTAAACACGACTTTTACTCGATCAACTGGACATTTACAGGGTTTACATATGGTCCAATCGACTTTTGTTCGAGTTATGCTTGAATTATCACACAATTGTGTATGTTTTGATATAAATTGACTCGTTTTGATGGATTGGCTTAATAAATTTTCGAACTTTCAACAGAGAAGTTATAAAAATGTCAGATGACAGAATAAGGGAAATAGAAATCATCCGAGTCTGAATCTCTGTGTATCTCGTCAGGTAGTGCCAGTGGGTATTCATCAGGGTTGACAGGGTCAACAGGTTGAAGGGGTTGGAGGGCGTTTGTGGCCCTTTTTGTATTCTTGCTGGGAGAGTCTTCCAATGTGGGGATTCTTTTAGGGACCTTCTTCTTCTTTGGAGGCATTATGAAGCAAGTTTCATGGTGGCAGCAGGTAGTTGTGTTTTCTGTTGTGTTCGAGTGCTTTATGATCATACACTACCTATGTACAGACGTAGAGACCGTGTCTGGTCGTAGTTGACCATGTATAATTCGTACTTGAACCGTATTGGTTGTATGGCGATCGTATGAAACCGTATTGGTCGTATGGCGATCGTATAGAACCGTGTGTACACTTCTGTGAATCGTACGGTGATCATGTGACATTCGAGTGTTAATCCGGATGTGGATGTAAGACTTAGGAAGGGTTTCACATGATTCCATACGATTTATATACGATAAAATCATACACGGCTTTCACAGATACACTCGAATGGCCCGAGTGTAACTCGGATAAGGCCACGGTTGGTTCGGTTGTATGTACGGTTTACACGGATGGCCAACCATATAAGTCGTGTGTTCTGTGAGAGACAGGCTTTACAGAGTCAGCTGCTAGTTGACTAGAAAACCACTGCAAACATCTTGGTCATGCCAAAAGCATTTCTCAACAACTTTGTATAATACAAGCAAAATACCATTAGCCCTTTCCTCCATAGATACACCTTTATTGCATGGGTGAACAGTTTAGATCCTGATCAGACAGCACGGATGGGCGAACAGTTAAGATCCAGATCAGCCGGCACATCTGTGCCATCTGATCAGGATTTAAACTGTTCGCTTTTTGATTTATTAGGTTATCTCTGACCAAAATTCAACCAGTGTCATCTGATCAGGATCTACACTGGTCGCACATGCATAAAAATGTGTATTTATGGAGGAAAGGGTTAAAATAAAGGATGAGCTTTTATTGTGCCATTGTTAAATTTTGCTGGTTTAGTCAAAGGTTGAAGAACTGTTGGTGTATGTTTATGCAGTAAAAATTAAAAAAGTCAAAAATGCAAATTAAGAATTGCCTCAGCCAGAAAACACAGCCTCCCTAGGCAGCCAAAAAAGAAGGGAGGAAAAGAGATCAACTGATCTGTTTAAAAAGTGACACCACAAACAATTAACGAAAAAGAGAACCTGAGGGGTTACAGCCTCAGAATAGTTGGGGGTTTTAACCAGGTTCTAGGGTGCACCAACCTCACAGGATCAGTTGGACACATATTTATATTGAATTTTGTAGTTTTGTCACACAGTGTAAACATGTTCTTATTGATATTTTCAGATTTACACAGATTGGGCCAACCATTACTTGGAAAAAGCCCGCAGTAAACGTTACATCTCCGACCTCCAACAAGACGTTACTGATGGTGTTCTGCTAGCAGACGTCATCGAGGCTGTCAGTAAGTAACATTAGTATAGTAGTCAAGGCCCATTTTAGCCCTTCACTACATATATTGTGCTAACAGTGTAGATGCAGATCTGCTGGCACATCTGTGCCTTCTTATCAGTATCTGCACTATTCGCTTTATGGTACTTTATGTAATATCTGACCGATAATTGAACAGAGTAGATCCTGATCATTTGTGCTGTCTGATTTGGTTGCATAGACAATAAAACCCATATAATATATAAGTTTAAACTGATATCTTAATTTTTTGCTTAACCCTTTTCTCCACAGATTCACCTTTATTGCCTGGGCAAACAGTGAAGATCCAGATCATCAGGCTGTCTGTTAGGGATCTCCACTGTTCGTTTTTAGATTTATGAGGTTACTTCTGGCCAAGATGCAACCAATGTAGATCCAGATAAAATGGCACAGATGTGCCGTTTGATTTTGATCTACTATGGTTACAGACGTTAAAAGGCGTATATATTGAGTAAAGTATTAAGGGATACATGTATTCGAAAACTGCTTCATCTTTGGTTATTTTACATAGATTCTATTGTGACAAAAGGGTAACTTTTCTTTGTGGTTATCCTATATGATGACAAAATTTGATAAATACAGTTTTTGTGGCAGTATATTATTACTGAAATGGGGTAGGATCATGAGAAAGTGACATCAAATCCATTGCAAAATCTGACATTTGAACTTCCTAAGCAATACAAGAACAGTAACTGTATTTTGTATAAATCTTATTACTGTTTTAGTTACTCCCCTTTGCTCATAGTTTTCATAATCTGAAGGACAGAGGCTACTAGTCCATGCCTTGGATTTTGTTTCTGCTTCTGTTCATGAAGAAGTGGAAACTTAGATCAAAGACCTATATTATACATATATTATTATATATATAGGTCTCTGCTTAGATGAGTAATGAATGATTCTGGTCCAAGAGATATACTTGTAACAATGGGATGTCAGCCATAGAGTGGATGGACAATTGATTTCCAGTGGAACTGGGCACTGGTGTCTTATATCTAAGGATAGGGAAGGCTATAACATAATATTATGCCATAATTATCATCATGTTTACCTCAAAATTTGGCAGAATGCTGATCACATTTTATATGCTGTTTGTGCTGGAACATAATATGTGTTTAATTTTGGTGGGTAGTTAGGCAGTGGGCGACATCCTTAACAGTTGTCTGCTGTCTGACTCGAGAAATACTGAATAAGTCTTTAACATAGTCCGGATATTTATGGACAAGATGAATAACCAGACATATTGTTCTAATGGCTGTAGAGTTATGGCTCAGGGATTCCTGATATTTGCACTTTCTGCTCTTTGACCTGAACAGCCTTTTCCGATCTTCACCAAACTTGGTCAGAATGCTTGTCGACTTAAATTGAGCTTGATAGCAGTCCCATTTGAGAGTCTTTATGTAAAACTTGGTTGATATGGGACTGATCGGCACCAAAAGGTCATCTAAACCTGTTTATAAACAATATAAAATGCCAAACAGAGACAAAACATTTGATTGACAGCAAAACTTTGATTGGAAGTAGAGTGCTGTGTCTTCTGATTGGTGTGGCAGTTCACATTACAAAAAAATCATGATTGGCATTTTGTGAAGTGTTGCAGTGAAAAACATGTTTACAGAGGATGCTTGCTGGGTCAATTTCTAACTAAAATTGAAATTTGTAGTATGATTTGCTTGTGGCAAATGGTATTGCTAATGGGATATAATTACTTATCTTCTACAAATTTTGATTTCAGTTCGATTTAGGCTTGCAACAAAAATCGTCAAACATGATGCGCGGCCACTGATATTTTTGTTGAGAAGTAGCGCGGGAAAGTATAATTAAAAGAATGTTGTTCATTGTTATTTATCACAACTTCAGTTTGCTTTACTTTAAGCCACACCTTTTGTTATTGTTTTAACATCCGCAAGGCGAATAAACAAACAGCAGCAAAAATTTGATTGACAGCAAAACCTAATTTGGAAGTAAAATACAGTGTCTTTTTTTATCGGAGCGGCAGTTCTAACAGTCGTCGGATGACAAAAATCGTGGTTGGCGTCTTGTGAAGTGCTGCAGTGCAACAGGTGTTTACAGAGGTTGCTTGCTGGGTCAGAATCTAATTGAAATCGAAATTTGTAGTATATGCCACTGAAAACAGCGATACCTGCTCATTGACTGTTCCCTACTCTATTACCTTCTTCCCTTTAGAAGTAAAAACCTTTTGAGTTATACAGAATATGTGAACTTATTGTCTGTTGTTTTGTTTCAGCCAATGAAAAGCTGCAAGACATAAAGACCAAGCCAAAGAACAGCACACAAATGGTAATGTAGTAGGGGAGATAGCTCTGGTTAGCAGCAGAATTTGTAGAAAGCAGTTCTGTCTCTTATTGAAGAATAATTTAACAGAAAAATAGTTTGTCAGAGTGTTGCTCATTGTTTTCATATGATTGAAGATAACTTTGTCCATATGATTATGCTAACTGTCAATTAGCTAGGAACTTTGGGAGATACAAATCCATGATCTGACTTGGATATAGACATTAGTACATTAATTGACAAAGTACCCAGCTCTAATCTTGTCAGATTCAATTTGTCTGATTTTTGGGGATTTTCTGAGTTATTTATGAAACTTTCTATTCAGACAATGTGAATAGTTACACATTATTTGTTTTACAAAGAGAAAATCAATAAAACAGATGTCAAAAAGAGGTCCCGTACAGTGGCGTAGCTACTATTAGGCCATGTAGGCCCGGGCCTACAAGTTGGACAGGAAAATGACGTTTTCAAAAGTCCCAAAAATACAATAAAAATAGATGGTGGTATGGTAGCATGTTCAAGCCGTTTTTGTCGAATTAAATATGTCTCTGGCTTTAATTTGCATACCTTCTCGGGAAAAAGATTTTTCTAGATGTAAATGCAGACCTATGTTCCATTTCTCTGTTTTGTCACGCTTTATTTTAATTGCATTTTGCTACATTTAATCTCCTCTTGTTTACTGCTTCTTGGGGGGGGGGGTGCACCCCATACCCCCTTATCAAGAGGCAACTGCCACTATGTGCCTACAACTTGTAAAAAGCTGGTTACGCCCCTGCCGTAGCAAATGCACAAAGTCACTGAGGAGTGGGTTAAAGTTTTGTATATGATTTTTTGAGGAAGCACATTTCAACCTCTGTGAACTTTTGCAATGCAGTATTGTGTGATAGGCATCTATCTTGTGGATCCTGTGAAAATAGCTTTTATACAACAGTCATTTCAAACACAACTTCAAAAAGTAAAGTTAAATTTGACAGTTTTTCAGGCTCTTAGCATTTAGTGACATAGTGACATGTTTTCAAGTTCCTTTCTTTTAGAAATTCTCATTACATTACAATGCAGCCCCCACTTCAGACTCTTTTTCTGTAAACCCTTTACTGCATGAGATATGGCACAGATTTGCCATCTGATCAGGATCTACACGTTTGGCTTTCAAATAATTCTGTTATGTCTGACAAAGAAGTAACCAGTGTAGCTCCAGACCAGATGGAATTGTTGCGCCAGTTGATCTGGATCTAGACTGGTTGCAAGGATATAACCAGTAAATATAAAATGAAGGGTTAATGGTTTGAATAAAATTAATGTACTGTATATAGTTACCAACAGTGTATCATATAACAGCATATTGTATAGAATGTTGTTTATGCTACTGGCTTGTTGTGCTTGTCCCCTGGGGGGATGTTGCTGGGAAGATCACCCCATCATTATCAGGGACAGAGATAACAGCCTCTCCATCAGTGTAATCAATGTAATGAATATTTTGTAGAAAAAAACACAGATTGTACCATCAGTTGGCAGAAACATTTCTATTGTGAATGTGGACCTAATTAACCCTTTCCTCCATATATACACTTTTTTAAGAATATGCAACCAGTGTAGATCCAGATCAGCCGGCACATATGTTCGCCCATGCAATAAAAGTGTGTCTATGGAGGAAAGGGTTAACCAGGTTTTCTTTGGAAAACCATGGTTATTAGGTTGGATTATGTTGTTGGACATGTGGGCATCAACATTCCATTAAGTTTTTGTTTTAAGTTCACTTTTTCTCAGTAATCATTCAAGATTGGGCTTTGAAACTTAACATAGCTGTCTAACATCACAAGAGCAGTTATCAGGACAAGTTTCATAACTCTTGACTGCATTTTGTCATAGTTATTCCCTTTTTAACATAAAATTTACAAAGAAAATCTGATTTTATTGAATTGCATCAAAATCTAATAAATAAAACCCTTTACTCCATAGATAAGGCTTTTAATGCAATGGTGAAAAGTTTAAATCCAGACAATTTGTGGCATCTGATCAGGATGTAAACTGTTCACTTTAAAATTTACTCTTTCCTCCATATATAAGCATTTTATGCATGTGCAACCAGTGTAGATCCAGATCAGCCATCACATCCGTGCCATCTGATCAGGATCTGCACTGGTCGCATTTTGGTCAGAAATAACCTGATGAATCGAATCGCGAACAGTGCAGATCCTAATATATCCGTGCCGTCTGATCTGGGTCTGCACTGTTCGCCCACGCAATAAAGGCGTGTCAATGGAGGAAAGGGTTAATAAGGTTATTTCTGACCAGGAGGCAAAATTGTTAATACAGATCAAATGGCACAGATGTGCTGGCTGATCTGGATCTTAACTGGTCTTCCATGTGATAAAAGGCATTATATGGAGTAAAGGGTTGTTAAGATGGGATAATTTGACGGTACTGCTAGTAGGTCTTCAGTGTTCATAAAAGTAAGAAATCTGAAAAAAAGTTTTTGTGAGTGTGTGTGGTAACATTGCCAGCTGCCGGAATACAACTGGAGACGTTAATGTTGCTCAACGTGTGATGAGAGGTTTTGATAGCATGCCTGTAATTTTTTTGAATATTAGTGAGTTTTGCTAATGAAGGTAATGAGGGCTTACCTATTAAATGATCATAAACAAAGACTCACACCTTGATGTGTTATACCTTAATGCAATATTTTATAGCAATGTTGAATGATTAGGGTTCCATAAATGACTTTCCAGTGATGCAGAATTTCCAGCTGTCTTTGTGCATCGTCATACAGAATGTTAAAGTACTCTATCCCTTTCCTCGATATATACGCATATCTACACATGTGCGACCAGTGTAGATCCAGATCAGCCAGCACATCTGTGTTGTCTGTTGTTTGTTTTGTTTTTTTCAAACCATCTATTGTTTCTTAATCAATCTAAGTTTCAGTTTAAATATGAAGTCCTGCCTTGGACAATGTATTTGGGGGCATTTGTCACACCATGTTGACTTACCTTTGTTGAGACCTTGATTGTTATCTCTTGAAAGTTTAGAAGACCATAAACTTTACCTGTATCATCATAATATATCATAACTTCCATATCCTTCATAATTGGTGCCTGTGAGTAATTCCAAGGTAAACTGTTCCCATACATATTGTTTTAATGAACATTTGGTGAAAATATAATGAACAAGAATTAACTGAAGGAAATGAGCACTGAGTCATTTCTTTTGAGTCAATTTTTATGTTATGATTAATTTCATTTTTTGGCAGAGTCCAACAGATCAGCTTCTAAGAGGCTGTTTACACTGTAACACAAATTTAGTTTGATCACATGCACCACTTTTGACAGTGCAAGTCATGTTTTAAAGGCTGGGACTGTTTTCCGCAGTGCAAGGTTTGAGTCTTTGTGTAGGCTGAAACATCTTTATACAATGCAAGATTTGAGTCTTATTTTAGGCTGGGACAGCTGTCCCCAGCGCGGCATTCGAGTCATCATTGTGCTGGGACAGCTATGTACAGTACAAGGTTTGAGTCTTTAGGCAGTTACAGCTATACACAGTGCAAAGTTTGAGTCATCATTCTACTGTGATAGCTATACACAGAGCAAGGTTTGAGTCTTGTTATAGGCAGTTACAGCTATACACAGCGCAAGGTTTGAGTCATCATTGTGCTGGGACAGCTATACACAGTGCAAGGTTTGAGTCTTGTTTTAGGCGGTTACAGCTATACACAGCGCAAGGTTTGAGTCTTGTTATAGGCAGGTACAGCTATACACAGCACAAGGTTTGAGTCTTGTTTTAGGCAGTTACAGCTATACACAGAGAAAGATTTGAGTCTTGTTTTAGGCAGTTACAGCTATACACAGTGCAAGGTTTGAGTCTTGTTTTAGGCAATTACAGGTATACACAGCGCAAGGTTTGAGTCATCATTGTGCTGGGACAGCTATACACAGTGCAAGGTTTGAGTCTTGTTTTAGGCAGTTACAGCTTTACACAGTGCAAGGTTTGAGTCTTGTTTTAGGCAGTTACAGCTATACACAGGGCAAGGTTTGAGTCTTGTTTTAGGCAGGTACAGCTATACACAGTACAAAGTTTGAGTCATCATTGTGCTGTGATAGCTATACACAGAACAAGGTTTGAGTCTTGTTTTAGGCAGTTACAGCTATACACAGCGCAAGGTTTGAGTCTTGTTTTAGGCAGGTACAGCTATACACAGTACAAAGTTTGAGTCGTCATTGTGCTGTGATAGCTATACACAGAACAAGGTTTGAGTCTTGTTTTAGGCAGGTACAGCTATACACAGAACAGGGTTTGAGTCTTGTTATAGGTAGGTACAGCTATACACAGTGCAAAGTTTGAGTTGTCATTGTGCTGTGATAGCTATACACAGAACAATGTTTGAGTCTTGTTTAAGGCAGTTACAGCTATACACAGTACAAAGTTTGAGTCGTCATTGTGCTGTGATAGCTTTACACAGCACAAGGTTTGAGTCTTGTTTTAGGCAGTTACAGCTACACACAGTGCAAGGTTTGAGTCTTGTTTTAGGCAGGTACAGCTATACACAGTGCAAAGTTTGAGTCGTCATTGTGCTTTGATAGCTATACACAGAACAAGGTTTGAATCTTGTTTTAGGCAGGTACAGCTATACACAGTGCAAGGTTTGAGTCTTGTTTTAGGCAGGTACAGCTATACACAGTGCAAGGTTTGAGTCTTGTTTTAGGCAGTTACAGCTATACACAGTGCAAGGTTTGAGTCTTGTTTTAGGCAGGTACAGCTATACACAGTGCAAAGTTTGAGTCGTCATTGTGCTGTGATAGCTATACACAGCGCAAGGTTTGAGTCTTGTTTTAGGCAGTTACAGCTATACACAGAACAAGGTTTGAGTCTTGTTATAGGCAGGTACAGCTATACACAGTACAAAGTTTGAGTTGTCATTTTGCTATGATAGCTATACACAGCGCAAGGTTTGAGTCTTGTTTTAGGCAGTTACAGCTATACACAGTGCAAAGTTTGAGTTGTCATTGTGCTGTGATAGCTATACACATCACAAGGTTTCAGTCTTGTTTTAGGCAGGTACAGCTATGCACAGCGCAAGGTTTGAGTCTTATTTTAGGTTTGTACAGCTATACACAGCGCAAGGTTTGAGTCTTGTTAAAGGCAGGTACAGCTATACACAGTACAAAGTTTGAGTCTTGTTTTAGGCAGGTACAGCTATACACAGCACAAGGTTTGAGTCTTGTTTTAGGCAGGTACAGTTATACACAGCGCAAGGTTTGAGTCTTTCTTTTTAGGCAGGTACAGCTATACACAGTGCAAGGTTTGAGTCTTGTTTTAGGCAGGTACAGCTATACACAGGGCAAGGTTTGAGTCTTGTTTAAGGCAGGTACAGCTACACACAGTACAAGGTTTGAGTCATCATTGTGCTGGGAGAGCTATACACAGCACAAGGTTTGAGTCATCATTGTGCTGGGACAGCTATACAAAGCATAAGGTTTGAGTCTTGTTTTAGGCAGGTACAGCTATACACAGCGCAAGGTTTGAGTCATCATTGTGCTGGGACAGCTATGTACAGTACAAGGTTTGAGTCTTGGTTTAGGATGAAAAACTAATAGCTCAACATTCATTCATACTAAGGGTCCTGACTTCACTGCAGTACAAGGACTTGACCTATATGTTTGAAGCTAACCCAAATGGTTTGTTGCAGTCACTGAGGGTCGGATTATGATGTGCTTATGCTGATGCACAAGGTTTTGTGGTTTTATACAGACATCTCCTTTGATTACAATGGTACACTCCAGCAATGGGTCGGAATAGTCTTTTGTCTGGTCAGCTGGATTGTGATAGTGTTTTAGCTTTGCTTTTTCTGTACCTTATTTACTGGCAAATGGGTGTAGAATAATGTCTACAGTAAAATAAGGCTTAATTAGGCTAGTACAGGATGAAGTCTACAGTAAAATAAGGCTTAATTAGGCTAGTACAGGATAAATTCTACAGTAAAATAAGGCTTAATTAGGCTAGTACAGGATAAATTCTACAGTAAAATTAGGCTTAATTTTCTGAGTATTTGCCAGAATTTGGCATTTTGTATAGCCTGGGGCTGCTTTTGAGATCAACGAAAAACTGTCAACATCAGGAGTAAAATTCTTGCTTAGTGGTGAAAATCCTAAACTCTATTTGAGTCATCACAAAAAATGTGCAATTTTAACGCTAATAAAATAACTGAGGGACCTCATCTGCAGTCAGAGCTAATTAGAAACAGATATGTATGTTTCTAAGCAAATTGTTCTTGAAGAAATTTTCAGAAAAAAAAGCATATGGCATGGGCTGTTAAAATGTGGAATTTGTTGCAGAAGGTATCATACACTGTTTACAAACACAGAGAAAATGAGAATTTTCATCAAAACCATGTGGCTGACGAGTTATGGATGCTGAGATATTGTCTGTATCCACCCAACTCAAAGCAGATTTTGTTCGAATGTGTGCCCTTGGAAATTGTACATGATGATAAATAAATGTTTTATGTTTTAATCCTTTCCTCCATATATATGCCACGGACAGTGTAGATCCAGATCAGATGGCATGGTTGTGCTGACTGGTTGCATATATGTGATGAAATGTGTATATATAGAGGAAAGAGTTTAAACTCATGTACCTCTCCAAACTTTGGAAAAAATGTAACTTGTGAGCTTTAAATTTTTCAAATTCCTGTCATATTTCTTAGCAAATCTTAAACTAGCAAAAGCTGATTAATGTGCATTATGCACAAACTATAATTGCCTTTTTAAGTCACAGATTTATCTATGTTGTCATGTTTTCCCTGTTCATCAAGCTATTGTCTGAACAAGTTTTGGGGAGCATTAATCAGTCCTACTGATTCTCGTGTTTTATTGTGAGAGCATTAAAGCTGAATGCACTTGACATTAGAAGGGAGCATTTCCTTTATTAGTTTGAACTCTTCCAACACTGGCACTTAGAGCACTGAAGTTTTCAACATATTTGATGCTGATCTTATCTTAATCGGTCTAACAAAGAACTAGCTATATGAATTATTGATTATGTACACAATAATTCCCAGTTTTAATTCACTTTTTCTCTGAAACGGCTCTCAGCATCACATGCACAATTTTCTTTCATTGTCTCGTCAGCTGTGAAGCATTTTACAGGTTTTCCGGCACAAGCAACTGGATCAATTTTTATTTAACGTTTATTACAAAGTGTCATAATTAAAGTATATTGATTTTCATTATTGTGACCGGGATGTGATTTGATAAGGTGCTAGATCAGACCATTTAGTTATTGATTGGTTGCTCACTTTCCTGGCAGCTTTGTGTTTACTTCCAATTAATTATTAGTGACTGTTTGAAACTTGAGATTGTGTATAAAAATACATTTTTATGACCAGAAATAGACAGTTTAAAAAAAATCTGTTCCATTTTGATAAATTGATAATCAATATTTGTTGACATTGGAACATCCCACCTCTAAGCAATGTACCATTTGGACTCTTCCAATTTTGTAAACAGAAGGAGTCAGTGTCTCAGAGATGCTTTATTTTCATGAAATCAAGCTGTTGTGCCAGCCAGACTCATTTAATGTTTTCATCTTATGACATGAGCTTGGATTAAAAAGCCAGATGATTTTAATTAAAGGGAATTCTGACAGAATAAGAACCGCCAAGTGTGTCCTCATTAAAGTGATTACAAGTAAATAGAAAGTGCTCGCAGCTTATCAGTGTGAAATCTTCACGGTTCTTGTAGAGAGCTTGTAAAATATCTCTTGAATAAAACTGATAATAGTTGTAAATTATTATTTTAAATTACATGTATTGTGATTTCTTTATTTCAAAATTGGGATTTCTTGCTGCAGAAAACCTCATATGTGATTTAGTAATTTTTGCTTTGTTGTGTAAGTATAATAGATTATTTTATATTTTACACAATTTCTAGAGATAGATCTAGGTTTCTGGATCACGTGGTGTGTGAAGTGTGATAGGGACTTTGTATTCATACACATGATGAGGTAAAGCCCCATTAGGACATTCAAATCAAATAGTATGTTAAAGATAAAAAGAGTACATTTTAAGTCTTGGGGCATATAACTCAGATAAGCCCTAATTGTTTGGTGTTGATCAATCATACAGAAAACAATAAATTCATGGAATCACTATAGCTCGTACACAAAACATCTGAATACATATTTTGTAATTTTATATATTACTAAGCCTAAATTTAGGTAACATTTCTGGAAAAAAAAAACAGGAACTTCTGATACAATCTTTGCTATGTGTTGTGTTAATAAATATTTTAAGGAAACCAGTATACTGTTACGTCTTTAAAATAAGAAATAAAATCACATGCATGAAAGTCATCATAATATTTTATGGGAATGGAATACTGAAATTTCTTGGAGGTTCAGATACACAATGTGCAGTAAGAAGTCACATTTAAGTTTGCAGTAAGAAGTCACATTTAAGTTTGCACCGTGTTTATCAGAGACAGATGGGACTTCAGCTTGAGTTTGATTTGCTCGCCAGATGAATTTCATTTAAGACATTTCAAGGGGTGGTAAACAATGTAGTGTTATGCATCAGTGATTTTACTGGAAGAATTCCATTGTCCTCATTGTTGTCTCACAGATAGTGTCCTCATTGTTGTCTCACAGATAGTGTCAATGTTTCAGTAGGATCTGTGTCTTTTTAACCCTTTACTCCATTAGGTAATTTTTTACCAATAAGGGAACAGTATAGATCCTGATCTGATGACATGGATGTGCTGGCTGATCTTGATCTACACTTTTTTCACATCTGACAAAAGACGTATATACGGAATTAAGAATTCATGATTAAATCACAAATACAGTTCTATAGTCCTCTATAATGTCATTATCATCATCCTGTACAATGATTTAAAATCATCATCATCATCATCATCATCATCATCATCATCATCATCACCAAATATTACAGTATAAACTTATTTATACCCATATTTTTATCTATCAAATGTTCATCGCAGTACTGTAATATATCAATGTCTATTTCCTGTATAAGATGACTCTGTTGTGTACCAAGCCCTGAATAGGCTCAAGGTAATCATTGGCATCGGTAGTAGTAGCAACAATATTTGATATTGGATACCCACCTAGACTGGGATTCAGTCCAGCAAGGTCAGACTTAACATCATTTATACCCAACACATCATTAGCTCTGCAGCCAGTTAAACAATCAGTTGAGAACTTTGGTAGGAAATGGAAAAGGTAACAAAGACCCTTACCAACCAACATTAAAAAAACAACAACTATTTATTTGAAGGAGAAAACTGGGATACAATACTGATTGTGTCCACCCTATCCAACCTAGATCTGCACTGTGCTCTATTTCACTCATAGGCAACATGGGCAGTAATCTGCATTTCCATTACTGCTCATGAACAGGCTCAATGAAACTGAGTCTGTAATATTTTTGTATTGGTCGTGTTTGGTGGCTTTTAAAGGCAGTCGCTACAGTTTCATCAAAATTTTCCCAATAATAGATTTCATTCAAACTTTGTCTATGTCAAGAACATGATGTTATGCAATGAAAAACCAAATAAAAATGGGACCTTACCGGGGTTAATGTTTTTATTAGATACCAAAGATGTCACATTTTGAACAATTTTTACGATTTTCATAGACTTCTTTGTCGGCATACAATCATAGAATGTATCACAAGAATATCATAAATAATTCTATTTTTCAGTAAAAAACATTCTGAATTACAAATAAATTGCTAATTATTGCAATACAAATAATGAAACACATATTAAAACATTAAGTATTACCTATTTTACTACAAAGAATTTATCATCAAATCTTTTCATTCTAAGGGATGTTTTTAAGTTTACTTAAATTTAACATAATAGAATTTCACCATATACTACCAATATATTCACCAATGTATAACAAACATAAAATAAAAAAGAAAAATGTAGGTTACCATGTTAATTTGTTCGAAATGGCAATTTCAAAAAGGGGGGGGGGGGGGGTAATTATGTATAAACAAAAAGACTAAAGGTATATAGTGTACATCATTAATTATTACTGTGGTATCATTTTATTTAGCGATGGCTTAATTTTTGCGTATTTCACACACGGACCAGTGCGCGAATTTAAAACCTAAGCCAAAATTTAACCAATAATCCACATACATATCCGAAACGAGCTATGTCCGAATAAGTCATGTGTTGGACCGTGAACTGTGTTTTATACATTGATAAAACCCAGATTGGACCGTGAACTGTGTTTTATACATTGCATTTAGACGGTGGTACAGTAGTTTAATACTCGTTGAAAAAAACTGTAGCGAACGCCTTTAAAATTCCATTTTATATCTTATTTCTAACGCTGAAGACTTTACAGATGTGGAAATTCCACAGTTCCAGGCACAAATCCTTTGTCATTTTTTGTCTTTAGCAGGACCAAAAAAATCAATGGAACTGTTTTGACTCGCATTAATTATAAATGCTGGCATTTTGTGCCCTGTCAAGCTGTCAGTCATTTATCATGGCATAGCTGTACCAGATACAGTTACAAGACAAAGACAGCTTTGTTCTGACAGAAAATTTATTGTTAGATTATATAAGAAATCTACAGGATTAGCTGGGTTTAAAATTCTAGACATAGTGATAGTGGCATAATTTGTATTCAAGATTCCAGTATGAAAGAATTTCTGTAGCTGGGAAAAGCTTTTAGCTCATTTGACTTCCATGAGTCCTATACTCTTATTAAGAACCTGTCGGTATTTCATGCAAACTGATATGCATGTATTAGTCAGAACCTCAAATGAGTTAAAAAATGTAAGGACAGGGTTTTGAAGTGTCCTTTTACATAAAACATTTTAACACGTTTCACCCTCTCTAACAGTGGCATTTGTACTGCATGTTCTATTCAGTAATGCATTTTTGGAGTGCTATATTATAAATCTTCCAGACATGCATTAATTGATTTTCTAAAAAGAGTCTTGTTGGTTGTCATTTTTCTGGACTAGAATATTCTGTAGGACATTTGACAAGATGAAAATAGAAATTAAAAGTCTTTACATACAAGTATCCAGATATTATACAGTTCCTTTGGACCTAGCCTTGTTAATTTTTTTCTCCATATATATGCCATATAATTATATGGCTTTATTGCATGGGCAAACAGTGTAGATCCGGATCAGCAGGCACATGCCATAAAAAATGTTTATATGGAGCAAAGGGTTAATTGTTTACTACTAGACATTTGAAATGTGTTTGGTTATCCTCTGCTAAAACAGTAGGGGTGTAAAATCCACTGTTTAGCTGCGTCTTTTGGTTGCTTGTCCCAGACTGGATCAAAAATCCCATCATAATTGTTAGAGTGATGTTCAGTGCCCAAGGTTATAAAACTGAGCATGGAAACCAGTCTCAAATCTCAAGGATCTGATTGGCTGAAATGGCGACTGGTCGCCATTTCAGCCAATCAGATCCTTGAGATTTGAGACTGGTTTCCAATCTCAGCTTTATAACCTTCAGCCCAGATCTATTCCTACTTGCTTAGATTCACTGGTTTGTTGAGTATTTATTGGTGTGTTGCGATCACCAAGCTCAGTTGGACCCCTAGATGGAATCTGGCTGGAGCTCGGGTGTCAGGTTAGCATTATACGGGAACCAGCGGAAAGGCATCGGTTAAAGTGAGTTTGATAATTTCAGAATATATGTTAATCTTCTGTGATGAAATCTGAGGTCCTGAGGTAGTTGTTGTTCTTAATTTAGAAAGATGCACATGACCTTCAAACAGGAGAAATGCAATTCTGTGTAAATTAACATGGCTTCGTAAAATTGATTGTAAAATAACAATTACATAAAATAATAAATTATGATGAATTGTAGTACTGAGAAAAATTCACAATTCTTCCTGGACATAACCATGGAGTAGTTTACAATGAACTTTTTTTGGCAATACATTAATTAAATATATAATTCTGTTACTAAGAAATGTCAAAAATAATTAAAATTGGATTAATTTCGACTGTTTCGAGAGTTCTGTATATCTGTAAATCATCTTGAGGGTGAATGAGGAATGTAAAATATGTCTGTTTTTCAAATAAATCTCTTCTATTCTTGGCACCAAAGTGGAAGACAAATATAAAAAAATGAAAGTTGAAACAACGCCTACAAAAACATGATATATTAATAAAAATTGAAATTGCTAGATGTTATCAAAATGAAGTGTTTATGTTGTACAGTTTTTCACTTTGTTGGTACTTAATTGTTTCAACATCCCAGCCAGTTATTTTAATACTTAACGCATTTCTTAAAGTGATTAAAAACGTTTTAAAATATTTATTGACTTGATCAGGTTACAAAGTGATGTAATATTTTAAATAATTTAAAAGCTACAATTAGAGAACAAAGAGGTTTTTGTACACAGTTATATTTTTAGACATTTCTCATTAGAGCATAGATATCCCTTTACTTCATATATATCGGTTTTATAGCCTGTGCGAGCAGTGTAAATCCAGATCATCCATGCCATCTGATCTTGATCAACACTGATAGCTTCTTGGTCAGAAAAAGCTTTATGAATCTAGCAATGAACTATGCTGGCTGATCTGGATTTACACTGTTTGCTGATGGGATAACTAATCTTATGGAGTAAAACCAGAATGGATAGTGATGTTTCTTGAACTTGTAACTGATGTACTTGAAGAAAACTTTTGATGGTAAAAAGGAACAGTTAATAGTAATGAGGAACAGTTAACAATTTCCATAGAAACACCTTTATTGCATGGGCGAACAGTTTAGATCTGTGCCGTCTGATCAGGATCTAAACTGTTTGCTTTTTGATTCATTAGATAATTTCTGACCAAAATGCGACCAGTGCAGATCCTGATCAGACGGCACGGACATGCCGGCTGATCTTGATCTACACTCGTCGCACATGTGTAAAAATGCATAATAATGGAGGAAAGGGTTAAGCTAGATGACAATGACTTCTGGAAGATTGGGAAACTTTGCTGGAGGGTGTTAATTGGAGGTGAAGTGCTGTTAATCTTGTCTTAATGTCAATATTTATCTGGGAAGCTGATTAGTGGTGACTACAGACAGGTTTCTGTAATCTCCCAGGTCACTGCGACATTCTGTTGATCTGCTGTTTACACATCTCCTGAGAATCATTGCTGAAGATTATCAAACTAAGAATGGAAACCAGTATCAAATCACAAGCATCTGATTGGCTGAAATGGCGACTGGTCGCCATTTCAGCCAATCAGATGCTTGAGATTTGAGACTGGTTTCAAAGCTCAGTTTGAAAAATCTCCAGCCCATGTCTTTCTTAGAAATAATGCTTTGTCTTATTCTTCTTTGGAGGACTTAATGACCATCAGTGAAAAGAAATGATGAAAATAGTTGATTATATAAGCAAGGAATTTGTCATTAATATTGTGAAATTCATCTATAAGAATGATTCAGTAGTGTTGGAATTAATTGAATTTTGACATGATTTTAGATTACTTGAGAGAGATCTCCTATAAATCACATTGTGTTCAATAGTAGAACGGATAAGTTTACTGACATGAACTAAATTGGAAGAAACAAGCAGACATATATACTGTACAGTTCTACAAAGAAGAGGACCATTCACCAATTCAGCCAATCAGAATCTGGAGATTTAAGACTGGTCTCCAGATTAAATTTTTAAGGATCTTTGGCACAGCATACGTAATTGCTTGCCAAAATGTCGATGACAGCAATGGTTTAAGAAAATTTACTGCATAATTACAGAATTAGGGATATTTCTGGAAGGTAAAAGCACACAACTCGCAGAATAGCTTGTTATCCTATTATTTCCTAAGATAGTATTAAATACCAAAGGTGTCATCAGTCTTAGATACCGTAAAAATCCTTTTAAACGCCCCAGGGTGTTACATTTTCTGAAGGGGGGTGGGGGGGGCGCTTATTAATTTGTATTAATTATTTTTATTCTCATATTAGATACTAATTGATATTGGATAATAAAAATGGATTTTCTAATATTTTCCCTAAAAATGACATGAAGGTGTTTTTTAGGCAGGGTCATTTTAAAGGAGCTTTACGGTCATACGAAAGAAAATTTATTGTTGTAATCATGCTCAGCTATCATTGTTCAAGATATCTCCTGCTGCATCAATGAAGATGTTTATATTTTTGCTGATTGAACGTTCATGTATGTTTAACACTTCCAAAGTTAGCTGACAGTTTAATTATGGAAGAGAATTGGCACTTTGTTTCAGGTTACTTATTTACTTAAGAACATCAGATAGACATACATGTATTGTGTTCATTAACCAGGTTTTCTTTAGAAAAATCCTGGTTATTAGATTGGGGAATGTCGTTGGGCGGGCGGGCAGGCGTCAACATTTTGTTAAGTTTTTTGTGAAAGTTGTGTTTTTCTCAGTAACCGTTCAAGGTACAACTTTGAAACTTAACATAGTTGTCTGACATATCAATACCAATTATCAGGACAAGTTTCATAATCCCTGACTGTATTTTGACAAAGTTATGCCCCTTTTTCACTTAAAAATTGTGTTAAGTTTTTTGTGAAAATTGTGTTTTTAGCTCACCTGAGCCATAGGCTCATGGTGAGCTTTTGTGACCCGTCTTTGTCCGGCGTCCGTCGTCCGGCGTCCGTCGTCCGGCGTCCGTCAACATTTTCCTTTAAACAACATCTCCTCTGAAACCACTTGATGGATTTTAACCAAATTTGTCCTGAAGCATCCTGGCACTGATGTCTACAAAAGTTGTTCAAATCATGACCACAGGATCAAGGTCAAGGTCACTGCTGCTAAAAATAGAAATTCAGTCTTTGCTCAATTACTTGAGTTTGCTTAGGCCTATTGACTCCAAACTTGGTGTATGGGTAGCTTATATCAAATGGCAGCTTGGGGTTGCTACCCAGGTGTCTGTGATCAAGGTCAAGGTCACTGTTACTAAAAATAGAAATTCAGTCTTTGCTCAATTACTTGAGTTTGCTTAGGCCTATTGACTCCAAACTTGGTGTATGGGTAGCTTATATCAAAAGGCAGCTTGTAGTTGCTACCCAGGTGTCTGTGATCAAGGTCAAGGTCACTGTTGCTAAAAATAGAAATTCAGTCTTTGCTCAATTACTTGAGTTTGCTTAGGCCTATTGACTCTAAACTTAGTGTATGGGTTGCTTATATCAAAAGGCAGCTTGGGGTTGCTACCCAGGTGTCTGTGATCAAGGTCAAGGTCACTGTTGCTAAAAAAAGAAATTCAGTCTTTGCTCAATTACTTGAGTTTGCTTAGGCCTATTGACTCCAAACTTGGTTTATGGGTAGCTTATATCAAATGGCAGCTTGGGGTTGCTACCCAGATGTCTGTGATTAAGGTCAAGGTCGCTGTTGCTAAAAATAGAAATTCAGTTTCTGCTTAATAACTTGAGTTTGCTTTGGCATATTGACTCCAAACTTGATGTATGGGTAGCTTATATCAAAAGGCAGCTTGGGGTTGCAACCCAGGTGTCTGTGATTAAGGTCAAGGTCACTGTTCTTAAAAATAGAAATGCAGTATCTACTTAATTACTTGAGATTGCTTTGGCCTATTGACTCCAAACTTGGTATATGGATAGCTTATATCCAAAGGCAGCTTGGGGTTGCTACCCAGGTGTCTGTAATTAAGGTCAAGGTCACTGTTACTAAAAATAGAAATTCAGTTTCTACTTAATTACTTGAGATTGCTTTGGCCTATTGACTCCAAACTTGGTATATGGATAGCTTTAATTAAGAGGCAACTTGGGAAAGCTACCCAGGTGTCTGTGATCAAGGTCAAGGTCACTGTTGCTTAAAATAGAAATTCAGTTTCCACTTAATAACTTGAGTTTGCTTTGGTTTTTTGACTCCACACTTGGTGTATGAGTAGCTTATATTAAGAGGCAGCTTGGGATTGCTACCCAGGTGTCTCTTATCAAGGTAAAGGTCACTGTTGCTAAAAATAGAAATTCAGTTTCCACTTAATAACTTGAGTTTGCTTTGGCATATTGACTCCAAACTTGGTATATGGGTAGCTTATAACAAGAGACAAATTGGGATTGCTACCCACGTGTCTGTGATCAAGGTCAAGGTCACTGTTGTTTAAAAATAAAAATTCAGTTTCTGGTTAATAACTTGAGTTTCATACTCAGGTGAGCGATTCAGGGCCATCATGGCCCTCTTGTTCTCAGTAACCGTTTAAGGTACAACTTTGAAACTTAACATAGTTGTCTGATATCTCAATACCAATTATCAGGGCAAGTTTCATAATCCCTGACTGTATTTTGACAAAGTTATGCCCCTTTTTCACTTACAAATTTCAAGTTTTTTGTGAAAGTTGTCTTTTTCTCAGTTACATATAGCTTTGAAATGTAACATAATTGTTTGACATCACAGTACCAATTATCAGGTCAAGTTTCATAACCCCTGACTATGTTTTGCCAAAGTTATGCCCCTTTTTGACTTAGATTTTTGTTAAGTATTTTGTGAATGTTATCTGTTGATGCCAAATTGCCTGTTGACGCTTAGCTTGGTTTGTGGGTAGCTTATATCAACAGGCAGCTTGAGATTGCTACCCAGGTGTCTGTGATAAATGTCAAGGTCACTTGCTAAATATAGAAATTCAGCTTACTCTCTATAACTTGAGTTTGCTTTTACCTCTGGATGCCAAACTTAGTATATGTGTAGCTGATATCAAAAGGCAACTTGGGATTGCCACAGGTATCTGTGATCAAGGTCAAGGTCACTGTTGCTAAAAATAGAAATTCAGTTTTCCCTCAATAACTTGAGTTTGCCTTGGTATATTTACGCCGAACTTAGTGTTGGTATCTAATATCAAGATGCAGCTTGAGATTGCTACCCATGCGCCTGTGCTAAAGCTCAAGGTCATTGTAGCTAAAAAAAGAAAATCAGTTTCTGCTCAATAGCTTGAGTTTTCTTTGGCCTATTGACACTAAACTTGGTTTGTGGGTAGCTTATATCAAGACACTACTAAGGATTGATACCCAGGTGCCTGTGATAAAGGTCTATGTCACTTTTGCTAAAAATAGAAATTTAGGTTTCTCCTTATTACTTGGGTTAGCTGTGATCTATTGACACCAAACTTTCTTTGGGTAGCTGATACCAAGACGCAACTCTGGATTTCTACATAGAAGTCTGTGATCAAGATCAAGGTCACTGTTGCTAAAAATAGAAGTTCAGTTTCTTCATATCAGATATTTTCTTTACAAAAGTATAAGTATTAAATGAAAACCTGGTTTTCGGCGCGTGTCGACGTTTTTTTCTTGTTATTATGTAGTTTGAGGTGATAGACCATGGTTTTCTTCACTGTTGTACCAATACACTAATTCCATAAAAAAAACAATTAGTAATGGCTTTTCAGTGATGTGCCGACTACTCACAAACTCGAGGAATTGTCCAAAATTCTGCCGCTACATGAAGCTGAATGAAATTATTATTTTTTTATGCACAATATACAGAGTTGTTATTCCTGAATATATGAGAAAATTGTGTAAATGTTGTCAGGTTCATCAGTTGGCTTGTCTTAAGCAGTTTTATAATCTTTTACTTACTATTAGATTATACTTTAATTAGGAGCACATGGATACAAATTGATATACAAACATTTCAAGAACTACATAATTAATTAATATATCAATGAGTGAACGTGAAAAAGCAAAAAAAAGTTCCAAGCAATATTAAGGTCACTGAATGGCAGAAATAGAATTTAGATGTTGTTGACTTTCCTTTGAATGCTTGTTTTGAAACAGCTTATTGATCCATAATAAGTGGTTCAAGTTGAGGGATTGTGATCCAGTTTTGTTTAAACAAGGGGTCTAACCTAAAGTAAGAAGATCGATGCTTTAAGACGGCCATTTCATGGAGAGTGGTGTCAATTGGTGATAAAACAGCATTGTTTTGTTTACATCGACCACTAATTCAGTAAAGTAAGTACATTTTCTTGTATTATAGGTATTGTGTATGAGATAACCACCTAGCCGCTTGTTTCAGACATCTGCTTCTGGTCCGTTTTTGTCTGTCCATGCAGTGGTTGAAGCGTGAAAGAAGGGATAGCGACATAGGGGTCCAAACTCTGCAATGTCTGCAGACTGATTTTGGGAGCTTTAGAGAATTAGATTTCGCCTTGCTGTGTTTGCGGGGTGCGGCATACATTATTTAACACTTTAGAACGTTTCCTGTGCTAATAGGAGCCTCTGTGTTCATTTTTTTTACATTTAAGACGATTTCATGGAGAACTGTCTCACTTTAGGACAATTTCATGGAGAACCGCCTTGCTTTAGGACAATTTCATGGAGACTTACATAAGACTTACATAAAAAAAATGAACATAGAGGCTCCTATTAGCACAGGAAACGTTCTAAAGTGTTAAATAATGTATGCCGCACCCCGCAAACACAGCAAGGCGAAATCTAATTCTCTAAAGCTCCCAAAATCAGTCTGCAGACATTGCAGAGTTTGGACCCCTATGTCACTATCCCTTCTTTCAAGCTTCAACCACTGCATGGACAGACAAAAACGGACCAGAAGCAGATGTCTGAAACAAGCGGCTAGGTGGTTATCTCATACACAATACCTATAATACAAGAAAATGTACTTACTTTACTGAATTAGTGGTCGATGTAAACAAAACAATGCTGTTTTATCACCAATTGACACCACTCTCCATGAAATGGCCGTCTTAAAGCATCGATCTTCTTACTTTAGGTAAGACCCCTTGTTAAATATCTACATTATTACTTAAAAAAAGTTCTTTTCTCTGTAAGCAACTAAAAGTTGTAAGCATCTTAAATGTCTGCTAAGATGAAAATAGAAACTATAAGCATCTTAAATATGAAAATAGCATAGTGTCATATTATAACTCAACAAATTGGAAATATACAAACACTGGGAATCATAGTGTCTTTCTGCTGTATTACAGAGATAGGCATCTTTGATTGATCATAAAAGTTGCTGTTATGATTTGTAATTGTCTTGTGTATAGATTACACTAACATTCAATAAAAAGGGAATATAATCAGACTCTATTTGCTGGCTCTCATTGATTTTTAATCTGTTGTTTTGTAATAAAATGTGAATTGGGAAACATTAGAACACCATTAGTTGGCCTATATTGCTAATGTAATGGCCCTCTGCATCAAGTTGAACAAAGATTCCAAAAAATTATCTAAGCCAATATCAAATGAAATAAAAAAGATATTTTAACAGTGTGTTTAAGTAGTTTTATTAAGAATTATTATTCATTATGCCCCACATAGCATACGTAACATGTGCCAGTTATTTCTGGTGACTGCATGTTTTATCAGTTAGGGCAGAGTTTGGATGCATTCCCAGTTTTCTCAGTTCCTTCAGTATTATAGTGCTTGGATCCCTTTCAAATTCCTAAGTGTCTTGGTTTTTTCTTATTCCCCGCTTTGTGTCAATCCCTTCTCAGTTTCAGAAGTACTGTTAAGTCAATCTTTACTTAAAGTTTGCTATGTTTGGATTAGTGGACAGTTCTTCTCATTTTTGCAGCATTTAGATCCCTTGTCTGATAATGTAGTAGATCTCTTCTCACTCTACATATTTTAGTTGGTTATCTTGATCATCATTGCACATGTTACTTGTGCTTAACCCTTTCCTCCATATTATATGCATTTTTACACATGTGTGGCTAGTGTAGATCCAGATCAGCCGGCACATCCGTGGATCAGGATCTTGCATTTTGGTCAGAAATAACCTAACGAATCAAAAAGCAAACAGTTTAGATCCTGATCAGATGGCAGGGATGTGATGGCTGATCTGGATCTAAACTGTTCGCCCATACAATTAAGTTGTATCTATGGAGGAAAGTGTTAAATAGGATCTTCAGTAATGTGGATGGATATACAAAATCACTTATATTTATCTTTCGAGCTGTGTGCTATTTTCAATATATCATATATATTCAGAATAGTGTTTATAATGATAATGATCTAATTTTTATTATGAAAATAACTCAACTTACTAAGTTAAACTCCTTCAAAGTTTGTGCATTACCCCACCAAAGGAGCATGTTTTTGTCCCCTTAAAACATACTTTTATGGGGCATATAGGTCAGAACTCTCTCTAGTAGCTGAATTTGATATTGACATCAACTAAATAGAAGAACAGTTGGCACTTATTGGCAATCATTTTACTGAGAATGCAATATGAGATAGAGTAGTTTTTGCAGCCATATAGATGTGTTCTAGCAGCCCCTGGGGACACGGGCTGATCACATCTGACATGCACTCACTCATTTCTATTGATTCTGTAGCAAGTTGCTGAAAGCTGTAATTAAATGTCCTATTCTACAAAACACCACAGTTTTTTATTAGCTTGATTCTTCCTTTGGTACAGTGGACTTATTAAAAATTGAGGGGCAAATGGCCCTGAATCACTGACAAGGCAATCCATTACTAAATAGAAACGTAAGTCAAGTAGTGATGAGAATGGGGCTTCGATTGCACCTCACATTTGAAACTGTGACCTAGATTTCAATCCAAGATGACCCCGACTTTAACCTGTGCTTGAGAAAAGATAACAAATTGATCTATTTTTTGTACTAAGATTACCAAGTTTCAAACTTGCCCAAGATATCATCAAGAGAAATGTCCTGACCAACTTTGATGATAATCAGATGGAAAACTGGACTGGAAATTCCTTGTAATAGGTTTTCTTATTATTTGACCTTGTGGCCTATTTGATTCTAGATGACTTATTTTCAAACTTTAATGATAATGACCTAAAAGGAAATAAATGACAGATAATATCCACATCTCACCCAAAGAAAAACATTATTAAGAAGTTTAAGGATAGATGGAAATATGTCCTCCAATTTGTGTATAATAACACACCATTTTTCTTGGATTTGACAGGATGACTTTAAGTTTATGATCACAGATAACCGATTTGCTAAAACCGTCCAGAAAACATTCTGAGCAAGTTTGATGATGTGTTCTACTAATTTTTTTTTTTACCCCAGATCAATTAGTTTCATGCTCACCTAAGATCATTCTTAGCCAGATTGCTTATGCTTGTGGCTTCAACTTAATCACATTAGCTTAACACTGAGCATTTGTTTCAAGTAAGCATTAAATGAAAAATATTGCATATACAGCAGTCCTTGGAAAATAAATAATTAATTATTCTGCAGGCGTTGTTGATTAAATGCTGTTATGTGTTACTTGCATGCAAAGTTTTCCTACATTGTGGTGCAGAGTGTTGGTAAGCTGTCATTTAAGGTTATTTACCATTGATTCGTTTTAAGTTTCCCATTCATATGAAGAAAAAATTATCATAAATCTTTTCTGTCACACGTATGCCTATAAATAATGATATCTGTATAGAATAACCATAAAAATGTGCATTTTCTCCTGTTTGGGCTGAGGCGAGGGTTAAAGGAAATATGGAAATAACCTAAGCCAGAAATTGCTAGCAATTAGCTGTATTGGCAGAAGAGGGAAATTGAGCACTTATTAGGTTATAATAATGACATGGATTTGAGTGGTCTGCTGGGATCTGATATCCTGATGTGATCACTTTCTGGCATGCAGAGAAATGGGAAGATTTAATAAATCATTAACAAGTTGAGATCATCGTTCTGCAGCTTCCAAGGTTATGTTTTCAAAAAATAATACAGAATTCTTTAACCATTTACTCCACAGATACACATTATTGCCAGGGCAAACAGTTTAGATCCAGATCAGCTGACACAGCCATGCCATCTGATAAGGATCTAAACTGTTTGCTTTTAAATGCATTAGGTTATTTCTGATCAAAAAGCAATGAGTGTAGATCCAGATCAGACAGCTCAGATTTTCTAGCTGATCTGGATCCAAACTGTTTGCATATGCAATAAATTACCCATCAATATGGAGTTAAGGGTTAAATACCATAAATAGTGCTCTTTGTTGGTGGCCATCTTTTTAAGGGCTGACCACACTCCTCCCAACAATGTTCATCGATAAAAAGAAAATTATCAAAATCTCAATAATGGCAAAATGCTGTTCAATGAAACTTTGCACAAATGAATGTTACTAATGTATTTTTATTTTGCATACAGTAAGACACGTTAGAAAAGTAAAGAAAAAAAGCTAGACCTAAAAATTCCTTAAAATTCTATTTACATAAATTCACAAAAACTAAGCGATACCAAACATAATTTAAAATTCCTACGTGAGTGCAATGCTACTGACAAGAAAATGTTGTGTACTTCGTAAAAAAACTTTCAACTACTAAAAGAGAAATCAGTGATTGTCATCCATTTACGCGACCAGGAAGCGGCCAGGAAATTGAAGGTCAAACACACTTTTACTAATATCTCGTAAAGTTTACATATGTAAGTCATGAGGACACAATAAATTGTTGTCGGTATCATATTACTTATGTGGGCATTTAACATGATGTTTTGTGTTGTTTAGTTTTTGTGAATTTATGTAACTAGAAATTGAGGGAAGTTTTAGATCTTGCTATTTTTCTTTACTGTTCTAACGTGTCTTACCATATGCAAAATAAAGATACATTAATAACATTCATTTGTGCAAAGTTTCATTGAACAGCATTTTGCCATTATTGAGATTTTGATAATTTTCTTTTTATCGATGAACGTGGTTGGGAGGAGTGTGGTAAGCCCTTAATTGTGTAAACTGAAGATGTGAAAACTGTTTAAAAAGTTTTGTCCTTGCATCTAAATGGTTCTGTTTAGAGGTTGTCTAAAAGCTGTTTGGCTTTTTTTGGCTGTTTTATTGCTGATGAATGTACTATTGTTGACAGTTGTGACATGTGGTACACCAGAACGGCAGCTGGGCTCAGCAATCAATAGTACTTTGTTAAAAATCCTGAAAAGAGCAGCAAAAATGTTGTACTGTTGGTAGAGATCAATACTGGATATTGAATCTTGGTATTACAATAGGGCAGTGATGGGAGCTGGAAGTGATAATTTTATGAGCTCATTGATGGTGCTACCAATGTATTTATTTGTAACATGATCAGCGTCACTGACAGGTCTCTTGCTGTAGGCATCGTCACTCCCTGGGGAGTCCTTCCTGTGACAGTTTTTAGTGCACTGGTTTTGCATTATTATAAGTTAAATGATCATATTCTAAATTTTAGTGACTGTGAGATTAACAGATGATAACTGGCCCCTGCCCCTACGTGATCTGGCTTGCAGACTATAAAACTTGACATGGAGACCAGTCTCCATTTCAGCCAATCAGATACTTAAGATTTGAGAATAGTCTCTTTTATCACGTGTTCCATATTGTACAGGGTGTCCGAAAAGATAGGTAACACTTTGAAAAACTCATAACTTTGCTGAATATAGGGCTATTTTCATAAATTTTAGATCATATTATAGGAATTACATGTAAGTTTTTCATGCTTGGTAATATGGCGCGACAAAATGAACGACGCCCAGACATCATGACGTCATCCAACAAAGTCGTTATTTTCAAGATGGCGCGATTGACGTCAGATCAGCACATTTTTGTTGTCAAAAATTATTATAAAACCAAATGTGTAACAGACGTTCAGCGGAAGTTTAATCATCAATTCAAGAATACAAAATTAAGCAGGAAACATATCTACAAAATCGTACAGAAATTTGAGCGACTTGGGACTGGCAGATGCTCCAAGAACGGGTCGGCCGAGGTGTAGTAGGAGCGAGGAAAATGTGAGTACACTGCGGGTAATGCTGATGAATAGTCCAGAAAAATCGGTAAGACGCTCTTCCTCAGAGACTGGAATTCCTAGAACTTGTATTCATGATATATTAAAGAAGGATCTTAAACTGTTTCCGTATAAAATTCAGATAATGCAGAAATTGAGTATTACAGATCAGGTTCAAAGACTTGACTTTTGTCGTTGGGCAGCTGACATCGCCGACACTTACGCTGATGCTTTTAAAGATGTATGGTTTACAGACACGAGTCGCATTTTCTGCTCTCTGGCCATGTTTGTAAACAAAATATGCGATTCTGGGCAGACGAGCAACCTCACTGTTTCACAGAGAGGCCGTTGCACAGTGAGAAATTAACTGTTTGGTGTGCCATGAGTTCACAAGGAGTAATTGGTCCATATGTGTTCAAGGAGACAGTGAATTCTCAACGGTATCTCTCGCTTTTGAAAAACAAATTTGTTCAGCGCTTCGTAAAAAAACGGAAAACATGCAAAATGTCTGGTTCATGCAGGATGGTGCAACGGCCCATACATCTAATACAGTATAAGAGTATCTTCATGAAATATTTGGTGATGAGGTGATTTCTCGACGATACCCCGAAGTGAATGATTGTGGACAATCATGGCCCGCGCACAGTCCTGATTTAAACCCGTGTGATTACTTTCTCTGGGGCTTCCTTAAGTCGGTTGTGTACAGACCAAAGCCGGTGGACACAGACATGCTGTTGAAAAACATTAAATGGGAAGTGAAGAAGATCAGTGTAGAAATGTGTGGAAATGTAATCAAGAATTTTATAGTGCGAGTTAGACAGGGAAACCTGAGCAAAGGACGTCATCTAGAGAACGTCATTAATTATTGAAAAGACACAAAAGGTATTTTGTACTAAATTAAATGTAAAAATAAACAACAAGATATATCTCCATAATTTCTTTACTAAATATAACTTACATGTTTGCTTTACATATGTGCAATTTTTCGTGCAAATTGTCCAGCAATAAATAAATATGCTTGAGGTGTAAAAGTGTTACCTTTCTTTTCGGACACCCTGTATGTTACCCCTTCATTGGTATGGTAGTTAGACAAATGACTGTGACACTAGTTCATTTTGTTGTTAGTAATTTCCCTAAACCTTCTTAGCCCTAGGAACATATTAGAAATTGAAATTGAAATCAAAATCAAACAATGAAATTCCTGAATAATTTATCAAAATTTACTTTTTTACTCTACCAATATTTAGATCCACAGCCAGTCATTAGTAACAATATTAGTCATGTTTTAATTGATCAGGTTAATTCTGACCAAGAAGCAACTATTGTTGACCCTGATGTGCAGGCTGATCTGGATCTACACTGGCCATACATGGGATGAAAGCAGTATCCCTAGAGTAAAGGGTTAAAACCTTGCCAGGTGCCATGCAGCGCTTTTAGGTTACAGACCACTAATTTAAATGTTGATCTGGCATTTAAGTTTGTTCTTTTAAGAAATGTATGATTTTTAGGGCTTGGCGTAATAGCAAACTCAGACTTGAATGAAATGCTTTAGTGAACATCTATGGGATTTGAATTAGTAGTCTATAGCCTTTACCTGAACAACATTCTTGCAGGGCTGTGTAAAAGTTGCTGACTGAAATAAGGGGAGCTGCTGGTGCTGTGATTCAGTAATAATGTTCTGTTCAGTTCTGATTTAGAATTGTTAATGTTTACCACAGTAATGTCTGCTTTAAAGTCATGAGAGATCATCAATCAGAATTCATGTCCTGTTTGTTTCTATTCATTCCAAGTTGAATCAATCAAGTTTCCCTTACATCAGATATGAAACTGTTTCATCTCCAAGTTGAGACAAAAGAATGCTGGAAATTACTGCAACATCTAAAGGGATTCCTGTTCCTGTCATTGGTTACACAGATTAGAAAGGCTAATCTCTTTCTACAGACAATGCCAATCCACTGCTGCAACCTTTCAAACATGTTTTAACAATTCTATTAAAATGGTTGTGTTTATTGCCAGAATGGGGGCTTCAATTCCCTAATGTAGTTTGTAGGGCTCTGGTTTGTTTTTTTTAGATGTTTTTACAATAATGGATTTTTACATCTTTATTAGCCATGCTGTTATTCTAGAAACAAATTACAAGCTGTTATTTTAGAATAGACTTGTGGAAATTTTAATTGTTATGGGCAAAATGTTTAGAGCCAGTGCCTAAGGTTATAAAACTGAGCATGGAAACCAGTCATTGAGACTGGTTTCTAATCTCAGTTTTATAACCTTGGCACCAGGCAGCACACATCTAGCCCTTCCCTCTTCACATATTGCTGGTGTATTATGTTGTACGAAGTAACATTTCTTTCATTTTGTCCACTTTCAGGTAGAGAACATCAATGCTTGCCTAACATTCCTGGTTAACCTTGGGGTCAACATAGATGGTATCACAGCCAAAGGTGAGTGAGCTATTGCTGAACAGTTGCTAAGTAAAAGTAATCTCACAGCTAAAAGTGATTTTAAGAATAGTTGCTAAGTAAAAGTAATTTCACAGCTAAAAAAGATTTTAAGAATAGTTGCTAAGTAAAAGTAATCTCACAGCTAAAAGTGATTTTAAGAATAGTTGCTAAGTAAAAGTAATCTCACAGCTAAAAGTGATTTTAAGAATAGTTGCTAAGTAAAAGTAATCTCACAGCTAAAAGTGATTTTAAGAATAGTTGCTAAGTAAAAGTAATCTCACAGCTAAAAGTGATTTAAGAATAGTTGCTAAGTTAATGTCATCTCACAGCTAAAAGTGATTTTAAGCATAGTTGCTAAGTAAATGTCATCTCACAGCTAAAAGTGATTTTAAGAATAGTTGCTAAGTAAAAGTAATCTCACAGCTAAAAGTGATTTTAAGAATAGTTGCTAAGTAAAAGTAATCTCACAGCTAAAAGTGATTTTAAGAATAGTTGCTAAGTAAAAGTAATCTCACAGCTAAAAGTGATTTTAAGAATAGTTGCTAAGTAAAAGTAATCTCACAGCTAAAAGTGATTTTAAGCATAGTTGCTAAGTAAAAGTAATCTCACAGCTAAAAGTGATTTTAAGAATAGTTGCTAAGTAAAAGTAATCTCACAGCTAAAAGTGATTTTAAGCATATTTGCTAAGTAAAAGTAATCTCACAGCTAAAAGTGATTCTAAGAATAGTTGCTAAGTAAAAGAAATCTCACAGCTAAAACTGATTTCATGCATAGCTGCTAAGTAAAAGTAATATCACAGCTAAAAGTGATTTCACACAGCTGCTGAATAAAGGTAGTATCACAAAAGGCAATTAAACAAACTGTGTAGTAAAAGTGTTATCACAGCTGAAGGTGATTTAGCATAGCTGCTAAGTAAAGGCTCTAAAGCCCATAGGTGAGTGGGCAAAGCAGCTGAGTGTGCAAACAGATCAGTTACATAAAAGTGATAGCACAGCTATAAATGTGATTAAGCAAAGCTGCGATAACACTGTCAAAATTGACTGAGAAGTTACTTAATGAACAGTTTTCAACTATACGTAATTGGAAATACTTTTAGCTGCCTATAGCCTTGGTTTTTCATTGGAAACTTTTGATTTAAGCTGTTAAAATATTTTTAGATATTCGAGATGGGAACTTGAAGGCCATACTAGGCCTGTTCTTCAGCCTGTCTCGCCACAAACAGCAGCAGAAGACTCAGCAGCAGCAACAACAACAGAAGCAAGAGCGCCATCAGCAGCAAGGGGAGACAACTGATAACCATAGCAACAGCAAAGCTGGGAACCTGGTCAACGGAGACGAAAATCAGTCCAGGTAATTTTTAATAAATGACAAATGTAACACACCTTGGGGCCTCTGTAGCCTTGTGGTCAAGTTTGTTGACAGGTAATCACAGGTCTTTGTGGGGCCCGAGGCCTCCGGGAGACAGAGTCTTACATGTAAGGCATTGTCAAGCTAGCTTGTGGAAGAATGGCAGTTCTAAACAGGTAACAGGAAATGTATAGTGGGCACATTGGTTCGTCATCCACCAAAAAGAAGGCCACACCCCAAATGTGCTTTAAAAGGAGACAGGGCAGTAAAATTAAGATGTAAAATTTAGATGTAAAATTAAATTTGGATTGAGCAAAAACAGCAGACAAATGTATTTTTTCCAAATCCATCAAGCAAAAGCTAAGTTGTAATGTTGAAAGTTGAAATGGCTGTAATGTCTCTGTGTATTATCAGGCTGTTCCTGTTAATATTGCTATACTTATAAGGGTCATTTTTTGGTGGTCTTGAAAAAATATTGCTTAACTGTTAGCAAGGAAATAACATGGACTTCTTATATGTTATAAAAAAATATTCTTTCGACAAAAGGGAGATTAATCTGTCATCTTGATGTCTGAGTGAGTCACTCAGGGGCACTAATCCTATCAGTTGTAGTGGCCTTACTGTCTGACTCAGACATTTGTTTGGTCAGCTTTACTATTTGTTTGCAGAAGTTGTTATAAGAGCTTTAGAAGTTTGCTGTTTTAGGAGATATGTAAATATTGGCACATTGTTATTACTTTCTGTCTAGATTAGGACTTGTCAGGTTGACTTGGGGACACTCTTAGACCAGCTGTAACAACAACAACAAAACTTTGCATGCTGTAGTTTACAAGAAACAGAATTGTAACTTAAGACCATAAAATATTTACCAGTACCTTGACAAACATTAAATGTTGAACTATTAGGAGACAGGGTTGACGCTTCATGTGCTCATCACTGTATTTGAACTGATTTATTTAACCCTTTACTCCGTGGGATATGGCTGTTAAATCATAACAAACAGTGTAGATCCAGATCAGCCTGCACAGCGCTGCAATCTGATAAGGTTCTGTACTGTTCACTTTTGGTAAGAAATAACCTAATAAATAAAAAAAGCAAACTGTGCAGATCCTCATCAGATGGCATGAATGTGCCGGGGCATAGATGTGCCAGCTGATCTGGATCTTCAATGTTCGTCCACGCGATAGAGGCAAATATATGAAGGAAAGGGTAATATGAGACTATAGTGTTGACACTAGAAAAATATTGCTTTCAAACTGAAATGAATTGATCAAGTCTAGTGTGTTGTTGTTGTTGGTACCAAATTAGTTTGATCTCAGTTGCTGTCAGGTCATCTAATGTAAACATCAGCTTCCTCAGAATGTTTAGCCAGTCTGATCACAGTTTCAGTGTGTTTCCAATAACTAGACAGTCACATGATGCATGAAAAAAATCAGTATGATTGATCAGTGGAAATTTCAAGCTTCAAATGTTCATCTCCCGTGTCAGATGGAACCTCTGGTTACCGGAACAAAATTAAACTTACATAATTATATCTGCTATAAGACTGTGTTTCAATAAAAGAACTGTCATGTGACTGTCTACTTATCCATAACCAGTTATACAGGATTTGCTGTTCAGTCCGTACATTTTCGAAAACACAAAGAATAATGTATTCATAGAGAGACAAGTCTATCTGCCAGCTGGTGCAGTCAGCTACTTTGTGTGCTTTATTCAACTTGTAATAAATGGCCTAACCCTTTATTCCATATATATATTATATATACATGTTTTAACATGTATGCGATCAGTGTAGATCTGCACTGTCTGATCCAGATCTACACTGTTTATCCATGCCATAAAGGTTTTTATAAGCAATAAAGGGTAATAAATTCATAGACAGCCAAGTGTATCCACCACATTGTGCAGTCAGCTACTCTGTGCTCTATTCAACTTACTTGTTTATCCCCCCGCCAAAGGCGAGGGGGATATTAGAAATGCCCTTCGTCCGTCCGTCTGTGCGTCCGTCTGAAACAATTTTGTCCGGAGCATAAGTCCAAAACTACTGGAGGGATTTTATTCAAACTTCATACACTGACAGAGCACATTGGTAGGTAGTGCAGTGTGCAAGAACAATAACTCTACCTTGCCTATTTTTAGAGTTATTCCTCTTTATCATATTTACTTGATAAATTTTGTCCGGAGCATAACTCTAAAACTACTTGAGGGATTTTATTCAAATTTCATACAGAGCACATTGGTAGGTAGTGCAGTGTGCAAGTGCAATAACTCTACCTTGCCTTTATTCAGAGTTATTTTCCTGTAGCACATTTACTTGATACATTTTTTCCAGAGCATAACTCCAAAACTACTTTAGGGATTTTATTCAAACTTCATACACTGACAGAGCACATTGGTAGGTAGTGCAGTGTGAAAGAACAATAACTCTACCTTGCCTTTTTTAGAGTTATTCCACTTTATCAGAATTACTTGATAAATTTTGTCTGGAGCATAACTCAAAAACAACTTGAGGGATTTTATTCAAATTTCATATACTGACAGAGCACATTGGTAGGTAGTGCAGTGTGCAAGTCCAATAACTCTGTTGCTTATTTTTAGAGTTATTACCCTTTATCATATTTACTTGATAGATTTTGTCCGTAGCTTAACTCCAAAACTTAAAAGGATTTCCTCTCCAGGTAAATTATACGAAAGTACAACCTTCAGGTAACTTTTTTTCTGGCGGGGGGGGGGGGGGGGGGGGGGATTAACCATGTGTTACATGGCTCTTGATCACTTTGTCTATTGGATGACTGTGTTGCCTTATCTAAAGCAGTTTTTGAAGATTAATAATTGATTTCCTTATCAGAAAATTTGTCCCATGCATATTGTTATTTGATCTGAACCAGGTGACCTGTAACCAGGATTTTATAAAACTGTTTTAAACAATTTTTAAACTTATTACACCAGATGCTGAGTTGATTTTCATAGGGCCATAAACTTGATCTTTTTAACATAAATATTACCTGACACAGGCAGTATCAAATTCTCTAAATTGTTAAAAACCACAAATACTGAATGAACAATCGCTGATCAATAAGGTTGTATTATTGATGTGGTTTAAATCATCCCCCAGAAGCACAAAGTATGGGATACAATAAACAAAAAACTTAAAGTAAAATTTCGAGATGGTTTCAAACTGATTGATTAATCATCTTTTTATTCAGTTTGAAGCAAATGAGTAAACTTTAAATACTTTTTAAAGCGATTCTCTCAAAAAACAACAACAACAAAATGAATAAAATAATTTCATTACCATTCAATTTGATGAACCTTTTCCAATGTAGTAGTTGTTTGTTGTTGTTGTTTTTTTAAAACTGACCCACTCATAAGCAAGAAATATGTTTAAATATTGTTTGTTGTTTCTATGAAAATAAGTTTTTATTAAATTTTGGACATAAATAACTCCTCTATTAAGAAACACTATTGGAATCAAATTAGTTCAGTGTGGATGAAAAAGAGTTCTAATTTGGATGCTAATATACATATTTTAGTTCAGCCCACTACAGGTTTCCAAAGTCGAAAAGTTTGTAATTTCAAAGCAATAGACTATGAAGGCACGTTTATTCAACCCTAACATGCTCTTGCTTCTGTTTTTTTCTGTTAAAGTGTATGTTTTAATACTAATTATTAAAGATTTTGTAATAATTTTATAAAATTCAAAATGTAGTGATTTTTGTGGAAGATTCCCAACTTGCCTCCTCTAACATATCTTTTTTGTACTTGACTCTGAAATTATTGGTCTACAAAATGGAACATGGGCATGAAATAATTTTAACATGATTACATAGGCAGTCTTGATGCTTATCACTGTGACATCACCTTATGGGGTCCACAGTTCAAGTGTCACTGCTCTCAAATTACCTGTCTTATTGCATCTGATAATATGGCCAGTAATTTGTATTATGCAACTTCGAGTGTCATTATTTGTCAATCAAACTTTCAAATAAACTTTCACTACTCAAACATTTTTGTATCTTTGAACTTCCAGTTCATTGATAAAGATCAAAAGTTCATACTTCTTAAACTTAAACAACAAAAGGGATTTGCCAAAAAAGGATAAATTTGTATAATGAAAACAAAGCCATAATCGGCTGGATGATTTAGATTTAGTGGTACTTCAGGACAGATGGATAAGCAGTAAGTGTTTATTTTATTTTGATCAATTACAGTTTATCTTGTAAATCTATGGCTGTAAGATAATATAAAGGTAGAGCGTTAGTCACAAAAAATTTAAATTAAGGTCAGGAGTTACAATTTAACCACATGTTCTCCGGGTTTGGTACGCGATGTGCAGATGACAGAGTTTACGATGGATAATAAGGGTAACGGGTCGGTTAGCCCGCTTCTTGTGACATGGCGTAAAACTATTTCAAACATGAATACAAGCAGGTAAATTTTAAAATTTCAAATTTTCAAGGTTTGAAATATTTAATTGCCTAGTTTTGATAACAAACTTGCATATTTCATGAACTAATCTTAAACTTATTAGATAATGAAGTTAGATAGCATTAAATACATAAATCTCTTGATAATTATGATTTCAAAGGAGCAGAATAAGAAGTCAGTTTGACATTTTCTTTGTGAATAAGGTTTAGAGTTTTGAAGATTTTTAAACTTCTTTAACCCATTCTGTTATCCATGGGTGATCAGTGTTGATCCTGATCAGCAGGCACATCAAGCCTGCCAAATCTTTGTCATTAAAAATCCGGAGATTATAAAATTCTGGCTGCTTTTATAGTGTTGCTGTTCTTCATGTCATTGATGCTGCTGCTTTTTAATAACAACGATGACGAAGACAGAGTATTGAAACTGATTTTGATGATGATGATGATGATGATGAATTTTTCTTCTGGTTATTATTATCATTATTATTATTATTATATTTGTGTATGTTGAATATGTTAATTTATTATTTGATGATTTGTAAAGGATGATTAAGCATCAAGAGATTGTATTATGTTTTTCTTTTTTTCAACTTTCTGTACATTTTTGTCAATTTTCCTTGTTTAAATCAGGTAATAGACTGAGAATTCATTAAATTTTGAATATGCATGTTTAAAAACTATTTAAACAAAAATGATGCCAGTACACTGGCCACCAATGCAATGAAAGGTGTTAAATTGTTTAAAGGGTAAAAATGAGGAATGTCTCAAGACATAAAAATTTCACCAATTGAGCTACTTCTGGCATTAGCAAACTTTAATTATTTTGCATAACATGTTATGTATGAAAGCTAATTTCCTGATAACCCACAGGAAGGTTAATACAGAATTACATAATAAAGTGGGTTTTAATTGATTACATAAAATATAATGAGAGGGAAAACTGAAAAGTAAACTATTTTATCTCATTTGCAATATCATTGCATGCCCCAGGGGGATGTTTGTAGATGACCCTGGGTGACATGTAATTTTACCGCTTTATTGATCAGGTAATGTGGTGTATTTTGTTTCCTCCTGTCAAAATTTTGCTCTAACTATATTACAATTAAAACAAAAATTTAAGTGTTTTACTGGATTATCCATAGTTACATGTTGTGAGCAAAGAAAAAGGTTTTTTCATCATTTTAAAATTGAAATTTCACATTATATTTAATTTTTTCAACAGCTGGGTATGTAAGATGTAGGATGAATTCAAATATAATATATTGTTTGAAGTTGACAGAATTCAGTTTTACATTATTTGAAAAAAGAACAAAAAGGAATCTATAAAATTCCAGCTGAACTGGCTTTCTGGTGTCTGGAATTTGAACAATCCATTCTGAATATCGATGTATGCTACTGTTGTCACACATACCCTATATAGCAAACAGCTGAATATTATCATCAAAAAGACAAATCGCCAAACATTGATCTAATGTCATGAATTGTTTGTGTATTTTCCTTGAAATCAAGAAACCCTAATATTAGTTCATATCATTAACCCTTTACACCATCATGGAGCTGGCTTTTACCTCATCTGGAACCAGTGTAGATCCGGATCATGCTGCATATCTGTGAAATTGGATCCGGCTTCATTCTGGTATTTCTGAGGGAGAAACAATCCAGATCTGACTGCACATAAGCCATAATCCAATCAATAAAGAGACAACAACAACAATGGCTGTCTAAAATAATGCTGCTCAGTGTTGAGTTAGCCAGGAATAACCGAGTTCCAGATAAGAGGGGTATTTGCTTAAAAATCTTTTGAAATTTATTCAAAAAAACATTTTATATTGTATTAATACTTGTACTGTGTTGTTTCCAAAAAAGGTGGTGTAAAGTGCTCATTAATTTTCTTCACAAATGTTAGTTATACTTGTAATTCAAGTTCTAATCATTTATTATTAACCAACAATTGTTCATTAACCCTGTACCATTTCACTTTGGTAAAATCCCCATAACATCCTAACATCAGGGGGTAAATACCCTTTGCATCAAAATTTATCTGTAACTCTAAATAAAACTAAACATGTTAAATTAGCTTTATACTTCATAATGTCTGTATTTTCTCACAGTTACTTAAATTTTAATTACTGTGCTTAATTGCTTCATTAATCATAGTATAAATATAGGTATATCAATTATTAATTGAAAGTTTTATTATTTGAAAAGTGCAATAGAACTGTTGACATAGACAGATAGTGCACAGTTTATATGAAATAAAGAGTAGTTAATTAGACCTCAGGCAGTTTAAAATTAATAACTAAATATTAAGTAACTGTGTGAAGCATTTAAATGTACTGCTTGGAAAGACATGCATAAATAACATATTATTAGACCATTTATGGCATGTGAGACCAGTGTACATCTGTGCCATCTGATCAGGATCTGCACTGTTCGCTTTTTGGTCAGAAATAACCTAATAAATCAAAAAAGTGAACAGTGCAGATCCTGATCAGACAACACAGATGTGCCAGCAGATCTGGATCTTCACTGTTCAAACATGCCATAAATGCATATATATGGAGAAAAGGGTTAAAGATATCTATACAATCACTGCTTTATTTAATATTTGCACACGAGGACAAAAATACCGCTATCATGTAGAAATCAAAGAAAGCAAAAATAGCTTTTTTTTTTGTTTTCTGCATGTAAACATGCTTGTTAATTTGTAATTCAAATCAATCAAATGCATTTATATAAAAATTGCTTTAAAAACAACTGAGAGTAATGTATTAAAAGCTGTAAAACAACAGGGATTTAATAGCATTAAATGATGTCATGTGACAGTATTCTCACGCTGATCAGCGGACAACATGTCACAGAAAAATGTGTTCATGTTTCATGATTTAACATAGTTAATGTTATCTGTTGTTGGATTGAAACGAAGACATGAAGCACACCTGTCAGGTTACATCTAATGTTATCCAGATCCTGTTCCTTTACAAGGACAACAAAATTCAGTTTTAACCCTTTCCTCCATATATATGCATTTTTACGCATGTGTGACCAGTGTAGATCTAGATCAGCTGCCACATCCATGCTGTCTGATCAGGATCTGCACTGCACTGGTTACATTTTGGTTAGAAATAACTAAATAACAAATAAAAAGGCAAACAGTTTAGATCCTGATCAGATGGCACGGATAGCCCAGTTGATCAGGATCTAAACTGTTTGCCCATGCCTAAGGTGTATCTATGGAGGAAAGGGTTAAAGCAGCTTTCTCCTACTCTATAAGCCTGTTGTAGTCTGCAACTTCAGTTGAAATGAGGGTAGAAGCTGTCTTGTGCTGCTTTCATAAGCTAGGCGTACAAGCTGTATCAACTTACTGTGTCCTTCATTTGCTGTATGTTTCTGTTGTTGTCTAAATTCCTCTTGAATTTGGTTCACTTTACAGACGGTTCATACTGTAGTACCATTCAGCCTGAACAGATGGTTCTACAGTGCTTGCCATTCAGCCTGAACAGATGGTTCTATAGTGCTTGTCATTCAGCCTGAACAGATGGTTCTACAGTGCTTGTCATTCAGCCTGAACAGATGGTTCTACAGTGCTTGCTCTCAAAGGGAGAATCTATGCCAGTGGGTGCTGGCTGTCCTACTTTTTCATGAATTTAATAGTTTGCAACATCAGCAAATTCTTGTCATAGAATTTCAGGGAAAATGTTGACACTGTCACGCATTGCATGTGTCCCACAAGACCCTTTCACAGCCAAATTCAGTATTGTTACAGATCACAAAAAGGCTTGATTCTTTTTTTAATTGGTGTGTATTGGAATATACATTGTAATTACATCATTATTTTTTCGAATCCTGAGAGACTTGAAAACATTATGTTCAGAAGTTGCCAGAAATATAAGATAAAATTAACCACTGAGTCTACAAAATGATCATACATAATAGTAAAATTTGAAAGTGATTCAAGAAGTTTTTGTGTTAAATCTGAACAATCAGATTCCAAGGACCATTTCACCCTTTCCTCCATACATACACATTTTTACGCATGTGCGACCAGTGTAGATCCAGATCAGCCAGCACATCCATGTTGTCTGATCAGGATCTGCACTGGTCGAATTCTGGTCAGAAATAACCTAACAAATCAAATAGCGAACAGTTTAGATCCTGATCAGACGGCATGGATGTGCCAGCTGATCTGGATCTAAACTGTTCGCCCTTGCAATAAAGGTGTTTCTATGGAGGAAAGGGTTATACGACTTTCAATATCAGATGGACCAGTGTAGATCCAGACTAAACAGGAGCAAATTTGCTGAAATTTTGGACTAATCAGTGCATTTTAGGGCCTGTGATGGGTGGTGTACTGCCTCAGTAACACTATAACAACTTTGACTTTTAATATATTTGCTCATACAATGAATGTGCAAGAATATAATATCATATTTCCTTTGTTTACAGGTCATCTACAGATTAAATTAAAAATTTTAATTTTTGAAATCACTTAAAATTCTTGTTGTGGTATGTGGCCCGGCACCTTTTGCAGTAGGTCTTTGTTTGTTTGTGTTTTCGGATGCCTTATCAAACATTTCTCTCCCTCTTGCCAGACATTTTCATTATTCAAGACCTCTTTTAATTCATTTAAAATTCAAATAACAATCCACTTTTACAAAATTTAATTCTCCAGACTCCTGACAGTGTTTCCATAGTAACAGTTATATAATAGTCTCAATGATGATAAATAATGGAAACCTGACACAGTGGCTGGTGTGGTGACAGATATTTCTGGTCTCTTGGAATGTAAATAAGCTAGACAAGGGCAGCACTGGGGCTGGATGTCTAGAAAATCCAAAATTCTGCTGGGAACTGAATTTAATCATTGGTTTTAAACTTGTTTAGTTTACATGAATTATGTAGCAACTTCTGTCAACTTCATGCTCAGTGATTGCATTCTTGGTCAAAACCATAGCCCAAGGTTATAAAACTGAGCATGGAAACCAGTCTCAAATCTCAAGGATCTGATTGGCTCAAATGGCGACCAGTCTCCATTTCAGCCAATCAGATGCTTGAGATTTGAGACTGGTTTCCAATCTCATCTTTAAAACCTTGGACACAGGACTTGAGACCAATCTCAGTTTTATGATCTTGGGTACTCGCATCAAGTGTGGATTATGGAAAATTGCAGAAGAACCTCACCCATCTGGGATTTATACCTGCAGCCTCGGGATCTGAAGTTCAATGCTTTGTACCTAGACCACTGTTGCTCTAATTTTGACATTAACCTTATTGACTCCTGTATAACGAACTGTATTTCTGGTGAATATTGGTGATTCCTAATTTTGCACTTTGAAATTCACCTTGTTTGCACAGTTCATCAGTACGTCTTTCCTAAAATTTGTTGTTTGATTTGATGAAAATTGGTTGGAAGCATCAGAAGTCTATTATTTCTGTACATATATCATCATGTACTGGTTAATTGCCTTTGAATGAGTTGTAGCTCTTTAAATTTAGCAACAAGAAAATATTGTCAGCTGTTGCACCAAAATTTATTTTTTCCATCATTTTGTTTTACAGCTACAATTATATTCCTTTTGCCAACATAAAATCAAACAACTTTGTTCTTTATCAAATCTAATTTGTCCTAATAGGTTTGGGGGCAGTTTGATTTCTGAGTCCAAACAATACAGTCATACTGGTGTTAGGGGCTGGGGACACGATGCCTACTATGAAAGAACTTGAAGAAAACAGCAAGTTTGAAAGAAGCTCTATGTAAATCTGTGCCCATGGTTATAAAACTGAGAAAGGAAACCAGTCTCAAATCTCAAGCATCTGATTGGCTGAAATGGCGACTGGTCGCATTTCAGCCAATCAGATGCTTGAGATTTGAGACTGGTTTCCAATCTCAGTTTTATAACATTGGAGCCTGATTATTTATGCCTTATTTAATTCTCAGAGAAGTAGTTTAAGCATTGACCCATTCTACTGACATATCACTAATTGATTCCTATCACAAACTGGCCAGATATGACGTAAGTTGTTTATTTAGGTTTCTAGTAAACCATTAGAAAGACAGATATAAGATGTGTTAGAATAAACTAAATATTTACTACAGAAATGAATCTACTAGGGACATTGATTTCTGCTTAAGTTAAGTGCAAATATAAGAAATTTTTGTTGGTTATAGACAAGTTCTTGGAATATATATGAAGTGTTGATGGAACCATGTGTCATGGATAGGATACCATCTTTGTTATTATTATATTTTAGGATGAATAGATTTTTATCATGTTCATCTAAGTAAATTAAAGTAAGGAAAACCTTTGATGTTTTTACTTTAAACAACTCAAATGTTTTTCATACATTGATAAACATGATAATATATTTATTAAATTGTTATGTTATTTCTCCTGAAAATTCTCACATTTTACTAAAGTACTGAGGGAAATATCTGAGCCTTTTGAATGGCTGTTTTAACATCCACATTGACTACAAAGCAATTGACAGCATGCTTTTTTACAAAGAGAGGTATAATGGTAAGCTGTAGAAATGCCTATGCTAAAATGTCCAATGTGATGTTCTAACTTGATTTTGTTTTTGTTTTTTTTTCAGACTGCCTGCATACAACAGACAACAGGGTAGCAAGTGCCCTACTGTAGCTCACCCTTCTGGCAAGGATTCGGGTCAAGGTCGCTCAAAATCACAAGGTCAGGGATCAAAGGGTAAACAACCCACCCAACAATCTGGCAGTAATACTCAACAATCCAGTACAGGTTTGTATCTTAGTGATGTGGAATGGGCCCTAACTCATCTTAATGATAAGAAATGAAACTATTGGATTGTCTCCCTTTGAACAAACAGTCTAAGATAAAAAGCAATTTACAATTAATAATAAACTTAGGTTTTAAGAACAAACCTATGACATTTGACTGTGGCCAGTTTACAGGTGCATATTTGCTGAACTACATTTATTCAACTTGTTGATTTACAACATAGTCATAAAATAATAGTAACAGTTCTACTTTTATGAAGGACACAGAATACTTTTGAGCCTGGAGTTGACACATAATACTTTTGAACCTGGAGTTTTGTCAAGCCTGCATACATGCAGTTTTGTGAATCTGACATTTCCTCTTTAAATTGCTGCACCTCTTACTATGGAGCGTGCCAAGACGGTTATCATATTTAATACTTGAAACCATTCACTGCTTGGAATCAGCAACTGCCAGTTCTTCTTGTTGATAAAATTTTTCATTAAATTTAATAATATCAAATTTGTTGTATAAACCTCATGTTAACCCTTTACTCTATATTTCTTGCATGGGCAAGTAGTGTAGAATGATGCAGATCAGCCAGGGCTGAAGGTTATAAAACTGAGTTTGAAAACCAGTCTCAAATCTCAAGCATCTGATTGGCTGAAATGGCGACCAGTCGCCATTTCAGCCAATCAGATGCTTGAGATTTGAGACTGGTTTTCATGCTCAGTTTTATAACCTTGGGCACAGATAACCTGTTCAATCTAAACAGGATCTACACTGTTCACATTTTGATTTATTAGGTTACATGTATCTCTGACCAAGATGCACGAATGCAGTTCCAGATTAGACGGCACAGGTGTACTGGCAGATCTTGATCTACTCTGGCTGCACATGCATAAAATTGTAAAGGGTTTATTTAGAAGAATGAGCTAAAGAAATGGTGATTATCAAAAACCTTATATTTTTGCTGTACATTTTAGGTCTTGAGTCTAACAGTGTACCAGACCAAGGTTCATCTGCTGTGAGGGCCACATCACCAGCAGCTACAGGTATTCCTACACCAGGGGGTCGAAGCCTGCTGCCACGGAGCCAATCAGAAACCCCCACACCGGCAGGACAAGGTCAAAGGTCAAACATACCTTCAAGTAAACAGAACTCTATGTTGGAAAAATTCAAGTTATTTAACTCAAAGGACAAAACAAAAAGTAAAGGAAGTGCAGCAAAAAATAGTTCGAGTGGTAAAGGAGGCAGCACAGGAACAAGTAGTACCAGTACAAGTACGTTAAGTACAAGTTCGCGTAGTGATACATCTTCATCTATTAGTGCTAGAAGTTCGAGCTCAGCTGATGCAGGACCAAGTAGTAGTGCAACAAGTACAAATGATCCTGACAGTCCAAAATTATCAAAAGCTCGCCCTATAGCAGGTGGGACTGTTTCTGGAAAGCGTGAAAATCTTGGCGGATTAACCATAGGTCACCAACAGTCTCGTCAGACTTCCCCCTCCCCCTACAGCAGCTCCCTTCCAGCCACCCCTGTATCTTCCTTACCTGTGTCCCATAGCAAGAAGTCTGGAGGGAAGTCGGGGAGAGGGGGTGATGGTCAGTCCCGTCTGCAGCAGCCATCCAGCTCATCAACGCTGACCAAGTCATCAAAGGGAGGAAGTCTGATACCAAAGTCTGGCAAACAGAAGTCATCGTCTACTCTCTCACTGTCTAGTTCATCATCAGGCTCACAGATACCAACTCTGGCCACATCCCTGCCCACTGGAAGCTCAATCCCTACTCTTTCTAGCTCTGGTATTCCTACTCCAAACTCTTCCATTCCAAAACCACAGTCTTCAGGCAAACTTTCCAGATCTAGTAAGGAGGAGAAGATGAAAGGTTCAGGGTACACATCACCTCAGAGCATGATCCCTCAAGGTCAAGGACAAAACTTGCAGACGACAAGTTTACCACGAAAATCCAAGTCACATGCCTCATCTCAGCAACAGTTGCAACAACAACAAATACAACAACAGCAAATACAACAACAGATGTATTATCAACAACAACAACAGCAGTTGCTCATGCAACAACAGCAGCAACTGCAGCTGCAACAGCAACAACAAATGGCTGCAAAATCTAGTATACAAAATGGATCTCAGGTCAAAAGTAGCCATAACTCCCAGTCTTCCGTGGCGCCACCTGTACCTCCTCATAGAAACGGCAGCCAGTCATCAAGCAATAGTCGGCCACCTACCAGCTTACCAACCACACCATCTGGCAAAACACCATCTTCATCATCTACTCAAGTGAAGTCACCACAGGAATTATCTACCTCAGCTAAAACCAGGTACACAGAAATAGAATACACAGATGGCAAAATCGAGCGAGTGGGTGATGGCCATTTTGCCAAACCGACCAATCAAGCTGTTGTTGTGAGCAGCCAGTCAGGAAACAGGGACTTCAGTCATCCATACTTAATCACATCACAGTCAGTGAATGTTGTGAAACCCACGTGTAGTTCTCCTCATGCGAAATCAGCAGATACACAGACATCATTATCCATCGTACACAATCGCTCAGCTCAACCCCCACCGCTGCCGAAGACAGAGCCTCCCCCATCAACACGAACAACTGTGAACAACAATCCTCAAGTTTCACAGGCACAGTCAACCTCATCTAACAAGGGAACCAGTCAGGTTTCCAATAGCAACAACCCTCCTCAGTCGCCAGGCAACAAAGATCTGTTAACTCCCAAGTCACAGGAGTCGCCAGACAACCCTCACAGTACAAGCAGTTCTTCCAATGATAGTGTCATTCTTAATACCAGTGCTACCAACTCGCCAAGACTGGGAGTCAAGCTTGGATCCCAGAATCCACGACCGGCAAACAATGTGGCTATAGTTCAGCCTCATCATGGGGAAAAGAAAGAAACAACTTTTGATAAGGATGTTAAAACTGATGTGATAAAAAAAGATGACAAAGAAAATGATAATCCTAAAAATAGTGAAAAAGAATTAACAGACAAGAAAACAACATTTATAGCAGACTCTGGTGAAACTCTTGATATAAAACCTATGGAGCCTATAAATAGAAACATGCACTATGCACCAGGATTTATGGGTAGATACGCTTCACCAGGAAAACCATTACCTATTTCTATCTCACAAAATACTTGCTATGCTATGACTGGAATGACCCCCAACAGGATGGGCATCAACCGCTCATTAATGGAAGCGAACAAATTTTATTCCGGTTCAATAAAAAGAGCGACCTCTACTGGCTCCGGTAATGGCTCTTATGATGACTACAGCTCGGATTATGACACTTACGATTATATCTCTGGTTACATGTCAGACGGAGATATTCTAAAAGGAACTAAGTTGGATGACATGACGTCAGGATACATGAGCGAGGGTGGGGCCTCGCTCTATGCCCGCCGTCTGCAGCAGAGGTTCCGGGAAGGCATGCAGGCTGTTAAAGAATGTATGCAGAAGAGTAACAATGTTGATGAAGACAGGTAAGAAATTTTGAACTAAGTTATGATTGTAGTAAATGTATTCAGCATCTTTAACAGGTTTTTCAAGGGTTAAAGAGTTGTGCTGTGCTTGAATTTTATAAAAGCTTGAAATGGATGTTTTCAGCTCACCAGAAGTTAGAAAATGGAATTCAACAAAATTTAAGAACCCACGAGGTTTTACCAAAACTGCAGAAATGATTTCATTCTTTGAAGTACATTAGAGGCAACATCTGATAATCACAAATAATATAAGGTTGTTGATCTTGCATTGTATTGATTAATGAAAATAATCTATTCTTGTTGGTATGATTAATTTAAACTGAAAGAAAAGTTCTGCTATCGTTCCCTATAACTAACTTAAAGAATACTTCAAAAAACACATTATACTTGATAAAGACACATTAGGCTTCCTACAAACTGCTGGGTCTGATTGAATACGAGCCTAATGTAGTGCAGAGGTGTTACTGTGCGAGGCATCAGTCAATGTGAATAGATATTTCCAGTCTACTAGCTCTCTACCTCTCCCTGCTGGAGAGGGAAACTTGTGCCAGCAAGGTTTGATTGACTCCAAGATATCCCATTCTATGTTATTACTGTATATTGGTTATGTTTTGGCAACTTTATGAAAGTAAGTTGAGCGGAAATTCTGCAGAAACTTATTGATGTAGATGGGCTAAGGTGGTCTGACTGGTTGGTTCATGAAAACGTTGTTTTTCCATTGACATTGTGGATGCTTTGAGTACATGAGTGTAAATGTCTCGAATCATCTTGGCTAAACAGGGTTGATATAAGAAACAAGAACTATTGGATGGTAATATATCATACAATGATTTGCATAATTTTGATTTTGGATGGAGACATATAAGAATTGTTTTATTCACCACTTGTGATTTATTTTGGTGATCAACTTCTCCATAAATCACACCTTATGCCAGGGATTGGTAAATGCCATTTGATCATTAGGCAGGCTTTTCTCTAAATATTGAAAATCAGGGATCAAAAACCCTTTACAGAATCAGGGCTTTTCATCAGTAAATTGGGAAGAGGCCCTGGCCTTTCCAGTTGGGAAATTTATGCGCGATAATTGTTTATTTTGGGAAAACAAAATTAATTGAAATATGGGTTCTAGTTCATAAAATTGAATAGTAATAGGTATTTTTAACTTAAATCTAATTTTTAATCACTTTATTTTTCATACTTCAATTTTCAAGCATCCCTCAGAGGAGTTTTAACCATTTTTGGACATACTACCTAGCATTTTGGGAAGAATTTCAGCCGCAGTTGGGAAAAAATACTATATTTTTGGATTGGGAAGGGGCCTTTTATAGGCCTGTGTTATATAAGGATGAAAAGCTCTGAGAAATGTCAACTAGCCAGACTTAAAATCCCCCAAGTGTGGCATCATTTGCATACTGTGCATATTTCATGAAAAACATCCCTTAAATTTTAGTCATCTCAAGGTCAGATGGAGATTTACTTCAAGGCAAAAGGTACCTCTTGTTGGGTTCATGGGGAAAGGCGGCTTTTTCTGATTTACATATATTCCACCTTTTCGAAAAAATTGTTAGAGCATATATTTTGGTTGTACAGTAATGTACCAATAACACCCTAGGTGCTGCTAGGTTGATCCATTACTATTTTTTCCTGACAAAACATCTCTTGCTTAATGTTTATTTGATTGAATTATAGAAAGTCAGTGTCTAGTAGATATTTGTGGAGGATTTCACTCTTGCTTAGGTAAAATTGGTGCGAATTTATTATAATCTTTTGTCACTTTTTAAAGCATGTGAATTCAAGAAACAGTTTTGAAGTTAAAGGGTTATTGCAGTAATTTGTGTTAAAGTTAAATGGTTTAGAGAGGTAGTTTGGGATGCGGTAGTTTGTTTTGTAGTTGAACTTAATGATGTCTATTCTTCAAGCTCAATTGTGCACATATCAAAATATTCATTATACTGTGCGGTCCCCTAGCTATTACATAGGTCTGTTTGATACTTGTATCATTCTTGAAAAGCTGACTTAAGAATACGGACTCCTTGCTCGACAGTTTTTCAATGACATTGCAAATTCTTAAAAAGAAAGTATGTTGCTGACCTTCATTGTTTGAAGCTTGGTTAGGATGTTTTGTGTGTAAAGTTGTTTGTGTTATATTGTTTCTGATTTTATGAGCCAGCGAACAAGTTGTTAATGATGTACAAGTGGTTGAAGGTTAACATTATTGAGAGTTGATGAGCTTGAAGATTTGCTTTAACAAGGTTTTCTGTGTAATTACAAGGGCGGAATGGAAGCAGGCTTTGTGGTATGTCTCTACACTAGACTGGTATGTCGCTACACAGACTGGTACTCTAGAGAAAAATGTTGCTGGCATTTTATAATGAAAATATTTTGTTTTTGTTTAAGTAAATGGAAATAGAAAGGGAATTTTGATTGGTAAGCGATACAAGTAAACATTGTTTGTCTTTCTTTTAGAATCAGATAGCATTTTTCAGTAGCATTTTATCAGAATTTCTAGCAAATGTATTAACGCTCCTCCATTTATACACCTTTATCGCACAAGCGAACAGTGTAGATACAGATCAGCCAGAAAATTCCTGTTCGCTTTATTATTTCTAAGGTTAATTCTGACCAAAAAGCAACAGTGTAGATCCTGATCAGATGGCAAATATGTGCCAGCTGATCTGGATCTACAGTAAATGCATATGCAATTATACATAAAGTAAAGAGTAATATACTAGGAACAAATTAAAGTTTGTCTAGGGATTGTATGAGTGTACTTCATACTGAATACTGCACACCTTACACCTGCACATAGAGATGCTAGAAAAACAGATGGCTTTTGTTAATTTCAGTATTTAAACATAAGAAATAGTCATAATTTAACACTTTACTCCATATATTTGCATTTTAAGGCATGTGTTACCAGTGTAGATTCCGTGTAGATCCTGATCTGCACTGTGCGCCTAGGCAATAAAGGTCTATGTATGGAGTAAAAGGTTAAATGATAATTTAAGTATACATAATTTCATCAACAGTCATTATGTAGATGTCTGTTTTCACACAAACAAAACAAAGTTACTCCAGAGAAATGTACTGATTTTCATCAAACGATACAATCATGCTGAAGTATTTTGTTTTTTAAAGAAAATGTAGTTTTGCATCATTACATTAATTATACTAATGATTGTGTGCAATAACTGCTGCAAGGTACCTTTACATAATGACTTTAATGTTGATTAATGACTGAAACATAAATCTGAAAGGAATTCCATGTTCTGTGATAAAGTGGCAAATTAAAGTGCGCTGAGATTGAGATTCTAGCTGTTTCTAGCGGCTTATACAGACGGCAGACTTAATGAGCTGATATCTAAACCTATTGAACAACAATACATGATTCATACCTCATCAGGCTGCAAAAAATGTGATTCATACATTGTCAAGGATAAATAGGTTGACAGATCAGATCTAGTGTCTTTTTAAAGATTCTGTATTCCACTTAGTTTTTAATGATTTTCATGTGGATAATCTTTGAATTATTCAGTTCTTGGAACAAAATAGTGTTTTTTATCATAAATTATCGGTCAAAATGCTGTTTGACATAGGCTTCTCCTATAAGTGAAGATTTTGGGGAACCTGCAAGTACATTTTAGTGGTGTTTTCGCAATCCCGTGTAAATTGAATTCAGTCAAAAGGGTTTGAAGTACTTCTATCAAAATAACCCCCTAGCAGACAGCATGGACTGACTGTGTGTTATATCTCTGCCCTGCTGGTTTGTGTTCAGGACCTCAGTATTCTCTGTCAGAAAGCATACAGTCTGGGTTTGATGATCCCAGAATTGTCAGTGGGCACTATGACACACCAGCTCTGAGTGGCCTCTTTGTAGAAATATCAATGATTGACACAGGGATATTTCTTGAATGTTTTTGACAGCTTTAATCTGCTGAAATCTGCTTAAATGAGTTAGTGTGCCAATCAGCCACGCCCTGTTCACACCAATGTCTTGCCTGTCACAATTAATCATTGTCATTGTCTGGAACCTGTTAGAATGTTCACTTTCTAGTAAATCTGCAGTCCTTTTGGTAGCCTACATATTTTACCCTAGCTTTCAACAGTACATGCAAGTTTTTTGGGAGAGAACATTATACATGTATGTGTCATAAATATCAAAAGTAAATATTAATCACTGAATATTGTCCTAAATTGTCCAAAAAACAAAAATTAAAAAATGATTTGGACATAATTTCAAGTGCTACATACGGGAATATCAGGTCTGCAAAAATCAAAAACATTGAACAATGTTAACCCTTACTCCATATATAGGTGTTTTAATGCATGTGTGACCAGTGTAGATCCAGATCAGCTGCCACATCAGGCCATCTGATCACAATTGGCACTGTTCATTTTTTATTTGTCAAAAATAACCTAATAAACAAAATAGCAAACAATGTAGATCCTGGTCAGATGGCATGGATGTGCTAGCTGATCTGGATATACATGGTTGGCCCATGCCATTATGGTATATATATGGAGGAAAGGACCTGCTTAGGCAGCAATAGTGGTGGCTTTCCTCAGATGGTTGCCACAGACAGGTTTGATCTGCACTCACAGAAGTGCTATTATTTACATTAGGTCCATACCATGGTTCTCAGAGCGCAATTTGATTATTATAAATCTTACCCATGGGACTTATTAACATTTTAAACATTTATATCCAGTGCAAAGTGCTTTTGATGTCAACAACAACAACAACAAATAATAATAATAGTGAAGTGTTGTTCTATAAAGAGAGCTGCTATAAAAGATATTGATCTCGATTATATTGAATGCCAGACTGTTTGATCTCCCTTCAGACCGAGTGAGTCATCCCAGAAACAAAGCAGAATCACCTATTTTAAAATTCTTAATGGTACATCCAGCTCCTTTCTCTTCTTTATTTCCATGGATAGGAATTAGACAATAACTGAATGTGATGCAGTTTTCTTTGTCCATCACCAAAGCAGCTGGCTTGTATTTCCGAGAATGTTTGCAGGCACTTGCTTGGAAAACATGAGATATTGGACTAGGAAATTATTGATAAACTCTTTTCAATCTAGACATGGTTCTTTTTCACTGGTTTTTGTACAAATTGGAATAATTATTGAATGCACTTAGCAAAAATGCTAAAGCATTATTTCTGCAGGAGTGTACACAGTTTTGCTTCAATTTCCTGAACTAATAGTGCAGTGCTGTTAGATGGATTATTTTGAATGTTTTATTTCTGTTAATGCTTATCTCAGGCTGTGCCACGGATTTTATTGCCTTGTTGTTTGATCCAGGCAACTGATTTATCTCTTGTTTTAGATTTATCTCTTGATTTCAAGGTTTTGATGGAAGATTATCTTCTTGTTAAGGAGACCTGTGTGTTTAAAGTTTTGATCAACACCATTATATAGAAAAGATTGAGTGGTAAAGGTGGTGACCCTAGCTTATGATCAGGATTATATCTCAGTTTTTTAAAGACAATGTTCTTTCAAGTTCAACATACACATTTTACATTGTAAAAAAAGATAAAAGGCCCATGAAGACAATAGAATCAATAGTGATAGGGAACAGTGGAATAATAATTACGTTTTAATCAAAAACTACAAAAACGTTCTGTCATGTTTAAATAGTAATAATTATGAAAATTGTTCAAAGAATTAAAACAATACTAGAAAGATAATTTACTGGAATCGCTGGGTAACAAGCAGATAAACTTACTTATTACTAGCAGCAACTGTATTTACACACAATTTGAAACTTTTCTGGTATTGCTTATTATGAGAAGTGAGTGTTATGAGAAGTGCAGAAAAAGTTCTGTCTGTTAGAACATAGCTGAAGAGAAGCACTATTTCTCTGTAAACAAAGAAAATAGGAACAAGATGAATAACAGTACACCTGGGAACTCTACAAGATACCAGCCTCATTGGAATGATGTTACTGTATAAGTTGATACATTTATGTGATAAGGAATAAATTAATATTCATCAGAATCTTGGAAATGAAAGGAAACTTTGAGCAAGTAACAAAGGTGGATTTGCCAGTTATGAAATATGACCTGTCAGTGTGTCATAACATGGTCTTGCCTCTGACAGATCAGTGCCTAATTAAGATAGGTAAATTGGAACTTGTCAGCACTTTTTGACTGCTGAATGGAACTACTATCACTTTCCACTCTTCTTTGAAAGTTTATTGGCACTAGTTTTTAACAATGTTATTCTAAAACTAAGTATTTCAGTGCTTTTAAGTTCAAATTTACTTGTGTCTTATAGAAGCGTTTTAAAGGTTCATCATTAATTTTATGATGACAAAAAACATTGGGCAAGGAGGATAAAAGATTTAAATCAAACTTTTAAAATGCAAACTGATTTCTGCTTTTTCCTTATAAATCAGACAGGAGTGTTTTGATAATTACCTTGCCTTGCTGAGAGAAATGATTGATGAGGGTAAAGTTTGATAAATCAGATGTGTTCAGGACTCTGTGGCATTATAGTCTGTTTTGGATTATCAAAGTCAGTATGTTCAGAGATTTGTTTTAAGACATTGGGTAATTAGAGAAACTGTGATCTGAGCTCACAGCTGAAAGAGACTTAATAGCAAACATTGATTTGTAAAGAAACTGCTTGCCGAGCACTGCTCATGTCATTAATTGGAATTGGTTAATTTGAAGTTGTCTTTGTAAATTAAAAGGCTTCTGTCGAAATTCCAAGCAAAGGGGAACATTTTAAAATTTGAAAGTGGAATTGACTGCAGTGAATGTCATTGTAAACTGAAGAGGCAAGTTTTGTAACTTATTAGTTTTAAATCCACTTCGGCTGTTGAAAACAAAGAAGAAAATGAATTCCACACAGAATAAGATGAGAACAAATGGTATGTTCCTTCGGAGCCTTGATGCCAAGCGCTACCAGGAGCTGCAAGCCCAGAAAGAGAAAATCCTTGAAAAACAGAAAGAATTGATGAAAATCAAGGAAAAGAAGGAAAGAAAGGAAGCAAGAAGGAAGAAAGAAATGAATGGAGCTACCAATCAAATTGAGACACAAGGTTCTTGTGTGAATGGATATCATGAGGCAGCAGATGCTACAGGTGACGGTGAACAAGGTGCTGTCAGCGGGAAGTTAGATGTCAGAGGGAGTGCTGATAATGCCATCACCAAGGCTGTAAAGTTTAGTACAGTTGTCAGTAATACAGATGTTAGTCATACAGATGGTAAATCAGGACCAGAAACTGTAAAAACTGTCAGTACTAACAATGACAGAACATTTGTTTCTAAACCAAATGTCAAACAAAGCAGTGAAAGCAAACCTAAAAATGAAGAAACTGAACTTGAGAATAAATCAGATGTTGAAGTGTATTCTTTTGCTAAAAGCATTCCTACAACAAGGACTGTTGTTCCACAATCAAATGTGTCCCAAAATATAATATGTTCACAAAATGCTGATGATAATCACAAACAGAGTGTTACTGCAGATTGTTATGTTGTTAATGCTACCCCGAAAAGTACAGCTATAAAAGAGTATGCAGTCATTGCTAAAATTAATAAAGAAGCTTTATTAAGAGAGACTGAAATTGTTGTTCAGAAAAGTGAAACTTTGTTTGCTTCTTTGAACAATGAAACTTCAGCAGAAATTAAGCAATTGAGAAAGAGTAAAACTGAGAAACCTGCAGCCAAAGAGGACTTGAGTAATGTCACAAAGACGGGTTCTGAAGCTTATGCAGTTGTAGACCTAGATAAAACATTTGCACTTGTTAATGAAATGCAAGCCAAAAATGTGGATAAAGAATCCCTTCCAACTGATAACAACATTTTAGAAGTTGTTAACAACGATACCAAAACGAGAAAACAAAATGAAAGAAAAAATAAAGAGAATTACATAATCAGAAACATGGGTTATATGTCAAGAAGTGCTGGTTACAATGGAGATATAGACACTTCCACATCTTCTATAGAACCAGATTCAGACCCAGCTGTAGACAGTTACTTGGCTGCGAAGTTTTCATCAAGTAACAACAGAGAAAGGCTGGTAATAACAGAGGAACAACTGATGAGTCTACAGTATGTTGGCTCATCCTCATCAGGGTAGGTGTCTCCTGTACACTGTGAATTAATTTCGTGTTCTACCTGTGTGTTCTTGGGAGATTTGGCCATGGTTTACAATGTTCCTGTGGGTTATTTGTGATTATTCAATGTATTCACTATACTGGAGGAAAGGGTGGTTGGGTTAAGATGTTTCTGCAGGAATGGTAGGTGGGGATGGGACATTGCCTTCAAGTATAAAGACAACCTGGTTTTTTCAAAGGAAAGGCATTTGACTGAGACAATCGAATATGTGCACACATTCAAATGCTTTGATAAGGATTATTGTCCAGTCTGTTTGCTCTCCCCTCCTTCATTCACCATGTCCCCAAAAGACTTCTATGTTTGTGGTTGCCAGTTTTTAGCTCTATGTAGAGAAATTGGGTCATATGACATGGACTTTAGGATTCTAAATTTTAGATATGTTTATGGAAATCTTGTAATAGTAACACTTCTACTTGAGAAGCAATCTCTTAGAGTTCAACTCTCTTCAGTATAATAAATATTGTATGATAGTTGATACTTGGAACATTATTTTTGTGCTATCTATCATGTTTTCTCTCTTCTATTGATCTTGGAAGAAAGAGCATAGCACAAAAGTTTAAAGGTGAACAAAACTTGTTTAAGAATTTCTCAGATAAATTTATTAGCAGCCTATCTCTTGGCAATAATGAGCAGCAAAAATCCTATTAGCCGCTGTCCATGCTAATTAATTATCTCTCCTGGGCATATCCCAGAAGTATGTTGATATGCAGACTATGTATGTCTGTAGGATGCATTTGTAGTCACCTAGTTAGGTGAAAAGGTGACTAGTTAGGCGAAATAGTGTGAATAAGGTGACCATTTATTCATAATGGTGTGAAAGGGTTACTAGTTAGGCAAAATGGTAAAATGGTAACTGTGGTATGGCAGCAGGTGTCAGAGGGATGATTTAGAGGGACATGAAAATTACTGTGTACTCACTGATGAACTCTGAAGGTTCAGGAATTTATGGCTTCTGTGAGTTTGTTTTTTTCATTGGCAATTTTTTCTTGCATTTTTTTAAAGGTTAAATTGAATTTTTTTCCAATCTGTAAGTATTTTTGTAAGAAGATGGAAGATTTTTTTTACTGAAAACTTTTCAAATCAAAGATGATTGTTCAGTTGATAAATATGACATCAAGACTTGGATCTCACTAGTTACATCGACTTCTTCAGGTAAATGTAAGCTGCGTGTCATTGAAGATTTATGTCCGTGTGTTTTAGATTTTCAGTAGAAAAGACAACTTGGAATAAAGAAAGTACATTCTTCACATGCACATGTTTTATGAATAATTATGTTTTATAGCCGTCTTATTGTTTGGAAGCTGTCTGGATATTGATTGGTGCACTGTGACAGGCAGAGCTGTCTACTGGCATCATAATACTGCAATATCACGCGTTACCACATGAAATGAGTTTGCTGTAATAATTTTATCTAACATGCATCTAAAGAATAAAATGAAATTTAAGACAATTCACTCCAAGAGAAGGCAATCTAAGAAATTTGTTTCACATTGAATTTCACAGTTTTTTTTTTGTAGATAACCTGCATTTAAGAGTTACCTTTAACCCTTTCCTCCATATTAATTGTAAGCTTTTATGATGTGGGCTAAGAGTTAAGATCTAGATCACTGCCAGCACATCTGTGCCATCTGATCAGAATCTGCACTTTTTGCCTTTTGATTTATTAGGTTATTTCTGATCAAAAAGTGAACATTCCAGATCCTGATCAGATGGCTTGGATGCTTACTGATCTGGATCTACACTGTTAGTGCATGTGATAAAATGCATATGTATGGAGTAAAAGGATTAAACAAAATTGCCCACTTCCGTTATTCAAATTCTTCAAATACCAAGTTTCTTAGTTACATAAGTGTTGAATCTGCAGTTACAGTAAGTTTAGAATTGTATCTTGCCTGTTTCTTTGTCTTTTTATCTAGTGAGATTAGTGTCAATTCCATATACTGTTAGCTGAGAGATACTCCTGTGAGTCAGTATAGGATCAATAGACACTGCACTGTATACTCTGGGAGGCTCATCAAGCACAGCTGATACATCTAGTGAAAATGATACATCTACAAATATTGACAGACTTCAAGTGACATCACAATATAACATGATTGGTTTTCAGTAAACTGATCAACTGTTGGGTAATCAAACATCTCTGTTCCTGATCCCCTCACCAATCATTTCGATATTAGATAAAGTTCTTTGGCAAATATTTGAAGAGGAAAAATGTTATGACTAAAATGATAAAGACAATCTTTGAATAGCATCATCAAGACATTAGATATCATAGAAATAATTCAGAGTGAAAATAACAGACTTTGGGTTTAGTTTGAGTCTGTTCATGAGTGTTTCATGATACTGTAACATCTCTTATGTTCACCATGTTCATTATACTGTAACACCTCTTATGTTCTCCATGTTCATGAGTGTTTCATAATACTGTAACACCTGTTATGTTCTCCATGTTCATGATTGTTCCTTGGCCCTCTTCCTTGATACTGTAACATCTCTAATGTTCTCCATGTTCTTATGTCGTCCATGTTCATGCGTGTTTCATAATACTGTAACACCTTTTATGTTCTCCATGTTCATGTGTGTTTCATAATACTGTAACACCTCTTATGTTCTCCATGTTCATGATTGTTCCTTGGCCCTCTTCCTTGATACTGTAAGTTTTCTAATGTTCTCCATGTTCTTATGTCATCCATGTTCATGAGTGTTTCATAATACTGTAACATCTCTTAGGTTCTCCATGTTCATAAGTGTTTCATGATACTGTAAGATCTCTTTGTTCTCCATGATCATGCATGTTTCATAATACTGTAACACCTCTTATGTTCTCCATGTTCATGATTGTTCCTTGGCCCTCTTCCTTGATACTGTAACTTTTCTTATGTTCTTCATGTTCTTATGTCATCCATGTTCATGAGTGTTTCATAATACTGTAACATCTCTTAGGTTCTCCATGTTCATAAGTGTTTCATGATACTGTAACATCTCTTTGTTCTCCATGTCCATGTGTGTTTCATAATACTGTAACACCTCTAATGTTCTCCATGTTCATGAGTGTTTCATAATACTGTAACACCTCTTATGTTCTCCATGTTCATGATTGTTCCTTGGACCTCTTCCTTGATACTGTAACTTCTCTAATGTGCTCCATGTTCTTATGTTGTCCATGTTCATGAGTGTTTCATAATACTGTAACATCTCTTAGGTTCTCCATGTTCATAAGTGTTTCATGATACTGTAACATCTCTTTGTTCTCCATGTTCATGTGTGTTTCATAATACTGTAACAACTCTTATGTTCTCCATGTTCATGCGTGTTTCATAATACTGTAACACCTCTTATGTTCTCCATGTTCATGATTGTTCCTTGGCCCTCTTCCTTGATACTGTAACATCTCCAATGTGCTCCATGTTCTTATGTGGTCCATGTTTGTGAGTGTTTCATGATACTGTAACATCTCTTATGTTCTCCATGTTAATGAGTGTTTCATGATACTGTAACATCTCTTATGTTCTCCATGTTCATGAGTGTTTTATGATACTGTAACATCTCTTATGTTCTCCATGTTAATGAGTGTTTCATGATACTGTAACATCTCTTATGTTCTCTATGTTCATGAGTGTTTCATGATACTGTAACATCTCTTAAGTTTGCTTTGTTCATGAGTGTTCCTCTGTCATGTTCTTTGATACGGAGACATTTGTTATGTCCGCCTTGTTCGTGAGTGTTCCTTGCCGTATTCATGAGTGTTCCTTGATACTGTAACCTATGTTGATTGTGGAAGGTCACAGAATAGTTGGAATTCGACTAGATCCTGTTGCCTCCACATTGTCACCGTAGAGCAATAACAGGCTAACTTAGATTGAAATAAGAAGAAATTAACATGGTATTATAATATTTTGACATGGATTGGATGCCATATTACACAGTTAGTCATCTGCCATTTAGTGAAACAGTGGTATAACCCTTTACTCCATATATGGGATTTATCACATGTGTGAACAGTGTAGATCCAGATCAGCTGGCTCATCTTTTTGTCAGATCAGGATCTAAGCTGTTTATTTTTTGGTCAGAAATAATAAGGGCAGTATATTTTATTGTTCGAAAAAAACTTGGAAAACTTTCAAATTTATTTAATTAAATTTCTAGATGCAGATATTGATTTGAAATCCCGGGCAATCCGCAGTTTCAATAAAGTTGGTGATTGTGATGTTTTTCATTAATAAGCTAATCCCAGGAGATTTTCCTGAAAATATTAAACATGGGAAAATTCATAAACTTAAATTAAATGTTTAAATTTTTGCTTAAATGCTCATAGCTGTATTCAAACAAATCAATAATATGACAACCAATTTGTAGAAGAAATATGATGTTAGTTTCTTTGGTCTGCAAACTTTTGGTGAGTTTTGCCAAATTTCAAGTTTTATTAACAGGAATTGGCAGCAAGCTCATCATCAATATCCCTGTATCTTATTTTTATTTGTGAGTCAAAGATAGAGTTATCTTAATATTTTGATGTCATTATTTTATATTTCACAAGGCATAATTTTAATGCAAATGAAGCAAATGACTTTCACAAAGACATTGATTCACACGCAAGATATTATGGGATAGATATTTGCTGGAGTTTAACCCTTTCCTCCATATATACGCATTTTTCGGCATGTGCAACCAGTGTAGATCCAGATCAGCAAGGTCGCATTTTGGTCAGAAATAACCTAATGAATGAAAAGGCGAACAGTTTAGATCCTGATCAGACAGCATGGATGTGCCGGCTGATCTGGATCTAAACTGTTTGCCCATGCAATAAAGGTGTATCTATGGAGGAAAGGGTTAATATTGTGTTTACTGCCAAGCACGAAATGTTCTAAAATTAAAACCACATAAAATAATTATAATGATACCAAGTTATATAGAATTATTTGAAATATATGGAAGCACATCTAAGTTGAGCCTGGCATTTTTCTGGTTTCCTGGCAGATGACTAATTGTTTAGAAGTTGAAATACAAGGCTGTTTCTTTAAAACAATCTTGTTTAATTGACTGTCCCTTGTGCTCAAGTCTGACACAAATGAGGTTCAAGAGATGTTTCTAAATGGACAGCTTGTCTGCAGAAGTCAGAAATTAAAGGAACCGAGTCAGTTTACACTCTCTGATGTTCTACCATGGGGGAACGCCTCTTGTTGATACAGTTCGCAAATTTTTCACCAGTACTGTTGAGGGAATTATTGTTCATGTTTTGGGAATGTAACAAGAGTTAACTCTTATATCATAATGGCAAGTGCAATGCCTAAAATCATTCACCAAATTTGATGCTAAACATTAATTTTGGAATGCTTACCCATGAGCAAATAAGGCATTGACACTGCAGTCCTGTTTTTGATCCCTTCTTGTGATACACTGACATTGTCATTGGAAAAATGCTTTTGCAGCAGAAAATCTGATGCCATTGCATGTTTGTGAGCAAGATAATTATAGACTGTGACTCAGCCTGTAACACTGGGAAGTTGAGACTTGTATTTTGTGACAGGTTGCCAGTCTGTGAAGTATTGATCAGGGTGCCTTGAATGTTTGATTGGAATATCTGACAGTTCCATTAATGGATTCATGTGAAATATGGCTCCGTGTGGAAGAAACATATTAACATATTGCCCCAAGTTTGTCTTTCTCTATAACTGAAATTGAACCTTCTGTTTGTACCAAGATTATTCTAATTGGTTTGAAGAAAAAAAAACAAGTAAAATGCATTGCTATTTAATTATTATTGAAAACTGTCCTGTCATGATGATTTTATTGAAGGCATTGAATTTCATGGACATTCATCATGTTGACATAAAGGAATTCTCCTGTTTAAACTTTTACTACATATATATGTGTTTTTACACATGTGTGACCAAAGTAGATCCAGATCAGCTGGCACATCCATGCGGTCTGATCTGGTTCTGACTACTAACATTTCGTCAAAAAAACCCTAATGAATCTCAAAGCAAACAGTAGATCCTGATCAGATGGCACAGATTTACTGGCTGATCTGGATCTACCCTGTTTACTCATGCCATAAAGGGGTATATATCAGTGTTTTTTTATGCCAAATATTTGGAGAAATTGGGACCGACGGTTCAGTTTGTTCCGCTAATGTGTAATAGGGTGATAGTGAAAATGATATTGAAGATGATAAATCTTAATTTCTTTCTAATGCAAGAAAATTCAACTCATCAAAGATCAGTGAATACTTTGTTTTGTTGTTTTTGACAGCTGCAAGTATCTTCCAAATATTCCCCCTTTCCTTTGTTTGTGTCGCAATTTTCCCCCTTCAAAGGACTGCGACCCCCTTCCCCCCAAAAGTGAAAAAAACACTGTATATGGAGGAAAGGGTTAAGAAAACTTTGGGAAACTTAACATATTCATTGCAATGCCTATGAAGAAAAGATAGGTAACAGGGTAATTGTGACCAAGCGAACACTGCAGATCTGATCAGATTTCACTAATATGCCTGCTGTTCTGGATCTAGACTGGTCCCACATGTGGTAAAACATACATTAAATGGTCCTTAACCCTAATTCCTCCATATATACGTATTTTTACTAATGTGCGACCAGTGTAGATCCAGATCAGCCGGCACATCTGTGCTGTCTGATCAAGATCTGCACTGTTTGCATTTCAGTCAGAAATAACGTAATAAATAAAAAAACAAACAATTTAGATGGCATTGATTAGCCGGCTGATCTGGATCTACACTGGTCGGTACTGCATAAACATGCGTATATATGGAGGAAAGGGTTAAATTATGGAGCAAAAAACTATGAATGTAGGCTTTGTTTTCTTTCTAATGTAATCCAAATGAGTATCCTATTGAGACAGTTGACAAGTATACTGCCAATATATGACAGTCGTAGCAGGATAATTGAGGATAATGGAAATAGGAAATCTGATGGAGTGGCTTTTAACACTGCTCAGAGCATGCTCTGATTGATAGATGAGTGATGTGTCACTTCTGAGTAAGCCTTTGTTGGTTAGTGTTGATGATTAGGTTAGCGGTAACCAGAAATACAACTATCTTATAGGGACTTCTCTAGGCTTGAAGAAGTAATGAAATGTTTTCTTCTGAATTTATTTATTGCAGTAGATGACAAATCAGTCATTCTTTAGTGGTTGAAGATTCCTAATTTTTGAAAAGAATACTGAAGGTGATCCATTAACATTAAAAATAAAGTGAATTAAGTAGATTCAGAATTTTGAATTTTGTTTCATGCAAATAAGATTTTTTCTACTTTTGACCCCTCCTATATCTGAGCTTGGAGTCATTTGATCCAGGAAAATTTTGGAAAAGTGGTAACATTTTGCAAGAAAAATGAATAATGTGTCTATTGCATTTTAAAGAAGAAATAAATATTTATTTGACCCTTGAAAATAAATTAGACAGATGTTCAAGCAATGATTTTTGTAGTAAACTTCATGGAATACATCATAAAACCAGCATTGATCTGATTATGACCCCTGGAAAATTCTGAACAGGGTCAAATCTCGGGGTATCTATGGTACTGAGACAGGTCTAGTAGCATCACCACCTCCAAAGGGGGGGGGGTATCTCTTAGGTATTGAGACAGAATCAGTAGCATCAGTGTCTCAGGTATTCAGACAGTAGTAGCAATGTCAGTATAAATCCTTTCCTCCATATATACACATTTTTACACATGTGTGACCAGTTTAGATCCAGATCCGCTGGCACATCTGTGCCGTCTGATCAGGATCTGCACTGGTCACATTTTGGTCAGAAATAACCTAAAAATAAAAAAAAGTGAACAGTTTAGATCCTGATCAGAAGGCACACATTTGCTGGCTGATCTGGATCTAAACTGTTCGCCCATGCAATAAAGATGTATCTATGGAGGAAAGGGTTAATCAAGCTAACACCTGTTCCTCATTGAAGCAGTTGTCTGTCTCTACCATAATCAGGATGAGTTTATAGTAGGCCTCAAATTTTGCTACAACTTCTGTTTGTGTACTGTGATAATGTTTGCAGCCACCATTCAAAGACATTTGTGCTGGTTCTGATGAATTCCTTTCATAAAGTTTAACTCTTTAATCCATATATATATAAGTGTTTATCACACATGTGACCAGAGTAGATCCGATCATCTGGCATATCCATTCCATCTGATCTACTATGGTTGCTTCTTGGTTAGATAACCTGAAAGGAAACAGTGTAGATCCTGATCAGATGCCAAAGAATCTGTTATGCCAGATGGTATGGATCTTCACTGTTTACCTAAGTGATAAAGTTGTATAATATGGAATAAAGGGATAATTGAAAAAGGCAATCTGCAAATGTACCATTTTGCAACTGCCACCTGTGAATTTCTATTCAAATATTACATGTCATCTTACCTTGAACAAGGTTGAAAGTAATTAAAATAAAGATGTTGCTGTTTCTAAGAACAAGTAAAGGTGGTGTATTGTAGAAGTAAGACTTGTTATAGACAGAATGATAATGTTTCGACATGACTTTTGAACCAGATCATGTAACAACTGCATTGCTGCTCTTATGACAGAATGAATGTTCCGAGCTTTTTGTATGAATAATTCATTGTCATCTTTCAACTGATACTTTTTACTCTTTTGTGTTTTGTAGGAAAATGCTGGGGCTAAATGGAATGAGTAATGAGTAGGGACATAAATGTAGTTCAGAGCAAAAGTTTGATTTTAACAAAAGACATAATAACATAAAAATCATGTCTATATTAGATCATAAATATGGACTAACAGGTTTAATGTTATTCCTGACATAGTTATAATGCTTCTTCAGAGTGGTGGAAGGCATTAACATAACAGTTATTTTAACTGCTACTTCATGGTGGGGTGGGGAATCAGAACAACCTTTTACTCAAAACTTTTGGTACTGTAAAGTATTAACGATGAATTATAAAATGTTAGGGTACATACAGTTGTTGGATATGCAGTGATATTTGTGTATTGTCTGTTTCAGTTTTGATGACAGCAGTTCAATCAGCAGCGGCGACATCAGTGACACAATAAATGAGATCAGCACCGATGAAGGAAATCTTACCGGAGGTTCTGGACCAGACGGTAACCCGTACAGTAGCTTAAAACGAGGACCTAAGGACCTTCTCCGGAATCTGACCAATGCCAATCTCCATGCTTCCCCGGGCAAGAGAGTGCCAAATCTAGGAACCAGTGCTTTTATGGGATCAGATTATGCTAGTGATGTTCCGAAACCTGGGGAGGTTCCGCAAGTTGGATTTAGGAAATTCTCATTACAAAACAATAGGTTATTGAGTAGTGACCCAGCTGACTATGCGTATTTGTACAATGGTTATGATCAGTGGCGAGGTGGGGCAGGGGGCATCCCAGGACCTTATTCACAGGAGGCCCTAGGTCACCTGCGTAAACTCTCTCAACCAGATATTCATTTCCGATCTCAGAGCTCGAGTGGTGATTATGCGGGTAGCGAAAAAGGGTATCCTAGTACCAAATGTGACTCAGAAACAAACACTGACCAATCTCATGTGTATGATTCTAACATGCGTAAAATGCAGAACATTCAGAATGTGCGTGGGATTCAGGTGGGAGGGGTTGGTTATGGGTATCACAGAAGACCCCTCAGTAACACAAGTACTGGGTCTGTGTGCAGCTCCAAGAGTGCACCAGGTGGGCCCATGGGAAGTCCAGCAGGAAGCCCAGCTAAACCAGGCTCGAACCCTGTTGGATCACGTCTAGCTAAACATGGACTTGACCAAATAGCTCAACAATATCATGCTGCTACCTCAAAACAAAGACAAGAACAGAGTATGGCTGCCCAGCAAAACAAAGCTAGTGGTCAACAGGAGGGTGGTAAAGTACAGGAATACAGTACATCATCTCTGGAAAGAAGGAATAAATCATCCAGTGCTGCTCAGACAGAAATGGAAATGTTTAAATCAAACTCTTTAGGTCGTAGGAAAGGCATGGGACCTATGATTCCACAGCCTGGTGAGAATGGCTCATTCTCGACAATAATCTCCAATCCACATGCTACGTACAGTAGACCGGATGGTAGTCGCCATAATAGCCCATATAGTTCTGTTCATATACCAGGGACAGCATTTACTGGAAATTATGTGCCATTAGAGTTTGCAATGGGAAGTCCGAGAAATTCAGGAAGCACTGGTGGCTGGATCCGTACAAATAGTGGTGCAGTTACAGCAGACGGACGTCAAATCTACCATCATGTATCAGATAGTGAAAGCATGGATGCGTTGAGTTCAGCAAACACTATAAATGCACGAATTCAGCAAGCTCGTGCATTGAGCGGTGCCAGTGCAAGAATTCTTGCTCAGTCAAATTATGGCTTACAGAGATCCAACAGCATGAAGTCCTCGCGATCTGACTCCGCTTATGCCAGTCCGCATCATCTACATCACCAACAGACGGATGATTTACCAAGCCCGCCACCTCCGACATCACCGACCCCTAGCAACAGTTCTCATGCATCATCACGGTTTACATTCCCCATGTCTTACGGAGCCAGCCCAGGCCCTAACGGACAGCCCCTTGTGAGGTCAAACACCAGTAGTAGCTTGCCATATGGAACCCCACTTGCCATGACCAAGATGAACCGAGGAGAAGACGATGACAGCCGTACGTACAAATTATAAATTAATAGACATTTTATTTCTTGTTTACAAGACATTTAATGTAAGTTAATACTAGAAACATCATTATTGTTATTTCTAAAATTCTTATTTTACGTTAAATTGTTTTTGCTTTCTCTGATAATGTTGCAACAAAGGTAATTCTATTAAACGGATTGACATTTATGTTAAATGTGAAGGAGAAGACAGGGAATGTGTGTGAGCTGTAGTGATCATGGTCATGTATAAGCTTATTAAAGACTTATAAAATTTGAGCTTATTAAAAAAAACGTTTGAACTTGTCATCACAGGCATGTTGAGCTTGTCAAAGACTTGATTGAGCAAATGGTAGACACATTTAAGCTTGTCAGGGACATGTTTTTGCTGATCTTAGACACAACTGAACTTAAACATATATTAGCTGAAAAACATGTTTGAGCCCACTTTACATGTGTTTGGCTGATCAGATACATTCAAGCTTATCATAGTCCTGTCTGAGCTCATGAAAGACATGTTGATATGTATTTATGGTTTATATTATTTCAGTACATGGATCATCACTGTCCCTGGTCTCAAGTTCATCATCGGTCTATTCAACTGTAAGTATATGCATTCTGTTCTAACTGAATATGATGTGCCATTTGATCAGGATCTGCACTGTTTGATTCATTAGATTCTTTCTTACCAAAAAATGAAGACAGATGTGCTGGCTGATGTGGATCTACATTGGTCCCAAATGAGATAAAATCAGATGGCATGGATGTGCCAGCTGATCTGGATCTACACTTTTTACCCATCTGATTAAAGGCGTATTTATGGAGTAAAGGGTTAAACACTCTGATTGATCAGTTTGGCAACTGGATTCATTTTCAGTTGTTCAGCTGTTCAAAATAGGAGACTTACTGGTCTGCAGCCTCATGAGATCTAACACTTACACAAATTTCTCTCCATTCTGATTTTAATTGTTCCTTAAAACTCTGGCACAGTGTTCACTGCTTTCTGTAATTATTCAAGCAGTTAATTGTCTATCATGGAAATTTAGCAGAAAATTAGTTATTTGTCAAAACATGCACCAGACCAACTCAGCTGCAGCCAAACTCTTAACAGTGCACAGACGGAATCTGCAGATTGCTTTGTTGTTTTTATTCACTGTTTTGTTTCTTATTCATTGAATGCAGGTTTCGACTATCCTGTTGTTCTTCACAAAGCAGCTTTACAAGTTGTTCTGCTGCTAGCCTCCCTTAAATAAGAAAATGAGCTCGTAGTAGTTTACTCCCTTTGTAGATTACTTGATCATTAGTACATTTGTAAGAATTGTTAATTAGATTTTTCTGTTTTCATGTTTTACCTGATTATTTGTACTGATACTTTAATAAATATTAAACTTTCAAGGACATTTTGATGATGCACATACAATACTAGTATTGGTTATAAAAGCTAAAAAAAAGATTTAATGGTTTGTGAAAGGTTCAAAACTGTCAAGTAAATTTATGCTTGCCTCCCTTTTGTAACCTTTTAATACTTCTTGTTTTTCAGGCAGAGGAGAAACAACAAGCCGAGGTGAGTACAGACTTGCTGCAGAGCCAAAAACCAGCTTTATTATGCTAGCTGTTTACTTTTATTTTGATATCCTTCTATATCGCGTAACAGCTTTATCATCGGCACCATGCTTACATAATAAACCGGCATAGACATAACATTTAACTGTATAGGAAATTCTTAGAAGCATGCGGGAGATTGATCTCAAAATCTCCTGTTTATTGTGATACAAAGAAAATAATTTCTTTCATATAAAATATTTTGTTTTACTTGTTTATTTTCCTAGGAAAATTTCCTTTAATTAAGTAAGTTCTATATTTACTAGGTTAATTTTATTTGTTTTTCTTTTGTTATAATTGTTGCATGCTGATCCTATATTTAGATCCGGAAGTTACGGCATGAACTACAGTCAGCGTACGACAAGGTGTCAACACTGAGCTGTCAGCTGAACACCAATGTAAGTACCTTACCCACCATGTTTATATTTTAGACCACACCCACCTCTCTAACATGGTCACAAGACCACCCCTGACCACAGTGCACTTCTCTTGGCAGATCACATGACTGTCTGTTTTTACCATGCATTCAGTAACTAGGTCAGATATTGACCATTGACCTGACAGTTTTCTTTTGGGTCACATGTGCAATAAGTTTATTGTTTACACAACTGCTGGATGCATGTATTTATTGTATAGCCATTTTTGAAACACAATTTCCAGGTAATTTTTTATTATGTGATCATTGAGGACAATAGTCTAGACAACATTAGGTTAAAGCTTGCGCAATTTTCTTCATTTACTGGTTGTTTTTGTTCTAGAATATGATGTAGACATTTTACATGACTTGACTGTGTGACTGATACCTGAACAACAACATTGACAGTCCATTTATGCTGTTTGCCAGCATAATTGCTGATCATTGATTTGGATAGTTATCCTTTACTTCACATATACACATTGAATGGCATGTGTGACTAGTGTAGATCCAGATCAGCTATCACTGTTCGCTTTTTGATTTATTAGGTATTTTCTGACCAACAAGCAAACAGTGCTGATCCCGACAGCATGGTTTTGCATGCAGATCTGGATTTATTTGGTCACATGTGCAATAAAATGCATCTGGGTTATTGCAGTATGTGAAAGGCTTGGCTGCATTTGCTGTCACATTGAGAAACACCACAGAAACATGTCTGTAATGACAATGTTGTTGTTCAGAGCCGTGCAGCTTTCAGACCACACTGTGTTTTGCATGTTTCGCTCTGTGTTACATAGATGTTAACATCTTTCCTCCCTCTTTTTCAAGCATCCCTATGCAAATGTATATTTGCCCGGAGGAAAATATCAGGTAGACTTATACAGTTATATATGTATTAACCATCTGGGATGTTTGGGACTCACAAGACATTTGAAAGCTCCCATACCTTTACTTGATGCTCGAAAAAGATAAAAACTGATGCTTTTAGAAGTCCACTTTGCTTCCAGTAGCCTGTTGACAGGTCTGAACACAAAGTCAGACATCTTATCTCCTTCAAAATTCTTTCTTTTGATCATGTGGTTAGAATGTATTGTGAATTTCAATTAAGTATGCAAGTTAACCCTTTTTCTCCATATATATGCCTTTATGGCAGGTGCAAACAGTGCAGATCAAGATCAGCCATTTTTTTATTACAATGTATTTAGGTTAATTCGGACCAAAAAGCAAACAATGCAGATCCAGATCAGACAGCACAGATGTGCCAGCTGATCTGGATCTACATTGTTGGCACATGCGATAAAATGCGAGTGTATGGAGGAAAGGATAAAGGATGTACTTGCTTGATTCTTTACTTTACTAGCATTGTGCATGTTGATTAATCATCGTGAATGTAATCATCAGTATCATCTTCATCATTTCATGTCATCAGAAGAAACCAGTCATTCCTGTAAGTCATTTTTCTCATTAACCTTTCATATTGTTACATATGTATGCATGATAACAAGTACACAAAGGAAACAAAGAATTAAAGAAACTCAAGGAACAATTCATTTGCTGGGCATTTGAAATCATAACCTGGCTTTTTTGGCTGTTTTTATTGCCTGTTTTACAAAATACAAAAAATATTCATGTTCATTGAAATGTTTCCTTCTGCTCTTGGGATGTAACAAAATTGTATAATGTAACAAAATTGTATTGAATAAATGTTTTTGTTGTGCTGTGTGCATGCAAGGGAAGTAACTCTTCCAGCTATTTAAAAGGTGTAATTTAGATTGCCTCCCTTCAATGGAGCCTGGATGTTACACTTGACAGGTTGATGGCGCCTGGTGTTGTTGCAAATTACAATTTATGAAATACAGCATAGGTTTTTAAAACGTAATTGAGATACCACCCCATAAACAAAATTTGTATACCAGTATTTTATTTATGTGAAAAGGCATTAAAAGGTCACTGAATGTGTCCTCCCCATGATTTTTGTTCTGTACTTGTGTAAGTCCCGAATTAATCTTTACATAGTGAGTCATTAGTGAAAGGGAATGCGTACCACATGCATCATCCTGCCTCAGCGTGTGCTCTATCAGTAAATCCAACTTGAACTTTTTTATATTAAATCAAAGAAATTATTGAGATAACCAAGGATTGCTTCTTTCAGTCACTATATTTTTGCAGAATTCTTGAAGAGATAAAGTTTCCCCAAATTGTCTTGTTAACTTCAATTGCAAAATTGGATGCAGTCCAGTACAAAAAACATCGCAAACTTTCATTTTGTAACATAAAATTCCATAAATTTCATAGTTTTCATGATGAATGCTGCTATGGATTTTGTTGTGTAATTGTTTTGGATAATAAACAATAAAAAGTACTTTTGGTAGGTATAAAAAAACATCATTATGGTAATATTGATAATTCAATCATAGAATGCTAATGTTCAAACAAGAGTATGAAGGGTTGTTTTTTTTTAATTCTCAGAAGTTAACAACCTAAGAAATAAGAGAGATATGTATTAATTATAAGATCATGTCAACTGTGTTAACTTAGCTATTATCAAAAGGAAAATTAGTTAACTTTCGCACTAATGATAAGAGTCTGCATTTTTGAAGACTATGTTTATTTTAAATGAATGTTGATTACATCCATTAAGAAAGAAAATATAATTTTATACTTCAGTTTTAAAAATAACATTTTAATATTATTTCACCTCTTATGTTGCCATGTCAATTGCAGCTGTGGATTAGTTAAGACTGTAATGACCAAGTTATTATTTGGTGTATTGAGCATCTGATAAATGCCCTGTCTTTTAAAAAGTCTGTTTTTACAGAATGTCACACTGTTTGTTGTAATTTAAGCAAAATTATTTAAACCATTATTGGTTATTGTTTGGAGTATATGCAGTTTCGCAATAAACTTAAGAATTGGGAATTGTATAGTTTTGAAGGTTTATTTTGGTGGTGTTTTTTTATATGGGATATGATATGATCCTTTAAAGGAAAATGAAAGTAAAGTAAAAGTTGTTGTGCATATCATATTGTGGTGGCAGACTGAATTTATTTGTAGAACACTAATGCAGGAGACCAGGAACAGGTATTTTATTTAATTATAGTCATCAGTATAAGTAATTGTCCAGCGTGAGCCGAGCTGCTCAGGACTGGAGACTATGTCCAATATTATAAAGAAGACCATGAAAAGAGTCTGAGATCTCTAGCTAAACACTAGACAGCTCATTTGATATTGTGGTCAATTAAACCAATCGTATTGCTGAGATCTGAGACTTGTCACCATTCTCAGTTTTATAACCTTTTGACTTGGTCTCTTAACTCAGTTGTTGCTCTTTAACCAAGAACATTGTGTCGCTGAAAGAACTGTCTCCCACAGAACTAGGAACAGAGGACACAGGTTAGTTCTACAGACACTCCTAAAACTGTAACAAACTTCAGAAAGAACTGTATATCTCATTTCTGTTATTTTCAATCTTGATTACTTCCCTTAGTACTCTTGTCAAGCTGAGTCTTGGTTGTCTCCCTTGTATAAAAAGAAGATTTTTTTTTGTTTTCAAATCAAAATAGTTTCTGAATTAATGAAAGAGCCTGTAGCTAAATCAGCTTGATGTCTTTAATATGATGATAGATTCTGGATGTTTCAGTGCATTAAACCATGATTGTAGAGATTTTCAGTGCAGTAAATTGCTCATTTCTTGCTGTAATTTGCTGATAGATGCGCAGTTTTCACTGAATGCATCAGTTGTGTAAGATCAGATAGAGACCTCAAAATTGATTGATGGAAGAAACTGGTCCTCCATGTGAATGATAAGTCTGTGATTGCACTAGAACTGATTGTAGAGAAATGCTAAGACAGAAGAGGGGAAGAGGGGTATGTCAGAAAGTGAGGAGTTTGAGCAAGGAGGGCCAGAAAGTTACGCCACTGAGATGTGAGATGTGAGAGATAGAAAAGAAGGGGAACATGTGTGGGCTAGAAAAACCAGGATTTATGAGAGAAGAAAAAGAGAAATGTGTGCTAGAAATGTCAAGTTTGAGTAGAGAGGAGAGGAATAGTGAGTGCTGGAAATGTAAAGTTTGAGTAGAGAGGAGGGGGAGAATGTGTGTCAGAACCACAGGTTTGAGTTGAGAGAAGAAAAGATGGTGTACCAGTAATGTCAAGTTTGAGCTAGGGTAGCCACTAAGCATGTCAGAAATGTTCAGTTTGAAAGAGAGAGAGAGAGCAAAAGAGAGTGAGAAGAAGAATGAGAGAGAAAGAGAGAAGAAGGGTGTGCCAGAAATGCTCTGCTGAGTAGACAGATAGAGAGGTGATGCTAAGAAATGCCAAGTTTATATCTGTTGAGGTGCTGGAATTGCAGTGCTTTTGGAGATAAGATAGCAAATATAAACACTGACAGATATCTGTAATTTATCTTGATTCCTGATTTTAACTGCATATGGCATCATTTTAGTATCTCTTAAATATGCAGTCTTCAAGCACGTTTTGAGAACTGCACAGTGCTGCAACCATAAGATAGATTTAACCATTTAATTCCATATATGAGTTTAATTGCATGTGCTACCAGTATAGATCCAGATCAGCCAGCACATCCATATAGATCCAGATCAGCCAGCACATCCATGCCATCTGATATTGATTTATACAGGTAGCTTCTTAGTCAGAAAAAAATGGATCTAACAGTGAACAGTGTAGATCCTGATCAGATGGCACAGATGTGCTTAAAGTTAAAACTCAAAAATGTTCTTTTTATTAACAAAGATGTAAAAGATACATTTTGCAGTTATTTCACTGCATTTGTCTGATTGTAAATTCACCTGTTCAAAAGGGTAGAACAATAAATATTTGATAAATGGGGTATTTTTCTGCTCTAGGTATCATAAGCTCAACATAAAAAGGTAGATTATTACAGCTTTTTTGAGATAAGTTTTGGAACTAATGTTATAAAAATTTTGCCCCTGAATCAAAAATTGCTTATCTGTATCAGATAACAATGGGAGGCAAGAATCTATCCTTGTTTGTGTCTTTGATAACAACCCCTGTTTCTGTTCTTTTTGCAAAAAAATGAGTGTTTCCTTCCAGCTCTGATTTTTTGTTTAGATATTTTTTCACATGAAATATATTTATATAACTGTGATTTGTTTTCAATCACCAAAGTTGTGAAACAGATTGGAAAAATATCTTGCCATGCTTGATTCACTAAGGAATTTCAGATACCTGCTTGATTGGAAGAAAACCACATTATTTTTAATTGGAAGATATCAGTAACAATTGGAACATTGTTCCAAGTGTACCTATTAAATGAGCCAAGACCTGTTTCAGTTTCTCTAGAATGGAATGTGGAATTTTTATAAGAACTTTAATCAAGGTGGTGAAAATTCTATGAAGTGATGCTTATTCTTGCCCACCTGGGCAGGTACTGTTTAATTGACTGAAGAGTTCTTTATGTCATTTAATCAAATTTGGTGGAGAGTTTTATAAGCTTTATCTGTCTTAGAATTGCTGGTCTATCAGGAATACTGTTCCATGTAGAAACATTTGGAGTGAAATGTATATTGCCTTCATAGGCTGGAATATGTTTTATCTTCTGGTTTAAGTGAAATGGAGTAATACAGATAAATTCACTGATAGGCTATAAAATATAACACTAACTTCACACTGTTCTTTCATGTTTTATCATTGAGGAATTTAAATCTCTAGAAAAATAAGAAAGATCTGTTGAATGATGTTTGAAAAAAGACATACATGCCATGGAATGGACATTAGACAACAGTATGTGCTAGCTGTTGAGGATATGTTAGTGTCATTGGCACGACAAGTGGTTGTAATAGCAGTGAACTAGCTACCTGAAATGTGTGTTTTAGATTCATCAGGACTGACCGAAGTAGTGTGCTGATCATTTGTGCTGCTACTGCTGCTACTGCTGCTGCTGCTGCTGTCTTGTAGTTCAGCATAACATATTTTATCTCTACCATAAACCAAATGAACCATGAATTTTGTTACTGACTTTATGAATGTCACAAAACTGCTATGGTTTCTTATAAATTATGGATATTTTCTGAAAATTGATGTTTTTGAATAAATGTTGTAACCATATTGATAGTGAAATTTACTACACTGGCTAAAACAGAAACTTGGTGAACAAAAGATGAACAGGTGTGTCTCAGTTCAATCAATTCAGTTTATTCTTTATTGTCATTAGAAATTGCATTAATATCTATTGAAACAGGAATGACTTGCTGTCACTACCAGACCAGGAACTTTCATTACATGAAACTAGTGCTCCAGCTGGAGCCAGGTTACTGACCTTTGACCTTAAGGATCAAACGATGAAAGGTTAAGGAGAGAAGCTTGCATTTGTAAACAAATCTGGGAGCCTTGTTTCTATAATTTCCTTGGAATGTGTTTAAGTGATACCTCATCAGCTAGGAGAGGTTCTAATTACTGCAACTAGGAGAGGAGGGTGCTCACAAATTAGTGTTATGAATTGTTGTTCCATAAACAAAGAGTCCGCAATGTTTGGGGTACAGATGCCAACTGGGTGATTGATGTTACGGTGGTCTACATACTTGTTTGACTTGCTGTGAGGAGCATCATCTTCCAGGACTGAAACCATATTGTCAGGGCAGGTAAATGATTCTATCCTGGTCATTTCCGATTCTATCTTGATCACTTCCGGGTTCGATATATTTAATGCATTTGTGGAAATTGTGTGAGTAAAATGGCTTTGTGACGTGGATTATAAATGGTGATCATTTACATAGAACCAAAATTCTTGGTTTTTGATACTTGCTGTTTAGAAATATCTACTTGAAGGGGGATTTTTTGGAAGTGTATAATTTAGTTACTTATCGTGGAACAAAATGGAGGACAGGGGGCACAACAGTTATCATGAGTCTACAGACAGTTCGTCTTCGCCAATTCTGTCATCTGATCGCTGCAAGTCCCTGTACACGGAGTGGAAGTGTCCTGCCTACTACCCATATCACTCGTACACTAAAAACAAGGCCAAATCTGTAAGTTATTTTCTTCCAACTGCTTACTGAAAACAAACATCAAAGAGTATATATATTTAACCAGCCACTTTAAATCTATAAATCTGTCATGGAGAGCATGCCAAGAAGCAATCAAAAGTTGATAAAGCAATACCATAGTTAAATAAATGCTTAATTTATTAATGTTTTAAAGGAAAGCATGGATCTCTGTTGTTGTTTTTCCGTTCCATATCTTTTCACCAATATATTCTATGCATTCAACCCTTTCCTCCATATATATGCATTTTTACACATGTGTGACCAGTGTAGATCCAGATCAGCCGGCACATCGGATCTAAACTGTTCGCTTTGGCAATAAAGGTGTGTCTATGGAGGAAAGAGTAAAGCATAAATTGTTTGCTAGCACAAGAGAAAAGCCAAAGATTTTGAAACACAATAAAGGTCATTTAAAGTAACTAGCATTTGTCTTTGATAACCATTTTCTTTTGTCAGCCTCTCCTCCATTTAACTTGTGTCAGAGTTATCCCCCTTAGACTTTAAACTATTGCAGGATATTTTTCCAGCTGACTTAATTAGCCCTTTTCTGTTTCTTGAAGTAGCCTGATTACTGCAATCATAGAATCTTTTTCTAGATAAGGAGCTTATCAGCCTTCTGGCAGGATGGAGGGCTAGCTCCATGTTGTAGCTTAACTTTGATCTAGAATATGTGCAGTACTGGTCTATCATGGTAAATCTCTGTAGTTGAGAAATGTTGTTGTAGCTTGGCTGATGATCAGTTGGTTTGTTGAGGTTCTGTTTTAAAGGCTGAGATAAGATCTTCACAGGAATCTAGATGAGAACTACTGATTCCATGTTAAAATTGGCCAGGATGCACCGAATGTTCTATAAGCATCAGCAGAAATAAAACATGAAATAGAAGTTCCTATCTAATGATTTTGCATGATTAAATGTTCTATTATTTATAATTATAATCATAATTGTTATCATGAAACAACCTATGCTGTGTGCAAATTTGATTAATCACTTCTTCGAAACATTGTAAAATATAAGCACCAATCTGGGCGGATCCAGAGGAGGTTCAGTGGTGTTGCTTGAACCCTTTATTGGGGGCAGCAATATTTCATTTTCATGGGGATTTTGACAAGGAAGTTGACAAATATCAGCCTGTCCCAAACGAACCTCTGTTCTTGAAATTTTGAAATCTGATTTTGACCAAATGTGTTACACAGAACAACATACAACAATTTAATACAATTTTCATATGTTTTTCTTTAATAACTTAACCTGCTTTATCATAATTGATAGAATTTTTTTCTGGAGCAGGAGATAAAAATCTTACAAGCAGGAAGTTGTGATTCGTGATGCATAAAGGGAGATAATTCCATATGAATGTTAGATGGGCTGTATTGATAGATATGATGTGGCAGTAAACTGTATGGAAGTGTAGTCTCTGACACCCTGAATAGATTGCTACCCCACTGATAGAATCTCTCAGGATATAATCTGATATATAATTTATCATTATGAAGTTTCTCCGCGGAAAAATGATGATTAGACATTTTACAGAGAATGTTATACCTGAACAAATTTTGTTTATTCTTATCATGTTGATTAGCTGAGCTAACAGCACAGTATTAACTGATGTAGACCCAGGGCCCATAAACTGAGGTTTAAGACCAGTCTCAAATCTCAAGCATGTCTTTGGCTGAAATAAAGACCAGTCTCCAGTTCAGCCAATCATATTATTGAGATTTGAGACTAGTCTCCAGTTTCAGTTTTATGATCTTTGGCCCCACTCATCACACTCTACAAAGTCTGACCCTGTTCTGTTTGCTATTTAAGCAGACAGTTCATTGCTCCTATTTGCATGGAAACATCAACAACAATTTCTTGTATAAAATTATACATGTATTTATTAAAAGAAAAGACTTTTGAGAAAAAAAGGTCTTTTTGCACCATTCTCAACATATTTGCAGTCCTGTCTTTTTTTTCATAAAACAGATTTCTAGTTGTAGAGACATGATGACTCGGCATTTTGATTACCATGATCTATGGCTCCAAGGTTGCTTATCTCTTGTAAGGAAGAGTAAGTTGTATTCCGAGAACTTGGCTGGATTAATGTGGCTATTCCCAAGGTGAAGTGTGGCAGAAAATCTGCTCTGATTTGAATTTAGATTGCTTTTTATCCAATATGCTTAACATGTTATGTGTCAGATACAAAAATAAAAGATCTCTGTTTTCATTTAAGAATTTTATGATTTTCAGTAATGATTTTGGTTTTCACAACTTAACCCTTTACCCCTTATATATTCCTTTTATCACATGGGTGACCAGTTTAGATCCAGATCTGCCAGCACATCAGTATCATATGATCTAGATCTATAATCTCAGAAATAACCTAATGAAACTAAAAGCAAAGAGTTTAAATCCTGATCAGACATCATGGATGTGCCAGCAGATCTGGATCTTAACTGTTTGCCTATGAGAAAAAAACAGTTCTGGAGTAAAGGGTGAATTTTATTGATATCTGGTTATTTTTTTGTAAATTAAATATTAAATGGAACCAGCTATTTCTGTCTGACATATAAATGGTTTTTGCATATAAATTACCATATCATATCTTTTCTTTGAAACATTTCAAAACATTTATCATCTTCTGCTGTCTTTTAACCATTCAGCTTCACAGCTCTGCTTGATCAGTTATCTCCCTTGAATCATTAAGAACTTGCCAGGAACATTAGAGATTACAATCTACATTTATTTACCTTTTTACCAGCTTTTATTATGACATAGTTACAGTCTCTGTAGCGATCTAGGATCCCTCGAGCTACTTGACTTCCCTCTTATTGGTAAAACATTTAGTGAGAAACAAACAGAAAGTTTTTGCATTTTGAAGTTTGTTGTTGTTGAAGTAATTATGCTTAATGAAGCACCTGTTATTAAACATGGTAATAACGGCACAAGTGTCTTTTAACTGCTCTTTATTAAATGGTTAATTGATCTGTAATAAATGTGGAGTACATTAGAAGAGCAAAGAAAGCAGATATTGTTGTATGTAGGCCTGTGAAATCAGAGCATGTATTGAACCAATACAGATTGAGGCTGCATACTCACGACTTTCTATTGTGTAAACAGAAAAACTTCTTGGTTTTCTTAGAACTTTGACTATTCTTGGGATGTCCAGGGCATGATTTGCATTAATTAGCGGGACATTTTATGGAAGTGTTGACTTGCGAGTGGTGATTAGGTTTAAATGAAGGATATTTTGTAGATTTATGTAACAATAACTTATAGAATATTCACTTATTGTGACCATCAGTTCAGTTTGTATAAAATATAGGGAACATACTTTTTAATACATATAAAAATGTGAACAGAATTTTTGTTTTCTCATGATGTTGTTGTGCTCCTTTGCCGGAAGTTGGTAAATTTTGTCCAGAAGTTGATTAAGGATATGACAAGTTTAAGTGACAGCGAAATAGACTGGGATGTCTCCAATCAATGGCAGGTAACTCTACACTATTATCATTCTGATTATCTTTGTTTTGTATTTTATTGAATTTTAGCATAAGAAAAAGATTAAATTATGGTGGTATTTTACTCCTCATATTGGTCAATCCTTATTTAAATTCTATCACTGTGTTAAAAGTTAACCCTTTCCTCCATAGATACACCTTTATTGCTTGGGCAAACAGTTTAGACCCAGCATCAGCCGGCACATCCGTGCCATCTGATCAGGATCTAAACTGTTCGCTTTTTAATTCATTTGGTTCTGTCTGACCAAACTGCGAACAGTGCAGATCCTGATCTGACGGCACGAATGTGCCGGGTGATCTGGATCTACACTGGTAGCACATGGGTAAAAATGCATATATATGGAGGAAAGGGTTAATATTATTCTTTAAAATGACTTCAAGTTGGACAGATGATACTGTTTATTATGGAGTTTACTGAGATAGAAAGCCAATCAGTTAGGAAGTATTATATCATGTGTTCCTGTAAAATGTTTCAACTTGTTCAATTAAATGGCATAGTTATTTTAGAATATTACTGTTTTGATATTTGCATAAATTATATATCTGTTTAGTTTGATAGTAACCATATTGCTTTGGTTGGTTTTGAGTTATTGCCCGTTGATTGACAATATTTGAATCATTTGAAGCACTTGGCTCTTTTTCTTAGGAAGCAGTTTTATAATATTCTCCTAGTTGATGAGAATGGAGGTTATAATAATTCTCTGGCTAAGACACTGATATCCAGCCAGATTCCCTAGGTCAGTCCATAATCCTGTAATTGTCAAAACTTCACCACATTATCTTACAGGCATATTTTTTTGACTGTAAGGTGATATTTTAAACCAGGTTTTCTTTGAAAACCCCTGGTTATTAGATTGGGGTATGTTGTTAGGCATGCAGGCGTCAGCATTTTATAAAGTTTTTGTTTTAAGTTCACTTTTTCTTAGTAACCATTCAAGACAAAGCTTTAAAACTTTGAAACATACTTGTCTGACATCACATTAGCAATTATAAGGAAAAGTTTCATAACTCTTGACTGTATTTTGTGATAGTTTTGACCCTTTTTCACTTAAAATTTAAGAAGAAAACCTGGTTTTGTGGCATTGAGGTGACTTCTTGTTACCTGAAGCATTTATATTACTAGTATGCAATCTCCAAGAAAATATTATATTGCTGAATGAAAATTAGAGTTTACATTGCTTACATAGAGATGATCTTTAAAAAATACTTTGGAATAGATCAAGTAGATTAAGTTAAAACCATCAGATTATCCACACAAATTTTATTTCTATTTTTGTTGCCGTAAATTTAAATAATCATCATATTCGTGACAGGACTGGATGAAAAAGTAATCATCATCTCATAAATCCATCTGATTTCTGATGTTGAGGAACGAATGAGTTAGGCTTGGTTTAGGAGAACCCTGTAGGTTGTTCACTTTACATCACTGCAGGCCTGGTGCTGCCTGGTCTGGGAGATTTGGCAAGCTTACATCATAGAGCAAATATCGGTGTACCATACTGTTTTCAACTTTGTTATTTCTTTGTACTTTGTGAAACTTAATGACTTTAAACATACTGGTGCTCATTCAAACAAATTTATAATAAACTAATGACCTGATTTTCCAGTATGAGCATTAAAAATGTCTTGTATAGTGAGTTCTTGCAGGAGTTACTGTGCTTGTATCCTTTATTTTGCTATTGTGTATTTTACAAGGATTATTGTTTTTCACATATTTCTGGCTTAAGCAAATGAATATTTTTTGTGTTTCTCCCTTGCATTGTATATAATTATGTGATAACAGTATAAACATTTATGTCCATGTAACCTTTGGCTAGTGGCAGTGGAGCTTACTGTTACCTCAGTATCCAGGAAAATGGAGCATGACAGATGTGACACATTCTGGTGAATTTCAAGACAGTGGGTTTCATTGGAGGTTGTTTGGGGTGGATTTATGTTGCTGGCTTACAACCATATAAATCATAACTGTCTTACAGCTGCACCTGCTGCTACAGTCTGTGTGATTATATATAATATATTGGTTAAGAAGAAGGTTTGCAGCACAGACATATAAGATAGACTAGCAGGGAGGGACCAACATGGCCCCTAAAAATGGTTCAGTATTTTTCACCACACCATCATGCACATTTTGTACTGGTGAAGCATTGTCTTCTTGTTGACAGATCTTGTCCTTTGCCAAAAATAATATTGAAATTTTATTATTAATTTGCATTTTTTGCTATATTACTGTGAAACATTCAATTTTATAGAAATGTTTTAATGTGTGGGCAAGCATTGTAGATCTAGATAAGCCAGCACATTTGTGCCATCTTATCAGAATCTGCACTGTTGCTTTTTTGTCTGAAATAACCCAATAAATCAAACCACAATGTGGATGTACACTGTTAGCCCATGCCTTAAAGGTGTAAATATTGAGTTAAGGGATAGTATTGATATTTCACAATTAATTTTATTAAATATATATAACTTGTATAAAACATTCACATTAATTTTGATAGGATCAGTGAATGGCATCAACAAACATGGCAAAAGAGTGTCCAATTAAGATAATAAAGTTGTTTATTCTGTCAGGTGTTGCTGCTGGCAGACTCTTCTCTTGCTGCTCACCTTGTAATACACTCTGAACAAGTTTCACAGGAGAAGGAGGTTTTTTTATGGCTTGTCTTAATCAGCCTTTATAATATATAGCAGAAAATAATTATGTCTGTTATTTCTGTACAAGTTTTCTGGGGGTTAATATTATAGCTAATGTATTACTGTCTACTTCTTAAGAAAAATGTTGCCTCTCCAATAATTTTATGCAAGTTGGTTGTTATTCTTTATTAGAAATAACAAAATATAGAACTATTTAATGAGCATAATCTGCATGATAGTTTCCACTTGATGAAGTTCTTAACCTAACCATGTGAATATTGCCAGTGGTTATCACATCTATGAATACACAAGTGGCCATTTTGAACTTGGAAGCCAATTTTAGATTACTGGTCAGGTCTTTTCTAGACGAAATGCTAATAACCGGTATGTGGTTATTCTGGTAATAGCTGATGCTAAGTTATGATATATGCCCCTAGACTATTTCCTGTCATTATTTTAAGACTAGATGCCAAGAAATCAGCTGGAATTTTCCAGGACTAATAAAAAATATTGACTTGAATGTCTGTAGATAAAGTATATATCGAGAAGTTGCGGAAAATGTGTCAGATCATATAATTCATGCTTATTGAAAAACAAGCCATTGTTTTGGCCAGAAACCTTGTTATATATAGTGGGTTATATTAGAAAATGCTGAAGTTTCGAATTGACAAACTTAAAAGAAAGAGTATTTTCTGGAAAGATTCAGAGAAAGTGTACACAGTCAAAGTGCAAGCAGAAAGATCCAGTAAGCCTGACTCAGATGTGGACAGTATGACTACAAGTAAACCTGAAGAGTTGGAGAACTTGATTGATAAAAATTTAAAAACTACTGGAGCAGCAGCAACAGCAGCAGCAACAGTGGCGGAGGCAACTTTGGTCAGCAGCAAAGGAATTCCTAGAAAGACAAATGGTAAGAAACATAAGAGAGGGAAAAGCAGTGATGCTAGGAAAACTAATGATGAAATGTTAGCTGACCCTAGGTGGCAGGGACATAAACAAGAAACTAAAATTAAATCTTATGATAGTAAAACTAAAGAGGCTGGAAGAAATGGCAAGGAGAAGGAACACCAAATCAAAGGTAGCATGAAGAATCCGGTTGATAAGAGACCAAAAGACTTGCCAGTCTTTAGATTGCTGGAACACAATAAGAGGACAGAACTGAAACTGTTGGAGGATGAACCCAAGGATCCTGATGAGTATGTGATAGTGAGGACTGAACGTCACCATGTTGTTGACCCCAGTAGTAAATCGGATCTGGACAGCTCTGAAAATGAAAAGCAGGATATTGAAGAATTAAAGGAATTAGTAAAAAGGAGTAAGAATGGTCCAAAGTTGAAGAGACAGACATCTATGGAGGAAGATCCTCTCTGGGATGTGTCCACTGACTGGATGGTGAGAACTTGTCTTACCTTATAAAATAATCTTTTATTTCTAGAAAATCAGGACAACACAAATGAGAATAGGCTAATTGTAATGAATGTTGAATGATAAGTTAGAATTATAAAGTTTTTTTTTAAGTAACTTGGTTAAAATCTTCAGTAGGCAATAGAAATAATCAAAAGTACAGGAGAAGTTTTATTCTACTATTGAAACAGAAATTACAGAGCTGCCATGGAAATGTTTCTGTCAACCTTCACACACAAGCAACACATAAATAACCTAAATCTGTGTTTGGAAATTGCCTGGGATGTCATCAAAAATGATTTGGTGTGAAAGTCGGGGAGAAAAATACAATAATAACTATTGTCCTTTTTAGTTGGGCACATTTTCTGGAAAATTATACAATTATAAGCCATAAAACAATAGGCTCTGACATTTGTGTGTCTGTGACCCAGTCTTTTAAAAATTCCAGAACACTGTAAGTCCTTGTCTAGACAAAATTATGACAGTATGTCAGTTTACATGAACTTGGTAGATTAGAAATGCCTTATTGTCATATAGACTCTACATGTTGTTGTTTACTTTAGAATATGACATAATGCACTGTGAATGCATTGTTGTTGTTTTTTCATGGTCATGAAATTTTATGGTTTTGGGGTAAAACAGCATTGTTGAAGGTTCTTAAATTCTTGGATTTTAATTTTCTAAAATCATTTTAATAAAAAAAATCTGTATTTATTCAGGCTCTGAAATTCATGCATGGATTTTCAACAAAATCCATGAAAGCTTGCAACCCATGATTTTTCATGAATGCACAGTACACATAAATGTTTCCAGTCCTTTTGCCACGTCCATAAATGCTTAGCTCTTAACAGGTTTTTTTGCCATATATATGCCCCAGTGGCAAGGTTCCATTTTGGTAGATTGCCCGACAGCATTTTTTTGTAGTAGCTTTCAATGTGAGTTTAGAACCTTTTATTTGTTTCTTGTAATGGATTTGAAGAGCTGCAATGATTGTCTTGATGATAAATTGATATCCATTATGATGATATGACACTGTTGACTCACTTGTAGTTATTGGTGAGCTGATATTGGTTCATGGGGTTATTATATAGTTGCCAGATCTCTCTTGTCCCATTTCTTGCTGGAATTGATGGTGTCTGCAGTTTGTTAAAGCTTTGTTTACTCATTGTTTTGTCAGAAAGCTGCAATATTGAGCTTTTACATTACATTGATTTGTATGCTCTTCATAAAAGAAAATATGTTCAGTGGTCATTTCTATTCTTTCACCTTGAGCTTTTACATTACATTGATTTGAATGCTCTTCAAAAAGGAAACTAGGTTCAGTGGTCATTTCTACTCTATGACCTAGGAGTGGAATAACAAGCTGATTTTATGATAATTGTTACTTCTTCTGCAGTCAGTAATGATTCAATTCTTGGATAATACTTGAAAATGCAAATATTTCAATTTCTTGCCCATTTAACCCTTTACTCCATGTATACACATTTTATTGCATGCAGGACTGATGTAGATCCAGATCAGCTGGAATATCTGACTGCACAGATGAGTGGGCTGATCAGTACCTACACTTTTGGTCCACAAGATAAAGGAGGAAAGCATGAATTAATTTTACAAATTTCTGACAGATAAAACATAAATTCAGAATGATAGAACACATAAATTTTCTGTGATTGCCTCTTCTGTTGATCTTATTGTGATACAGAAAATGAAATTATTGCCAAAACCAGGCGCATCTGCATGTTTCCAGTAAATACCATGTTTGACCCTTGTTGCAGCCCAGCCTTTGAAGTAGATTGCTGTGTGTATCACAGATTATCTGGGGTCCCATCAGACCGCATGGACTACATTCCTCCCTAATTAGATGGCACTCAACTCATTGTCTAACTAATAGACAATCTCATAAATGCTCTAATAAATAACAAGTAATAACATTATGATTAGGGACCAGACTGCTGTCTTGTGACAATAACAGCAGGCAAATTAGATTTTGGAACAATTTCACTAATTTCATTCCATTAGGGCCTTCTGATACTAGTAAAATATCCCTGTCATTTTGGCTTTATTACTATAACCCTTTCCTCCATAGATACACCTTTATTGCATGGGCAAACAGTTTAGATCCAGATCAGCCAGCACATCCATGCCATCTGATCAGGATGTAAACTGTTTGCTTTTTTGATTCATTAGGTTATTTCTGACCAAAATGTGACCAGTGCAGATCCTGATCAGACAGCACTGATGTGCCAGCTGATCTGGATCTACACTGGTTGCACATGCGTAAAAATGCATATTTATGGAAGAAAGGGTTAAATAAAAAGACAAACAATAAATTACTGTAGACAGCTTTGATTGATTGATTCTATTCATATATCATCAGTAGAAGCTGTTCAGTGTCATAAATAATTTTAAAGGTGTTTGAGCAATTAAGTAAAAGAGTTTATTATTGACATTTAATTGTTTTTTCTTCCCTTACATCAATAAAGTAGGTCTTTTTTTTCTAAAGATTAAACTATGAATCATTGTTTTTATTTCTCATGACTCAATCATTGTTTTACTTCTCAGTGACATTGTTAACACCTTACCTGACATTATCAACGGCACGATCTGGTTATCCCCCCTGGAGGGCTGGCTTCCTGTGCGGATTGTCTTACTTGCTTATGTCAGGCCAAACTTTGATAGAATCTAGCCAAACATCTCTCTGAACAGATATCTCACACTTAATGTTTCCATCTAAAACATGGCATTTGTCAAAAATTCATCACTTGTCTGAGATACAGGCAAATTTCTCAGATAATGAGATAAGTTTAGTTTTTTATTGAGTAACTTGGCAGATTTTTACCTGTGCCAGTTGTTTATAATGTAAGTTTATAATTTTATGTTATGTTCCAATAAAAGTATTTTTTCTTTCATGTTGAAATTTGAAAATTTGTGTATCTTACACATATCATATCATATCTTAATGAAGAGTTTGATTGTTCTGATGTACTCTATGGTCATCTGCAATGTTGCTCAGAGGAAGCAGTTTGCATTGGCAACATTTTCAGTGCATTCATAATTCTATAAAATTTTTTCCATTTGTAAACTTATGACTTGGGTATAATAATTGGAAAGAAAACAATTGAAATAGGAATAAGGTGCCCTTTGGTGATGGATTTCTGTTGCTGAATATCCATCACTCAAATTTAACAAAATCATATTGTTGCAAATTTTAACAGAATAAAGTATGATTTGTGTTTTGTGATGGCATTCAGCTCCCTTATATCATGTCAATGCACATAAAAGTTCACTTGTACATAATTATGATTCACATTATTTCTTGGAAATGGATATTAGAATGTTGATTAGTTTCCATAATTGCTATAAACAGTATTCTGGAGTATCTGAGGAACTGGGGGGGGGGGGGGGGGGTATAAAATGGGTTTGCACTGACAGATTTATCAACCAGAGTTTTCTCAATTTGGAATTTTTAAAAAAAATTCACTTTAATAAATACTTGTTTGTGGTAATTATATCTGATGTTAAAAGATGAAATGACAAAACTGCAACAAAATTTGTTAAGTTTTTTTGTTAACCTAAGATATCTGCAATGATCTAAAAATACTGACACGAATATTCAGAACATTTCTTCTGACAGAGCAGATGTTTTCTTCCAAATTCTTTTTGATTATATAATTATGTATGTATGAAATTCTATAGCTCTCAATTTGTCAAAAATAGCACATAAACTTCTGTAATTGTAAGTGTTTGGATTTTGATGAGATGTGAAGCATATGTTTTCAGCCATTGTTTTGATATAGAATATTCTGGTATGACAAGTGTGCCATATGCTTTATTTACACAGTTTGGTCTTTTATTACTTAGATCTCTTTAGAAGATTTCATCAACAGTCTTCTACAGAACATTTTTATTTATGGAGCTTTGATTGCTATTAATTCGGAGTTTCGTCAGAATTGGGTAATGTTTGGTTTGCCTGGTCACGCAGAATCCATATCTGGACCACAACGGCCTGCATGTTATGTCAATTTATAGTTTGCGAAATCTCATTAAATTAAGTCTTGTCATTCGATAAGCTACAAAAATGAACATAAAGTGTGTTAACGTCCTCATTAAATAAAATGAAAACGTAAGTATTATAATAATAGTTTGTCATTATAAAGTATTCACTGGGCACTCCTGGAAAAGACCATTGTGACTTAAACCAATCGGTCTGTTTCTTAACTGGTCATGTCTTATTCAATAGTGGACATAGGACTGGTATGCAAAAAAACTTCCATGATAAGTGGTCCACTGATTGGATATGAGTAACTTCTGCGCTTTCATAAGAATTTGTCCCGTTTGGATTGTACATGCTTTGCACCTGCAAGAATTTAAAGTGATGAAATCTTCCCAGATTCAGGAAGCTGATATATCTGATAAAGTTAACTTTTTTCGAGGAGGTGATAGAAGTTGTAGAGAATAAACTGTTAGCTGAAACATGGTATAGAGGCTTCTGGGTCAATAAAACACTTCATTTTGAAATCCTCCATTTCATGTTGATAGATACTACACACTTGTTATAGCTACCTATATTGAAAGGAACTGTAATTTATAGGTAAAAGAATCCTGGGTATTATCTACATGGTGGGCTACACTTTCAGCATGCTTCATTCCAGAGGTTGCTTTATCTATCAGAATCTCCTTAAGTACTTATCCAACAACCCCTTTATCAGTCCAGAACATACTGTGTTCGAAAATTGAATTATCCAATTTGAGTTTTTGGTGTTTTGAGGAATGAATTTTAATGTGAACAGTGAATTAATAGGATTTTAATTGAGGTGAGACTAATCAGTTGGGAAAGGTTGATTTATGAGACATTAGTTGGAGCACTTCATGAAATCCGTGGCAACTTCGATTGCCTCACATAGAGTTAAAATGAACAATTCTCAAACTCTGATTTTTTAATATGAGCAGTCATATTTTGCCAACCATTGTTATAATACATGTACTGCTTTTTATAATTACAAAAATAGATTTAAGATAATTATTTAAAGCTTTCAGATTCTCACATGTAACCAAGATAATTGACAGCAGGTGCTCGTTTACATATGTTAATTAAGTACTACAATTGTTTACATCTTTACATGCAGTTACTAGATTATTGTGTTGTGCATTTAGAAGCAAAGGCGATACATTTGGTTCTTTTTGACCAAATATGGGTCTGTCACAAAAACTTAACAATATTTAGAACAAGGTCACATTTGACAGAGTTATGCCCCTTTTTGTACTTCAATTTTGTCACCATAATTAACATTGGCTATAACTGCCATTTCCAAATATTTCTTCATTAAACTTTAAAATAATATTGCTTATGATAACATGATGATGCCAGAAGCTTAAGGTCAAGGTCACATTTGATGGAGTTATGTATCTTTCTTTACTTTTATTTTTTATTGTGACAAAGTACCCCAGGAAAACAATTGTTCATGAACACCCAACTTTTAACATTTAAAGATTTCTGAATAAACTGAAGGCAGACATTGTATTTTCAGCTATTATGCAATATAAACTTAAAGTTTCAGTTTAATGACTACTATTACTAAGGTTTAGATACATTGCATGATGAAGAATTTAATACATTTGCAGAACTCTAGGCTGTTTGTTAAAATAAATGAGGGGTTGACAGTTGTAAACAGTGAATGAATGTTGGCCCTGAGCCATGTTTCAGCAAGTTTTCTAGGAGGAATAGCTTTGTAAGAGAAGAGCCCAAGATCATTAAACTGAGTTTGAAGACCTGTCTGAAATCTCAAGCATCTGATTGGCTGAAATGGCGACTGATCTTGGGCTAAGAGATATGCAAGTTTTCTGGGAAGAATAGCTGTGTAAGAGAAGAGATATGCAGTATGTTGATGTTATATGACAGGTGAGGTGATCCGGGAAGATCCCTGCTGACAAATGGCTTTCTTGTACAAACTAATCCAACAACTTGTTCTGTTTTACCAGGTAATCTGGAGGCAGTAAAGATAATGTTAACATTCTCCATCTGTCAGTTACATCTTCAGATGCTTCCTCTCTCACTGGATGGTCACTCACACTATTATTGTTAATGTTATGTTATTATTATCCAAATTATTGTTATTCTTATTATTATGATAATTATTGTTGTTTAGTTATGTTATAAATTGTCATTTAATATCATTGTTATTATTATCCACATTATTATTATTATTGTAATTGTTGTTTGGTTACTTCATAAATTGTCATTTAATCTTAAGGATAAAAATCACATGTTATAAGAACACATTATTATTTATTGTCCGTATTTGTATACTGCTGCGCAGTGCTGACTGTTGCTTATGGATAATGATGCAAAGCAATATTAAACAAGTCATGTTAGTAATTGATGGACATTTTCTTTCCAAGACCTCTTAAACTGTACAAGAGGAACGTCACTTTTGTTAAAGACTAGAAACTGTTAAAACTCCAGTGTGGTTAATACTATGCTGCAATAGTACAGTGACATCCTCCTTGCTGCTTGGTGGAGGCCTACCAAGCCTGTTCACAAGCATCTGTTATGTCAAGCAGGCTTGCATTCAGGGCAATAATTTTCTTACAAATATTTTATGTTCATATCTAAAGTCATCCCTTTGTATCCCTCCTGTTCGACAATGACTTAAGTGAGTTATATGACTTAGTAAGCTAAGCAGAGGTTTTTTTTTTCTGAATTGAAGTTCTGACAATTTTTTGCATGGCTTATCAGACTCTTTGTCAAAACAGTGCAGCTTTCCACTTGAGTTTATGTTACCACCTTCATGAGTTACGACTTCAAAATAGAACATCATCTCAACAGAGATGATCACAAACTTGAGAGAATGGTTATGAAATAAAGGAAACCAGTTTTTCTGGATATAATATTAAGATGTTTTTTCTTGATATCAGAATGTTGCCATGACAAAGTGGATCTCTACTGAGATCGCAAACAGCAATTGCATTTTAATGTAGAAAGCTGTGAAATATCAAGGAAGTTCTTTATCTGTCCCAGTTTTACATTTTATCAAAGCAAATTTGCTTGTTTTAATGCAGAAGCTACAAGGAACATCTGCTAAGCATTTAAAAGAAATTAAATTAAACAATAAAATGCACTTGCTGTTTTCTGAATTTTACAACTTCTATTTTTTTTTTTAAATAAGACATTCTTTTGAGACATTACAAATTTTCTGTCTCCATAAAAAATAAATTTAATTACATAGATATTAATAAGTTAAATAAATATTTTGAAAAATCACTTTAACTTAAACTTATAATGACAGTCATGGACCATTGAGTTTAGGAAGATTTTCTTATTTAGCAATCTTAGGCTAAATGTATTGTTTTCTTAGAAGGAAGAACAATATTTAGATGTAAGACATAGGAAAAACCAACAAATGTGCCAATGATATACCTACATGATCTCCAACCTGTTAATATATAATGAGTAAGCCAGACAAAAATAATAGGTCTCAGATGAGATCTTACTCCAAATTAGTTCTATGAATGCAAATAATAGTAGAAGGGTGTGAGCTCAAGTTGTAATCACTTTCAGTATACTGGCTAAATTTTCTTTCTTCATACAAACACAGTCAACATCGGAATAAAGTTTGAAGAAAAGATTGAATAAATTATTATACAGTAAAACCGTTCTTCAAAACCACCTTATAACTAAGACCACTATTTCAATGTCTGTTTTTACAGTTTTTCACTAATTTATACCCTGGAATTTAAGACACCCCGCTATTGAGACCATGTTTTCCATGAGGTGATCTAAATAGAGAGGTTTCACACAAGTCCAAATGCATGGTCACAGAGTTTGTACATGTGTAAACCTCTTAAAACCCGCATTCCAATGATATAATTATATTTCAATATTTTAGAATGTACTTTGTACTAAAGCTACAATGCCTTCATTTTGAAGATACTTATAAATATATATTTAAATGTGAATTTATCGCAGCTATTATGTTATGAGTAAGTGAAATTGTGATTATGTTTGAACTCACTATCAGTGTTATTTTTTAAGTCTTTTTCTTAGATTCAATGCCAAGTTTGATCTCTCTTCCTGAAATATTGGTCATGATGGACCTTCTGTAGAATTTAATATCATTTAATCTTTGATAGTGAAGAGTGGATGTATTTTGATATGTAGAAGGTAGATAGGATTCTGACACTTCTGGCAACTGTTTGTTCTGTAGAATCAGATAATGATAAGATTATCTATTACTGTTTGTTTTGATAATTGATATTCCCCGGGGAGGGAAAGTTAGCTAACCATCACTGCAAGAGATTCTCTCTGCAATGGTCAGATCTCATTGCTGGTAATCATAAGTCATAGTGCGATCATAATTATTATAGGTTTGTTAGGAAATAGTGTGTATTCTTTCTGTGAACATGGGTACTGAAATATATATGATTGCTCATTAGAGCTTTGTTAGAAAAAACAACAGATGAATTTTTACTGCAATTATTACTAAATTGTGTGTATTGGCTGCAAAGATTTGCCTGTGCAATTTCTTTAAGAATGTTTATTGTTATTGTGTTTATTGAGCAGTAAGCAGGAAATTTAGGCAAGTACACTACGGCACACATCACTTTCTAGAATATTGGTGTTACATTATTTTTGAGAGGAGAAAAACCTCATAATATTTGTATAATCAGGAATATAGGAAGATGTTTGGGGAAATATCATATACAGCTATTTGATAATTGAAAAGATATTAGAGGCTATGATTGATTGCTCAGGTGCTGTACTGGCTTACCATAGAGGGGATCTCAGGTAATGGTGCTAATTGGAAATTGATCAAAATCACATCTACAGTATTTGGGACATTATTACTGAAGGACTTTTGTGCCAGAAAAAAATGGAAGAAAAGGCAGATTTTGAATCACTCTGTGATTTTCATATTCAGGAAAATCATATGGTATGTATATGCATGTAGATGTTCAGTTTTGTATCTTGAAGAATTTTATAAGATTAAAACAAAAGCATTAAGACATAAAACTCATTGATAATCTTGTTTTTGTGATTTTAATTTAAATTTTACTACAAAATTTAAAGCTGCAGTATACAAGTGAGCGATTAGAATAAAAAAGATCCAAATATTATTTGGTATCAGATTTAAAATTGAAGTAGAAAGTTATTTTAAAAAATGGAGCGGAGTTTTTGAAATAGTAGGTTTTAAAAAGCTAACTAATACTATATTAAGTAAATTCTTTGCAGTGAATGTTGTTCTCTACAATAGTGAGACAATAAAATATACTTGATTTATTTGGAAGCAGGGATGGGGTGGATCATGACATAATTATAATGTTGAAAGTCATTTATTCTCTTAATTTGTGTAGTATTAATTGTAAAAATAGTTGAATAAACCTCCTTAATATGTTTTAATAACAGAAATTACATCAGAGTTACATTAGAGTGTTTTCAGGAATAAATTATTTTATTTGTCAATGCCTTTACATTTAACCTTTACTCCAAATGCTATAGCTGTTATCCATGATGACAAACAGTATAGAGCCAGATCAGCTGACACATCCATGCCATCTTATCAAGATCTGCACTGTTTGCTATTAGATTCATGGGGTTATTTCTGACCAAGAGGCGACCAGTTTAGATCATGATCAGATGGCCATATGCTGGCTGATCTGGATCTACACTGATTGCACATGCAATAAGACACATAAATGTTGAGTAAAATGTTAAGATTGCTCCAAAACAAGAAGCTTCTGGTCTAAGAAACTGCTTCGATGATATTTCAGTTAGTCACTTTGCTATTTTAATCATGTATATTTTGTTAAACATTTTGCGACACATTCTAAGCCAAGTGCTGTGCAATCAAAGGGAAATAACTGTTAAATGTGGGCACATGTTCTATGTCAAAGTTGGGAGGTATGTAACATATTAGATAGAGATCAGACAAAGCGCTAGAGACTGGGTGCATTGCTTTGTATACAGAAGATTGTACTATGATAGGCCAGTCAAATGTTCAGCAGATATCTAACAACATATGCTGATGTTTGTGCAATATGTGAAAATTGTCTTTCATGTGCTGTATGATTAGATTTTGCACTTACCTCACGTCTTGATAAATATCTCACGTTTTTTTGGAAATTCAATTTGTTATAAAGGGAGATAATCTGAATAATAATTGGTTTGCCAGAATCAAGTCTGCCCATTATCAGAATCTTTCACTTAGTTTTGGATAAGAAAATATAGGCTGTGCCTCAGACAGTTACTGCCCTGAAAAAGTTGCCTTCGTGATGGATTCTCCAGTCCGAACCAAGCAAATGTAATGAGATATAATTATGGTAGGCACTATTCCATGCATTTGTTTATGCATCATTTAGTCACATTGTCTTTTGTGCCTAAATCCTTCATATCAGTAGGTAATTAGATGAAACTTGACCAGAGAATTGTGATGTGTAGTTCTCAGAAATATGCATGAGTTATGGCCCTTACATTATTTTTACTTAAATAACATACAGAGAACAGTTTTTGTAGTCTATGCAATTGGGAGTCATGTAACTTGATGATAAATTTTTTATGAAGTAATAAAATGAACAGGGGAAAATTTATGTACCTGCCAGTCCCATTTCAAAAATATTTCACAGAAATGTTTCTTGAGTGACCCTCTATACCATAGAGGTCATGTGGTTTGTAAAACAAAATATTCACTCATTGAAAAATTCTTCTCAGAAACTGCCAACCAGATATCAAAACATTAATATTTATAAGAATCTTGGAAAAGATAAAAAAAAGTTTCAGTCCCATAGGAATAGTTTGCTTGGCTTACATTAAATTTTGTGGTCTTTATGGAGAATTTCTTAGATCAGCTTAGAAAGTTCCAATTGGATATTGTAAGTGTTAATCCTAACACTTTAGTATTTAGACAGAAAGTATTGTAGACTGTCAATTGGCTGTGCTGTCTGTTTGGAATAGATCTAATTTCCTGAAGAAGTTATTTAATCAGGGCAAGTAGTGAGGTAATTCTCATAGAGTATGATTGATTTGTCTGTCATCTGTCCTCAAGAGGTATTTACTAGATCATTGCTGGGACATTCCAGGGATATCCCCCTCTTTTATCATTCATATATTCATCTTGGTCGTGATATGTTTCTGACAGATCTACGGCAGGGGCAGGCATTCCGAGATTTTTCTCTAACATCCTGAGAAGATGAGATTTCTCAGTATGTGCCTTGGATTTGTTTTAGAAATCTGTAATATGGTTTTGTTCATTTGAACCTTCTTATTGTATGTTATTTAAAGCATACCTTTAATATCTGGATAATTAGCATAATGTAATTTATTAACCCTTTGCTCATTTTATACAGAGTTTATTGCATGTGCGACCAGTGTAGATTCAGATCAGCTGGAATATCTGTGCCATCTGATCAGGGGTCAACAGTGGTGGCTTCTTGGTGAGAAAAACCCTAATAAAACAATAGCAAACAGTGTAGATCCTGATCAGATGGCACCAATGTGCCAATGTCTGGACTGGATCTGCACTGTTCACCCATGCCATAACAATCATATCTATGGATTAAAGGGTTAAAATGAATATAGTACAGCCTTTTTATGATATCATCATAATATTACGAAGCTTGCTATGAAAATTCAACATATGTTACACTGGAATTATCAACAGATGACTGCAGCATAACTATAACAGTTAATTATTCACTAGGACAATATTGTATCGAGACCATGATTACATTGGAACATATTGAACTGGTCACTTGTGGTCAAGATGACTTTGAAGTTGTTCTAGAAGACAATCATATCTGACCATAATAAAAGTTAATTAGTATAAAGACTTCCCATACCAATTACTACTGATCAATAACACTGTTTGATCATAATTTGGTTGATAGGATGTCCGTTAACAGTCATGTCCATACATTGTATGGATTATGGTCACTTAATCATAAATATCAAACAGCTGCTCCCACTGCCACTTATTGCTGCTGTTTCTTCTGTTGTTACTGCAGCTTCTTTTGTTACTACTGCTGATGATGATGCTGTTGCTGCTACTGCTGATTCTGTTACTGTTGTTACTGCTACTTCTTTTGTTACTACTGCTGCTGATGATGCCATTGCTGCTACTGCTGATTCTGCTACTGTTGTAACAGCTTCTTCTGTTGTTTCTACTGCTGCTGATGCTGCTGTTGCTGCTACTGCTGATTTTGTTACTGTTGTTACAGCTTCTTCTGTTGTTTCTACTGCTGCTGTTGCTGCTACCTCTGATTTTGTTACTCTTACTGTTGTTACTGCTTCTTCTGTTGTAACATCTGCTGCTGATGCTGCTACCTCTGATTTTGTTACTCTTACTGTTGTTACTGCTATTTCTGTTGTAACTTCTGCTGCTGATGCTGCTGTTGCTGCTACCTCTGATTTTGTTACTCTTACTGTTGTTACTGCTATTTCTGTTGTAACTTATGCTGCTGATGTTGCTGATGCTGCCACTGCTGCTTATTGCTACTTCAACAAAGGTTCTATACAGATTTATAAATAACAAAATGATTTGATCAACTCTGAGACAATATCTGTTCAATTATTTCCTCCGCAAAAAAAGCTGCGATCTGGAACACAAAATCTGGGATGATAGACACAGTTTCTGGTAAATCTCTCCCTCCCTGATTTATTTACTTCTCCAGTTTCAACATTTTTAGTGACAGACCTGTCATTAGAGTCTAGCTTCCGAGAAAGTATACTCTCCGTAATGCATGGTGCACCTATTATTTACTCTATGATAACAGAGCAGTAAAAGAACACAGTGCAAGCTTTATGGAATTCTCTTTCATTTAACGGAATGTATATATAGTTGAGACCCATTACTCCATATCTACCTACACCTTTTAACATATGTACAAACAGTTTAGATCCAGATCAAAAAGCACATCTGTGCAATATAATCTGGATGTACAGTGTTAACCTCCTGGTCAGAGTGCCAGCTAATCTGGATCATAACTGTTTGCCCATGCAATAAAAGCTTTATCTATGGAGTAAAGGGTTAAATTATTGAAACTTTGAATCATGCTGCTTGACAGCTGAAACAATTCTTAGCATTTTATTTATGGAAAATGCCTTTGAAATGGCTTTGCAGCTTGAAAGGTTTTTCTGACACTTCAGATACTGAAAAATCCCTCTTTCTGTGCTAAAGCATATATCAAAAATAGGTACATTTATTGGATAATTAACAATGAGATGACTGACCTAACAAGCTACTTATTAATTTAAAGCTTTGTTAGTGACAAGTCCCTAGGCTCCAAGGCATATGCTGCCGGCGTACACACAGGTAGATGAAATAGTTTCTTATTATAATGCAATCTGGTTTTTTGAAACAACATGGTGTAGCTGAGAACATTGGGTCTCCACACTGGGCTGAAGGTTATAAAGCTGAGATTGGAAACCAGTCTCAAATCTCAAGTATCAGATTGGCTGAAATGGCGACTGGTCGTTATTTCAGCCAATCAGATGCTTGAGATTTGAGACTGGTTTCCATGCTCAGTTTTATAACCTTGGGCACTGATGTCAGAGCAGTAGCTGCAGTATGGGACTTTTGATTGCATTCCAATCAATTAATCTTCCTGCTTTAAATATCTGTCATAATCGGAATTTCTCATCTGATTTTATAAGAAAATAGATTACTGTTCAATTTAGTCTGTCAGAAACAGTTTTGCTTGATTTTTCTCAGGGCATATTTCTCTAGATCTTAGTCAGGGAGTTGAATGACCAAAATTACAAAGTATAATTTTGTAGATGCAATACATGCAAGGGGGAACCTCCTGGGGGCGTTCTGGGATTGTAGAATATGCTAGAGATAGTTAAGCACTGAACTAATTGATTTCTGCCAAATTGAAGTGGATCATTTATCCAAGTATTGTTCCTGTATTGATTGTTACTGTTTGGTGGTACACTGGGATATATCAGTTAATGCTGGGAAATATAGAGCTAATAAGTGAACACTGGAACTTTAGCAGGGCCCAAGATCAACAAAAACGAAATCTGGAGACCAGACTCAAATCTCAAGCATCTGATTTGCTGAAATGGTGACTGGTTGCCATTTCAGCCAGTCAGATGCTTAAGATTATAGACTGGTCTCTACAAATCTTAGTTTAATGATCTTGGGCCCAGGTCTATCAAAACCATGATATTTTCATATTTTTTTAATTAGAAACCATTTTCAGATTTTTACATGAGAATTTCATATTAATTAGTTTTAATTAAAGTTCACATATGTTTTAAGCTTATAATTAATATCATATGAATTTCTTGTTTGAAATGATAACAACCTAAAAGCATAACCTTTAAAACTTATAATTATTATCTGTTAATGTGATTTTTTTAAAACAAATCAATGATTTAATGTTTTCATGTGGTTTTTTTAAATAAATTTTAATTTAGTCAGAGATGTTTAAGCTAAATGAAGTGGTATTAATTTGTTTCTAGTATCAGTTCTGCATTCCTTAGAAGCCTGTTGTATTTGGAACCCAACTGATGTGGTTTTCTGTAGAACAGTCGCCTATCCAGATTGTGGTGCAGTTTTATTGCTTGGGGTTATTTTGGAAGGAATTTTATTGCTCCACAAAAGACGTTATCTTCTTTGCATAATTATGGCAGATACCAGGAAATTACTTGAATCACTTTTTTTCTAATTTGATTGTTTTAAAATGTTTCAGACTTTTATCAATATAAAGTAGTGGAATAATCTGGTAGAGACTTACAGTGTAATGGATGGCGATATTTGATGGATTAGCTTGGGAATATACTGTGTTGCTTTATGGTTGCTGTAAATGTGCCTGATGAAAAGTGAATATTCTGAAATGTCTTTGAAATTGACAGTTATCAGTATTAATAATAAGCTGTTAATACTCATAGCTTTAGGTTCCAAAGTGCAGTGGGATCATATCTTGGATTGTAACAGTTTGCTTGTGGAAACATTAGCTAGTTAAGCTAAGCCTTCAAATTTACCAAGGACTTCAAAATACAGCAGTGACAGAATATTCTTTTCTAAATGATGGAGAAGTTTTAGGATTTGAAAGAAAGTGTGAAAGAAATGTATAAGATCATCGGATAGTATTACTTCAGTGTTCTTTTGCTTGATAAGTTTTTAAACTTTTTGCAATATTCACTGAGTTTGTCATTGATTGATTAAAACATCAACTGCAAAAAGTAGATCACTCTGTGTGGTATAGTTCTAGAGAATGAGTGGTGATGCTAATGAGATGCCGCGACTGTTGGCGGGATGGTTGCTCTCGTCGAAGTCGTATGACACAGATACCGATGATGAGATCTCGTCCTCGGATGCTGAATGTCCATTTGATGTAAGAACTGAATGATAGGATTTATATGTTTGTTTTGGAAGTGCAACTATTCATCAGTTAACTCTACTCCATATAGTTATATGGGTTTTGTCGAGGGTGTGACCTTGTAGATCCAGATCAGCTGGCACATCCGTATTAGCATCTTTACTGGTCACTTTGTGGTCAGATATAACCTATTGATTCCAAAGTGGGGCAGAGATGTGCCAGCTGATCTGGATCTATACTGTTTGCCCATAGATATCAGCTCCCGTGGAGTAAAGGGTTAATGGTATGTCTGCAGTGTAGACTGCTAAACATTTTTGGTCACAGCAGAAACTAAGAGTAATATTTGTTGTTTGTTTTTTTAATAAAATTATATTAGTGAAAAAAGTTTATGTCAGTTCCAGGTTAGAAAGTTAATTTCAGTGAAAATAAAATCAAGGTCAATGAATACACCATTACATGTAGGTCTGAACTGATCAAACTCTGAAGAATGTAAGAAAATCACATCTTTAATTGCTGATAAGGATCAAAGACCTGCAGACAACCGCTAACTTCAACATGTTTTATAATTTGGTATATCTTTGATTCTTTATTGGATTCTCCTAAAAAACATAACTGTCTCATAAACTGTGTGTGGGAAATCTTGTACCTTGTTCAGTGTTAAGTCCTTGGTTTAGATTTATTGAGCAATTCAGGACTTCTGGGTACTCTAGCTTTATAAGTCATGATCCTGGAGCCAATTAATTTTGTCAGAATGCAGATTTGAATAGGTAAATCACTTGAAATTGGATGATATTCCTATCATATTAATGGAACTATAAATGATTTAGCTAGACAGGAATCCTGGTGAATCCTGTACAGGAATACATGCTGTATCGGAGCACTATTAATCATAATCAAGTGTAATGTTCCCCTCAACTTTTTGTCCTTGTTTCATTATTCACTGGTGATTTCTTGAGTTTTTTGTCTTAACCCTTTCCTCCATATATACGCATTTTTACGCATTTGCAACCAGTGTAGATTCAGATCAGCCGGCACATCCGTGGCGTCTGAGCAGGATCTGCACTGGTCGCATTTTAGTCAGAAAAAACCTAATGAATCAAAAAGCAAACAGTTTAGATCCTGATCAGACCGCACGGATGTATAGCTTATCTGGATATAAACTGTTCACCCATGCAATTATAAAGGTATATCTATGGAGGAAAGGGTTAAAGCAGCTGTTCAGATGGTTGTCTTATGAGAAAAGTGTTGCTGGTGTAATATCTCATTATCATGTCTGTAAAGAAATTTTGTTTAAGTTTGTGAAAATCACTTGGAATAAAGGGAGGTAATTTCCTTTGTCTGCAGTTTCACATTATCTGCAAAATCTAACAAACAAACAAGGCAGAATTTTGATTAATGTCAAAAAAAGGAGATGGTCGTTTTACCAGATTGTATAATATTCATTGCTACACTTTTTTATAGTTTGTATTTTGGGTCGTTAACAGTCGTTCTTACCAGTCTAATACCAGACTGTGTATCTGTATCAAATTTATGGAATTCTTTAAACTGGAATTATAAAGGGTATACTCATAACAAAAGGGGAAAGAAATGAATTATACAAAATTTGATGATGTTATTGTAGAGAGTAATAGATGTTTGCACGTGCTGACAAGCAGAGCTCTGATGGCACTTGCCAAAGTGGCTTTATGTTTGCTCGGAGACACGCGGATCTGTTGTTCTGGCTTTAGAGCAGCTAGTGCTGTTATGTGTGCTTACCATCTGTTCTTGTATCTGCATGTTTGTTGTTTAAGTTAACATACAGAGTGCTTGGTGTAACACTGGTCTAACTTGTATAGACTTGTATAGGAGATAGTCCCACCAAGCCCTCAATGCTGAGGAATAACGTTCTTAGATACTGCCTATGTTATTGTTTTATTCTGATGTTTCTTTTATTTATCATGCCATCATTTAAAGTTGAGTAAGTATTAGAACATTAAAGTTAAACAAATAATGCTGTAAGACCAAACTGTCTAACAATGCCCAAGATCATAAAACTAAGTTTTGAGATCATTCTCAAATCTCAAGGATCTGATTCATCCAATCAGATCCTTGAGATTTGAGACTGATCTCAAAACTTAGTTTTATGATCTTGGGCCCAGGTGTTCACTATGACTAACCAGTATGTGTGTGTTTGTGTATTTGCAGGCACATGTGGTGGCAGCATTTGAGCAGAGTCTTTCCAACATGACCCACAGACTTCAGCACCTGACCAGCTCTTCAGAACAAAAGGTAACAAAAACAGTGTCACAACACTCATGTTTAATATCTAGCATTTAATTGGTCAGTTTAGAGACTGCCTTCAGATTCTTCCAATCAACTTCAAATTATTGAAGTTGGGTCTCAAGTTTTAACCCTTTCCTCGATAGACACACCTTAATTGCATAGGCAGACATTTTAGATCCAGATCAGCCTGCACATCTGTGCCATCTGATCAGGATCTAAACTATTCGCTTTTTATTCATTAGGTTATTTCTGACCAAAATGCGACCAGTGCAGATCCTGATCAGACGGCACGGATGTGCCGGCTGATCTGGATATACACTGGTCTCACATGCGTAAAAATGCGTATAATTATATGGAGGAAAGGGTTGAGCTCTTCAAAGCTTGACATTCTACTATTGACAAGCACAATAAGCACAGCTCTTATTTGCCCCTTGTTTACCAGAATATGATGAACAGTTGATAAAATGCAATTTGTGTATGGCAGGTCCATATTATTTTTTCTTTGAAGTCCAACTTCCTAGGTGATGAGTGTCGAAATCAGCAGGTTATATGAAGGGGCACCTGTTGATTAGAGCAATCAAGTACATCTCACCTGTTCTTGTTTCCTTCTCCAGTACTGTGGTATTTTGTTGTACTCTAAAGGTGCTTAGTTTTCCATCAGTCATCAGTTGAACTCATCACAGTTCAAGGTTCACTATTTTGCTGCACTGTTTTGTGGTTTTGATGTAGGGAAGATGACACACAAAAGCAAACCAACATTGTGGTCCTTGGCCCAAACTGCAATATAGCATTCACCACAGAAAAAATCGCACTGGTTTACCTCACTGTTGTTGATGGCTTTTTTGTTTCTTTCATTCCTTCTTTACTGCCAGAGTTTGGAAACTGAATTTGAGTTTGGTATGTAAATACATTATCAGTGTAAAACTAGCAACAATAAATATTGATTATTAGTCAAAGCAGGTAAAGGCATATTTATTGAAATTTATTGAATCAGCAATGGTTGATACCCAAAATAGAAATATCACCTGAAATAGCTTGATTAACCCTTTACCCTTTCCTGTATAGATACATCTTTATTGCTTGGGCGAACAGTTTAGATCTGGATCAGCCGGCATTTCCATGCCATCTGATCAGAATCTAAACTATTCGCTTTTTGATTCATTAGGTTATTTCTGACCAAAATGCGACCAGTGCAGATCCTGGTCAGACGGCACGGATGTGCCTGCTGATCTGGATCTACACTGGTCGCACATGCGTAAAAATGTGTATTTATCAAGGAAAGGGTTAACTCCATGAGATATGGCTGTTATTCTATGATTGAACAGTGAAGAACCATATTAGCTGGCGGCACATCTGTGCCATCTGATTAGGATCTGCAATGTTCACTTAGATTTATTAGGTTATTTCTCAACAAGATGTGACCAATTTAGATCCAGAGCAGACAGCATAGATGTGCTGGCTGGTCTGGATCTACACTGGTTGCACATGCATTTAAATGCAGATTATATAGAGGAAAGGGTTAAACATTTGTGATGCAGATATTATTTCTGGTTAATATTCAGCAATCAACAAAACAGTCTTCTGGTAGTAAATATTGTAGCTGATGCCCTGCAGTTCATGGAATATAAAGGTTGTCTTAGTACTAAACAAACATTATGTTTTATAATAGCTGTATTATGACTCAAGTTCTGTCAAGCATCCAAACTGGTGCCTTCTTCTTCTAGAATAGAATCAATAACAATATATTGACTCTCTGGAATTCCAGACACTCTCTTGACAGTATTATTATCTTCGTATGCATCAAACTTTTGCTTACAATTATTGCTTTGGTTATGAAAGAGGGTTTTCCACGTTGAATTCAGGATTCTCGTAATGGACCTGCCAGGGTAAGACAAAAAATGTAAAAGCCTTGAACTAAATTCAAACCTTGGACTTAATGTTTCTTCACTTCTTGTGGTTGTGTTGGGGTCTTGCTAACTGTAACGGTGCTGGTGCCTCATGAAAGAAGCCCTGCTACATTCTTCTGTTGTTGTTTTTTGAGACATTTGCAAATTGTTTTTGTGAGATCACTATATGTTATGGTATGGTGTGGCACCTCAAAAACCTAAATTCTTCTGATTTTTAAGTGAGTCATTTGTTTTAGTCTGGCAGGAAAAGAGAGAAAAAAATATTATGGTTCCAACGAGGATTTGAACCTTGGAGATCTCGAGCTTATCATGCCATTGCTCTTCCAGTTGAGCTGCCAAGGTCACCAAGTTTTGGCACTGCTACAGAATGTGAATGTTGTAGTTAGGTGGGCACCATTATACAGGAAAGATCAAATAAAATATGGTGCAAGAGGTATAAACTCATGAAATTCAAACACACATTGTGTGTATTTTCCAACATGATAGAAATGAACATAAACAATGCAGTGAGCAGAAAGCGATATTATGTTGTAGAAGTGCTGTGGTATGTGCTAATGCATGGAGCAGATGTAGGTAACAAGGTCTGCTACATACCAACTGTGAACTGTCTTCACAGACAGAGTGTTATATACCCCACTCCACATAGACATCTCTGCTTACTTTATGGTGATTAAACTTCTACTGCAATGTAGAATGTTTTGTTCTTCTGACAAGACAGATACATAGATTCTAATGTCTTGTATTTCCATTAATGCTTTTTCTCTGCTGCTTAGCAAAATAATGTTTTAAGACATGTGGTATCATTGTGATGTTATGGTCAATTCACCTCTTATACCTGGCTTTATCCAGCACCTCTTGTACCTGGCTTTTTCTGGCTCCTGTTGTATCTGGCTTCATCTGGCACCTTTTAAACCCAGCTTTGCCCGGCACTTTTCATACCTGGCTTTGTTCAGCACCTTGCATGCTTGGCTTTACTGGCACTTTTCATATATGGCTTTGTCCGGCATTGTTTCTTTTGAGCTATTTTTATCTTTCGAAATTAAGCTGTTGTGAGTGTCTCTTTTGTATTATTTTTCTTAACATTGCTAATTGTTTTGGAATGTTTTTCTTAATCCCTGGGAATTATTGAAAACAACCTGTTGCTATAACCATGTCACCTTGTCCTGTTTTCTTTAATCTTATGTATTAATTGGCAAGCAGTTGTTTACTGAAGCCTCTGAAACAATACCAGAACAACAGGTTGCTGTGCTGCTGCTAAGACAGTTAAATGGAGAAACACTGATGCCCCCAGTGGACCATCTGTGCAGGAGGTTGAAAAAACAGAACCAGTAATGTCAGGAAAACAGCAAGCTGGTAAATCACTTAGAACCAGGCAAAGCTTAGCTATTATATACTTGAACCTTTCTGACAATTGTGAGGCTGCAGGAATAATGTTCAACTGTTGTGTTATGCTTGTAATATATTTTATCCATTATGATTAGCAATTATTTCCAAGATGATAATATGGTGCCATCCCCCAAGATAATGTGATATAATATAGAGCTTGGAACATTCTTTCCTGGCACTGTGAACAAGATATATTCTGCTTTGTGGAATTTGGACTTCTGAAATGTTCATCATTTCAACATTGGCAGATGCAGATTTAATTTGTTTTGGATTGGTTCTGGAGATTGCTGAATAGATAGGAAGATTTTCCATGCAAACTGTTGAATTTATTTAGGGATTTGGTTTAATTGGACAAGTTTGCATTGAGTTTTGATGCAGTGAGATACAGGGATTAAATTGACTTATCCAAGCAGAGTCTGCTGTCTTAAAACAAGGTGAGCTGTTTCCTTGATTGTTATCTTTAATTGGAATGGGTTGGAATTCGTGCAGTTTTGCCTGCAGCCTTGCTTTATTATTTTCATTTAATTATATTCTGCTTCAGTGTAGATCTTTTCTAGAACATTGTTATTAGCTGCAGTGACTTTATTTCAGTCTTAAAAACAAGTTACGTTGGTATTTTAATGAAGACAATATTGCTCATTATTGAACCTTCAATTAAACAAAATATTGTATTTTTACAATAATTATATGAGATTCTGACAGAATACTTGATTTTGTGTGCTTCATTTGTGTACATCACCTCTTGTGTATGTTATCTTGTCCTTCTTAAGTCTTTTCATGAAATTTCTTGTCTGTATAGGACTTGTTATGTCTGTTCAGGACCTGGTATGCCTGTACTAGACCTGGCATGTCAGTTTAGGACAGGCTGAACATGACTTATAATGTGTGTACTGAACCCATCTTTCTGTATAGGGCCTCTTATATGACCTAGGACTTGTCATACTTCAAAAGGTCCTGTTCTGTCTGAACAGAACCTCTCATATCGTGTCGGTATAGGATCAGTTATGTCTGTTAAGAAACTGTCATGTCTGTACAGGACCTATAATGGAAAGGAAGTGCAGCTGAATTATTTTGTTTAATATTTTTTGTTCCCTTTAAAGCATTTGTATTTGAATTGGGAATAAATGTCATGAGATTGTGCAGACCAGTAGGGTTTTAAATGCCTGCATTTTGTCAGAGTTTTTCCACAGTGGGCAATAGCAACATGCTGTAAATATTTGTTGTTCTGGAAACCTCATATACTGCGCACTGCGTCAACAACCAGCAGGATTCCTGATTTCCTTAGAGAACACAAGACGTCTTCTCCGTGTGGTCGTGTGCCAAAATAAATATTTAGAAATCAGTAAAAATCAAATAATGTTAAATCCAGATACTTACAAATGCTTAGATTAGGATGAAGACAACTGCGTAATGTTTGACTGATGGACTGATACAAACGGGAACTGTTTTAACTCTTGTTACCTACTGAAGTCGTTAAATGTTGCTGTGTGAGCTTCTAATTTGGGTGTGTCTAAAGGTGTTTAGCAAAAAAAACAAAAACAAAAAGCTATTAACTGGAAAATGGAAAGTTTATTCCAAGATCATATATGGCAAGAGTTCAATTGTGTGCAGGTTGATTTACACTGGACTCAAATGCTATATAAGCTGTGCATGGCAGGTTCAGGGTCTATTAGCTTTGTACATTCTGGTGCTGAAAGCTGGTTATATATTGTTGTTTTTTATGATAAATTACAAGAAGGTCATACTGATGGTCTGTTATTTCTGAGGAGGCTATTATAAGATGTTGCTTCTTCAAATACTCAGTTGCTGTGCCTTTTAGCCTAACATGGTATAAATTAAGCCCTATAGTGCTGTTTAACCATTCACTGTAGTACTGTGTGATGTCCATAGAAAGTCTCCTATACAAATCAGTATGTTGTCAGTATATCATCAGTTTCCGGAAATAAATTATGACAAAAACTTTATCATGGTTTTCCGTGCTACTTTTTTTGTGAGTTGTCTGCGCTAGCTAAATCAGTATATTATTCGGTGTTATGTGGCTAGGCACTGTCACCATAAGGGTTTGATTCCCAGCATAGGCTTACAATTATTTACTTGTAAATCCAGGGCAGTGTAAGCAGGCATTAGGTTAGAGTTTTGGATATATTGATTTGATTTGTCAGTAAGTAGTTATCCCCTAAGTATTGTCTCTCTATATTCAGTAGATCTCCTATTTACATATATTATTGATGACCGGTAATGTATATTAGCTATGGTATTATGTACTGCGTTGGGAGATTTCCTGTGCTCACTTTCCTATTAACCAGTGTCCCAGGACACCACTTACACTTTAATGGCAAAATACATGAAATGATTGAACACTTTGATGAGAATGTTTTTGATGATTTTGTTTATCACAAATAGTCTTATTAAAATATTTTACCAACACGATCAGTATATTTTGTTGTCAATATCATTTAAATTTCAAAGTTTACAGCACTTTGATGGTGTGATTTATACTGGAAAGTTTCAAATTTCAAAAATGATTTGAAAAAAATGCATGTGACAATTAAAAGTGATATAGTTACTTTGATTTTCAAGCATCCAGCTTTTTATACATTGCTATAGTGACAGTATAACTCTCTGCTGGTAGACACATTGTAGTTTTAACTGTTGATGTTTGTTGTTTACTTTCAGGACTCCGAGCTGAATGAGTTACGACAAACAATTGAAGCTTTAAAACGTCAGAGTGGTCTCAGTATACAAGAACCTCTCAACAATGGTGCTAACGTGGGTCGTCGACACACCACCCCAGGAATGCTGGGTAAAGACCTGAATGCTCATCACGCACATGGAGGTAGAGTGTTTCATACACTCCCTATGCCGACTGGTAAATTCTGCTTCCGTCTTGTTCTCAACTCTCCATCACTTCATGCTGTCATGTCACTTCATTCTTTGCTCAAGCTCATAAAACTAAGATTGGAGACCTGAGTCTCAAATCTCTAGCATCTGATTGGCTGAAATGGCAACCAGTCGCCATTTCAGCCAATCAGATGCTTGAGTTTTGAGACTAGTCTCCAGTTTTAGTTTTATGATCTTGAGCCCTTGTTATCTTGTCTAGATTCCAAACTTAGGTTCTACTTATGTTACAAGAGTTGGTGTTTTAGTAATTATACAAAATATCTCAAATTGTTAAGATCTGGAGTGAGCAAAGTTTTAGTCCTGCAAACAGCTTGCACATCCCATAATGGCAGATGTTTTTCAATCTTATTTCAAAATCAATATTTTTCTGACATTCTTGATGAAAGCTATGTTCGCTGTGAGTAAATTTAACTTGTTACCCGCACCTTTGAGGTTTTATAGCAATTTACTGACAACAGCAGTTCTTTGTAACATTACATAGATGTTCATCCATGATCTGATAAAAATTAGTAGGATCTCATTAAACATGAAAGTAAAGGAACTGATACCAGGTATAAATTCAGTGCAAAAGGAACAACAAAGAATGTGGCACAAAAACATCTTCACTGGCGGTCATGTTCGGGATAAATTGCATCATTTTAGCCATGTGCAATCATAATCTGTCATCAGCCATGTGCAATCAAACTAAAAGTATAATCACTCATATTTGGCAGCCATTCTAATCCATTTATATTGGCAGCCATCTGCAATTTAAATCATTATTTCGAGCCATGTGTTGATCCCTCATCAAAGGCAGCCATGTGCATAAATCTACATTGGGAACCAAATGCAGGAATACTCTATTTAGCCTAGTTGCCTACACTAACAAATATCTCATTTTGGAGAGCAGGTTTTCATCATTACTCTTATAATTGTTAGTAAGCTGTACTTTGACAGTTCTAGACTTTTTAATTCATAAATTGCCAATATAAAAAATAGAAACAAATGAGTGAAGATTGAACATAATTCCTTCAAACAAGGTTTATGACCTTGTGTGTAGAAGCTACTAGAAGGATATTATTGTCTCGGCCAATTAGAGGAAATAACACTTTCTGGTAATTGAGGATGGTTATTTTCTTAATTTTCTAAATAATCATGTCAGAAATATAAATAGTTTATTTACATCACCACAGGAAAATAGCTGTTTTAATGTCTTATTTATGAAATATTACCCATGGAAAACAAAAATTACATGTCATTGAACTGGGAAATCAAGTATATTTTTAATTTCCAAAAATAGCTCTTGATTATCAATTGTTCAAGTTTTTCGCGAAACCTAACCTTTAATCTCAGTTAAAAAAGGTTTATAAAAAGATTTATTTATAAATGTAAATCGTAACTTTGACCTGCAGATTCCATTAAGTTAATGAATCTCTTCAATTTGTTATTGTTAGAGTGAGAGTCATTATGAAAGCAATATTACAAACAGTATCCTATCCATGTTGCTCAAACTGGTCATCTCTTCACCCAGCTAGTTATCAAGCTTTTGCTGTGTATAACCCTTTCCTCCATATATCCTGTGCTGTCTGATCAGGATCTGCACTGTTCGCTTAATGATTTAATAGGTTACTTCTGACCAAAATGCGACCAGTGCAGATCCTGATCAGACGGAACAGATGTGCCGGCTGATCAGGATCTACACTGGTCGCACATGTGTAAAAATGCATATATATGGAGGAAAGGGATAAACAATGAGGGACGATAACCCATTGCCCTATGTATACAGCTTATATCCCCAGTGCAAATCCAATGTGCACATCAGTGCAGTCTGATCAGGATGTACACCTTGCTTTAAGATTCATTAGATTACTTCTGATCAATAAGTAATCAGTGTAGATCCTGATCAGTCTGCATGGATGTGCAGGTTGATCTGGATCATCATTGGTTTCAAACAGTAAAATATAAAGCTGAGTCTGTGCACACACATACAGAACAGGCATTTAACCAAGCTCATTGAAAATAAAACAGGGATTGTGTATGAGCTGTATGTTTTCGATCATGTATGAGATTTATGTAGAAATTTTTAGATTATGATCAAAATTTAATGATAAATGAAAAATTTAAGTAGTTTCTAAAAATATATGACTGATTTCTCATCATCCTCCTTTAGACTTAAAACCTTTGAAGCTCAGTGCCAGAGTGGGTTTTGTTTACAGTCAATCAACTACAATAACTTTTATTTTAGATACTACTTTTGTAGTAAATGATTTGTTTAAATACCTTTCTGGATTTGTTTAAATAACCTTGCTTGATTTGTTTAAATACCTTTCTTGTATGTTTGCTGACAAATATGTCCAATCGACTATGTTATTAACCCTTTCCTCCGTAGACATACCTTTACTCCGAAGGCGAACAGTTTATCCAGATCAGCCGGCACATCTGTGCTGTCTGATCAGGATCTTAACTGTTCGCTTTTTGATTCATTAGGTTATTTCTGACCTAAATGCAACCAGTGCAGATCCTGATCAGATGGCACGGATGTGCCAGCTGATCTGGATCTACACTGGTGGCACATACCTGTCTTGTATGTTTGTTGACAAATATGACCAATCGACTATGTTATAAAAAATGCATAATTATGGTTTGATTCCAGAGGGCAGCAGAATACAGCGTCAGATCTCGTCCGATTCCATGTCCAGTATAAACAGTATGTCCAGTGCGTGTAGTTACTCTAGTCAACAGTCGGCACTCACAGATGTCGAGGCAGCCAAGAAAAAGAAAAAGAAGGGATGGGTATGTAATAACAGAATAATTCCAAGTTATCCCCCCTTGTACTCAGATAAGGCTTATAGGTCTTGGGCAACCATTGAAGATTCAGATCAGCCTGCACATCTATGCAGTTAGATCTTTACATGTATACTGATCACTTTTATATTCATTAGATTCTTTCTGACCAAGCAGTGACCAGTGTAAACCCAGATCTGTCTGCATTGGATGCCCAGGCTAATCTCATTCTCCATGAATTAAAGACATAAAATGGGGAAAGGAAAATTTCAAGCTTATTTCTTGCAAATAAACATAAATATGAGCCACATGAAGAGAAAATGTGTCCTTGGGAAATCAGTGTCAATCCTCGGTTTTAGCTAAATTAAGTACTTTAATAATAAAAGTGGTTTAAAAAATTACCTATAATTATTAATATATGAAAGATGAATGTGATGTCTGCCAAAATAGGAACAAGTGAAAATGTCAAAAATATCAACAAGGTCACATTTCCATGTCATGACTAAAATGTTACTGTGGGACTGGTCTAAAGTTTTTGTAAAGTAGTATAAACATGGCTTTAGACCTTGCCATCTTCACATCTCTGGAGAGAGTAAACATGTTTCTATTTTTAGATGGCAGGTTTATTTGCACATAAAGCAAGCCAACATGCATTACAGAAATAGTAGGAAGCTCACTTGGTGGTCTCGTATTAGAAAGTATAGAAGAAAAGAAATAATTATTTTCCTACTCACTAATTTATAGTAGTTCCAAGGCAACTACAGGTTCATTCTACAAGTGCATTTATTATTTCACTTGTGAGAACAATAAAATTGTGCAATGTCAGGCCTGTCGAAATGCTGAGGCACACCAAGGCACTGCCTCGGTAAAAATTTTAAAACTCGTGTAAACTTTAAAACAAAAATTCCGGGAAACCGCCTCAGAACCCACCCCTAGAAAATCTTTGCCAGTGTGCTTTTGCCGCTCTGGATGCACCAGGTATTTAGCATCATAATATCTTGAGAATATAAGATTCACATGAAAGTCTGTAATCTTCAGATCTTGCCGGAAATATGTATAGTTATTTTGTAGATCACTTTTTATTCCCTGTCACAATATGGCAGGGAAATTCTGCTAGATTCTAACAGAACATAGTCTCTGGTCTGTGTAATGCAGGCATGACTGAAAGATTTTGCAATTGGCCATATAATATCTCATTAAGATTAAGCCAGCTTTTCAGTACACATAACATATCAGTAAATTCAAGGTTTCAAGGTCCCAGGTAATAAATACTGTATCTCATATACAAGTATAATGGAGATAGAGCCTTCTGCTTATCTCTTACATACAGTTCTTGTTAGGTCACCAGATACATTAAAATTGAGAATTGGTTTAGTCTCCTTTTCTGCCAATCAGGGATCAAGATTTTAAAACTGAGATTTGAAACCAGTCTTAGATCTCAAGCATCTGATTAGCCAATTCAGCCAATCAGATGCTTGAGATTTGAGACTGGTTTCCATGCTCAGTTTATAACCTTGGGCACAGGTAAGTTTGTTGAGTAAACCAGGTACTCTGTATTTATATTCATTAATTTAATAGGGCAAAACTTTATGTTTATCTCTTACAGCATTTATTTTCTTGAATTTTGAATTAATCGTTTTCTTAGCCAACATGAATGATTATGTCTGGAACTATTTGAAAAATTGCTTAATAGATTTTAGATGCCAACACTGCATCTTCTTGCCAGAAATCTAACTCTGTTAAAGGTTTTATTTTATTTTCAAAGTTGGTTTAATTAATTTTCTGCTATGTGACAAGTTTTGCAATAGATCTTTGTCAGATAATGTCTTGTTTGTGAAATACAGGAGATGTTTGGTCCTTGATGATGGTTGGAACAGTATATAAAAGGCTTACCGTGCTGTCCCTCCATGAATAAAACTTTATCTTTAGTTCAACTAGTTTAGATCCATATCAGCCTGCACATCCATGCAGTCTGATCAGGATCTACAGTTTGCTTCTTGGTAAGAAATAACCTGATGAATAAAAAATGAGTACAGTGTAGATCCTGATCAGACTGCACAGATGTGCAGGCTGATCTGGATCTACATTGGTCATCTAGGGGATATGAGAATAAAACGGTTAACAACAGTGACCCTAAGCCATAATATTTGAACACTGCTAAATAATTTTACAGGATGTTTTTGCCTTTAAAATTTTTACTACATTGTTTTTTTTTGGCAGTGTTGGATGGTTGTTCTGTCAGATTCTTTCTTTCTTTATATTGTATCATATTCAATTAAATGTTGTGACTTTTTTTTCAGTTAAGAAGTTCATTCAGCAAAGCATTCACCACGAAGAAGAAAAATCGCAATGGTTCCCTGTCTGACTGCGAGCCAGATACCAATAGTTTACGGTCAACATTGTCGGTTCCCAATTCACCACTGTTACAAATTCATACACAGAACGGACAACATCATCTCATTAAAGGAAGCCACTCTTCTGGCGCGTAAGTTGGTTATTTCTGTGTAATGTTAATATTTTTAAACCATTAACTTTTTATTATCACCAATATCAGAATGTTTGGCAGAAAAACATGAAATTTGATGTAATATTGATAAATAAATGTTCTCTGGAATGGTTGGCTGTTACATAGCAGAGATTTTATTTTTGTTACAAAGTGAAGTAAAACCTACATTTATTTACAGTGAAATCAGGTTCATTCTATATTATTTATTTTCCTTCAGACTGATATATCAGGACTGTGGTAATAATCTTTTCACAGTATTATTAATTTTCCTCCAGATTGTAATTCCTGAACAACGGTCATGATAACTGTTGAATGTTGAATGATTTGCTTACTTTCTCCTATATTATTAATTGGTTAGGTTTATTAATACATTGATTCAAGATTACAAGTGTAGCTTACTAGACTATCTACAATACCCTGTTATGTGTAACCCTTTCCTCCATATACAATGTATACACATTTTATTGCATGTGCAACCACTGTAGATCTAGATCAGCTTACACATTTGTGCAATCTAATCAGGATCTGCACTGTTTGCATTTTGGTCAGAAATAACCTTATAAATATAAAAGTGAACAGTGCAGATCCTGATCAGATCCTGATGTTTGCCCATGCTATGAAGTCATATATATAGAGGAAGGAAATTGTGTTCACTTGTGGAGTTGAATCCTTGCATATATTATATAGCCCATGTCTTTAAAATAGACAGTATCATATTGCAGGTTGTCGGAGGGTGAAGATTCTGTGACCATCATGGAGTTACGCAAGCAGTTACGTGATAAAGACATGAAGCTAACAGACATACGTCTTGAGGCATTGTCGTCTGCTCATCAGCTCGAACAACTGCGAGAAGCCATGAACAAAATGAAAGTAAGAATACTAGTTCTCTGCTGCCCTGTCCACATATTTCTTGTTATTTGATAGGCTGAAAAATCTGTTGTCATTTCATTTTGTTCGAAAATAGAAGACAAAGGACTATGATTAGGTTTATAAAAGCAGTAGTAGTAGAGAGTCCATGACTGTTGTAGGTTTTTTTACCCTTTACTCCATAATTATTTACCTGTTATATTTCCTGTGCAAACAGTGTAGATCCAGATCAGCTGGCACATTTGTGAAGACTGATCAGGCTCTACACTATCCACTTCTTTGCCAGAAATAACATAATGAATCAAAAAGCAGAGTGTTTAGATCCTTAGAGGATGGCACGGATGCTTCAGCTGATCTGGATCTACACTTTTCGCATATGGCATAACAGCCATATACCAGGAGTAAAGGGTTAAATATGATCTGTAAGTTTTCTCTCTTGTTTTTATCTCAGAGGCTGGAAACAGTTTTGTAATGTCAAGATTATCTTTCTAGATTTCATTTATTTTATTGACAAAAAAGTAAGTTGGTTCTGTATTACAATTCATGTAAATGCAGTAGGAAGTTTTATTAAAAGGATGTCTGTTTTATTCTGTTAATGTGGTATTTACTTGTTTTATTACAAAATAATCCTGGTCTTGTTTATCTGCAGAATGATATGTGTGCCTTAAAGTCGGATAATGACCGGTTAGCTCGCATGGTGCAATCATCACATTCTCTGAACACATCCCAGAGTTCCTTGCAACAACACAGCCGTACGAGCAGTGAGTCATTAGAACGAACCATCAGCCTCACAGAAAACACAAGTCTAGGTAAATTAGCAACTGTTTGTTATGATATGATAGACAATTAGCTGTTAGTTGCAGCAGGTTTTTGTCATACCATGTCAGCTCCAGAAGTCAGTATCTGTGTCTCTATCTGTGCTGATTGACATCAACACTATTGTTTTAATTTTTTCTACCAAGAAAAATCAAGTCTGACTTAGATTGTCAGGTACTGTAGCACATTACATTTTTGACTTGTGCCAAGTATTTTTTCAATAAATGATAGAAAAGGTTTGCTTTAAATGTGCAGACCTGCCAATGTGGGTCAGTATAAATATAGGATATTGTTTTGAATTGTCATCTGATAACAAAAAACTACTTGACTGTTCAATGTTTCAAGAATTCTTTCAGTAATTGCTCCAAGGTGACCACTTGAGAGAAATCTTGTCTACAAAAAATCGGGAAACTTCTGTATAAAAGAGTTAATGTACAAATGTTGTCGTAGTCATTTAACACCAGACTAAAATGTTTCAAATCTCAATAGACCCACACATAGAATTTACTGTTTGCAAGGCCTTCATTTTGAAAAGATTGTTACTAAACTAATGATAAAATTATATAGCAGATTTGAAAACTATACAGATGGGATATTTGAATACTTAAGAATGTTAAGGTATTGTACATACTTCATTTGAACCAGACATGTAAAATCTCAGATTTGTTTGAAACAACATCTGAATTTCAACAATTTTGTAAATCACTAGATATATTTTACCAGCAGTTGTTGTATGCATCACTTTTATAATTATATGTTTTTGTATATTACAGCTGATTTATTAATACAAGAGTCCCCAGACAGAGGTGAAGGTCGCAGGGTCCCCATCACTGTACACTTGGGCTCCAACCCTGACCCAAACAGAGCTAGGGTAGATGTAAGTAACTGAAGTCTATCTTACACTGATTCTTAGAAACATTGCAAAACTGTTGAAACATTCTGCAGAATTTTGTGCTGAAGTGTTGTTAAAATTACGATTATCAGATCATATTCCTAAGATTTGTCCATAAACTATGTCACACTAAAAAGATTTTTCTTGTTCAGTGGTGGCACAATTAATTCAGTTTGGTACAAATTGTAGATTTTCAATTGTCTGTCTGTAGCACACGTTCTTTTAAGCAGGCAATATTCATCTTGTTATCAGAAAATGGCATGGGATCGATCCAATCGCCAAACACCATTAAAAATGCGGAATCATTAAATGTACAAGACAGTTTTTAAATTTGATTGACTGTTTTTGTCTGGTGTATATAGGAAACATTCTGTTTAAATTACAAATGTGTAGTAATGTAAATTTGCTCTTGTTGATGGATGACCTGTGCCCAAGGTTATAAAACTGAGAATAGAAACCAGTCTAGTCGCCATTTCAGCCAATCAGATACTTGAGATTTGAGACTGGTTTCCAATTTCAGCTTTATAATCTTCAGTCCTACTGTTATTTCAGAAAGCTGCTGAGGTCCCCATAGGATCACTGGCTGTCAGTGGCAAGACAAAATGGGATATACTAGACAATATTATCAGAAAAATATTTAAGGTAAGAACAACATACAATGAAACCCCAGGAAGGATTTTAGTGACAGCTTACTGATATAGTGATGCAGTATAATAAGTTGTTAAAAATACTGTTTTCATGGCAGCTGGTTACTAAATACAGCTAGACCACTGTCAACACAGGCTGCTTTAACCCTTTACTCTATATAAATGCAGTGTAGATCCAGATCAGCTGGTGTATCTATGCCATCTGATCAGGATCTGCACTATTCTCTTTATGGTCAGAAATAACTAATACATGTAATAAATCAAAAAGCGAACAGAGCAGATCCTGATCATATTGCACAGATGTGTCGGCTGCAAAAGATCCACACTGTTCGCCCATGTCATAAAGGTATATATATGAAGGGTTATGTAGCTAGTTGCCTGTTGGCAGGTTAAATTGTACATATTATTGTCTTACTGTGTTTGTATCTGATAATTAATATTCAATGTATGGATAGCCTTGAGGCAATAAGCAATCATTTATAGAGAAGATTTAATGGAAAGCTTGTTAAAATTGGTGTCTTGTTACATATCAAACTCTAATACTTTGCTTGGGCTCATCTTTACTATGTCTGGGACCAAACTTGAACATGCCAGTTGATACCCTGTATATGATTGGTAAATTCCTCTCTTCCAGGAATATGTGTTACGAATAGACCCAGTGACAAATCTTGGTTTGAGTGCTGAAAGTGTGTTTTCCTACCATATTGGTGATATAATACGAACAAAAGATTCCGAAGTGCCGGAGTTACTTCCCATTGGTTACCTGGTTGGTGATACTATGCAGATTGGAATATGTTTGAAAGGTTAGCACAAGTTAACATTGCAAGTGAAGTTAATTTAACCCTTTCCTCCACAAATACGCATTTTTATGCATGTACGACCAGTGTAGATCCAGATCAGCCGGCACATCCGTGCAGTCTGATCAGTATCTGCACTGGTCGCATTTTGGTCAGAAATAACCTAATGAATCAAAAAGCGAACAGTTTAGATCCTGAACAGACAGCACGGATGTGCTCACGCCCACGCAATAAAGTGTGTCTGTTGAGGAAAGGGTTAAGTATATTTACCTTACACTAAACAATCCTGTTTACATATTTAATTATGTTGGAACTGCCATAGATAACTTTTGGGATTTCAACCTTTTACCCCATGGGATATGGCTGTTATCCCTGGGTGAACTGTGTAGATCCAGATCAGCCATCTGATCAGCATCTACACTATTTGCTTTTTGTTTCATAAAGTTAATTCTGACCAAGAAGCGAACAGTGTAGATCCTGATCAGATGCATTTATTACACTGTTCACACATGTGATTAAACCTGTATATGAGTAAAATAGCATAGAGTTTTCCTTGCAAAAATGTTTTGTACATTGACATTGTGCAATAACTTTACTCATAATTTGTCCTTAGTAAAAGTTGATATTTGATAATTATATGAGTTACGTTATGATTTCAGGAACAAGACAGAACAGTGTTGATTCTCTTGCGTTTGAGACATTGATACCCAAGTCAATAGTTCAGCGTTACATCTCCCTGTTGATGGAACATCGACGTATAATACTGTGTGGTCCCAGCGGCACAGGAAAAACCTACCTTGCTCAAAAACTTGCTGAACATCTTGTGCTTAGGTATAAAGTTTATGTTTTACAAAGAATGGCTGGAGTAGTTCTTTCTTTCTGGCTGAAAACATTTTGACCACTTTCTTACATAAAGGATCTTTGGTAAAAATTTATAATACATATCTTTTAAGGCTCTAAGTAAAGGACAATTAACAAATGTATTGAATGAAAAGTCAGTGAACATGTTGGATTACACAATATATTTGAAACCTGATAAGTCTTTGCTTAAGGTTATAAAGCTGAGTTTGGAAACCAGTCTCAAATCTCAAGCATCTGATTGGCTGAAATGGTGACTGGTTGCCATTTCAGCCAATCAGATGCTTGAGATTTGAGACTGGTTTCCATGCTCGGTTTTATAACCTTAGGCACATATCATTCTGTTGATTTGTCATTTTGTCAATTAAAACAATCTTCTAAAGGTCTACACTGTAAGCTTTTTATTCATTCTTCGTAACTTACTTTACTGAAATACAAAGAACTAAGGAACCTTAGAAGGTCCGCATCATCCCAAGTTAATTCCTTTTACAGTTTAATGTTTGATCTGATCTAGAAAAAAGCTTATGTTGGCTGTTTTTTGCGATTGTAGATCTGGTAAGGAGCTGACTGCGGGTTCAGTAGCTACATTTAATGTTGACCACAAGACAGCCAAGGAGTTACGCCAGTATCTTGCCAATATCGCGGAACAGTGTGAGAACACGAGCATGGGAGAGTTACCGACGGTGATCATCCTCGATAATCTACATCATGTAGGATCTCTCGGAGAGGTCTTCAATGGCTTCCTCAGTGTCAAATATCAGAAATGGTGAGTGAACATCTAGTGTAATTTATCAGCACTATGTGTCATTCAGGTATTTTATAGCCAATAGTAACCCATTTTCAACTCCAAAAAATTAAATGCACTTGTTAATGTTCTTTAAAAGATTGATTTTTGAAACCCCTTTTAACCCTTTCCTCTACATATACACATTTTTACGCATGTGTGACCAGTGTAGATCCAGATCAGACGGCACATCCGTACCGTCTAATCAGGATCTGCACTGGTCGCATTTTGGTTAGAAAACCTAGTGAATCAAAAAGCAAACAGTTTAGATTCTGATCAGATGGCACATATGTGCCAGCTGATCTGGATCTAAACTGTTCGCCCATGCAATAAAGGTTTGTCTATGGAGGAAAAGGGTTAAATAACAGAGGTAAGCAAAGGCTGCATACAGTAGTCTGTTTGCTGATACAACACATGATTATTGTCCAGTTGTTTTCCAGTAAATTAGCACTTATTTTTTCTGGAAATTTGTTACAAATTCAAAACATAACTTATATCTAGTTTCTTTAATTTATAATGAGTTTGTTTCTGTGTATAATTTCAGTCCATATATCATAGGAACAATGAATCAGGCAACTTGCTCAACTACCAACCTTCAGCTGCACCATAACTTCAGGTAATGTCTCTAAATGTTTATCTTAAATTCTTTATCACACAGATGATTACTTTAGTTCCAGTGCTGAAAGTTATAAAACTGAGCATGGAAACCAGTCTCAAATCTCAAGCATCTGATTGGCTGAAATGGCGACTGGTCGCCATTTCAGCCAATCAGATGCTTGAGATTTGAGACTGGTTTCTATGCTCAGTTTTATAACCTTGGGCATTGTGCAGTGTGATCTGGATTAACACTGGTTGGTTCTGGTAAAAAAATTCTAACCAAATAGTGTAGATTCAAAACAGACTTCAAAGATGTGTTAGCTGATCTGGATCTACACTTGTCAATCATGGAATATAAGCTGCATCCAGTTATAAATTTAACTTCAGGTAATGTCTCTTAAAAGTTTGTCTGTGTCTTTTTTAATTAGGTAAAGTCTCTTTAAATTCAGGTAATATCTTGGAAAATGTCAAATCACTACAATAAATATTTTATATAACACTTTTAGATTAAAAATGACTGTTTTATAGAAACAGACAGAAACTGTTTGTCTATAATATGTAATAACACCACTTGTGTAAATAAATCGGGGCATTTTAAACAATTTTTAGAAATCCCAGATTTAAAAAAACATTAAGAAGATAAAACAAAAATTGAGATAACAACAACAGAATTTAATTCTATAGTTAAGATTACAATTGCTTCTGTTATAATCACAAATGGTTTTGTACTTTGAACATAGACAAAATGGTGAGTAAATTGTTTTCAGAATTGACTTTAGGCTTGTTTCTACTCAGGTATACAGCAATTATGTTGTATGACTACAACCAGAGTTTTCAGTAATCATTGTAGTTACAATGGTGTTCTTTTTCACAGGTGGGTATTGTGTGCCAATCACATGGAACCGGTGAAGGGATTCCTGGGCAGATACTTGCGCCGTAGATTGGTTGAGGCGGAGGTGATGACCAGTCTGCGTAATAATGATCTTAACAAGATCATAGACTGGGTACCAAAGGTGTGGTTACATCTCAACAAGTTCCTGGAAACACACAGCTCATCGGATGTCACCATAGGTAAATTGTCTCGCGTATAAATTTAAGCCGTGTTATAATAATACATGTAAATATAATAATAATAACGATAATATTTCAATCTGATATATGGCAAAATCCAATATGTCATGATCAGACCTTGTCCGGCGGCGGCGGCGGTGCCGTCGTCCGGTAGTCCCCCAACTTTAATCTGAAACTTAATGTTGCCTATAACTTTAAAAGTACTTGTCCTATTCACTTCATACTTGGAATATATCATCAGCATGAACAATGCCATCAGTGACGACAAGAATGATAACTCCAGTTCCAATATTTTTTGAGTTATGCCCCATTCAAATGCAACTTTAATCGGAAAGTTAATGTTGCCTATAACTTTAAAAGTACTTGTCCTATTCACTTCATACTTGGAATATATCATCAGCATGAACAATGCCATCTGTGACAAGAATAATAAATTCAGTTTCAAAATTTTTGGAGTTATGTCCCTTTCAAATGCAACTTTAACCTGAAACTTAATGTTGCCTTAAACTTTGAAAGTACTTGTCCTCATCACTTCATACTTGGAATATATCATCAGCATGAACAATGCCATCTGTGACAACAAGAATGATAACTCCAGTTTCAATATTTTTTTAGTTATGCCCCTTTCAAATGCAACTTTAACATGAAACTTAATATTGCCTATAACTTTGAAAGTACTTGTCCTATTCACTTCATACTTGGAATACATTATCAGCATGATCAACAACATTGGTAACAAAAAGAATCATAACTCCTGTTTGATTATATTTTGAGTTATGCCCCTTTCAAATACAACTTTATTATGAAACTTAATGTTGACTTTGAAAATTCACTTGATATTCGAAATAAATCATCTTCATGAACAGTGTCATTATGAAGAACAAGAATGATAACTCCTGCTGGACTATTTTATGACTTGTGTCCGTTTAATATACAACTTTAACATGAAACATGTCCTATTCACTCTTCGAATATATCATCTTCATGAACAACAACAACATCAGTTACAACAAGAATCATATCTCCTGTTTGACTTTTTTTTTTCAAATGCAAATTTCACATGAAACTTAATGTTGCGTATAATTTGAAAGTACTTGCCCTGTTCATTGAATACTTGGATTGTATCATCAACATGAACAGTGCCATCGACAACTACAAAAATTATAACTCCTGTTTGAATATTTTATGAGTTATGTCCCTTTCAAATGCAACTTTAACATGAAACTTAGTGTTGCCTGTAAAATGGAACGTACTTGTTCAATTCACTTAATACTTTGAAAAACTCATCTGCGTGCACAAACCAATTTTTGAAGATGATAACTCGGGTTTCACCATTATTAAAGTTATTCCCCTTTTAAATGCAATTTAGATGACACATGTGTTCTGTGGTGTAGTATTGAAATCAACTTAAATAAAATATTTTATTATATATGATTAAACATAGGCCCACATTTCAACTTTTTCCATGCAGGCAACACGTGTTCCGCGGAACACAACATTCTAGTTCTGTAAAAAGTTTTTAAAAAATCAGTTTTTCAGACTTCTATTTATAAAAACCCCATGTTTGCATATTTGAAACGGAAGTAACTGTGTAAGCTGACAGTGAAGGACATTATGTACTGAGCATCACACTTCTTGTATGACTGAAATAATCAAAACATAGAACATGAAATTGTTATTGAGTTTCTATATAAAGGTTTGGTTTTCTGGAGCTTAGACCATTCAGTGACTTGGATAAGGTCATGTTTTCTATCCACATGAAGAGCAAGTTCTTTGGGACACAACAGTTATGTTAGACACTAGATCAAATGGACAATTAACAGAAGAGACATCGAGACACCTGTTTGTCATCGCATGATTAAAAACCTGTAAGTTAAAAAAGAAATAAGTGTTCTGCTAACTTTCTGTAATGTAGAAGATTATAATGTTATGATGTTACAGGTCCCCGTCTGTTCCTGTCTGCCCCAATGGAAATCGGAGGCTGTAAAATCTGGTTCACTGATCTCTGGAACTACTCGATTGTACCATACATGCTGGAGGCCGTCAGAGAGGGACTTCAGGTACGTATTTCAAGACAGCAAATTTACTATTTATTTGGTTAACCCTCTCCTGTATAGATACACCTTTATTGCTAGGGTGAACAGTTTAGATCCAGATCAGCCGGTACATCTGTGCCATCTGATCAGGATCTAAACTGTTCGCTTTTTTATTGATTGGGTTATTTCTGACCAAAATGCGACCAGTGCAGATCCTGATCAGAAGGCACAGATGTGCCAGCTGATCTGGATCTACACTGGTTGCACATGCGTAAAATGCGTATATATCAAGGAAAGGGTTAATAGTATTTGCAGTATATTTAGAATATGATCTAACTCACTGATGAAGTATTTGCAGTATAATTATAGTATAATCTGGAATCACAAAACGACCATGAATAAAGAACAGCAGAAAAGTAATTTAATGTTTATCTTGTTAGCAAGTCTTAGGAAATTTAGACACTCACTTTTTGCATCATCGATATCTGAACAATATGTTTCTTCCACAGATGTTCTCACAGCAAAAGCTAAATAGCACAGATTCCAAAGAAATTTCAAGATTACATGTGTCATATTTCATGATTACAAAAATTAACATTAATAATTGTGCAAAACACCTGGCAAGATTATTTTATTTCAGACCATCTGTACAATTTGAAGTCTCGGAAGAATTTTAATATTTATGTTTCTATTTAAGGTATATGGAAGACGTGCACAGTGGGAGGATCCAACAGACTGGGTTCTCGAAACCTTCCCGTGGGGCATTGCTAAAGATGGCGAACCTATTTTGTTACGAATAAGACAAGAGGATGTTGGATATGACTCTGTTGGTTTGTCAGGATCGGAGAATAACAGTCCGAAAATTCAAACCAAAAACAAGGAGGAGATAACTGTGCAGGAACCAGAAGCTGATTCTATGGTCAGTGATGTTTAGTTGCCATGGTTACTGTGGATAATTACACCAACAGAAAATATGACGTTACTTTATTTATGGCTGTGTGTGATATGAACTACAAATGATCTGTTAACATTTATATGTACTATGTGATTATCTGCGAGGACAGTTTGAGAATTTATTTATTAAAGTGACTTAAAATGGTGAAATCCATAACTTGTGCTAAATTTTAATAATTTTAAAATGTTTATTGATAATGTACATTGCCAAATTTTTATTAAACTTGTTAGGCATTTATTGTATATTTATTCTATGTATAATGTATAAGTTTACTTTCCTGTATTTAAAAATATACAGTTTGTTTTTCTGTGAAAGTATTCAATCACGTGCAATAGGGTGAAATGCAATTCTTTATAACATTCTTAGAATAATTTTGACTCTTAACATGTTTGTTCAATTTTAATTCAGAAATGGTTTTAAACAGTTAAGTGTTCTGCTCATATAACAAGTTACTGTCAAATGATTTTACAATACTCGGTGTTTCATTGTTACAAGTCATGTTTTGTTAGACATCAAGCACTATATAAGTATTTTTCACATTGTTTCATGCTCATTCATAAAGTTTGTAGGACCAATTATAATTTGTGTAGAAATTCATTAACCATTTCCTCCATAGACACATCTTTATTAAGTGGGCAAACAGTGTAGATCCAGATCAGCTGGCACATCTGTGCCGTCTGATCAGTATCTGCACTGTTTGCCTTTTTTTTTTGTTAGGTTATTTCTGACCAAAATGTGACCAGTGCAGATCCTGATCAGACAGCACGGATGTGCCGGCTGATCTGGATCTACACTGGTCGCACATGCGTAAAAATGTGTATATATGGAGGAAAGAGTTGAACAGGGAATCAGGTAAAACCATTTACTCCTTGCAATATGACTGTTATCCATGGGCAGACAGTGTAGATTCAGATCACCAAGCTCGTCTGTGCCATCAAGTCAAAATCTACACTGTTAACTTTATGATTCAATAGGTTATTTCAGTGCTCAAGGTTATAAAACTGAGCATGGAAACCAGTCTCAAATCTCAAGCATCTGATTGGCTGAAATGGCGACTTGTCGCCATTTCAGCCAATCAGATGCTTGAGATTTGAGACTGGTTTCCAATCTCAGCTTTATAACCTCCAACCCTGACCAAGAAAACTGTAGATCCTGATAAGATGGCACAGATGTGCTGGCTGATCTGGATCTACACTGCTTGCACATGCAATAAAATATGGAGTACATTGTTAACATTAAGACAATAAGTCATCTGCCATACTGTGGTTACAATCTGCTCTTACATGTACATCATGTAACAAGTACCTGGGCCCAAGATTATAAAACTAAGTTTTGAGATCAGTCTCAAATCTCAAGGATCTGATTGGCTGAAATGTGGACTGGTTGCCATTTCAGCAAATCAGATGCTTGAGATTTGAAACTGATCTCACGATTTAGTTTTATGATCTTGGGCACTGGTGCTTGTTATCACATTACTGACATAAAGAGTGTATGTTAGCCAAGAAATACATGTGTCACAAATACATGTGTTGTAAAGTTATACATTGGTGCTTAAAATCAACATGCCTTGTTATGGGTGTTTCATGAGTATTTTATGAGCTTTTGTTAAGGTCCAAGTCTTGCCCTACTTGAGTTTCTACTTTATGTAATGATATGTCTAGAAAAAGTGGAAGTTTGAACTAAGATGTGTTTTTTATTGAAAATTGAGAAAAGAAATCTGTTTAATTTCAAATCGAAAGCTTTCCATTTGTCAACTCAAAGTATGTTCTTAGAAACAAGTCTCTGATCTCAGTTTTATAAAATTAGGACCATTACTTGTAGCAATCAAACTTTTATCTTACTTATTTTAGGAGTGAGGTAATCTTTTGAGCACCATTGCAGTATATTTTAATACACCCTTACTCTATAGATACAACATTATGGTGTGGGTGAACAGAGTAGATCCAGATCAACCAGGTCTGAAGGTTATAAAACTGAGATTGAAACCAGTCTCAAATCTCAAGCATCTGATTGGCTGAAATGGCGACCAGTCACCATTTCAGCCAATCAGATGCTTGAGATTTGAGACTGGTTTCCATTCTCAGTTTTATAACCTTGGAACCAGCACATTCATGCCTCCTGATCTGGATCTAAACTGGTCACACACACATATAAGCATGTATACATGGTGTAAAGGGTTACAGTAATTATCATGTCATAGTATAGATTTTGCTATCTAATGACATTCTTCTTAATATTGTGTGATTTTAAGTTTATAAACTATCTAGGTTTTTGTTTAAACATTCGTGTTAAGGGTTTATGTTTAAAAGGAACCAAAAAACTTTTGAAAGAATTCATGTTTTCATGTGAATTTAAAATTGAATTGTCCTTTAACAACAGGCTATTTCAAAATTTACTTGATTATTTCACGTTTGACATCTGATTAAAAAAAAATTCCATCACAGTTCAGCTAATCTTTTTTTTCAATATGTGCGAAAAAATGGTTTAAATTGTTTTGTCTTTTTTTTAATAAAGTATTTTTGTTGCAGAAATAAATCTGAAAATTAATATGACATCTTTCAAAGTTTGTTGGTATTTCGTATTTTTCTTGTCATTTGTGTGGGATGAAACAGAAAACAATATGAGAATCCAGATCTGGCATTTCCAGCGGTCACTCACATTTCTAGTGGTCGATGAAAAGATTTAATATACTACAACTGCTAGTACCAGGCGGTATGAGTCGGTGTTCAATGGTTTGGTTAGAGACATTGTTGTTTATTTTTACAAAACTATTTTACGGGATTAACCATTGAAGTCATTCTGATAGGCAAACAATGTAAACCCAGATAAGCATTCATATCTGCAAGTCTGATCAGGGTTTACACTGTTTGCTTTTAAATAATTTCTGTGAAACATCTCACAAAAAATGACTGGATTGGTTCACATTCAATGTAAAGCATGCCTGTTACACAGATTTAGGTTCATTTAGAACAAGGCTGGAAATGTCAGAGGGCTGTGGTCATTATAATGGCAATATTTCATCGGCTTATCATCCTTAACATCATCATCATTTAATCATCATGTTATGATGCTTAGTCTGTTATTATAGCCTATAGCCAGACATACGATATTTCATTACCCATACATTGTCATGAGAAAGAGTATTTTCGTCCATTAACATAGATCCTGTACTGTAAGAATGTAACAAACTTTATAACCCTTTCCTCCATACACACACCTTTAACCACATCGGAGAATGGTGTAGATCCAGATAAGCTGGAACATCTGTGCCATCTAAACAGGATCTGCACTGTTAACCTTTTGGTCAGAAAGAACTTCATAAATCAAAAAGCCAACGGTGCAGATCCTGATTGGATGGCACAGGTGTGCCAGTTGTCCTTGATCTACACTGTTCGTCCATGATATTAAAGGCATATATATGGAGGAAAGGTTTCCTTAATCATCAGGGTTCACAAATTTCATTTTGATTCATGTAAATGTGTCAGATCTTAAATGATTTTGGGTTAGACCTTCTTGTAAGTAGGTTATAAAACTGAGTTTGGAAACCAGACTGATCGCCATTTCAGCCAATCAGATGCTTGAGATTTGAGACTGGTTTCCATGCTCAGTTTTATAACCTTAGGCACTGGTTGTTTTGATACTAGATCATCAAATAGATAATTTTTTGTTAGTGTTGTTTTTCAGTTAAATGTGTACGTTACAGAATACAGAACTTTTCTATGTTTCTTTAAAAAGTAAAGGATTTCTTTTTCTGACATAATCTCTTGTTTCAGTTAAAGTGTAATCTAGACTTCTAGGTTCCTGGTTAAAGTTTAACCCTCTCCTCCATATATACGCCTTTTTACGCATGTGTGACCAGTGTAGATCCAAATCAGCCGGCACATTAGTGCCGTCTGATCAGGATCTGCACTGGTCACATTTTGGTCAGAAATAACCTATTGAATCAAAAAGCGAACAGTTTAGATCCTGATCTGATGACATGGATGTGCCAGCTAATCTAGATCTAAACTGTTCGCCTATGCATCTATGGAGGAAAGGCTTAAGTAATGATCACTTGGAGTGCTTTCTTGAATAACATCCATAATTCTTTTTTAGAAACAGTACCTGTAGCATTTATTTATGCATATATAATGATAATAATAAGACATAGATGAGGCTCTATGTATAATACATGTGTTCATTCTATGCTGATTCATCATCATTTCACTTGTTGGTTTGAATTGTAAATGTTGAATAATATTGCACTATTTCTTTTGTTAACTAATTGTACATACAGTCATATTTGACAAATCTCTGTCATACATGTTCATGCATTTCAGTTAAACATGCGCTAAACATGCTCACACTGTAGAAGACTAGGACAGGTGTGGTCAATAAACATTTGAAAGTTTACCAGATTGTTTGTTGTTTATGCAAATATACGTCCTCTGTCATTTGTTTATAAGATGACACTGTAGAAAAGTGTTCTAACCAGTTCTTTTGGAAAAACTGGTTATGAGATTGGGGTTTGTCGGCATCAATAATTAATGTCCAGGCCATAACTTGGCCATACACTGGGATTTCAAAATAACTTGGCACAAATGTTCAGCAAGCCAGAATGGTGTGTCACATACTACAACCAACCCTGTAGGACCAAGGTCAAGGTCTTGGTTACCAAAAACAGAATCTTTTGTCCAGTTTATAACTTCATTATGAGTGGAGAGATTTCAAGTTAACTCGGCACATGTGATCACCATAACAAGACAATATGATCTGCATAAGACCCAATCTCCGATCTTAGTTAAAACCCCAGTTACACAGAGCCATCAGTGATTGATCGGTAGTTTTTTAGCAAAATTATGGAGTGAACCGATGACAAGGGATTAACCGCTGATATCAACTACTGGTCACCTGTTTGCCACCTATCGATTGCTATTGGGGAATGATGAGTTTCGTCTGTGAAAAATTACCAGTCATGATTTTTAGACATGTTTAAAATTCTCGATTGGTAAAAATATTTTGCAAATAACGCATGACAACTGATAAAAACAGTGATTAACTTAAAATAAAACAACCGATTGGGCACTGACCGTCTAGGTAGTTTTTTAGCCAAATTATGGAGTGAACCGATGACAAGGGATTAACCGCCAATATCAACTATTGGTCACCTGTTTGCCACCTATCAACTGCTATTGGGGAAAGATGAGTTTCGTCGGTAAAAAATTACCGATCAGGATTTTTAGACATGTTTAAAATTCTCGATCGGTGAAAATATTTTACAAACAACCCATGACAACTGATCAAAACAGTGATTAACTTAAAATAAAACAACCGATTGGGCACCGACCGTCTGTTTAACTGGAGCCTAAGTCACAGATACCTAAACTTATTCACAGTTTGATTCCTAGTTTGGAAAATATCATTTGAAATTAGAAGTAATGCTAATGGTGCAGTGTGGTGGCAGCACATGGTTGTAACAGAAATGCTATTTCAAATTTGTGAAGTTTGGTGGCAGCAAATGGTTGTAGCTGTAATGCTATTTGTGAAGTGTGGTGGCAGCAAATGTTTGTACAACAGTAATGCTATTTGTGAAGTGTGGTGGCAGCAAATGTTTGTACAACAGTAATGCTATTTGTGAAGTGTGGTGGCAGCAAATGTTTGTACAACAGTAATGCTATTTGTGCAGTGTGGTTGCAGGACATGGTTGTACAACAGTAATGCTATTTGTGAAGTGTGGTGGCAGCACATGGTTGTACAACAGTAATGCTAATTGTAAAGTGTGGTGGCAGCACCTGGTTGTACAACAGTAATGCTATTTGTGCAGTGTCATGGCAGCACATGGTTTTACAACAGTAATGCTATTGGTGAAGTGTGGTGGCAGCACATGGTTGTACAACAGTAATGCTATTTGTGAAGTGTGGTGGCAGCACATGTTTGTACAACAGTAATGCTATTTGTGCAGTGTGGTTGCAGTACATGGTTGTACAACAGTAATGCTATTTGTGCAGTGTGATGGCAGCACATGGTTGTACAACAGTAATGCTATTTGTGAAGTGTGGTGGCAGCACATGGTTGTACAACAGTAATGCTTTTTGTGCAGTGTGGTTGCAGCAGATGGTTTTACAACAGTAATGCTATTTGTGCAGTGTGGTTGCAGCACATGGTTGTACAACAGTAATGCTATTTGTGCAGTGTGGTTGCAGCACATGGTTGTAACGGTATAAACATAGTCAGTACTGGGCCCAAGAACATAAAACTAAATCAGGAGACCAGTGTCAAATCTTAAGTATCCAATTGGCTGAAATGGCGACTGGTCGCCATTTCAGCCAATCGGAGGCTTGAGATTTGAGACTGGTCTCCAATCTTAGTTTCATGATCTTGGGACCTACTATAAGTAAATATTCAGTTACCAATGTCATGTTAAGTGATTACGTGTATCAGGATTATCCACGCAACCTTTTTTTGTGTTCTCCCAGCTAGCTTAATCGCATCCACACAACCGATTTTGGTGTTGTCCCAGCTAGCTGAATCGGTACTGTTATCAGATTTACATTTCTAGGTGCTGTTGCTGTATGGTACAAGTTTGATTCTCAGTAAAGGCAGTATCTATTGATATTGTACAATTGAAATGTCAATTTCTACAGTTATCAACAAGTAAATGAACAGAGTTAATATTATTAAAATTAAAATGCAGACTTTAGGAATATTTTGTTCAATGATTGTTCTGTGATCTCATTCAAAACAAACATTTTAGTAGAGATATTAAGAGGTCGCAAACATTGCAAATGGCGAAAAGTGGCTAAAATTTTAAAAATGAATTTTGGGGGAAATACTTATTGCCACCTAGATTTTAGTAAAGAAATGTATCGAGCCAAGGATGTAGTTAATGTTTGCATGCTCAATTTAGTCTAATTCATGTTCTAATTACCAAGCACATATTAAAACAAAAGACAAACCGTTTGCATGAGAACTCTGAAATTCATGGACAACATACCAAAGCAACTCATACCTGAAATAAGTATATGCTGGTCTACAATGTTTAGTGCCAATTCATCAAAATAATGTTAGGGTTTTCAAGAAGTTCAAGGAAAACTTACTTCTGGGTTTCTACTTTGGGTTGCCAATAAATGAAAAATATAAAATGTCAAAATATTAAATGTTAAAGATTAAAGAAGCATGTGTTCCTCTAAATATTTGGATTAGGATGGCAACAGAAAGACCCTTTTTTATTGTTGCAGCTCTAGCGTAATTGTTTGAAAATGTAATATTGGAATACAGTTATACAAATGAAATGATTGCAAATATGTAAGAAAAACTTGTGTGGTTCTTAAAGATCATTCTTTGTTTTGATTGGCGAATAAGAATATTATGTCCTAGTTGAAAACACGGCCCACTAATTTATATTCGACTAGCTTTTTGGAAACATCGTGTTGTATAATCAGCAAATGTCGGCTATCTGTGCAAGCTGATTCGACGAAGTGTTCTGAATGTTCAGACTCGTTGTGTCAAATAAGAAATATATTGGTGTAATGAACTACCTTTTTTTCAAAAGAAAAATTCATTTACTAAAAATTCGAAATCAAATTTGACAGACATTCGAAAACAGGCCTATGAACTTAGCTTTCATTGTCGCGAGCCAATCAGAGCGCGCGTTCCCTGGCAACGCTGTTTTCCTCTCAGATCCTTCTGCCAAAATGTCAGTTGTTTAATGTCTTTAATTTGGGGGAAATAAAGTAATAATTCTGGACTGAATGTGAGGCAAGTGTGTCGGAAATGACGGATGTGACGCAAGGACTATTGGCTGAGGCCAAGAAGAACAGATTTTCGACGATTCGTGAAAACTTATCCGAGGATGGTAAGTGACCTCGATTTTTTTTTGTCTGTGCTATCCTCAAGGATAAGTATTTTACAAAATACACTGCCAAAAAAAGGGAAATTATTAAATTTTAAAATGTAAGGATCCCTTTTGCAGTTCGATTCCAAGTCAAAGAAAAGATCAAAATTCAATTTGCTGATCCTTTTATAGAATAAGGAAAAAAACAAATATCCTAGCCCTGTCGTTTTGTAGATTTAAGGAGAAAATGGTCAGGGTCTTTTAGAAAGGCATGATGTGAAATATCAATATGGGAAAGAAATGAAGCACAGAATGTCAGATGTTCTGAAAACCTTTTCTTCAAATTTGGTATTTCACAAAATCAATTTTAAACCTTCCTTTTGCTGTTTATTATTTACATTCTAAAGGAACTGATCTTAGGATCATATCTTCTCATTAGGATCATATCTTCTCATAGTCATTGTCAATTGTCATTCAATTTCATGAAATGAATACTTACCCAGAAAAAAATACAGCTGCTCTGGTTGGGTTGGAGAAATTATTGGCTTTAACCTCCTAATTGTTCATATTCACATTTATCCCCCAAGTATAAAATGAGCTCAAATTTCCTTCAGATGTTGCAGCTGTGTGGGAAAATGTATCAAGCTTCATTGAAAAACAAATGTCACAGCAAAAGGTAAGCACGTTTTTTTGAGTATTTTCCTGTTACAAGTTAGTTTCTTTAAAATGATTGACAGTTTTTATTGTTTTTCATTTTTGCATATATTTTTTCACTCTTCGTTCCTTATGTATAGTACAGTTAGTTAAGAGCTGACATGTCAAGTGAACACACGTACCTTTGATAAGGCCTAAAAAAAATAGTTGTGTTTCTGGTGGCCTGACCTACCCTATTTTTACCGCCGACCGTAACTTTTTTTTGACTCGGGGGAAAAAATATCGAAGCATCATTGTGGTCTCCAGTCGTCATGGATCGATTGGCCAAAGGCGACAACGATATTTTGTAATGACGACATTTTGTTTAATTCCACAATGACCTTTTGTTTTATTGGTCTGCGAAAAACACAACCGCCATAGTAAACACTCATGGCCGTCAGCGTTAGACAAACCGATAAAAAAATATTTATACTTATCTGCCGACGATTTCATCGAAGAATTACGGAAGCAAATAGATTAAGATATCGGTTAAAGATGCATACTCCATTATATCGCGGACCTTGGGGTCCAAGCCCGCCAACTGCGATATAAACAGAGCGCGATATAAGTAAATAACCGCGCTAAAACAAGGAGAATTCATAAATTTGTTTTTGCTGATGTATATTGCGGTGTTGCGTAATTTACACGCCTTGAAATCTACGGGTACATAAAGGATTACGTTCCATCCTGGACAAATGTTTTAAAAACAACCTTTTTTTATATAATTTATTAAGGTTTATTTTTAATAAAAAGAAATTAATTAATGTACAAAACAGAGATTGCTGTCATCAATTTCCAACGGTGGTAATACTGTTATCGGTACTCTCAACTGATCGACGATCTGTTGGCCGGTCATGGTCGGCGATGTTAGTTCGTTGTCGTCTGTTGTTGATATGCTTGATATGTCGATGAGCAGGTAATGTCAAAACAACAAACTGTTTTGACGTTTCCTGCTCATGCCTATTATGGTTAGCAACTTGCATTAATTGTCGCTAATTTGTAGTTTGTCTCGTGAACGAAATTCTGCCAGGAACATATTAGCTTGGTGTTTTTCGCACCTATTGTTCGTCACAAAGGGGGTTTCATGTCAAATCAAAAGCAACAGAATTGTAAAAAAAATCTTTCATCTATTTTCGTACGTTTAATGTTAAATTGTATCTGCTGGTGAACGTGTACATCTCCTCTTAAATCCCTGCATACAAAATGTAATAAACAGCCTTCGCCGATAATGACGTAATACGACACGGAAAAAGCGTGCGTTTCGTGAATTTGTCGCCAAAGTTGATTTAATCATTTGATCTTTTTTACCACCCACGAAGAATGAACAAACATGTACATTGTAAATGTATAAAAAAAATGGGATCCACGGACCAAGCGCGATATATTGGATATCGCGATATAACGGATCGCGATATAACGGAGTTGCAGTGTAGTGATAAATCTTTTACCATCATTGAAGGGTTATGAATTAATTTGATTATGTGTTAATTGCAACAATATCATGAAAGTAAATATGTAGATGACTTTGGTACACTTGCAAATGTGGTGTGCTTTATGGCTATAAGAAGTGGTAGACCTAGGTAAGAAAATTACCATACATATAAAACATATTTTTTCAAACATGGGCAAATCTTCAATATCTATGCGTTAAAAAACCTTATGGTATTATGCATGGTACATGGATACAATTCTTATTATTTAGAAAATTTAAAATTTATGAAAATAATATGTTAAAATATCTATTATTTGATATAGTAAATAGATCTATAATTTTAATAAAACTGCAGTTAAATAAATATTATAAGTTGATGTCACAAAATATAGTCTTAGCAGGCTGATTTTAGATCTACACTGTTTGCCCATATGATTTTTTGTGTATCTTTTTCGTATCTGTGGAGTAAAAGGTTAATACAAATAAGGTTAGTTAAAGTTTAATTTAGAGTTATTCACATACAATTTTGATTTCAGAATCTTGTTCCATCTCACATTATTAAATGACCATTGTTAATGTTGTATGTTGGTATGAACCAGGGATTCTAAAATTTCAAATTCCCAATCGGACATTCGCGCCAAAATTGACTATTTCCTGACTTCCGGTTCGCAGGAACAGCGCTTTCGGGTCCGCACGAACTGCGACTTCAGGTTCCTGCGTTCAGTGCATTTAACTCTCCCGACCTCAGTTCATTCCTCCCTTACAACATAAATTCTCGTCGGCGATATCCTACAACCTTCCAACAGATAAATTTCATGATTTTCGGGCTGTAGATGGAAACATTCTTTGATCGATTTATTAGAGCGGCACGCAACGTTTGAAGTTTACGGCATCTTTGTTGTAATACACCAGCATCCCATGCATTGAAAACGTGACGTAACAGTTCAAAATAGTAACCTACAGCAGTGTTCATAGCGATTGCGAAGTGGATTTTTTAGTTCATTGAACATGTATTTACTCTCGGAATTACGGGAGGCAAGTATTCGCTTTACGTAAATATACGTCGATTATGTCATGAATTAGTAATTCTTGAATCTACAAGAACTTACACGAGTCTGTGTATGCAACATTTATTTCCGACTCGGACGTAGATTTTTGTAAATTTAAAATTGATTTGAATCGTTATGGCCGTAAGTAAGCAAGCCGATTACTAGATTAATTTTCACATTAAGTATCTATTCATTTGAGCCTTTCAACTTTGCTGTGAATGGCAATCAATTTAACTAAAATTCCCATTGTAGAAGTTTTCTTGAATTTGTGAAACAGCATTTTAAAACATACTTTATTTTATTTGATCGGCGGTCATTCAGAATAACGCACATTGGACTAAGACTTCTTTCAATAAAATGCTGTTTTATTTGTGTACGTTAATTAATAAAATCACGGGCATTGCCACTTTTAATTCTGACATCAAAGAGCCTGACTAGCGCAGTTCATTTGCAAATTAAACAAACCCGCACGTTGTTAAAATGAGACCGACCACATCCTGTTTCATCTATGCCGCAGGCTTTTCACGGGACGTGTAGTTGTGGTAGTCATGGTAGCAGAGTTGTGAATTCGATAATTGACAGGTTAATAGCTGATTAAGCTGTGAAAAAATGTACATGTTGGTAATTTTTGTAACAATTTATGGGCCACTAATCATGACCGATGTAAAAAATGTACATTTTGGTAATTTTTGTAACAATTTATGGGCCACTATTCATGACCGATTTTTTTACCATTTTTGAAATTTCAGTCAGACATTCTTCCCGAAAATCGGTCAATGACCGACCTGCCGACGATTTTAGAATCCCTGGTATGAACCACATTTGGAGATAGTAGATTTTTTATTATGTCTGACACTTGATAAATCTCACAAATGTATTATTTAAAAGCAATGGTCAGCTGGAGTTGGTATTTTGTCAGGAACTATTCAAGCTTAACAGTTTTATAGTTATGTAAAGACAAAAAAAGGTTGACTGAAATAGTTTGGTGTAAATTTTGATATTCCCTCAATAGCGAGAATATACATGCTGTTATATACATGAATAACAATGGAAACAATTTTCAAGTTTAATTTTTATTTTCAAGTATTGTTGTTCATTACAAACAGTAGAAGAACATAAAAACATGTACTTACCAGTTATTATTTTGTGCTATTGACATAAAAACAACATGTTAGGAATAACAAGCTTAACACTTTTATCCATTAATTATTAATAAAAAAAAAAAAAAAAAAGCCTACCTACCAACCCTGTTTTTTTTGGCTACGCCACCAGAAACACAAGTATTTTTTTTTTTAGGCCTAATAAACATACAAAACATGTTATCCCTGATCATTTCTCTGTTAAGGAAATATGGTGCATATATTGGGACTTCCCCATAAAAAAACAGGAACAAATAATTTTAGATTCAGCTTTCCATTCTATTTAATAAAATAACATAGTGAAAGAAATTTTCATTGTCTTTCAAATTGCACACCTTTAAGGCTTCTAGCTGTGCCAGTCCTGTGCAGCTCAATTGAAGATGAATTATTCACTTCTGGTCCTTGTACAGCTGTCAAACAGTAGATCACCTTCTTGCTGAATATTGAATCTCTGTGGAGATCTGCTTAGGGTGCTTAACCCTCTCCCACAGTCATTGATGTAGATGTTCTATAAATTTCACTTTATATTTAAGATTTTGCAAGTCTGAAAGTTCATTGAAGTGCACAATACTTACATTCATGTAAAATGACACATAAACTTATTTAAAAATAATGAAAATAACAGAAAAATCAAGTATGTAAAATATTGTAAATATTATATGAAATCAGATAAAAGCTGATGTCTGTTTGTTGTTGATGCAGGCAGTACAGATCCAATCGCTGGGAACATTCACTTTCAGTCAGAAGAAGCTTGATATAGGCAACAATAAATTTATCCTCATTCAACGTCCAGTGTTCAACATATCGGAGAAACTTGCTCAAAGTCAAGCCTTGCAGTATGTCAAACACCATATTCCAGGTAAACACTTCACTTATCTCAACAGTAAATTAACAGCAAACAGAAATCTCTGAAATGTTTAGCAGAATATATTACACTCCACTCTTGATTTAACCTGTTATTCATGGTAGAAGTGAACAAAATGGATTTTCATTAAACAGGTCCACCATCACAGCAACTTTTTAGCTCGACTATTCGAAGAATATGGGAGCTATCCTACTCGCCCCGGTGTCGGCGTCGGCATCGGCGTCGGTGTCCGTTAAGCAAAAAATGCACTTTGGTCCATTACTTGAAAATACTTATGATATCAACTTGAAACTTGGAATATATATTCACCATCAAATTCTACATCATTACCAACAACACCCATAACTCTGCTACAAATATTTTTCAAGTTATGCCCCTTTTTTACTTAAATTTTGCGTTAAGGAAAATATGCACTTTGGTCCATAACTTATAAACTACTTGAGATATCAACTTGAAACTTGGATTATATATTCACCATCAAATTCTACATCATTACCAACAACACCCATAACTCTGCTGTCAATATATTTCAAGTTATCCCCCTTTTTTCTTATATTTTGTGTCAAGCAAAATATGCATTTTGCCCCTAACTTTAAAACTACTTGAGATATTGCCTTGAAACTTGAAATATATTTTCACCATCAAAATCTACATCATAACCAACAAGACCCATAACCCTTCTTCCAATATTTTTCAAATTATGCCCCTTTTTCGCTTACATTTTGTGTTGAGCAAAATATACAGTTGGCCCTTAACTTCGTTATGAATGGAGGGATTTCAAAATAACTTGGCACAAATGTTCACCATGACAAGGCGGTGTGTCGCGTACAATACCCATGCCTGTAGGTCCAAGGTCAAGGTCACTGTTACTAAAAATAGAATTTTCTTGCAAAATCGTGTCCGCTCTGTAACTTTGTTATTTCTTATTGGGTTTTTAAATAACTTGGTATAATTGTTCACCATATCAAGATGGTGTGTCATGTACATGCCCAAGCCTGTAGGTCAATGGTCAAGGTCACTGTTACTAAAAATAGAATTTTCTTGTCTAGGCTGTTACTTTGTTATGAATGGAGGGATTTCAAAATATCTTGGCACAAATGTTCACCATGACAAGGCGGTGTGTCCGCACAATACCCATGCCTGTAGATCCAAGGTCAAGGTCACTGTTACTAAAAATAGAATTTTTTTGTCCAGGCTGTAACTTTGTTATGAATGGAAGGCTTTCAAAATAACTTGACACAAATGTTCACCATGACAGGGCGGTGTGTCACGTACCATGCCCATGCCTGTAGGTCAAAGGTCAAGGTCACTGTTACTAAAAATAGAATTATCTTGTCCTGGCTGTTACTTTGTTATAAATGGAGGGATTTCAAAATAACTTTGCACAAATGTTCATGAAAAGGCAGTGTGTCCGCACAATACCCAAGCCTGAAGGTCCAAGGTCAAGGTCACTGTTACTAAAAATAGAATTTTCTTGTCCAGGCTGTAACTTCATTATAAATGGAGGGATTTCAAAAAAACTTGACACAGATGTTCACCATGAAAGGGCAGTGTATCGCGTATTATTCCCATCATTGCACTTGAGTGTCTGAAAATGATGCATAGCGGGGCATCCGTGTCCTATGGACACATTTCTAGTTTCACTTATATTTTCACTTAAGTGCACTTCATCGATAACTTTGCAAATACTTAAGGTATCAACTTCAAACTACCATTATATTTTCATTTCAGTTCTTTTTCTGTAACATTACTGAAGTGATTGATATTTGACTAAAAGTAAATGTCTCTAATAAAAAATTACTAACAAGTTTTCTAACAAATTCAGAAATATTTCATAGTTATTCCCCTATTCAGTTTAATATTTATGGTACATTTAGGAATTATTTCTGTTATTTGAAAAGAATTTCTCCCGTACCATTCACTTGTTAATATTTTTCCTGATTGCACATGAATGTATGGCCATAGTTGTTATTGTTTAATCTTCAAATTGCATTTGTTTCAAATGATTCGAATAGTCGAGCATGCTGTCTCCTCTGACAGCTCTTGTTTTAAATACCTGCAAACACTTTTATTTTAGAATGAAACATATCTAAAGTTTATTGTCAATACTCCTAGTTGGTGAAAAAGAGAGGTGTTGGACCAGGTTAAGTGGATTAAAAAATTAAATGTACATATATCAACTACTTGACTTTATTGAGGCAGTATTCACTTTTCTTTAATCATATGCCATATATATTGGTTATCATTATCCGTCGGGTGTTATTTTTTACTCAGTAAAACACAAGTTTTAATTCTTTCCCAGATAATTCTTTCATGAAAATATTTGAATCACCAAACATAAATAAGCCTGGAAGAGGTATGATTTGGTTGGCAACCCTTCCAACATGCCAGTTGTTGACCATACTCTGACCATTATTTATTACACAAAATGTCTGTTTTTACGGATTGGCTATTTTAGACAATGAAAGAGAAAATCTATATTGTTTGCTTACCTACATTTCCTTGTAAAAATGGTTCAAATGTACCTGTACCAAAGCAACAGATCATCACAGATGAAAGATGTTACCATTTTTGTAGAGATAATTAACTGGATTTTGGCATAACTCAAAAATATTAAATACATATTGCATCTATGGGTTGCAAACCGTAACATTGCCTAGCCATGCAATATTAGGATATACGTAACTATCACTGCATGACATCAGTAACAGATAAAGCAATTTTCATGAAACATGTCTTAGAGATTGAGAGCAATAACTTAAGAAGGTCATGCACAAATAGATAGGAATTCCACATCTTAAGTTGATATTTCCTTTTTCAGGTCAGATACCGGTTGTTCAGCTAAACTTTGCTGCCATGTCATTCGAGAGTCCATATGATCGAGACGCAGTGGAGAACTGCGTCAGGGAAATAATTAATGCTGTTCATAGAGCTATTGGCGCTAAACGAAATGTTGAACTTAATTTTAATGGAATAGGAAAACTAATGATAAGGGATTCAAAAGTGAAAATGAGGTTTTACAAAGAATTCATTAATCAAATGGATGGATCTGGAAAATTGCTGGATTCTCTGCAAAATGTAAGTATAGTGTAATAGAAATTAAATAAATGTCTGTTTGTAATTGTTTGAGCTTTCATATCTTTCAAAATGGATGTTGAGCCTTACATTAGTGTATCAGTGAATGTTTAGAAATTGTAAGTGATTTAAACTGACTGATTTGTAGTGGTAATTGAGTGCAGTTTTTGTGAGTGATTGTGAATGTTATTTGTAATGCATGTAAAGGTGTTTACTATTTTGTCCTTAATTTCTTTATTCTTTCTTTCTGAATCATTTAAATACTTTAACTGTTCTTTCTTATACCTTTACTGTTCTTTCTTATACTTTAACCGTTCTTTCTTATACCTTAACCATTCTTTCTTCTTTCTTTTGTCCTTTTTAGGGTGGTAAACAAAAGGTAAGGCTAAGTCAGTAGTAGTTCAACCAATAGCTTAAGTCAGTGTTATCATATTGTCTTCTTATACAACACAAAATGTATTGACTGCAATGTCAGTACATGTATATATCTTAACTTCTGTTTTTTCATCAAGCACAATAGTTTAGAAATATTTTTATAATATTTTTATAGAAATCCATTTTATATGTAGAAAAGGTTTATTTTATAGATTTTTTTTCATTTGATTTCATATCAGAAGAAATTGTAAATACTTGTGGCAAGTCTCAAATAAACCTTTTACACCAATATGCAATAAAAACAATTATTATCTCATGCACATGAATTCTTTACCGTATCATAGTCAATCTCCCTCCCTAACAATCAGCATATTATTTATTTATAGAATAATAATAAGCATGTCCGTGAGATATAGAAGATAATTACATTAGAGATATAACCTTGAATCTGGACAGTCCATGGATGACTCAAATTTAATATGCTATTGATGAAAAATAATTGCAGAATAAGATAAGCAGTCACAGTCACTGATGGGTTTATTTGCTCTAATTTGTCTTTCTAACACGATATTATGATTGAAAATTGCATTATATAAAATGACAAAAAATTTCATGAACACTTTGAGTAATTTTAAACAGAACATTGGTCATCTTTATTATTAAATATGTAGGTAATGGAGTTGATATTTAAAAATTCCATACCTTGAAAATATATTGCACAAGGGTAGTAATTGTCTTTCTGGATCGTCCTGATTTGTGGGTCGCCTACCAGTAGTGTTTAGATGCTTATTAATAATTTGTGGGCTGTTGAATCCTTAAAGTTCAAATCAATGATAACAAAAATGCTGCTGCACCAGTGCTAAGGTACATTTTTTTAATTGTAAGTGTCTTTATAGCAGAAGCTAAATAGTGTAGTCATAGTCATGACTTTATAGGCATGAGTTCATGAGACATGCTATTTTGTATGATACTTAACTTTCAAAGTCCTCATTGATATTACCACAACAGTCTGCAATGCAGGTTGATGCATATTTGTGGTTTTTTATCAACACAGCATGTGTTTAGTATACCCTTTGACTGGTTTTTGTACAGACTGTTGGCAAAGACTTGGTGTAGACTGCATCTTGCTACTTCTTAGATTTCAATATATGTGACATGTAATATTCTCTTCTGTGGTATTAACAACAGTTAAAGCAGAAAACAAACAGCATCAACAACAACAGCACTGACTGTTTAAATTCTAACATGTATGTTATTGTTGTTTCAGAGACCTGGTACAGTAGACTCTGTGATGTCAGATAGATGCATGTCAAGGGCACAAAGTTCTGCAACAGTTATATTGCCAAAGTAAGGTTTTATATCACACTTGTACAAATTGGAAAAAAAGCTCTAACAGCATCTTGCAGGGTTAAGGTAGTTGTACAACTGCAGCTTTAATGTCTGTTACTTTTATCATTTCCTCCATATATATGCCTCTATGGCATGAGCAAACAGTGCAGATCCTGATCAGATGGCACAGATGTGCTGGCTGATCTGGGCCAACAGTGTAGAACTAGGTCAGCTGGCACGTCCCTGCAATCTGATCAGGATCACCATTGTTTGCATTTTTATTTATTAGGTTATTTCTGATCTGGATCTACACTGGTCACGTATAGTACATTAACATGAATATATATGGAGGAAAGGGTTGAATAATTTTGAAAAAGTGTTGTTTATATCACTGAAGATTGCATTACCCTTAAGATCATAGAAGCTATTCATATAAGGACACATTAAGCTGGAGCTAGTGTATCTGTGAGGTATTGTGATTTTAAAATTCCAAATTTCTTGTGAACAGTCATAATCAAACCTAGTATGCTGGTGTCAACATTAGCTAAAGGCATTCCCTACATGTAACATTTTACATAAACAATTTATCACTGATACACAAAAACATATGCTTGTTAATTAAAATGTAGTTTTTTTACAGAGTAAAAAGAAGCTTTTTTAAACTGCATGAATGGCTATTCACTTTTTTCTTTTCAGAATTTTCTTAAAGAAGTATAGGTAAGTGTTTATTAATGAGCATTTCCAAAATTAAAAGTTCTAGCCCAGCACAGCTGTGCAACCGGATTTAATTGTAAATGCTCATAATAAACACTAACCGACATAGTCGTTGAAATTATATTTTGTAAATTAATTCACTGACTTGGTTAATAATTCAGTTAAGCCTAAGTACTGATTTTTAGACATAAATTTCAATTTCCCAATATTTTGAAAATACTGCAATTCCACTGGACAAAAAATACTGCAATTCCACTGGACAGAAAAATACTGCAATTCCATTGGACAAAATATAATTTCATCAGCTGAATAAATTTCACAGTTTATTTTACAATACCTTTGATGTTGCTTGTTCTTAGTTGGTCTTTGTTGCAGTCAAAGTTGTGCAAATTTAAGAAGATAAGAAAGTTTCTTATTAGAGACAATACCCGGAAATAATGAGAGGAGAAACACTTAACTGTTGGTTTGTGGTTTGTCTAAAAGGGTTTATAACATGGGCTGACTCAAATATGAATTTAAAGCTGAAGAACAGAGACTAGGGATTTAACCCTTCACCCCATATCATTATACACATTTTATGGTATGTGTGACCAGTGTAGATCCAGATCACGTGGCACATTCATGCTGTCTAATCTGGATTTATACTGGACAAATCTTGGTCAAATGTAATCTAATGAATCTAAAAGCAGTGTAGATCCTAATCAGACAGCACAAATATGGTGACTGATCTGGATCTACAGTTTGTCAATGCAATAACATGTATCTTTGGAGTAAAGGGTTAAAAGGCCTTTAATTTAAAGGTTGTTTAAACTGTCATGTTTTTTTTGGTCATGTGCTTGTTTGGTTATTCTTTCTGCAATTAATTATTGTTAAATACATTTTTTATATAGAAAACCAAGTAAAAATGGGTAAAATTTTATGAATTATAGTGTGGCTGTTTAGGTGATTGGCTGATCTGTAGCAAGTTTGACAATGGAGTTTGTTTTTTTCTTTTGCACATTCTTTTCTATTTAGACATGTTTGATACTAGGAAGTGAATTTAGTGCTGAGTAAATATTTTTCTGCCCTCATGATGAAATAATCACTTTCACTCTCTCACAATATAGAAAACCTAGAGGTTTGGGGGGCGGACATGTTTAGTTCTTTTGTTTTAATTGTGTGATATGTCAAAAACAAGTTCACAGACATCACCATTTTCTTTTAATCACTCTTAAAGTCTTGTCCTCATCAGAAGGCAAGCGTTTCAGGATAATGTTGTTGTTTAGTTTTTGATTTAGTTAACCGTTTCCTCCATAGGAACACCTTTATTGTGAGGGCTCACAGTTTAGATCCAGATCAGCCGGCACATCTGTGCCGTCTGATCAGGATCTAAACTGTTCGCTTTTTGATTCATTAGGTTATTTCTGACCAAAATGCGACCAGTGCAGATCCTGATGAGACAGCACGGATGTGCCCGCTGATCTGGATCTACACTGTTCGCACATGCATAAAAACTCGTATATATGGAGGAAAGGATTAACCAATGTCTTCACTTATTAATACCAAACCAACATTTGGGTAGCTCATATAGAACAAAATGCAGTCAAATAAAAGTGTGCTAATTCCCAGTGAAAAGATTAATAATTTCTAATAGGTTTGTGAATGAAGTTTAGTATCTTACTTACAGAAATCCTGGTCCCATACAAAATAATAACTACCAGAATACATATTCAATATTATGATAATTACATAAGTGATTTTCAAGCGCTATGCAAACAACCCTCTTGTGGAACAGTTTAACTTGGTGTTTAAAGTTAATCTCTATAGTTAGGTTTTAAAGATTAGCTGAGTTACGGCAAATAAACTTGACCTGTAACTATGATGTAATCTAATGAAGGGGTTTTAATTCTTTTACCATATATTAATTGTCTTACACTATTTGAGCTTTCAGTAAAAGATATATAACTTATAATTGTTGAAAGATTACATAGCCCAATGATGAAGATTGCTAGGTTTGCTCTGGAGATAATGCAAATCTGTATGAGGTGAAATGTTTTGATGAAAGTAGAAACAAGAAATATCTTTTAAAAAAAGATAAGCGGCGTAGATTGTATATGGAACGATGCAGTTTGTAGCTGGTATTATTCACTTCATCTTGATTTACGTGTAAATTAAATAATTTCGTTATGAAGTCTTCACAATGACTTTTTATTAAAATTACTTAAACCCCAGTTACACAGAGCCATCGGTGGTCGATCGGTAGTTTTTTTAGCCAAATTAATGAGTGAACCGATGACAACGGATTGACCACCGATATCAACTATTGGTCACCTGTTTGCCACTTATCAATTGCTGCTGGGGAAAGATGAGTTTCGTCGGTGAAAAATACCCGATCGGGATTTTAAGACATGTTTAAAATTCTCGATCGGTGAAAATATTTTACAAATAACCGATTGACAACTTGTCTACAACCGATCGTCACCGATCGACATCCTGTATAAAACCGACATCACCGATCGACAACCTGTCTACAACCGATATATCTGATGGGCCACCGATAAGCAACCGACCAACTAATACTTACCACCGATGGAAAAAAAGATGAGAATTAATGTTTACCAGCAACCCAGGAAATATCTGTTTAACCGATGAACACTCGTCAATCACCGATGGCTGGTTACACAGGAAAACAGAAATAAAATAACGCATGACAACCGATCAAATCAGCGAGCAATTCAAATAAAAATAACCGATTGAGCACCGACCGTCTGTGTAACTGGGGCCTTAGATTTGAATGTAAAATTACATCCCACACAAATAAAGGAACAGATAAATAGATTTCACTTTTGTTTATAAATGTGAATCTAATAATTATGAAAAACGGATTTTAAAGGTCTTAGCTTTATTAATACTTTAAACATAAAAAACAAGTTAGTAGAGGATGTATTAATTACCAAGATAATAAAGAAATTCAGTAAAGATCTTAAGACTTACTGTGAGCAATAAACAATAATAAAGAGTTATAAGTGCTTTCTTCAAAACTTGAAGAGAAATTCCTAGGAACATGAAACAATTCTAGAATATGCCACAACTTTCTACTCTGTGAAAGCTGTATGTTTTAATTGCAATCTGATAAAAATCATCTACTGAAAACCATTACGCTAACATGTTCTTAGATCTGACTTGAGTGCAATTGCTTTAATAGCAGACTAGACTAGAAGTTTTTTCGCGTAACATATTACACGTAGTTGCCAGATTTAAGACAAGTAAGCACATCGTACTATCCTCAGTCGTGATTAAGAATGAGTTTTATATAAGAAACTTATTGTAAAAGGTCTTGGTTGTGTTTATTCTTATAACATAATGTATCAGATGATATGTCAATTGCTGAAAGAATAAAATGTATTTAATGAAGATTTCAAGACTTAAATAGCATACTCAATGTTTATATCGCTTAGCATATTATATGCAGCTGCCAGATTTAAGAGACGGGTAAACAATTTAATTACTGAAAGAGCTGGGATAAATTTCCATTAACTAAAAACTCACAAATTTAACAAAAGTTCAAGGTCGCATATTTTATTTCTTAAATTTTAAGCTTTGCAGTGAAAGTATAATATTGTTTTCTTTAAGGAATTTCCATTTACTTTCACTTTTATTTTGGATAGGTTGATAAAAAAGAGTAACTGTATTGTGTTTGACGAATAAATCTAGCTAATGACGAATACTGTAGTGTTCCTCATTTCAACATCTTTCGACTTAAGGTAAGACCTGTGTAATAGGCACTATTAAGAATCCAACATCTGATTATATTTTCATCAACTGCTTCATACCACTGACTTGTATGCAAAATTTTAATGATTTTCACCGTGTAGTTTTTGAGATTTTTAGCTTTTTTTATTTTAAAAAAGTGAGAAAAAACGTGAAAGTATCCTATTTCTTTAATCGGTGACAAAATTTTTTGTTATTGATAAATTCAACCCTAATTTTTTTACAGTTTATCCAAAATATGTTATATTTTACTAAACCAATTTAAGATATAATATATAAATACAGAATTTATCTTAAAATGACATTTTTTGACCAAATAAATTTTAAAAATGCATTTTTTATATTTCACGAGACTAAATTAATGAAAATTGTGCAAATTCCTGATTGGTGCAATTTACCAAACTTTACCATTTTTAACTATATACCTTAAACAAAATTTAAACAAAATTTCAGAGAAGTTTACCGTCCAGTTTTAGAAATTTTCAAATTGATGACTTGAATAAACACTATTCTGATAGCGGAAACCCCTTTAATCTTGATTATTTTGCTTATTTTAGTTTAAATCATGAGAATTTTATATTCAATGACAGAATTACAAAGGAAAAAAAGAAATATGCCAATTATTTAAGCTCTAGGCTTACAAAAAAAAATTAGCTTCCAGTGGGATTTGAACCCTGGTCCTCTTGCGTGATAGAAATCTATGCTAATTTACTACTATAGTTACCTCCCTTGGATACTCTTCTGGATATAGGTATTCATTACACAGGTCTTACCTTAAGGTGGAATGCGCCGATTTTTCAACTTTCGAGTATTTTAATGAAAATTTGCATGCAGTTTATTGATCATATTTCCGATATGGAACAGAATATCTTGTTAAAATATTTTATTTTGTCTCAAAGATACATATCTTCAAAGATGGCCACTAACGGCAGTTTTTGGACATGAAGTCAAAAGAACCGTAACTGAATGTTTTCTGCTGTATCTTTAATATCTTTCGAATGTTCCGTTTTCTGTTTTGATAATATTGTACAGATATAAATTCTCTTTCCACTGATGTAACTTTCATGAGTTTTCACCCAAGATTTACGCGCCGTTTCGACCTGAAAAATGACGTGGAGTTTTGCTTAAATTTCGTCGCTTGATTCGGAATTGCGAAAAATCTGATCAATAAAATTTTGATTGTTTTGCATAATTTGTTTGTAAATTTTATTTTGAAAATGTTTGACAAATAGAAAAGGGGGGTCACCGACTTCGTTTTTGCGTTATTATGTTCACCTTTACCCCTATCCCCGTAATTTGAACGACACAATAAAACCTTTTCCATTGCGCGTTCATACTTAAGAACTATAATAATGTTGGTAAAAATTAAACATATTAAAATTATAGTTATAAAAATCATACTTTTGCTTAAATTGCTGTTTAAGTTTCTAGTAATTCTATAGGAACTACATCAGAATTCATCAATAATCAAATCATAACACTAAGCAATAAAATCTAATCAAGTGTAATAATAGTGCTTAAAGTTGCTCTAAATTTTACGTAAGGTTTTCAAACTGAAAGAAGATCAAATGTATGCATTGAAAATCGAATACAAATCATTTTGAGGCCCCCTACGACGCAGAGCAGCCGATACTAATTTTAATGAAAGATATCAGGGTATCAAATCAAAACAATGTAGCATAAAACATATAGATTTTGGTAAGTTGACGCACATTTAAAAAAACACCCATATGAAGTTAGACGACGGCACCCACACATTTAGACCTTTATTGCATAGTTCCGTGATGCGTGACACGGACACGGAGGTCCAACAATATCTTTGGCGAGTGAAAAATCACGGACAAGGACGCGGACACAGATCACGCATCACGGAACTATGGAATACCGGCCTAACACTTTCGAAAATTGTCATCTTTATTTTTTCGTCGGTCTGAACTTATATGTTCCTGTAGGTACATGTAATCAGTGAGAACAGTATTGATGCTTTTCTTAAGTTTGCTTTTATAAATAAATATTCCACAAAAATATAACACACTGAATCAAGCGAAAAGACTAACTTATCAGTCTATGACTGAATATAGTTGAAGTTAAAAAGCTGGACCGAGGTTTCCGTTGAACAGCCCGAGAAGTTGCGTGTGCTCCCATTCCCTTTAAAAGGTGAGCTAAGTGCTATGTGACATTTTTATAAAGAGATAAATTCATTATCAATTTCTCCATTACTTCAATAAAAAAATCAAATAACTCAACAAAAAATGAAACCTGGCAGTTTTCAACTTTCCAGAACTATTTGATACATAAAGAAAATCTTTTTATTTTGCACCCACATTAAATTAACAGCAAAACATTGGTTTCATGTACCAGAAATATTAAAAAGCACGCATATGTTTTAAACACGTTCAATTTTCCTTTTCAATCACAAATTCATAAGTCTTCAAGCTGATTCCTGAAAAATCAGCTTTCTTACTTTTGTCCCCCGCTTTCATACTTTTGTCCCCTGCTTTCAAGAAATTTCTACATTCTAAGTTCTAAGATATAAGTTCTCAGATCTAACATCTAAGTTAGAATTGTTGCCTTCTAACTTCTAACTCACAATGGCCTCAATGGGCTTCCGTATTTAACTCAATACAAAATGTATTTTCCATTATTAAAGAATGTAACTTTTGATTTCTTTATTTCTAATTGTTCGCCAATAGTAATCAACTCGCTAAATTTCAGTACGCTCGCTAGCAACAATTTTTTTTCGCTGATCTCGAAGTGTGGTCTAAATATTTATGGCGGTCACTGTCCGAAAATGCTAACAGTACACGAGCTTTTTTCTGTTTAAAACCATCAAATGTTCCAACATAATGCGAGAAAAAGAAGCGTTAGAAAAAGGCAAGAACCAGCATATACGAAAATAACTGGATAGCTGAAAGCTAGTCACACCATTAAGAGTGATCAAATACGTCAAGAAAGTATTTTTAATACTGTAAGCAGCTCTTTTTTCTTTGTGTCGCTTATATACTACACTAAACTTTCAACGCAACACTTAATTTTCCTGATTTTTTTTTATTTCGCACCAGAACAAAGTTCATATAATATTCTGCGCTGTTATGTAAGATGTTTGGTTCGTTATATTATGTCCTCTTTCCTCAGATAAAAGAGAAATAGCATTTATTTAATTTGTGTCTGTCTATTTGTTAAAACAAGTTTTTCAACAACGGCCGATATACGGTTTTGAATTATGTTCGCCTAGTTTACTGCTCCATACTGCCAATATGAGAATTACATTCCATGCAGACATGGGGCGAATTAAATTTTAATGCTAATGCATTAATAATGCATTACTTTTTGTCAGTAATGCAAGGTAATGATTAATGCAACAGATTTAGCATTATTTTAATGCTAATTTAATGCATTACCTATGCCAAAATGCTGTAATGCTTAGCATTATTGAGCATTAATTGGATTTTGTTTACTATTGGATTTTGTTGATTTGTTTTATTAAATAATATTTATATTAACAGTAACCTTTTTATGCAATGATACTCGAAATATTTAATATGTTATTAGTCTATTACATATCTTATTTATAGGAAGAGAAAAACATTTATATGACAGTTAAGTATTTTGATATGTGTTTACTATTAGTAAAACAAGATACAGACTATAAGTGAAGTCTTTTCATCAGAATGTTGTAAAGTTTTAACATTTTTTATGATTAAGCAATGAGATATTAAGCTTACCATAGTTGTCTTAAGAAAATGCTAAATTTAAAACAAATCAATAGCCAGTGATCTATAAAGCTCTGTCAACAAATACAGCACTTTTATTTTATTTAAATTTTTTTAGTGTACACATTCATTGGGACAAGATATTTCCCACCAATTGTCAAACACTTAAATATTTCTGAAAATGTTACTGATAGAAATTTGAAGTTCAGTGCAAAATACCAAAAATGTTGTTCTGAAATAAAATAGCATGGAAATTAAATTAAACCTTCCGACTTGCAAAAAACTCATACTTTAACAATCAAATGAAGTTATTTTTCCAACCATTTATCCAAATTATACTTACTGAATCAGTCTTTGTAAAATATTAGAGGCTATGTCAGATTTCAGGAAATCAGCATATAATGCAAATGCAGGTGACAAAATGATTTAATTAGATAAGTTGACAGTGTAGTCCTTTGTCAATACAACACTCTAAATGTGTGAAAACAGCAATAAGTCAAAGATAACAAAAGTGTGTAAAAAAGCTAAACCTGTTTTAATCTATATGTACTAAGAATAGTTTTGTTGTAAGTTCTTGAGGTGTCACTTTAGATCTTCACACTTTTAGACTGATACTTTGTATATTATACATTGGGGTGATTTTTGGGGAGATGATCCATTTGTACATAAACTGACAGTTGACTTTTTATGTTTTTGTCAGTCCACTTGTAAAATAATGCTTAATTTAATGCATTACTTTTTGAAATAATGTTAATTTAATGCATTACTTTCTCAAAATATAGTAATGCTAATTTAATTTAATGCACAAATTTGGCAAATAATGCTAATTTAATGCATTACTTTTAAAAGTAATTCGCCCCATGTCTGATTCCATGTAAAACAAATATCTATCACTGTAAGAAAGTACTTATTTAAAAACTGTAAGTAAAAGGAAGTGCACAAATATGCGCCATTATAGAGAGGGCGATACTTAAATTAAAGTTGCAGCGCTTAACCCCCATCCCCTCCTTCCTGAACATTTTACTCTATCGATATATATAAATACATCGGTACAGGTTTTATCAGACGGCACTGTACTGATGAGCCTGCTGATCTGGATCTACATTGTCCGCCCATTGGATTACAGCTACACGTATATCTTTCATTGAGTAAAGGGTTAACTGCAAGGGGCATGTTGGTTTAATTGCTGTACTAAAGTCAAAAACTTGCATTCCATTTTAAAAAACGGTATTTGCAGCTTTAATTATCATAACAATGGACAAAGCCATGTAAAATACAAGTTTTTAAGTCGTGTTTGAACCTTCATAACAAACCTTGATTGAAGCAGAATCTGTAATTTCAATCAAATATGTATGTTTTTTTCTTTCCAAATGAAAACAATTATCATGTTTTGATGGAATATCTTAATCAAATTAAATATTGTCAGAATAAATATTATTTGTTCGCCGCCAAATTCCTTTTATGATGCGATTTACACCAACGTTTGCATAAGGGATAGGGGTAAAGGTGAATGTAATAACGCAAAAATGAAGTAGGTGACCCCCTTTTTTATTTGTCAAACATTTTCAAAAGAAAATTTACAAAGGAATTATGCAAAACAATCAAAATTTTATTGATCAGATTTTTTGCAATTCCGAAACAAGCGACGAAATTTTAGCAAAACTCCATGTCATTTTTCAGGTCGAAACGGCGCGTAAATCTTGGGTGAAAACTCATGAAAGTTACATCAGTGGAAAGAGAATTTATATCTGTACAATATTATCAAAACAGAAAACGGAACATTCGAAAGATATTAAAAATACAGCAGAAAACATTCAGTTACGGTTCTTTTGACGTCATGTCCAAAAACTGCCGTTAGTGGCCATCTTTGAAGATCTGTATCTTTGAGACAAAATAAAATATTTTAACAAGATATTCTGTTCCATATCGGAAATATGATCAATAAACTGCATGCAAATTTTCATTAAAATACTCGAAAGTTGAAAAATCGGCGCATTCCACCTTAATTGAACAGCAGAGATCTAAACGTCACAGCAATAATCGTTCCAAACAGTGTGAACTAATTGTTTAAAAATCCCACTAGATACCTTTTCACCCTGCTAGATGCCTCTGGTACTATAAATAGCTTCCAATCAAAATAGTTTATTTAATTTTCCCGCTGCATAATAATATAATACGAGTATTATTTACAACACTTCATTGGTTAATAAATTAGGTGAAAAGTGAGCTTCGACAGCTACGCCGAAAAATACAGTAGATCTCCAGAACTGTTTAGAGAGTATCCCAACTTGCTGAGGATTTGATTTAATATTATGATTCTGGGTCTTTGTATGCCTTAAAGCTGCTAAATTTGGCCTGTGTACTTAACTCCCTGAATAAATCTTGACATAATGGCAAACATGCTAATGAAATGTTCCAATGTATAAATGAATTATCAATAAGCTTGACCATCATACAACTTTATACAGGAACATTAAATCAACTTCATAGTCAGTCAGTGGTCAGCTTAAAAAAACAAAACAAACTATTGAAAAGATGTTAGTCTCTTGCTGTTCTGTAATAACTCAAAAGATTCCATGCCAATAAGGGTTAAGTCACTGAGAACAGCTGTGTGATAGTTACTTGAAAGTAAACAGACATTGACAGTTGGTGCCACCTTGTAAGAAACATAATATCCAAATCCAGTTTTCAGAGATTTTTAAATGAACAAATTATGAAAATTGTCAGAAAAATATGTCAGGTTTCCTGATTTTAGATGTTTTAGTATTCTGTGGTTTTTGTTGTTAAAAAAAAAAAAGAACTTTTGAACGAGGTTTATGTTTTTTTGTTTTGAGAGGATTTCATATGAGAGAAGATCTGGTTAGGGTGTTGGACTTCTATTTGTGATTGTATAATGCATCTTACAGGCCTTTTTATCCTTTGATGTGCAAAGGATTATTGTTTTTTGTGTGTTTATTCACTGTACAAAAAGGTTTAAAGTAAATATAAAATATTAGTACACCCTAGCAGTTATTTAAATAAATAAATTTTGTTGAGTATAAAAGTCCGAATTGCATGTTTTCAGTTTTCTTTAGCCCTGCAGTAAATGCTTAATTTTGTGCTTATTTAAGCTTTTCATTGCTTATTTGCTTTAAAAATTGTATTTAATGAGTAAAATTTCCAAGGCTTTATATGTTTTCAAAGTAAACAATGTGTGTGCAGAGTATACAGATATTCAGACAATAGATTTTTCTAAATGTTGTTTACAAGGGACTGGAGATATTTCAGTTATATTAAAAGATCTGGTTAAATTCTGTTCAGATCAAACAAATTGTTGCCATACAAAGATAGTGACAATTTTTGTAATTAACCTTTACAAACTATAATACATTGTACTAAATACGAGGGATGATCCAAAATAACGTAGACTTTTATTATAATTTTTATATTATTCAAAATACCACAAATAAAATTAGACCAATTTAAATCGGAATATGTCCAGCATATTTTTACAAAATAGCAGCAAAATACAACATCGCGTAAATAAACTATGATTAATTAAAATCATACACTAAGCGCTATCCGACGCACGTCAAATTAGAACTCTCGACGTCAACGACGTTAATTGACGGGCACAGCGTAAGCGAAGCGGCGTATGTTCACAGTTTGTTAAAATAGACCCCGTCACCGAAATGTGATGCCGATGAATTCATTGATTGAATATATCAGTATTTCATTCTAGTCAAAGTCTTGCCAGTGGTTATGAGGCGATTAAGAAATTGGTCCTCTTCTCGCTTGTACCACCGAAGAAACCCCGGGAATGCAATACCTACAGTATCGCGGTTCTTTAGCAGCAGGCGTGTATGTGAAAAACTAATTCATCACAAATTTGTATTAGTTATAATATTACAAGTCTGCACTGTGGACAAACATTTTGTAGCAGTAAACTTTAGTGCAGTTTAAATATCTTACTTATTTAATCTTATTTGATTATTTATGACTTTGTGATGATTCAAATACCAAAAAAACACATTATGAAATACAAATCTATTATTTAAATTTTAACATTTCTTTAAAAATTTAATTTGTTCAGCAATATCCGATGCACGGTTACTCGGCCAGTTCATAAGCCGCGATATTTAGACTTTGTCAGCTTTCATTGCCCCCAGGATTGACGTCAACGCCGTAACGCCGATTTTTGTTTCGTTCTTCCTTACCCCAGGCCTATTTAATGGCTCTCCTGACCATTACACAACCACTGATGCCACTTAAAAACTATGGCTCGGCTTACAGAAATTTTCATTTGCGTCTGCTGTATTATTTTTAGCTTTTCTCGAGGGTTTTTTTAAAGATCGTGACAGAATTTTATAATAGCGTGTATTTTCCGGCGGTCTGACGACAACATTTTTGATGTTTTCACGCTGGTGATAGCTCTCTTATATATTGTCTGTTTATAAAACGCAAAGTCCGAAAGACGTAAAACTTTAACCTTACATCATTCGCATATTGCGCTTTGATATTGCGAAGATTGGCTCTTTTTCCACTAGTCGTTTTGTTTATACTGACAGGTATTTGCTTTACAAAGTACAATGGCAATGACGTGCGCCGCCTGCGTGTTACCATGGTTATTCAAATAAGCGACGCGCTTTTCAAGTTTATCAAATCTATTAATATTTTAGCTCAGTTTGTTTCGTTTGTGTTCAGATTGACTTAAGTATATAATTTATTATGAACGTGTTTCAAATTAAGATGTAACAACAAAAGTCTACGTTATTTTGGATCATCCCTCGTACATAATCTGAATTTTACCATGCTTAAGTAATAAATGTAACCATTTTAAAAGAAATACATACATGCAGTATTCTGAAAAATACGAGAACCAAAAATTTGCATATTGAAAACTTTTAAAAAAATGGCATTTTAAATTCAAAAAGATATTTATTAAAATGACTCATCTGCTGTTGTTCCATGATCTGGGATAATAGATTTTATGTTAAAGCAAGAGCTTAACTTACATCCTCCACAGAACACTTTCAAAGAAAAATGTTTGGTTAAATTTGTCAGTTATTTTTTTCTTTACTAAGAACCCATTAAATTTCAGCTGATTGGCATTTTGATATTGGAAATTTAACCTGTTCCTCCATAAATATGCATGTTGACACATGTGCGACAAGTGTAGATACATCCATGCCATCTGATCAGGATCTGCACTGGTCACATTTTGGTCCAAGATAACCTAACAAATCATAAAGTGAACAGTTTAGATCCTGATCAGATGTCACGGATCTGGATCTAAACTGTCCGCCCATTCAATAAAGGTGTGTCTATGGAGGAAAGAGTTATATATCACATGTTTAAAAATCTGTTTTGTTCAAAGTATTTACTTTATGGGATATAGCAGCTGTTATCCATGGGTGAACAGTGAATATCAAGATCAGCCGGCACATATGTGATGTCTAATCAGGATCTGTGCTGTTGGCTTTTAAGTTCATTACGTTTTTTCTGACATTTAAGTTACCCAGTATAGATCCTGATTAGCTGGTACCTGCAAAAAAACCCCTATGTACATAGAGAACCAGTTCAGGCCTTAGATTTCACATTCAGCATATTGTATACAAAGAATAGGTTAAGGCTTCAGATATCAGATTCAGTTGTGCTGATATAGAGCTAGAGTGTTGTATACATTGATTGTTGTCTCTTCTGGTTGTAGAATATCTAACACAAAACCGAATCACAATGGATTAGCTCCCTTGGAGGAGCACAATGAGGACAACCTGGATGACCTACAGCCAGCTGAGCCTGGACAGCCAGTGTATGAGCCTCCAGCTGATGACAGCTACATGCCACCACCAGCCCCCATGTACGACAACCAGGAGGGCATGCAAGGTAAAACCATGTTCTCTAAAGATGGGTCTCGATAACAAGCAGTGAATCTTTTTTGACAAGCATGCAGTTTTGTCAAAAACAAACCCGAAAACAGAATGTTTGCTCTGAAGTAAAACAAAAACCTGGAAAGATTTCTGTCTTCTGAAAAAAATGATTTCATGATGGTAAAACTAGGGCATGCTAGATACAAAATAATGAGGAAGTATATATTTTGCTCTTAACAATATATTTTTTGTCTTAGAATCTCCTGTTGAAAAATGTTCAGCCACCCCCACATTCACGAGTTCATGTCTAGCCTGAGCTTAATTTGTCTGTTCAGTGTCTTTTGCATAAAATTACATCATTGTATCTATGAAACTATTTACATGTGTCATTGTTTGGTATTGTGGTAGTAAACAGACCTTCAATCAGATATATTCTTATTGAAATACAGTAATGTTATCAGACAATCATCAGGTTGACAAATGTTTATTGAATACTTTGTAAAACAATTTGTTGTGTTTGAATCTTTATTTACTGTGGTACAGTTTGAATCAATATGGATTGTTTTTCTCTGTTTCATCTGCCAAGAAACCAAGTTATGTCATGACACAAGCACAAATTGCCATATAGAACTTGAATTTTTCCAGCTTCATTGAAATTTTGAAGCTTTATTATTTTTTAAGCTTTGTTATGTTTATAGTACTTAAATAAAATTATGTTTTTTTTTTATTTTTTTAATGTGCTCACAGCATCTTTTTAATGACATACTCCATGATTAGTGATTGATTGAAAATAAGTAATGCTGTTCAAAGTTTTTTTTAATCACCCTCCTTTTTTGTAGTATGAATTTATCAAGTCAATTAAATAATATTTAGAAGTCAGTTTCCTTAATAAAAAGGTGACGATACCAAAGCTAGAAGAGCATATTATTAGCTGCACATATTTACCAATAATGAACAGAGGTTTTAAAGTCAATGGACAACTTAATTATATTTGTAAGCAAAAACTAATACTTAATTTTTAAATAAATCTTGGAACTACAGAACTCATCCAGGTCAGATTGCACATTAGTTAACAATTCACCAAAGCCATCAAAGTGTTTTGTGTTTAAGCGATAACAGAAATAATTCAAGGTGAATTTTAAAAAGAAGGTTGTTGAAGACATTTATGCCCACCCATATTATCTGGAGCTCTGACTCCTGAGAGACAATAACTGGCTCCCAGCTCACCTGGTGCTCTGTCTCTGTATACATAGTTCCCACAAGACCTAAAGTTACTGCCCTTACCTAAGACTTTCTGCCATTTTGTAATGCAATATAATAAAGGTGTAACTGGGAATGGTCTGTTTTTTATAACTAAATTTAGTATAAGACAAAAGTCGTGACTGTTATTTAGTATGGTGATGCTAACCTATGTAGCAAGTTGTTTCCTTTGCACTGTCACAGTGGTATTCTTGTTCCTGATGATAATATGTTGCTGATGTGGGAACAGGCCTCGGCTGTAAGGACAGGGGACACATTTGCAACCATATGACTCTGTTGTTTTCAGGTGATATTGACATGGATGTTGATACAGAGGCTGCTATTCGACACATTGAGATGCAGGGTGATGCCCCAGAACTGGGTCAGGCTGGTCCCGTCAACACCTTCCAGACTCTCTATGGCATGGACACTGAACCTAAACCTGGTATGTGACTCCAGTAAAACTAAAGTCTTTTCAGTCCCAATTACATCAGTAAAATATAGTTGTTTAAAACTTGGTGATTTACTTATTAATTAAACAACAAATCTAATTCTCAAGTACTTTGAACTGTGGTATATGTCACACTTTGTTGATATTCTATTCAGAGTAAGGTGTCTGCAAACTGACTGAAGTAAATAACATTTGAATTTATAAGCTAGAGTTTACCTAATGTTAGATATATCAAAAATGTGGTTACAAAAATTCATGGTATATTTGAAACAATTTTGTTGCTTAAGTGTGAACTGATTAATATTTTCATATTTTATAGTTTTTGATTTACCTGTAGAAGTAAGTTGCATGCTATGGTTTAAGTCTCAGACATTGTTAAGTATTCAGGAAATGTTTTGTTGTTAACTGACATGAACCACTGGCAAATTATTGTCATTATGTTCTATTGTTTCACCTTCCAACATTGTTCCGTAAATGTTTGCTGTGCATACACCATAAATGCAGCATCTTGACACTGAATGAGTTGGTTGGGCACCTTTGTGTGAAATTTTGAAATAATTCTGTCAGTAATTGATTCTATATAGATCAGAAACTTAAGCTTGCCTTAGCCAATAGTGTTTAGGAGCTGTTGTAAATACAGCACATTTTCCATAAATCCAGCTCTAACACTTTCATGTTTGTAAAATACATTTTACATTGAGAGTTCAAAGCCTTAAAAATTGTGATTTTGCACCATTGAGTGTCATGATAAAGTTTCTGTCATGTTATATTTGTATCCAATCTTAAAGTAGGTCCAAAGATACAAGAAATGATCTAAAATTACCTTGATCACATAATATATTTCTTAAATCACTATCTGTACAAAAAACTAACCAGTGCATTCAATGTAACATGAAAAATTACTTCTGTTTTCTTACATGGGTTGGTTGTACTTAGTTATAACATATTTTATTACTCTTTTTTTAAACACACACGTGGTTGGTTTTCCTTTTAACACAATCAAAAATGAAAATTAATGTTGATATGGTAAGCAATGTTAGCATCTATATCTATTCAATGGCCACTGAAATATGATTATTGCAAAAAATCTGTAGCACTTGAAATCTTGAAATTGTATTGCAAGCTTTATGTGATGACTGAGTTATTCCCATTTTTTATTCTAAAAAAATTCGTCTCACCCTGGGCAACTGTGGTTTTTCTAATACTTCAATAGTAACGCTTTTTACAGACCTTTTTAGCATTCACATGAGTGCCAAAGACTTTCTGGTTCTCTTGTTTCTATATTTAAATGTTTTATTGAATATGTCAACGTGTTTTTAATATGAAAAAACCATTCACATTGTATTAGATACGTGGGGAAAAAGATCTTTTGTTAAGGCTTATCAGAAATTCTTCTGTTGTTACCAAAGGGTATTCCATTCTGTTTTAACATTTAAGTCCAACATTAAAATAAGTATTTTGAGATTTAGAGACAAACTTCAAAGAAATATCCCAAATATTTAACAAAACAGTCAATTAATATTTCAGTGAAAACTAATTAAACCAACTTGAATTTTGTCTTGTAGCTGTTTCATACCGTTTCCTTCCTGAGCTTGAAGATATGCCGGAATGTAAGTCATGTGACCCATTAAAAGTCCATGTTCTAAAACTGTTGATATCTGTTGATTTTTTTAACAAAACATTTTGTTGCAAAATCTGTTTTTTTACTCAGTTTATCTGCTTTAAATGTAAATTGTTAAAGATATATTAACATTTCTCATTAGCTGCATAATACAAAATATGCACATGCATAAATTACTGCAGTCTAGCTTTAGGAGTTAACATAGGGTGAGGAGGTGTGTAAATGATTTTAAATGGTATTACATAATTAAGTGATTTTGCTGCCTGCATAAATTTTTAATTAAGAGAAATGGAAACTATTAGTTTGAGATATAACAATTCCTATATATAATATTGCACTTGGATCATGCCTGCTGGAAAACTAACACTTAATAGCAGCGAGTCTGATCTATAGAAGTTTTTTAAGAGTCCTTCATTCCGTTTTACTGCAAATAATACTTGAGAGTGGACACATCTGAAAACGGGTTATTTAAGATTTAGTTACAACATTAAGTAGCACCAAATTTACATTTATGCCTTTAAAAACCATTAATACTATAATCATATTACACGTTTGATATATAACAGTAGTAAGGTCTCCCAATTACTTTAGTTTATTGCTTGCTTCATATGCACATTAAATATTCTGATACATTATTTTATTCAGCATCAACTTTTGAAGGCTTTAGATTTATATTTTATTAGTTATTTTTTTTTTAATATTCTAGTCTGTAGAATGGAATGCAAAAAGATTAAGATGTGTTTAACAAACATAACTTAAATTGATTGCACTGTTATAGAATAATGCATTAAAATTACTTCATAAAAGTCTGTCAACCTAAAGAACTTTGACAAGGTGTAATAGTGTAAGACAGTTCACCAATAAATGGTTGTCTGATAATTGAAGATTCGTGTTAGTATTGTTTATTGATATTTCAAATGTTGTTTATTGATATTTCAAATGTGATGCTTTTATGTTTGATCGAGTCTCACCTTTGTTGTTTGAATGTGTTTTATGGTTATTGGTACCACTGAAAGCTTTTGTTAAACTGTTACAGTGTTTTTTTTATTTGTTGTATTGAATCAAAGGCTCCGTCCTTTAAAGTTATCAGTTATACAAGAACACATTGCTAATTAAACTGAGAACTCTTGCATACAATTAAGTTCATTATTGAATTTAAAAAGGTAACTTTGGAGTTTGTTAAAAAATGAAATTTCATCAACTGTGATAAGCTGTAAAAGCACAGTTGATACCAACCATCCCCAGAACACCATAATGAACACTGATGAATCTTCTTAGGAAAATTTGGTAAGAGACATTATGAACATTAAAAATTAAAGTCCAATAACCCAGTTGGAGTAACCCACCACCTAGGATAGCTGCCAGTAGATTAGTGGTCCATTTGTTCTTGGACTTGCCACAGTACAAATCTAGTCACTCCTTTTGGAGATGATGTGTAAGCAGCCAGGGAGAGCATTCGCATTGAAAGCAAGGATCTTGGGTTTGAGTCCTCACTTATCTGCACATCTTTCTCACCCTGTGACACACTCAAGATTGGAGCTTGTCAGATGTTTCACATTAGCTGAGATCAGAGACTGATAAATAGCAAATAATTGTTAAAGTTGTCCTTAGAACTGAATAGTCTTACGGGAATAAATGAATTGACTGGCAGTGAGATTTACTGAAGCATTTCAAGTATTTATGTTCAATTTCCAGATAACTTCTTCCAGAATAGTATCATTTATAAATGTTTGATGGTAAACTAATGTGTAGTTAACATGCTTGATAGGTAACCTAATAAATTTATTACACAAGGGAAATCTGAATGCTTTCATGATACTGCTTGCCCTAAATAATTAATAGCTCCAATAGGTATGTCAGCAAAAATGTCATTAAAGTATTCTTACTTAGAAATATATGAATGATTCTGATCAAAGAACTTCAATTGTTTCTATTGTAATGGGATCCTGTGTCTGCTGGTTCATTCAGCACAAGATCCCAGGAGTCGTGTTCTGTACTGAAGATTATAAAGCTGAGATTGGAAACCAGTCTCAAATCTCAAGCATCTGATTGGCTGAATTGAGGGTATTCAATCTATGAATGGCCTGGTTCCACTGTGAAATTTAATGAGCGGAAATTCATTTATAATTCAAATGGAAATGAGATACTGGAAATACTGGACAAGTACTGCCTGCAATTAGAGAAAGTGGATTAGAGGTTGCTAAGGATTTGATGCTTGTGGCTGGTTGCTAGGCAGATAGTCAGCACACATTCTTGACAGCACAGCTGCACGTTTGAGACAAACTAGGATCTCATAATGTGATACTTGATGTCTTAGATAATGAATTACTTAATTAATTGATTTTGGATATAAGTTGAACCTAATGATGTGCTTTTCAGATATTTTTTTCTTTCATTAGATAGCTTTAGCTGTGTTCTTTAGTGATGTTCAGTGCTGCTACAGCTTTTCTTAGTTGATGAAAATATTTAATTGTGTATAATTATATTTAAAAAAACAACAACAACAAAGGAATACATTTCATTTGAAAAACAAATACCATAATGCCCAAATCTCATGGAAGTATGGATTTGGGGAGTCTTTATCTGCCTATGATAAACAAGGACAGACCTGTCACTGGATTAAGATTTAATGGAGTTGGTTTGGGGCTAAGCCATTCCTGGGGTTAGTTGTGTTCAGTTCACCTTTCTATCTTTTAAATACTATCAAAGTGAAAATCATGATAATCATACAGGATGAATATGTTCAGTTATCATTAAATTTCAATCATCATGGCAATCAAGACATTTGTTTTACAGTGGAATATTTTTTAGTAGTTCATGTATTTTCAAGTGGGCTATATACATTTAGAGACATTTAAAAACTGTGGATTTTTTTTTAATTTCAGAAATTCATTAGACTGTATATTTTTCTTTTATTTTGGTGCTTTCACATCTATTCACTACATATAAGAAGTTATAACATTAGAGACAATGGAGTAGTTGTTGGCTTTGTTAATGTTCACAATTAAGAGAAAAATTTATCTTGATGTTTCAGATGCCTCAAGGAAAGCCTCAATCCCTCCTAGTCGCACAGGATCCCGTATGGCAGCCCCAATGGCGATGGCAACAGGGGTGAGCTTATTGGATGACCTGGTTCCATCAGCACACACACCTCAATCAGCTCCTAGTCTGGCTAGCCGGAAACCAAGCCCATTACCTGGAGAGTAAGTCACTTTATATAAACTTTATACTGTTACTCTATTTTTGAGTTAGCTGAAATTATTTTGAAGTTTTTTATGATGAGCTTTTTGTCCTTTATTTTGTTTGCAGGAAAGCTGGCCTTATTTATGGAGAGCATACTAAAAGTAATACATACTGTAACCATCTGCTTTTCCATGATAACCATTTTCTTTTTGTGACAGTTACCTTTTTTCCTAGGTCAACCATTTTATTTTCTTGTTAGAACAAGAAGTAAAATGCAGAAAATTATTTGAAGTAGTTCCAGCAAGTGTAAAGAGTTGATCATGCAAGACACAGGTACCTACCAAAAGGTGGCCAGTGCTGTGCTTTATAACCCTGCTTTATAAAAAATAAATCAAAAGTGAACAAATTTTCTTTAAAATTTCTTTTTGACACTGGATAAAAGCACTTCATAAATCAAAGTTTGTTAAGTTCCAGTTGTCCATTTTAGGCATCAAGTATGAGACTGTTTAAATGACACTTATTGCAAGTACAGGTTGGAAAAGAAGAATTAAATCTTGAGTATTCAATAGTAAGGTTTCATTGAGTGTAAGTACTATGATAAACAACCAAGACCCTCAGTCTGGCCCATGTCTGCCTTCTTTCTCTCCCCTTTGTGCATTTTTACTAAAACACCCTCATGGATTAGAGGGTAAACTCTGAAGAATAGACACAAATTGAATTTGGCTCAAAGATATTTTTTTTACTGTTTGTGCTTTTGAGGCAATTTTTACGAATGCAGATAATTTAATTCCTCAATGCCAGCAAAAGTATTGACAATCATGGCATAAGAAAACATAGTATCCTTAATCTGACAGGTTTGATCAGCTTCAGCCAACTGTGATAGGGCTAAACAGACAAAATACTCTACACTTGACCACTGGACATTGTGCTTGTTGTCCTAGTAACCAACACAGGTGACCAATGCACATGATGACCTTCACCTAACACAGCACTTCAATTACAACACAGAAATTTGCACAAGAAAATCAAATCCAAAACCTATATACATTATTATGTAAATTGACTGTTTTACCTTTTTGCACAATGTTCAAAGCTGAAGTGATTGTTTTCACCAATATTAAATTTTATTTCATTTAGATAGAACCTAATATGGTTGATATTGATACAATTACATGAGAGCAAGAATTGGAAACAAACCCTGGTACAAGGTTTATAATTGATCTGTAATAAAATATACAATATAACATGATGATGCACAGAGTATAAATTGCTAGTGTTGTATTGCAGATACAAACAACAAAACATGATACAATATTTTTATTAACACCAAATTGAGTCCATTCCTTTTTCCAAGTTAGATAGACATATCATCTCATGTGATGTAACATAAGGTACAGTGAGGCAATCTTTTTTGTTGTTTATAGAAAATTCTCTTGTTCAGAATTTTCTGGCAAAGTCCTTTATATATATATATATATAAAACTCAATATTTTTCAAAATTAGATGAAAATGATTAAGAAAGAATTCAAAATAAGATAAGCATCACATAGTTAACAACTCTTACAAAACAACCATGCACAGTTGTTTGCTGCTAATGAACAGGTTGTCTGTCTTTTCTGCATTGTACGGCAGCTGGGCTTGCACCACATTGCACATAAAGCATATTTATATTACTGTTATTTCCTAAACACATCTTCTTGGAGTTCAATTGATATGGTTTAAAGATACAAAATACATTGGTTTAATATGTTTTGATCGTTTTGTTTAACAGTTTCTGCATAAAAAACTTTTAACCAATCTGACAAAAGCAGCAATTTATTTATGCAGAAAGTTTGATAAATCTATGTTCAAAATAGTACAGCAGCTGCTAATTGTCATAGAAAGATTTAATAGAATAATGTTATATGCCCATAACAAAATGTCTTTAATGAGTATAACGTTTCTTACACCCTGATTTTAGACTTAGCAAAGCAAATGGGTTGCCTTTGACATGGCGCTCTCCAGTATTCCTGGGTACTTTCTTGAAAGCTGCCTGGTGATGTGCTACTAACTAACTATCTACTGTAGTTTACTTTCTAAATATGTTTAACCCTTTACTCCATATAATATTATATGCATTACAACCCATGTGTGACCAGTGTAGATCCTGATCAACCAGCACAGATGTGCTGTGTAGATCCATATCAGCTGGCACATTGATGCCATCTGAACAGGTTCTGCAAAGTTCACCCATGCTTAGGTTTATCTATGGAGGAAAGGGTCAACTTAAAAGAAAAAGTTATTTTTGTTATAAATTTCAAAGTATTTATAGTTTGTCTCATGCCATTAGATTTCAGTTGATTGATTGCTGCTGCATTTTCAGTATAATGAACAAGCCGAACCCTCCAGCCCAGTTATCTCCCTTACAACGTTCTCACAGCTTGGACCAGATGAGGCCTGGAGATAAAGTGAACACACCGCCTGGTTCAGCATGTGGTCACCCTAATGCTGGTCAAGAGTTGTGTTACCTGTGTCACCAGCGTGCACGTAGGAATGTACCTGTAAATTTCGCAGAGGAGAGAAAACGTAGAGAGGAAGAAGAGGACCGGTTGATACAGCAGTACCAGTACATGAAAGATGCAGAAAATGTTCTACAAGATCAGGTATATACAGACATTGACATAATGTTTGGTTGAATAACAATGACCCATGAATTATATGTTTTTCCAGATCTCTGACAAGGCTTATAATTATCATCATCTTAGTGCAAAAATGGTATAAGTACGATTGAAATATGAAGGAGATATACCATTATTACTCCAAGGTTATGATATAGTTGTTGTAGTGCAACCTGTTGGTTAAACTGTGTCCCTTGCTGATTAAGTGTGAAGACTTTTGTTAATTATTCCTTATTATAGAATACTTCAAGAAAACTGTGAAAATTTAGAATAAAAGTTTTCTTGTTATTTTAACAATTATTGGTAAGAACTGGTTTTAACAAAATTTGCAACCAAAGTTACATAAGCTTGGTTAGATTTAAATACACACCTTATGCAGTAAAAGTTTTGAACGAGAATGTGCAACCTTGATTGTTATTGAGATTTCAACTTCTCATCCTGCTGTAACTGAACCCTGAGGCCAGCTGATAAGAAACTGCTACCGTCTTTACATTTATGTAAATACCTATTTAACCCTTTCCTGTATAGATACACCTTTATTGCTAGGGTGAACAGTTTAGATCCAGATCAGCCGGCACATCCGTGCCATCTTATCAGGATCTAAACTGTTCGCTTTTGATTCATTAGGTTACTTCTGACCAAAATGCGACCAGTGTAGATCCTGATCAGACGGTACGGATGTGCCGGCTGATCTGGATCTACACTGGTCGCACATGCGATAAATTGCGTATATATGGAGGAAAGGGTTAAGGAAAGTTTGTTTCATTTACAATTGACGATCTGTTTGCAGGAGATGAGCATGGCCAGGAGACATAACTTACAGAAGATGGCTGCCTTCAATCTGGGTGTGTCAGAAGCTTTACATCAAAAGAAACATCAGAGGGAAACAGAATTCCATGTAAGATAACTCAAGCTTTATCTATTTTCAAACTGTGTTTTGTTACACTTGTAACAGATTGTGTTTTGTTATACTTCTTAACAAGTTACTATTTAGATTGTATATTCAAGCACTGAACAGTTCTGTGAAAAACAAAAAAAGTTGTGATGTCAGAAAACTTACACCATGATTTACCTATGAGTACACAGTTGCTAAAACTTCTAAAAACATGCCCAAAACTGCCTGTAAAACTACCCCAACTTCTTCACAGAACTGTAAGTGGAAGACAAGGGGAGAAGCGATTACTACTTTAAATTATTTTAAAATATTAATATTATTCCATGTTACAATCAACACTGATAAACATTGTATGTATTTTGTGGAAGAGACGACTATTTGCACCCAGCAGTAATTTTTTTCTTGCAAGCTAGTCATTCTCTGAATTCTAGAGGAGAGTATTGTTCCCTTGTATTTCTTGCACATTTTCCTGGAATACTGAGGTTACTGGATCATTCAAACATTGGACATATTTTTACTTATTGTATATGTAATCGCCAAAAATATCAATCATTTGTTAATGTTAATTTCATAATAAAACTAGTGTCTGTATTTTTTTGACTTTACTATTCTATTATATTTTTTATAAATCATCTTGGATTTATAATTAAACAGCTTGTAAATGTGTTGTTTAACATGTAAATAATAGACTCAAAATCTTGTTTCCAAATAGGAAAGACCTTTGGTAATTATAGAAAATACTCAGTTTATTATACATTGTATGATTGTGACTGATTTCTGTCGCTTTGTTCTCTGAAAAGTCAAAAAAGAAATAATGAAGATCTTTTATCCCTTTAGGGGTTTAATAATGTAACTGATTAACCCTTTTTTCCATATATACGCATTTTTTCGCATGTGCGACCAGTGTAGATCCAGATCAGCCGGCACATCTGTGCTGTCTGATCAGGATCTGCACTGGTCACATTCTGGTCAGAAATAACCTAAAAAATCAAAAAGCGAACAGTTTAGATCCTGATCAGACGGCACGGATGTGCCGGCTGATCTGGATCTAAACTGTTCGCCTTCGCAATAAAGGTGTTTCTATGGAGGGTTAATTTTCCTAACAAAATAGCTGGTCCATTTATTGTTCACAAGGGTCTTTTATAGAAATTTATGAACTGAATATAATTTGTACATCAAACATTGTAGATCTTGATCAGACCTGTGCCATTGTGTATGTGATCAGGGTCTACACTGGTTGCAACAGTGGCAGATGCTTTGCTAAGCACTAAAAGGGTTAACCCTTTCTTCCATAGACACACCTTTATTGAGTGGCAAACAGTTTAGATCCAGATCAGCCAGCACATCCGTGCCGTCTGATCAGGATCTAAACTGTTTGCTTTTTGATCCATAAGGTTATTTCTGACCAAACTGCAACCAGTGCAGATCCTGATCAGACGGCATAGGTGTGTCGGCTGATCTGGATCTACACTGGTCGCACATGCATAAAAATGTGTATATATGGGGGAAAGGGTTAATGTAATAACCTAGCTAATTGCAAATACAAATTTCCCCCAACCATTTTGACTTTTTGGAGGGAAAAAATAAGACAAACAAGCATGCACATCTTTGTAGTCTTGTTATTTTATCTTTCTAAAATAACCCAACAACAAATGGAAATCAGCCACCATGGTGTAGGTTTGGTGTTTTCTGTATATACTTGCAATTCTAGAGTTGTTTTACATCTCGGTATATTTTTGATTAAAATATTTGGATTTGCTTTGGATTGCTTAATCCTCATAAATATATCAGAAAACTTGAGGCAGCATGGATCATGATTTATATATGCACCATGTTAAGCCTGGGAGATTATAAATTACAATGTTGCAATTTGCACATCAAGTGTTATCTTAAAAAGAGATGTTTTTTGTTAGAGTTGGATTTAATCAGTAAAAAGCTTTTTAGAATCTTGGTTAAGTTAAGTTTATTTTAAATGTTTCATCAGCTTCTAATGTTTGTATACAAGAAGCATTAATATTTTAAATTTCCTCTGATAATGGCTTTCATGTTACAGAGGTCCTATATATTCCAACGACGTCCCCTGACACCACCTAGGTTCATCAAACAGACAGAGTACTCAGGAGACCTCGCTAAACAGGTAGGTGAAATACCATTCCCTCTGTGTGAGATGTATGATGTAGAAATAAGTTGTATGAATATGGTGAATTTGAATATTAATTCATTTCTTATATTTACACTCCTGAATATTCTCAGTTCTTACCAAAATAGCGAGGAAAATTTTTGATATCATGACCTTTTAATTGGCTGTTTGAAAAGTCAAATTGATGACAAAGCCAATTGTTTCGTGCTTTTTTACAGCAACTCTTAAAAACCTGCGTGCTTGCTGACATCTTTTCTGGGATTAACAGCTTTTCCAAGACACCCTTTCCCTTCATTTGCCCCACATATTTTCAGTAACCCACTTGTTTATTATGCAGTACTAAGTCGAGAACCCACTGAGAAGCAGTACTTGATACATACATTCCAATTTTACTGTTATAGGCAATAATAAGTAGGGTTTATATGTGATTAAAAATATAGACTCTTTGTTTTCATTTTATACAGAAAATATTAATCATCATGTAAAATAAGGCTTTTGCAGAGCTTCACACTGATTTTAAAAGACTTTCAATCGAATAGTTTCTGTATAAATTATATAGTTGATAATAGTAAGATTGTTTGTTGTTTTCAGGTTGATCATAAGCAGGTTGTTCATGCTAAGAGGAAGTCCGATGAAGATTTCCTCGAGAGATTGGAACAAGTGCAGCTAGCTGAGGAGTAAGTTGTTCAGTACATCTCAATGTTTCGCTTACTTTCTGTTGTGTGATTATGGTAGAAGGTTGCTGAATTAACTTGAATAATAAATCATTTGGATAGTATTAAATAATGCATCAATACACATTTGACTACTGAGTGCAAACATTACATGATATTTTAATATCTAATTAATTATTAATACATACAATCTATATTACTTGATGTAGTTATGAAGTCCAAAGTTTTATACTGAAACAATAAGATTTACCAAAAGATGAATACATGTCTCTGATGTGCATGATGATTAAAATAAAGAAGAACAAGTCAGTCAGCTCTGTGCTGGCATTTGAGTTCAAGGACCCTAGGCCTTTCTCTGTGAAATATGTGAAATGTAAAGTCATGTAAAATTTAGACATGTAAATACTGGTATAAATATACAGGAAGAAAGAAGTACTTAACTAGAAATTTGCAGAAATTATAAAATGATGTAAAATAGGCACATTGCTTTATGGAAATATAGTATAGTACAGAGTAATTTGTATACTTGTAGTTTGGCTGTTCAGAGAGAGCAGTATCTGCGGGAGAAGGCAGAGGAACAGGAACGCTACAAGAAGGCCCTCGAAACTCAGGTACTCTCACATACAGCATTGCACACTTTGCTTCTTCTCTGTCTTGTCACATAATCCTAGCTGATAAATGTAGAGACATAACAAGCAAAACAAACCTCAAACCTAAAAGTCTTCTGTTGCATCAGTGGCAAGCCTTGTACCAGCAGGGCGTCTCATCAATCCTGTGCTATTTAAGGATCACTGGTGTATCCTGTCATGTGACTTACTCTGGTCACATGACTCTGTCGATTCATGTTCTAATGTTTGCTGTAACAAAGAAAACTAATCTGTTTGTGGAATAAACAAGTTGTTCTTAAACATTTTTAATTAATGAGCAGATACTTAAGTTAAAGCTTCAGTGGCTTTATAATGTTGAAGATAACTTACTCTTTGTGCAGTTGTAAAACAAACTCAAAATGTTTCTAAGTTTATCAGTATCTATATGTATGTATTTTGTGCAATAATGTTGTGTATGTAAATAGTCATGCATTGCATGTAACTTATTATGCCCCAAAGGGAGGCATACAAGAATTGCACCATCGTCCGTGCCAATTTCACCTGTTGGGCCTGTAACTTTTGATGTATGGATAGATGTTAAAATAACTTGCCACATGCAGCATATCAAGACTGTCAGTTGCAAAATGTCCCTACCTCCAAAGTCAAGTTCACACTTATTATTTGATGGTTTTCTTTAGGTAACAGTTGGTTTGTTTAAATTCCCTGAAGCCCAAAGGGCTTCAAATTTTAAATTAACAATCCAATTGTTTTTCATACCTAGATGAACACCATCAAATATCAATTCACTCCTTATAATAAATACTACCATTAATACAGAATCTATTAGAAGACTTTGTGATAATGGTTATTTGAAAGAAAGTTGAAACAGCTGGGTTTTTCATAGCAACTCTTAAAGCGTGCATGCTTGCTGATGTCACACGTCAAAATATTTTGCACAATTAATCGAGTATGGTTTTTACTTTAGCCTTCACCCTTAAAGTAATATGTCACACTGTTTACCATCAGGAATTTTGATTCCTTAGATAAATAAGACTGCATTGATGAAGTTGAAGTTTAAATATTTAGTGTTTCATCAGGGGTACTGATTTCAATATAAATTGCTACAAGTGTTTGGCATATTCAAATGACATGGTGTATGCAAGATCCATGTGCTTACCTCCAAGATCAAGGTCACATTTAAGTGTTCCAACACTATGCAATGCTGCTAGTTGTGGTTATGGCCAGGCTGTAGCTTATGTATAGATTTGCAAATAACATGCTTTGTGTTTGAAACATTTAATTGCTTGCTTCTGCCTTTTCATGTTGACTTAACCCTTTCCTCCATATATATGCCTATATGGCATGGGCAAACAATGTAGATCCAGATCAGTCAGCACATTTGTCCCATCTGATCAGGATCTACACTGTTGAATTTTTGATGTAATAGATTTTTACTGACCAGATGTACCAACTGATCCAGATCTACACTGTTTGCTCATGCAATAAAAGGCATATATTGAGGCAAGTGTTAAAATCACACTTAAACACTACTTTGTGGGGCATTTACTTGACAGCTCTTGTTTTCAAAGTTACTTAAATGAGAAAGATTAAATTATGCCAGCTACAATAATACAATAATAATAATAATAAACACTACAATACATATGTACTTTAAATAAATGTACATCTCTTAACTTTCTATATATTTTAACTTTCCTGTTTGTTTGACATATTAATTTACTTCTTGTTTGTCTTCCTTCTTTCTGTTTATTCATGTTTTCTTCCTTTCTTCTCTGTTTCTCTTGTTGCTTGACTCTGTAGAAACAAATCCGGGACCAGTATAGGTCTGATGATCCTATCTATAACCCGTCCTGTTTGGGGTCTCCTTCTGTACCGTGTCTACCGCAAATACCTCGATCCAAAACCCTGAGGCCTTTTGCCATTCCTGAACCCCCACGGGTCAATGAAAGCTGGAAGCCATTTGTGGGCAGGGTAATTTTAATCTTATTATGTGCTTAGTCTTATATTGTTTATGCCCTCACAAAGTGGGAGGCATAAAGAGTTGCACTTGTCCACCTGTCTGTCCAAACTTCCTCCAAATCTTGTTGCCTCAACTCCTCATTTACTCTCTTGGGGATTTTGTTCGGACTTGCAAAAATGATCAGGCAGTAAATGAAGATAGTTGAAAAGAACAATGGCCCTTTTTTAATTTAAGTTATAAAATTTTGTGTCCTCATTAACTATTGCACAAATTTCTTTCAAACTTGCATAGATAATTGGACAAGATTGGTAGATGGTTATAAAGAAAAGATTTTTTCCTGCAAAAGTTTTTACCTGAGTAATGACCCTTTGTTGATTACAATATTGTGTCATAAACCTCTCATTTTCTATGTAGATTTCTTTCAAACTGGCACTGATGATCAGGCTGAATGTGTACATGGTCATAAAAAAAACTTTTTCCTGCAACAATTTTCACAACAAGAGTAACATCACTTTGTTCATTTCTGTAATAAAATTTTGGGACATCTACTCCTAATTGTTTATGTTGTTAATTTCTTTCTTACTTGCACAAGTGAACAGGCAAGATGTTTAGTTGTTTGTACAGAAAAGATTTGTTTGCAACCAAAATTGTTGTGGATAAAAATTCTTTAAAATATTAGAGTTATGGCCCTTGGTTAATACCATTAATGACATTTTGTGTCATTTTCTCTCATTTATTGTCTGTCTTTCAATCTTAAAACATATGCTCAGGCAAGACTTATAGATGGTTTATCAGAAAAGTTTTATTATAATTATGGCCTATTGTTGTTGTTGTTTTTTTAGTATAATAAAACCGTGTTGCCAACACATCATTTTCTTCTAGTACTTTCTGTACAATGAAACCATGATTGTTAAACTTCCCATTGAGTATGAAGACTGTAATACATTATACAAAATACTTGTTACAAATCTGCAGAAGTGGGGGCATCAGTGTCCTGTGGACACGGCCTAGTGTTTTTTTCTATTGTGATACTGTAATAGTTAATGCCACTGTACAGAAAAATGAATTACCAGTTATATCATCTTTGCAATTTTAAGTGTAGTTACAAATCTCTGTTTTGTAAATAGACAGGCAAATATAGATTAAATGCACAGTTAAATGTGTATTTGCTACAAAAATCACTTCACGTTGTATTTCTTAGAAATGATGTGAAAATGTAATAAAATTTTGTGTTTCACTTAGTAGTACCACATTTTAGTCTTTTCTCAGAGTATTGCTCATTCTTTATTAAAACTGTTTCTCTCCATTGAAATAATAGATATTTGCTAGTTCTGAATTGAAATATAGAAAATCCTTTTTTGAAATTTAACACATTAAGAGATGAATATTAGAGAGCTTTGTAAGGATTTAGTTACTGAACAGCAGCCATTTCACTTTATTGCAGTGCAGTGTGCTATAAATGTCATTGCAAAATATGTTGTTAAGAACATAATCCTTTGATTAAATGGGATTGTATTCTTACTTGTTACAAAGCTTTAATTTACATGTTATTGCTGTTCATGAAAATGCATTCTATTTACTTTGGCTATTAATATTTGATCAGGCTAAGCCTCACTCTTTGAAAGGAACAATGTAATTGAGTTGTTTCATTCATAAAAGATTTTATATCTTACTGAAAAAAAGATTTAAATGGAAAATCAATTTCATGCTACACTTATAAAGAATTTATATTGGATTGAAGTCGATTTTGTCGACAGAAATTGGATTATTTTGATGCATTTAATTGATTTCAATGATTTGCATATTTTCTTCATTATATAAACTTTAATCACTTGTTAAGACATGGAGATATTTTGATATGTTTGTTTAGTTGTTATATGTCAGGTTAGAGATAAGCAGGTGTTTCACTTGCTTGTTTCTTTTCTTTTTTTTTCTTCAAATATAATTTTTGGTTTAATAACATTCTCCCATAGACTCTTAATTTTTTCATTTCCAGTTGAGGTTTAAGCCACTTCAAGTACCAGCTCGGGAACCAGACAAGGAGGTGTTTGGTAAGAACGATATGACCAATGAGAAGATGGCGGAGCGTAGACGTCGAGCTTACGAACTGTTCCAGGAACAGCAGGAGTTAGTGGCACAGAGAAAGCGAGAGAACATCCTCAAACGCCTCGCAGAACAGAAGGAAGAAGAACAGGTGCTTGAGAGAACTAGGAACGAGTAAGTACCAGCTGACCTTTGAGTTTTTCTTGTTAAATCTTTCCTTCGTATATATGCCTTTATGGCATGGACGAACACTGTTCAGGATTTTCACTGTTCACTTTTTGGTCAGAAATAAATAAATCAAAAAGCAGATTCTGATCAGATGGCATGGTGTGCTGCCTAATCTGGATCTACACTAGTCATACATACAATAAAATGGGCTAGGCAGTGTGGACAGGAATATCCATTTCCCATGGACAGACTCAATCAAACTGAGCCTGCACCTCCAATATTTTCTTATATGTCATATTCAGTGACTTTCAAAGTTCCCTTTCATCTATTTCACCTCAACATACACAATACATTTGTACAACCAAGGCATACATGCTTGCACGCTTTCACTCACTCATAGAAGGTAGTTCCATTTACTGAAACCAGAAGTTTATTTAGAGCCTGATTGACAAGGGCCCAGGATCATAAAACTGAGATGGGAGACCAGTCTCAAATCCCAAGAATCTGATTTGCTGGAATGGCAACCAGTTGCTATTTTGGCCAACTGGTTGACAGACATTGTTTATGGAATCAGGGTTCAGATAATATATGAAGGAATTGTTTCCTGGCTCAAGCAGCAGATATAATGTCATGGTAATGAAATTATTATCTTCAATACAAAATGATAACTTTTTTCTTAAAACTTATGGAAACTTGCTTTGGCTAGCATGTCTCTAACCAGGGAATTTTAACGACAAATTATTACAGTTTTCCTTTAAAGCTTTTAAAAAAAGTACAATTAAAGTATTAATTTTTTCTAAAAATATCAGAGAATGCCATTGTTAATGAAATTCAATTTTCTTTAATAGAATGTTTGAAGACAGAGCTAACAAGTATGGAAGACGTATAAATGCCCGTAAACGTCTGGAAGAGGACTGGGTCCGAGCTTCAATGTTGAAGAAGGAGCGCTTGGAAGAGGATCACCTGCGGGCCCTCAGCCCCGGCATCCTTCTCCATGAACAATGTGATAAATATAACCGCTGTGCTCAGTGTAAACGTACATTGAGAAATTGTGGGGAGACAAACCTGTGGAGTGAATCAAGATATGTTCCAGGGTCACGATTAATGGTCTAAACTTCTGTCCTATTTTAGATAACTTTTTTACAAAACATACAAGTTCTTCATTATGTGATGATTCTAATCTTCAAAATGATGTTTCCTCATTTGTAACAATAAATAACCTTTATTACAAAGTTTTATCTTTTTCCTTTATAAATATTTTATTTGTTAGAACTTTTACACTGTTACATTAAGCATAAATTGTTTTTGCATCAGTTGTTGCATAAGGTAGGCTAGCTTCTGTTTTCCACTAGTTTACATGTTGTTGTGTTGTGTTTTCATGTAGATCATCTAATGAAGGTTGACTTTGAAATTTTACCGGACTGTGATTGTTAAGTTTGGGCATTTGATATTGCAGAATCAGTCTTCAAAATTAATTTTGAAATTAACTCTGAATTGGTGGGGCACCATTTAGATGCCATTATGATATTTAAAACCAATGAAAGAATTTGTACTTCATTTGTTATTTTTTTGATGGGCAAAAGTCAAAAATAACAATTAATGGACCTTTGCATTTGAAACAAAAGAAATATAAAGCATTTAAAGTCATCAGTGTGGCCAATAAATTTAGAAAAACGACAGCCCAACCAAAATGAATCATTCACAGAAAGGTTGGCAGGTATTTGTTTTGAAGACTGCTAATGAAGCAAGTTAAATATTAGAATTTCTGTCATGAAAACATGTCTTTCAGTATTATCAGAAGAACTGTATGTGTAAAATATGCATTTAAGCTTCTCAGTACATTTTGTTAAGAAATGCTTATACTATCATTGCCAATATAATGTGATATATCTGTCAGTTATGATTCTCTGTTTTACAATACAGCTTCTGTATGTGTGTTGGATGAAAATGGCGTTAGGGGAATGCATAAGTTTCATTACCAGAGTAAAGAGACCTTTATGCCATATATTTCTGTACGAAAGTTTGTTTTTATTGTTTTCTTCCCTGTGTGAAAAAAAGTAAAATAGTAATATCAGCTGCCAACCTATAAATATATGTTGAAATTGTCTAACAAAGCAAATAAAACTTGGAGGAGATTGAGTGTTCTTCTAAAAAATGCTGATAATTAAGGGCGGTATCTGATATGGTTTAATTTACACATTTTTGAACATTTTGCACAAAATCTCTTCACATTTTTTATTTTAAAAATTAAACACTGTTAAAAGCTGTATTTTTATGACTTATGTAAATCATTTTGTGTTTTCTTCCTAAGTTCAACAGATGTGGCCTTTCTGACTGATTGTTGGAATCACAGAAGAATAAAACATTGGCTTTTTTATGGGAAAAGTCTTCATGTTGTAAACCTTAAAGAGACTGGGTTGAAAGTTTATATCAAGTTCTATTTATATTTTGTTGATATTGGTTGGTAAAAAGTACTTCTAATATTTTACACCAAAAAATCCTGTTACGCCAGTTTGTATTGTAGGAAATGTTAGGGTTTGTCATACAATATGTTTTGTAGCCAGTTGTTAGCTCATGTTTTGGTCTGTGATACTTAATATGAGCCTAAGATCTTAAAACTGAAATTGAAGACCAGTCTAAATTGAAAGCATCTCATTTCAGCCAGTCAGATGCTTGAGATTGAGACTGGTCTGCAGTTTAATTTTTATGATCTTTGGCCATGATGTAGGGTGCCTTCCAGATAGCAGCTGTGTTACTTGTAGATCCCTGTAGATAAATCAGTATGTGTTGTGACAAGGTGACAATGTTAATCATGTTTGCACTATGCCCAGGGACATGTGGGAAGCAGTGTTTAGTTAGAATTTGATAGTTCCATGTTGAGCAGTATTTAGCTGGCTGCCATATGTACACCACATAATCCTTAACTCCATATATACAGTTGTATGGCAAGGACTAATAATGTAGATACAGATCAGCCAGCACATCCATGTCATCTGATCAGGATCAACATTGTTTACTTTTTAAAAAGGTTATTTCTGACCAAGTAGAACAGTGTAGATCCTGATCAAATGGTACAATTCTGGATCTATATTCTTCACACGTGTGATAAAAAACGCATATATGGAGTAAAGGATTAATCCTTTCAGTATTGATGTTGTCTGTGATATTATTTTGTTATTTATAATAAAGTTCTAGATATATTCACAAGGCAGTTTCTAGAGACCTTGTTGCGTGTTTAAGAAGTCAAAAACTTCATTGATACATCAGTTATTATACTTCATGCAAGGTCTGGTCTAATTTTTCAACATCTAAACTTTTTATCTTCAATAAAATGAGGTCCTGTTGAATTTGCCTGGATTTTACACATAAGATATAAAAAAACAAACTTTGTGCAGTATCTCTTGATTGTGAAACACCAAGTTTGTTCCATTCTAAAGGTTATTCTGTAATCATAATTAAAAATGAATGTAAGACAAGAGGTCTTACTTATCAGATGTCATAGTAGAAGAATATCAGAACTACCTTTAATTTTAGTGATGTGTTTCAATTGACAACATTTAGATGTTCAGTTGCATCAAGTGGTTTTATTATATATCATTTATACCTTTAATTTAACCAATTGTCCAATTATAAAACACTTTTTTTATAGTCACTTGATTGTAACAAACACAGCTATTTTCACTTTATTATGGATTTTTGTAAAATCTTGAAGATAAGAAATAAAACCCTAGTTGTGCTTTGTGGATGACTGTTTGATTTAGAATGACAATTGTTTACGTTTTATTTGTCATGTAAAGAAAAATGAATAAACATTCAATATTAAGTGTTGTTGTTTGTGAGTTTGAAACCTTTCGGTGGGTTTATCAAGGTCAATCCATTGGTGAAGTTTTATCGTATTGTGGGCATCACTTCAACCCAACAGTTCTACAGGAGCCACTGTCTTTGCTGCTTAATGTAACCAAAGATTAATTTTTATGAAGTATTCTCCAGTTGAATGGTATTTCTTTTGATCCAAATACATGTATACAGATTTTATCACATGTGCAACCAGTTTAGATAAAGATTAGCTGGTACATCAGTGCAGTCTGACCTGTTTTTACACTGGTGGCTTTTTTAGTCAGTAATAATTTTCAAGCAAAAAGTTTATATTAAATGGCTCAAATGTGCCTTCAATCTAGATCTAGATTGTTCCCCCATGAGACAACAGCCATGTCCCATGAAATATGGGGCTTTATTTTATGTTTTCCAGTGAATTATAGTTTTTATGCCCCCACAAAGTGGGAGGCATATAGAGTTTCCCTTGTCCGTCCGTAGGTACGTATGTCCCCAAATCTTGTGGCATCAACTCCTAAACTATAAGGCGGATTTCTTTCAAACTTGCAGAGATGATGAAGCAGGATGTTTAGATGATCGTAAAGAAAGGATTTTTTCCTGCGACCATTTTTACTAGAGTTTTATTAAACATTTGCAGAAGTGGGGGCATCAGTGTCCGAGGACACATTCTAGTTTTTCAGTGAAATAAAAATGGTTTACCCTGTTTTGAAACTGTGGAATACCATTTTTACTTTCACTGTTTTTGCCGAATTAATTTTTTAGCTTGTGACCTCTTTGGTACACCATTGATGGCATGATGTTTCTTTTGAAAATGATGTAATTTAAAATAAAATTCACAGTTGTTTTTCAGTTTCTTTGGATAATAGTGATAGATAAGCTGTTTTAAATACTTAAATCTGATACGAATTTCAGAACTCTTTTCTATTGCTTCATCAGTTTTGATTGAAAGTAAAGCAGCTATATTTTTAGGGCCCTCCACTGGGAACCAGAAACACAGAGTTTCCATTTCTAAACCAATTACTTTGTCAACAAAACATAAAATAAAAAGAAAATTTGTTTAAGTGAAATATGTATTTTATTTCACTTGTGAACACCAGAAACTGGTATTTTCTCAGCGGTAACAAAATTGGAGTTTGAAATCCGGATCTATTCCAAGTTTGATGTGATCAACTAAAATGTTGCAAATAAAATTTTTAAAAAAAATTTAAAGAAAATAAAAAAATGAAGTCTGTTTTGTCTCGAACCAACAACTGTCAAGTCCACACTGTCTCAGAAGACCGTCACACTAACCACTGGGCCACCAACGCTTTTGGAATTCTTAATCTAAGCAAATAAATTTATGTTTTGGTATGTATTTAATTTTTTAGCACACCCAATTTTTGATGCGATATCTTTCCATCTAGCTGGTATGTGGTCAGGCTGCAACCTACTCGAGCAAATACATTGACGTTCAAGTCCTTAAAGCCCAAAGCACTACATTGCGTAATTTATTCATTGTGAATATGTAATAACCCGAAAATAATGACCAAAGTTCAAATCTTGAAAAAACAACAACTATATTTCACCTAGGCAAACAAATGTTGTGAACCTGAGTGCTGGATGAATGGCAAGTTAGAACAGTGGCAAAAGTATCATAAATGAGATTTGAGCCCATGGCAGAGAGTAACCTCGCTACCTAGACCATTTAGACGTCTAGCAGATGACACTCATAAGTTTTTTAAGTAAATAAGCATTATCCTTTTCAAATTCACCTTTACATGACTGTGTTTACCTATTGTTTATAGACAAAAACACAAATTTATGTTAATTGATCATAGATGGTTTAATGTACCTATCACACTTGTGTCAAACATTAGGGCCAGAGAGAAACAATTAAGAAATTGTCAATTTTTCATGATTCAGGGGTCACTAGTGTACTGTCGGACTTGTATACATGTTTCAGACTTATATACACTATCTTTTAAATTTCATATGAACCGGAAAACTTTAAGAAACTTAAAAAACTAGAATCGGTGTTCTGCCAAACACATGTGTTGCCTGATTGCAAAAAGTTGAAGTGTGGGTCTATAATAAAAAGATGTAATGCAAGTTGCATTGCAATACTACAAAATTACTCAATTTAATTGATCAGTTATTATCTTTATTGTATATTTCAGTTATAAGCAAAATTAAGTTTCATGTTAAAATAGTTCAAAGGAGCACAACTCAAAACAGTTATAAGTTCATTAAAACAGATGCCAGATACATGTATCAAGTATTGTGTCAAAAGAACAAAAAGTTTCCAAGTTATAAGCAATTAAGTTTCAGGTTTAAGTTAATTGAAAGGGGGCATAACTAAAAATGTTAATCAGGAGTGATCATTTTAGGTTTCACAGATGGCTTTGTTCATGCAGATGACCTATTTCAAGTCTGCGCATTTTTTGACTCAGCGAATTCGAGTCATCGCATCTTTTTATCCCCCCGCCTATATAATCGGGAGGGGGATATTGTTTTTGCGTTGTCCGTCCGTCACGGTGTCACGTCGTCACGGTGTCACGGTGTCCGTCCGAATTTTGTTTCCGGGCTATTTCTCTGCAACCACTGGATGGATTTCAACGAAACTCTGTGGGAAGTATCAGTACCAAGAGGAGATGCGCATATCGTCGTCCTGTTCCGATCAGACGATTTAACACAGAGTTATGGCCCTTTGATAACTTATGCATTATGTATATAGGGCAGTATTCGTTTCCGGGCTATTTCTCTGCAACCACTGGATGGATTTCAACGAAACTCTGTAGGAAGTATCAGTACCAAGAGGAGATGCGCATATCGTTGTCTTGTTTCGGTCAGACCATTTAACACAGAGTTATGGCCCTTTGATAACTTATGCATTATGTATATAGGGCAGTATTCGTTTCCACGTTATTTCTCTGCAACTACTGAATGGATTTCAATGAAACTTGCTGCAAACTATCTATACCAAGAGGAGATGCGCATATCGTTGTCTTGTTTCGGTCAGACCATTTAACACAGAGTTATGGCCCTTTGATAACTTATGCATTATGTATATAGGGCAGTATTCGTTTCCGAGCTATTTCTCTGCAACCACTGGATGGATTTCAACGAATCTTTCTGAGAACCATCAATACCAAGAGGAGATGCGCATATCGTTGTCTTGTTCCAGTCAGACCATTTAACACAGAGTTATTGCCGTTTGATAACTTATGCATTATGCATATAGAGCAGTGTTCGTTTCCGCGCTATTTCTCTGCAACTACTGAATGGATTTCAATGAAACTTGCTGAAAACCATCTATACAAAGAGGAGTTGCGCATATCTTTGTCTTGTTTCGGTCAGACCATTTAACACAGAGTTATTGCCCTTCATTAACTTATGCATTATGCATATAGAGCAGTATTTGTTCCGCGCTATTTCTCTGTAACTAGCGGATGGGTTTCAATGAAACTTGCTGAAAACCATCTATACCAAGAGGAGATGCGCATATCATTGTCTTGTTTCCGTCAGATCATTTAACACAGAGTTATTGCCCTTTGATTACTTATGCATTATGCATATAGAGCAGTATTCGTTTCCGCGCTATTTCTCTGTAACTAGCGGATGGGTTTCAATGAATCTTCCTGAGAACCATTAATACCAAGAGGAGATGCGCATATTGTCGTTTTGTTCCAGTCAGACTGTTGAACACAGAGTTATGGCCCTTTGATAACTTATGCATTATGCATATATAGCAGTATTCATTTCCATGCTATTGCTCTGCAACTACTGAATGGATTTCAATGAAACTTTCTGGAAAACATCAATACCAAGAAGAGATGCGCATGTCATGGTCTTGTTCCATGCAGACTGTTTAACACAGAGTTATTGCCCTTTGATAACTTATGCATTATGCATATATAGCAGTATTTATTTCCGCGCTATTTCTCTGCAACTTTTGGATGGATTTCAATGAAACTTTCTTGAAACCATCTATACCAAGAGGAAATGTGCATATCATCCTGTTGTTCCTGTCAGACTATTTAACACAGTTATGGCCCTTTGATAACTTATGCATTATGCATATTATAGAACAGTATTCTTTTCCTCTATTTCTCTGCAACTACTGGATGGATTTCAATTAATCGTTCTGAGAACCATCAATACCAATAAGAGATGTGTATATTGTTGTCTTGTTCCAGTCAGACTGTTTAACACAGAGTTATTGCCCTTTGATGACTTATGCATAATAGAGCAGTATTTGTTTCCGCTCTATTTCTTTTCAATTTCTAGATGGATTGAAATGAAACTTTCTGGGAAACATCAATACTGAGACGAGATGCCCATTTTGTCATCTTGTTCCGGTCAGACTGTTTAACACAGAGTTATTGCCCTTTGATAACTTATACCTTATGCAAATAGAGCAGAATTTGTTTCCACGCTATTTCTCTGCAACTACTGGATGGATTTTAATGAAACTTCCTGGGAACCATCAATACCAAGAGGAGACGCACATATTGTCATCTTGATTCAGTCAGATCCTTTAACACAGAGTTATAGCCCTTTGATAAGTTATGCATTTTGCTTGTAGAGCAGTATTTGTTTCCTTGCTATTTCTCAGCAGGAATCTATGGAAACCATCAATACCAAGACAAGATGCCCATATTGTTGTCCTGTTCTGGTCTGACCGTTTAACACAGAGTTATGGCCCTTTGATAAGTTATGCACTATGCATATAGAGTAGTATTCGTTTATATGCTACTTCTATGCAACTTCTGCATAGATTTCTTTTAAATACAGCACTATATTTTTACTACTGCATTCTTCATTTCAACAACTTGAAGACTTTTTGTCTCATTTTTATATTCTGGTGAGCTGCCCAACCCTTTTCACCATCTGAAGTTTTTTTTTCACCTTTTTTGCCATCCATAATAAATATCTAAATAAAGCCCTATGACTTCAGCTGTTGTGTTAGTAATAACCAGTACTCGGCGGGGGATATAAATTTAACGAATTTGCTTGTTTACATTGAATTTATAAGAAAAATTGACACGATTGGACTGTATTTTACATGTATTGGGCAACATTAAATACCATAGTAAAGTCATCTAAATGGGGCATAAGTTGAAAAATAGTGAAACAGGAGTTATCATTCTTGTTGTCAAAAATAGAATTGTTCATGAAGATGATATATTCTAATTGTTAAGTTAATAGGACAAGGACTTACAGTTATAGGCAACATTAAGTTTCGTATTAAAGTCATTTAAAAGTGACATAACTCCAAAAATAGTCAAACAGGAGTTATCATTCTTGTTGTCAGAGATGGCTTTGTTCATGCAGATGATAAATTCCAAGTATTGAGTTTATAGGACAAGTACTTTCAAAGTTATAGGCAAAATTAAGTTTCATATTAAAGTAATTTGAAAGGGACTTAACTAAAAAAAGTGAAATAGGAGTTATCATTCTTGTCAGAGATGGTTTTGTTCATACAGATGATATACTCCAAGTATTGTTAATAGGAAAGTACTTTCAAAGTTATAAGCAACATTAAGTTTAAACAAGAAGGCTCATTGGCTCTAAATCCCTTACCTGATTCTTAGATACATGAAATGAAAGGTAGAACAGAACACATTGAAGTAAAGTACAGTACTGTACAGTATAGTACAGTACAGTACAGTACAGTACAGTACAGTACAGTACAGTACAGTACAGTACAGTATGGTACGGTAAAGTACAGTACAGTACAGTACTGTACAGTTCAAGCATTCCAATATGGGACTTGACTCTAAGTGTGTTAATAAACTGAACAGGATCCATAAATTTTGCACCACTATATCAGAAATGCAAACACTGCCCAGCACAATTATTAAATTTGAATCCCAATTTCTCAATACCCAGCTCCATCCCACCCCATACCACTATTTTTTTTCTTAGCAACAGTGAATTTGACCTTGATCACAGACACCTGGGTAGCAATCCTGTGTAGCATCTTAATAAAAGCTACAATCACACTACGATAGGTGTAAAAAGGCCAAAGCAAACTCAAGTTATTACATGAAGCTGTTTCTATTTTTTAGAAATGGTGACCTTGACCTTGATCACAGTCATATAGGCAACAATCTCAAGTTGGGTCTAAATAAAAGCTACCAAGACACCAAGTTTGGTGTCAGTAGGTCACAGCTTACTCAAGTAATTATGTGGAACCTCAATTTCTAATTTTACCAACAGTGACCTTGACCTTGATCACAGACATCTTGATAGCCATCCTGAGTTGTGTCTTGATATAAGCTACCCATATACCAAGTTTGGAGTCAATAGGCCAAAGCAAACTCAAGTAATTAAGTGGAAACTGAATATCTATTTTTACCAACAGTAACCATGACCTTGATCACACACGCCTGGGTAGCAAACCAATGCCTCTTGACATAAGCTACCCATACACCAAGTTTAGAGTCAATAGGCCAAAGCAAACTCCAGTTTTTAAGTGGAAACTGAATTTCTTTTTTTACCAACAGTGACCTTGACCTTGATCACTGACATCTGGATAGCAATCACAAGCTGCATCTTGATATAGGCTACCCATACACCAAGTTTGGAGTCAATAGGACAAAGCAAACTCAAGTAATTGAGCAGGAACTTAATTTCTATTATTAGCAACAGTGACCTTGACGTTGATAAAAGACACCTGGGTAGCATTTGCAAGCTGACTTTTGATATAAGCTACCCATACACCAAGTTTGGAGTCAATAGGCCAAAGCAAACTGAAGTAATTGAGCAGAAACTAAATTTCTATTTTTAGCAGCAGTGACATTGATCTTGACCCTGTGGTCATGATTTGAACAACTTTTGTAGACATCAGTGCCTGGATGCTTCAGGACAAATTTGGATAAAATCCATCCAGTGGTTTCAGAGGAGATGTTGTTTATAGGAAATTGTTGATGGATGCCAGACACCAGACAAAGACTGGTCAAAATAGCTCACCATGAGCCTAAGGAGTCATCATTTTTGTTGTCACAGATGGCTTTGTTCGTGCAGATGATATATTCCAAGTATTAAGTTAATAGGACAAAATTATTATAGGCAACATTAAATTCCATATAAAAGTCATTTGAAAGGGACATAACTCAAATAAAGTGAAACAGGAGTTATTATTTTTGTTGTCACTGATGAATTTGTTCATGCAGATGATATATTCCAAGTATTTAGTTAATAGGACAAGTACTTTCAAAGTTATATTCAACATTAAGTTTCATATTATAGTTGGGGGACTACCAGACGCAGCGATGCCGTCGTACAATAGGATACCTATGTGTCTCCCTGCTATCGCAGGCGATATAAACATATGTTAAGAGCATTTAACCCGAATCCTATAAAATCCTTTGTATTTCACACATACTGTGCTGTGTGTTTAGGATCTATAAAGTTTGCTTTTTGATTCATAGGTTATTTCTGACCAACAGGCCAACAGTTTAGATCTTGATCAGACTGCATGGAGTTTCAGTTGCTGCTGATCTAGTTCTATATTTTTTGCACATGCAATAAAACCCATTTTGGAGTAGGAGGTTAAACTGCAGCTGATGCCCTAGGCTAGTTGGAAATGACACAAAACCTGGACTGAAATTTTGACAACACAAACTATTTTTTCAACATTTATTCACACAAGAAACATGGCAATTGACTGACAAGAAATCTTGGTGAATGATGTGTTATGTTAATTTTTATGGATTTTTCTCTGTTTTGTATATTTTTGTATGTGTGTGTTTATTGTTTCATTGAGAGCATGGTTTCTGTGTGTAATGCTTTAAGTATTATGTAAGATGATATTTGACTGACCTATACACGTGAACAAAAGAGGTCCCTTAAGTGTAACAAATCCAGGCTGTAATGGCTGTATGATTAATTTTACAATCTGATCTTCATTAGACAAGAAAAAAAAACAACATGATTATTAAGTGCAAAAAAGAAAAGTTGAGTTACAACCAGTGGCCATAATCTGCCTCAATTGGTGACCTTAGAAAATGGTCTATGTTGTAAATACAAGGTAGCACTAGTTGTCATATGGTGCCAGTAAGCAAATCTCCCCCAACCTGTAGTTTTTCATTAATCAGATTGTAGTAATCATTTTTGAGCTTTCCAACCCGCCAAAACATGTTCCAACAGTTTAAATATTACCATTACTGACCCCCCACCCCCTGCTCCCCTTACACTTGACCTTGTACCTCCACTCTTGATGCAATTCAATCTGATAACTAGATGGGTGTTCAGTTGAACACTTGTGTCGCCCTCTGGTGCTATGTCGGAATAAAAATGCAAGTACAAAAAGGGGCATAACTCTATAAAAGAATTTGGCATCATCATGAGCGTGTTGTCATAAGCAATATAATTTGCAAGTTTGATGTAAAAATATTAAGAAATGACAAAGTTATAGACAATGTTAAGTTTTCGTGTAAAAATCCAAGTACATAAAGGGGCATAACTCCATCAAATGTGACCTTGACCGTGAGAATTTGGCATCATCTCGAGCGTGTTGTCATAAGCAATATAATTTGAAAGTTTGATGAAAAAATATTAAGAAATGACAAAATTATAGCCAACGTTAAGTTTTCACATAAAAATCCAAGTACAAAAAGGGGCATAACTCCATCAAATGTGACCTTGACCTTGAGAATTTGACATCATCTCGAGCGTGTTGTCATAAGCAATATAATTTGCAAGTTTGATAAAGAAGTATTAAGAAATGGCAAAGTTATAGCCAATGTTAAGTTTTCGTGACGGACGCACGGACCGACGGACGGACAGAGCAATCCCTATGTATCGCCATTTCTTCGAAAGGGCGACACAAAAAACCATCTCCTGAAAGCCGCTACACTATCAGGATCTGACAATTGAGTCGATAAAATGTGCTTTTATCAATCAACTTTTAAACCAATCTGAGTTTTGCCTACAAATCGCAAGAGTACATGGCAAAGTGTTCTAAAAATTTTATTGTACAAGGTTCTGCCCAGAAATTTTTTAAGGGATAGCTCATTAAGATCGCGGAGAGTCGAAACTCAAGGTTATGTTACCAAATACCACAACTTCTTCATTAAACAACCCCCAAATAACTTCAGGTTTAGTTGTATTATGGTTTTGGAACTATAAAAAATGGAAAATGCAATAAAAACAGCTAATAATGATGTTTATAGAGTATAAATAGGCATCTTTTATATATTCATTCAGCACTTTTAAAAATATCTGTGTCCTTTTTATGCAGAAGTGAATATAGGTTGTTTGTGAAGCAAGGGGTCTGGTGGTCTTTAATATGCTGCAATATTGGGTATCATCAGTTTGAGGTGATGGACTAAATATTAAGTAAAATTAGTCCATTTCACGCTGAGGTTGGTGATTTGGACAAGAAAATTGTTTGTTTCAAAACTAATTATAGCCTGGATAAATAAAAATTACAACTTCAATTTCTGAAGTCGAGTATAACTTGTATCAAATATAGCATGGTCGCTAAAATATATGACTTTTGCATTTTTCCGTGTTTATTTCCAAAATAAATCAAAAGAACGACTTAAAATAAATAAATCAACCAATGTTGACATACTTTACTACGTTTTGCATTTTAAACGATCTTTAAAATTCTTAAAAAATGTTTTCTTAAGTTAACCTCAATCCTGGACAACAATTCAACAGCAACAATTAGTCAACAAAAGAATAAGAAAATCAAACAGAAAACTCCAAACATAGACCATTTTATTATTGTTTTAGCCTTGACTATTTGCCTGATGTTTGATAGGTTTGGTTTTTCATTCAAAAAAGGTGAAATGTGCATAACAGGGATTGCCACAAACCAGAATAAAATGCAAATTACAATAAAATTTGCAGACGTCAAAGACTGGTCTTAAACCACACCCACCAGTCTTGATTCGTCAATTGGACATCAATTTGTCGGCCTTATAGCTGTAATTTCTTAATGAAGGAAATAGCCCGAGGCTACTTTTGAGAGGAGACACACCGGGGTAATTAGAGTAGCGGAAGTACAGTAGTTAAGATCAAAGCGTAGCACTTGCGCTACGCCAAAATGGGCTGGGGAGAACCATGTTGTATATTTATACATGTATACGGAATATGAATATACATGTTTTAAACCATGGAAAGTGTTGACATCCTGCATAAGACATATTTTTTCTGAAGATATGTGTGTTTTATGTAGTATTTCATTGTTTCCACTGAAGTGACGTTTTCATATCATTTTGCAACCTTTGCCAATAGCATTATGAATCATGCTTCCTATGTTGAACTTTCTAAAAATAGTATTAAATAGGGGAAAACCTGTAAATCACCAAGTCCAGGGGGTCCATTTGACCCTTTGACTCTTGAAATTTCTAAAAAGCCTCATTTTAACCCCTATGTTTATAGATGAAGCACCATTTTCGGCTTTAGGCATTTTCAGTTTTCGGCATATGTTGGCTATGAATAGGCAGAACATCCTAGAAATGATCAAAATGACCCTGGAGATTCATCAGCTAGTGGAATCCCTGTTCAAAGTTCTCCATTATATGACCACCCGGGCTAATCCTTGTATATAGGTCAATCTGCGTGAGATTGTGTGTGTGTGTGTGTGTGTATGTGCGTGTGTAATGTTGTAGTGTAAAAGAGTGTATCTGTATTTCTTTTCTGTATTTTTATCTACAATGTATGTTCAAAATATATACAGGACTATCCAAAACATTTCAAGATTTAGCACAACAGAATATGCTTTCTGAAGGTAGTAAAATTCCAATAAGCTTGTTCATGATTTGATTCAACTGAAGGTATTTACATTAACAAATCAGATGGTGTGAAGAGAAACGGTTTCAAAAAAACCTTATACATTAACTCAGAAAAACAAACATAAACAAGTTAAAAAAAAGAGAAGATTTTAAGACCTAGCCATGCTGGCCTAACACATGACAAATAGAACTGATTGGTCTATGGAATGATGGTTTTAAACATTTTTGTAGATATATAAATGTATTAAATTATTTCATATGAGCAATTTAGCTAGTGATTTCAGTTGTTATTTATCCCCTTTTTGATTCACCATCAATTTATAAGGAAAATTGATGTTCGGTTTTCAATACCATACAAGTATGCATTTAACATCAACTATATACTCTACATCAGATAGGATTTTTTACTTGGGTCATTAAATGAACATGTAATCAAACAATGGGAAGACAAAAACATTTAAAACTTAACACGAATGTCTGTGAGAGACTATTTTCTCTCTGGAAAGCAGTAAAATTTATATATGAATAATGTTTTGACTTTGAACCCTTCAATCCATATATACTGGTTTGAATACATGTGTGACCAGTGTAGATCCAGATCAGCTGGCAAATCCATGTCATCAGATCAGGATCTACACTGTTCCCTTTTTGGTCAAAAATAACCTAATTAATCAAACAGTGAACAGTAAAGATGCAGATCTGATGCAGGTATGTGCAATTTGATCTGGATCTACACTGTTCGTCAATGGATACAAGCCACTACACAAGGATTAAAGTGTAAAATATTACAGAAGAAAACAGAAGGAATGAAGCTGTAATTGGTAAATACGAAGCAGATCTCTAGTGGCAGCAGAGCCAAAGACCATAATACTTAAGATTGAAGACCAGTCTCAAATATCAAGCATCAGATTGGCTGAAATGGCGACCAGTCGGCATTTTAGCCAATCAGATGCTTGAGATTTAAAACTGGCTTCCAGATTTAGTTTTATGACCTCTTTGTTATTAACCGGTCAGTAACGTAACATCTAACCAGGATTTCCTATCATAACCCAACATTTCATCACAGGTTTGCAAATATTCTGTGTATAAATTGTTCGTTACATTGTTTCAAACCAATGGTATTTAAGAACTGGCTTGAGTTTCTCAAAAAATTACCAATCACTCGGGAACAAACACAACATGCATATTAACTTGATATAAAACTTTCAGTTCAGTAAACCTTTAACTTAGATGACCGAGGATTTCACTTTTGGTATCAAACAATCATGCCTGCAGTCCTATGCTCTCAATACTGAGCCGTCTGATTGGTGACCAGCGGCTTACAAAATTGTTTATCAAGAGTACTTCTGTAATTGTTATATGAAAGCCAGGTATTTTATGATTATAAAATGTAATAATAATAATATATACAAGTAAAAAAAACAAAACAAAATGGCAGTAACTACTATGATCTGCATGGAGAACATTCTACACAGAACAGTTTTTAACATTCCCAGGGCCCAAGATCACATATCTAAGATTGGAGACCAGTCTCAAATCTCAAGTATCTGATTGGCTGAAATGGTTGCTTGAGATTTGAGACTGATCTCCAGATTTAGTTTTATGATCTTGGGCACAGAAGTAATGAAAATAAAACAATAAAGCATTTACACATGCTACATTTCTAAACAATTTGAGATAGATTCTTAACAGAGTCAAACAATGATTGTAACTTCATACTATTGGAATGTTACTTATTAACAACACCATTCTGAAAGTCATCTTGCTGAACAATCCAACGATATGAAATTAAAACACGATATCACAATGAGCAAGTCCTTCTTGGAAGGGCCGTAATAAGTCGCAGTTTGTCCAAGTCTTAACGTCCTGAACGTCACACAGTACAAGGAAATACACCTAAAGCAGTCTTCAAAATGTTATTCAGTTACCCATCCCAAATCTAATCCGGGAAAGTAGTCCCCTCACTGAAGTCAAAATTGGAGCAGAGAATACATTGGTAAGTATTTTAATAATTTCAGTTCATTAGATAGAACAAGACACTTTATCTTGTTTGCCTTTACCAAATTTATTTCAGTTTATTCACTATGCTTCACTCAGTGTTTATATTAAGTAAAGGGGTAATCTATGTTCCACTAAAAACAAAGAACTCAAACAAGATTAAATGAGAACAGTGAAGCACCTAGATTAGATTCCTATAGTCACCACCATGTTACATTAAGAAGACTGCTTATCTTCTATAAAAATATATCATCAACTTCAAGCCTAGCATGCAATAAAAAAATATCTCACAGGACTTGAAAAAATGCTGGAAGGGTTAAGGGTGTGGGGCAATCGGAACGTCTATGGACAGTGGTTGAGCGTCTCTGGACACAAGTCGGTGAATCATTGGAACATATTTCACTACAAGCTTTTGAATTTCTCTCACATTCACTCTCTTTCACTGATCTACACTCTCCCACTTTCAGTATATTATTCTTGGCAATTGTAATCCATGTTGTGTGTTGCATATTGACTTCATATTTTCAAAACATAATAACCACCAATTTTGAAGCAAATTTGTTTTGAACACGTCAGTCCAAAGGAGACTGATTAACACTGAGATCATGTAACAGCTGTCTCTTTTAACAAATTCCTTAACAACTTACACACTTTAGTGCATAGTTCATGTCAATCTTGTACGTCTTTTGGGACTAGTTCAAATTACAGAGGAGCACATATTTCTGAAATTTGTTGGCACTTTGTGGCACTGAGCTGAATGGTAAAGTTCCTCTTGCCAAGATTCACATCTGTGATCTGCTCTACTCCTCTTCATCTGTCATTGTCGCTGGCCGTATTCCTTTGGTTGTCAACCATGGAACATCGTCAATGAGAAGTCACTTCTCGTAAGTCTAAATAGATAGTTAACAACTGGTCTTCAGTTAGGTCTTTGGCCGCCAATAGCACCATGTCGTCAACATCTAGTCGTCGTCTCTGGGATTTACTCTCGTTGCTGAGGAACACTCCTTGTGCTCCCTGCATGTGGTCCTGTACGTCTGGATGGTCGTTAAAGTCTCGTCATTGGGGGAAGGACCTTGCCACATCAAGAAAATATCTTCTACTGAAGAATACACTCTTCTGATGGCTAAGCAATGTTTTTTTGACTGATGAACGAGCGCTTGGTAAGTCTGAAGTTTGATCCCCATTTAGAAATTAAATCCTCCCATCGGGGCATTATCATCAGCTCGGAACTGGTACTGGTCAGAATTCTGGTCAACCTCTGGTGCAATACCCCGGTCTTCCTCTTCTGTGCCAAAGTAACGCTCGATCATATCAAAGGCTTTCTGGTAGATCTCGCGGTTTTCATGACTCTGTAGGAACTCAATTTTATCCAGACCTGAAAACAGTATTTATAAAAATATGTACAACTACAGAATAAGTTGTAAAGCTCTTCACGGTGGAAAACAATTTGTAACATTTATTTGTTAATCTAAATGAAATTTTTAAGACAAAATAATGCATGTTTAAAACCACCAAAAACACTGGAATTAAACACATGTAATTTTAAACATCTCCACAGTAAGTTATATTGAAACCAATAACCGAAGTATAATAAATACATCTTTAACATAAATAAAAGTGCATGTTGAAGTTAGGGCAAGATTAACTGCAAGTTAATTGAATCACTTATTGCAAGAGGCAACTGTTGCCCTAGGTAGTAAAGATCCTGCTTTGGTACCTATCACAAATAACACACACATGCTTCACTATACACACCATAACATTCTTCAATCATCACAGAGTAGGGGTTAGCTCCATTGGTAGCTTTAGCATCCTGATCTCCAAGCCTGAGAATGTTCTCCAGTCCGTTCAGGGCAACCTGTACAATCTTACTGTCCATCACAGTCAACAAGTCACACAGTGGAGGGATACAGCCCTGGTCTACAAGGAACCTGAAATATAAACAAGACCATGAATAAACCATCTATCTCTTATCATAATATGTGGAGGGATACAGCCCTTGTCTACCAAAAACCTAAAATTTGTATAATCTTGATTAGGATCAGAACCAGTTGATAACCTCTGTGGATACTGATCGTTTGCTTCTGAATAAGCTGATGATAACAGAGCAGCCGCCCTCTTGTTTGCACAATACGTTTGTTGTTGTATGAATTGCTCTGGTAAAGGTGGATTTCTGCAAACTATAGGGGTTATTTACAGCTACTGAAGCTCATGTGAAAAATAATGTTTCAAAATCATGTCAAAAATCTCATTCTTATTCAATTTGGATAACAAAATGTTTCCCACTTCAAACCATACTTTTGATGTAAATAACCAAAGCCAATTGTTGGTAGGTGTATTATAGTATCAGACCACAACGACAAGAGTTATTACAGAGTAAATAATGAATACCACAAAACCATTCTTCTGAAACATTTTCTTTTAAATATAAAACAATAGAGGACTAACATACCTTAGTGAAAACAAATTTTTCACAAAAACACTTTGTGCTACTAGGCAAAAACAATTAAAACAACAAATTTGTAATCAGAAGCATACTGGTAGGTTTTGGACAAGAGGTGGGAGATTAAGATTTATCATTTAAAACATACAAACCAAATAGTTACTTTTCAACTGTTTAACCTAGTAACTTATTTTACGAATACTCTTTTTCTCCTTGCACCCATACAGTTAATTGTATGTGGTGTATATTAAAATTGATCGTTTTATTACCAATGCTCTCTTTTCCTCTTTACTTTTTGGCTGTGTGGGCAGACTGTGCCTTCTGGATGTGGTCATTCCTGATATGCATATTTCACTTTTTTATTAGAGGTTATAACCTACATACATAAATATTGGTGAGAAGAACAAATACCAACAACCTGATCTGTTCTGGGGATCCTCCTGATGTAGCATTAGTTATTGCCCAAGCGGCCTCCTTACGAGTTTTGAAGTCTGCCCTGCCTAGGATGTCTATCAACACTGGGAAAATGTTCGCATCTATAACAGCCTGAAGTACATATCACTGTGGTAGAATTCTTAATGATACTTTTATATTACAGATTTCTTATAGAGAAATCATGCAGCACTTAACTGCGATGTTTACAAGTAGGATTAAAACAAAACAGTGATATCCTGTTTTCATTCTTTTAAATATTCAAAGCTTTGAATTTCTACATTTGAATAATACAATGATTCAACACAGGTTACTATTCTGTATATTCCTACAGCTTGATATATTGAAATTAACCATAAACTGACTGTGTTGTGATGACATTATCAGCTGCTAGTGCTACAGCTGTTCTGTTAGGCCTATACAAATGGATACACTGTTCAATTTTTTATTGATTAGGTTATTTCTGACCAAAAGGGAACAGTGTAGATCCTGATCAGTGAGCACAGATGTACTAGCTAATCTGGATCTACAACCATGTGATAAAATGTGTATATATAGAGAAAAGGGATAATGTAACAGACTATTTTATTGTTGGGTTACCTGTATTTGCATTCTGTTTCCAGCAGTGATGTTAGATATTGTCCAACACGCCTCCTTCCTGATGGATTCCTTAGAACTACTCAACAAGTGTAACAGGCATGGCAACGCTGAACAACTCAGTATTACCTGTAGTGGAAATATTCCCCATCAGTGAACAACACACCATCATAAAATGGAATCATCTTATTTTCAAAGCAAAGATTTCTATAGAATAACAGTCTTCCATAAACCCTTTCCTCCAAATATATGCATTTTTACACATGTGCAACCAGTGTAGATCCAGATCAGCCGACACATCCGTACTGTCTGATCAGGATCTGCACTGGTCGCATTTTGGTCAGAAATAACCTAATGAATAAAAAAAGCGAACAATTTAGATCCTGATCAGACGGCATGGATGTGTCGGCTGATCTGGATCTAAACTGTTCGCCCATGCAATAAAGGTGTGTCTATGGAGAAAAGGGTTAAGGATGTGATCTGGTAAACATAATGTCGGGAAGTTTGATCAGCAAGCTTACCTGTGTTTGATAGTCGTCTCCTGTGACAATATTTCCCACCACTCTGAGGGCAGCTGACACTACACTCTGGTGATTGTGCCTACAAAATATTGCAAACATTGGTTTTATAAACTAAGTGTACAGCTCTAAGATTTCGGTTCTTTGTTTTACTGGTTGCATTCATTTTCTGAATTAATGCCACTTTAATTCGAGGTCAGTTGATTGCATTTATTAAACTAAATAATAGCTCAAGTTCTAAAGAGGTTTTTGGCCTCTCTTTCTGGCATGGCAAGATATGTCAATAGAATCACTGACTAGCAGCATTTGCTCTATTACACTGATGGTGACTCCAGTAACAATAAAATCAATAGTAAACTGCTGAATGTTATTTACTTACATCATAACTACAACTTGAGCTCATTTAAACCATTAACCCACAAAATGTGCCAGCCAACCTGACTTGCCTTTTACTTGTTATTTATAAATTACAATTTCTTAGAAAAGTATTTGTTGGATAGCAAACTGCATGGACCCTAATAAGCCTCTGTGAACACCAGGCTGATCAGGGTGCACACTGGCACCAACTGCTAACAAGCAGTTCAAGATTTTGCTAACTTACATGAGTAATTCAACCAGCCTTCTACAAACACCTGAGTCAATCACAGCCTGAATTTTCTCATTGGGACCATCCGAGAGGTATGAGAGTGCCCAACATGAATCTGCCAGCACGTCCTTGTCTGTGTGATATAACAGTCTTGCTAATACAGGAAGCGAGGGGGATACCTACAATTACAACAAACCAAATTACAGTTCAGAGCTTACATGATTTCAAAACCAATTATCCCAAACTAGGGGCTTGTTCCATGTGACTCTTGTCACCTAAATGTCACAAGTACTGTGAACATAATGCAGTGCTTAGTATTTTGCAACAGTCTGTGATCAATCTTATTCATTACCAAAGAACTGGACAAATGGAAATAACAACCAATACAAAATTAAGTGTCAAACTTGCTACAAAAACAACATTTCTCCAAAAACCATTTATTTTGAGTTTAAATCGAATGATTCAATTGTGACATATACTTAACAGTCATATACTCTTAAAAATGCCATTAGAATATTATAGACAGTTAAGTCAACAAACCTAAACCATATATTCTAACCACATGATTTAATATAAGAAACCTTCATAGGACTAGTGACTTCTTACCTTGTTGAAATCAGGGGGTGGATTCTTGCCTCTGCACAAGTTAGACAAGCACCACACTGCATTCCTCGTCATTGATAAACTGTTACTTTTGCCTAGCAGTCTGAAAAACATTCCAATTGGTATCTGTAGTATGAATATGTACTGACAAAATGGGACTTATAGACCTAAAAACACAAAAATTTGAGTTAATGGTTTTCTAAAAGTGTCAAATCTAGCCACAACTTTAAAGTAATAGTTGTTTTAAGATAACAACCATCGTCTTTTTATAACATCAAAATCTAATTTTACTATATAATAGACTATCATGTTACAAATGCATTTAGTTATTTCTGCAAACTGCACCAAATAAGTGACTGACTGATAAATTAATTGCTTGCATTAGTTGTGTTGTAATATCTTAGATATTTTTTGAATCCTTATTTTATAGAAATGTACTATTATTTTCAATTTGTCAAACCTTAAAGAGGAAGTTGCCATGGCACAGTACCCGACACAAGTATTTTAATGCACAAAAAAATCCAATATACAATAAACACTTCGAAGATTTTCTATCAGTAGTTTGAATTTTGTAAAATCTGTTTGTTTTTGTCTTCCATTTTTTCAGTAATAACAATTAGCCAATAAGCCACATTTTACCAGTCACAACTACAAATTAGACCTACAATTATAGTAATTTTTTTCATCACCAGAACAATTTAGATGGTGTGGTTTATGTATAAAGTTTCGACATGCATAACCCTCAAATCCATAAATACTAGTCTTTTGTGTGTGTGACCAGTGTTGATCAAGATCAGCTGGCACATGTGTACAATCTTAACTGGTCGCTTTTTGGTCAGAAATAACCTAATGCATCTAAAATTTAAACAGTTTTCATACTGATATGACAGCAAGGAAGCATATGATAAAAAGGTTTATACACTAACTTTCCAAGTAGGGCACAAGACAAATGACAGACATTCACATGAACAGATAGATATACAAACAATTTACTTACTGTAACAGGGGAACGAGGATGCCTTCACTGAGGACATAGTCTCTACACTCTGGACTGTCTCCAGCTATGTTACCTAATGCCCACACAGCCTGGTATATAACAAACAGCATTATGTTATACTGTTAAAGTGATTGTAATCGTAAAACAGTGTGATTATAAAACATTAATCATGGATAACAACTTACTCAAAGTTGGAACTTACTAACAGTTATCAAAAGCTTTAAAGAGATTTTCTAGACAAGTGAACTATCGGCCTTAGATGACTCACAATTAAGAGCACAGCTTTTTTATATAGCTTGGCAGCTTAAAAACTACTGTGATTACTTTGAGCTGAATAAGTGGAGGGGTGGGGGACTTTCACCCTACTGTTCTAGACAATGATCATCATTTACATCACCAAGCACTATGGGTTTGAGTCGCCGATGAATCAATACCTGGAAGGGCATTAGGAAGCCTTCCTCCACCACAAAGACCTGTCACTCCACAGCCAAATATTAATACTGACATTCAGTATACTTGTGCTTTTGTTTTAATGTAGTTCTAATTTCTTTTTTTGCTGTAAGTAGAGTACTGTATTTCTAAATTTATTACTTTACAAATATTGTATATATTCAGTATTGTTTTCCTTAACACTTGGCATGATACTAAGTGGCATGTTGTTGTTGTCTTACCTGCTCTTGAACATCTTCAATATCAGAGCTAAGAAGTCGGACAAAGATTGGCACAGCATTTGCAGCAATAACAACACGTGTCTGTAATGATGATCCTGAGGCTATGTTTGTCAACACCCAGGCAGCTTCAAACTGAAACACAAAGTATGACATTTAATTATTAAAACTAGAATTTTGTGTTCTATGGAACATGCACAAAGGTTGCTAGTAAATGCTGGACAAAGTTTTGTCACACTTAGTTATCTGGTATTCAGGCATATTGTTCTTGCAGCTAAAAGTATGCTCAGTTTCCTTATGGTTCCCTGTGATAACCATTATTTTCATGTCAACCTAACATCCAATGGCATACCCACAAGAACCAGTTTTTTCTACTTAACTGCACACAACAATCAGCATTAATACCTGTAATGTGTAACTGCCTTCTTTCTCAAGGAACTCCACAAATCTGGGAATGATGCCTGTCTGTATCACCTCATCTATGGGTGGATTTGGCTCTGAAATGCACAAGTATTAAAATTTCTCTCAAGAAACTAAATGTTACAACTAATTGTTGGCATTCAATAGAATATTCAACCGACTTTGCCAATTTAAATGATCAAAGTGTGAGAAATAAGAATTCAAAAATATGAATAACTTATTGACAAATGCTAGGTATAACTGACAATGGACTTCAAACGGAAATAAAATAAAATACCCAACTATCTTCCACCATAGATTGTTTTTAACAACAGATCAAATTTCACTTAGATAGTGCCAGACCTCACAGTAGTCACTTACATGTTAGATGCACAAACACACCAGTGTTTCTGTAAGTTACCTTATGGAAAATGTTACTGTTGAATATTATGAAGAACAGAAGTTCTGTTTGCTTGTTTTATGTCAGTAAAGTTATAATTATTACATCAGTATTTCCTTTACTTTAATAAAACTGGAAAAGTCATGATTTACCCCATTCGAAGGTTAGGGCATCCCAAATTCCTAAATAAACCTGATAAGCAACAATAATTTACCACCCCTTTTCTAAACCTTGATTAATCATCAAGTACTCACCTCTGGAAAGTAACTTCCTGAATTTTTGTGTAGCTTGTTCTTGTTTCTCCAGGTCATCGCTGTACAAGTCCTGCACCATCTCTGTAGTAATACCACCCGGAACCTGAAGTAATATACTGTTTGTATTCTCTCTCTACTGCTAGCATGCATCAATTATTTCAATATTTTCACTTAAACTTCATCCTACAATTCTGTGTTATTAATCTTATTAACATTATTACTAATGGTGCCCATTGTGACATATTAGTTTAGGAAACAGGGCCTCAACTTCAACTTCCTTAAAGCGTGAAAGACAATATTTACCTGAAGAGAAGCTACAATAATGCTAACACCACACCAAATAAACTTAACCCCTTGTGTAGTAGATCATACCGAGACAACAGCAGACAAAATGTACTTACCCCTTGTGTAGTAGAAAACAGATGGAGATAACAGCAGACAAAATGTACTTACCCCTTGTGTAGTAGAAAACAGACTGATAAACTTGTCATCAGCAGCATCGGAACTCGTTATTTCTTCTGCCGTGTCATCAGGCAAGTTCATATTCCTCTTCTTGAACAACTGTAATGTTATTGTAATGTGTATCTTAATAACAGTCTGCAAATGTCTGTGAAATAAAATTGATTGCAAATTCTCCAATAAAACATCATTAAGATCAATCAGTGACAGTAGTGCATTACAGTGTTGTAAACATCTAAGAAAGTATAGTTCACTTTAAGAGCGACAAATAAATATTAAGCTTGCACTTCTACAGCTTGTTTCTGTGCTATACCAACCTGTTCATCTCGTTTTTGCTTCCGCAGCTGAATTCCTTCCTCTTCTCTTCGCCTTCTAAGCTCCAAGGAATCAAGTGCCTTGTTCTTGTATGATTTAAGTCGATGACTTGCTTGTCCAGTAGCGTCTGCAGACATCTGAAGTTAAAGGTACAATGTTACCTGCTAATAAACAAGACTGAAATTGCTCTTCATTCCAGCACAAAAACAATTTTAGCAGTTATGTAAACAAGATCAGTCAGAGGCAACAGAATGCTAGAGTATTTGATTCATTTGAAATAACTGTAATTTTGAAAATAATTATTGTTTAATTTGTTTGTGTAACTTATTTTAACATAAACCACGACCGCTGTCTGCAGTTTCTAGCCTGCAACAGCTCCGAAACAATACACAGGCTTGTAAAGCACTTTTGATAACAGTTAGGCAATGCCGTGATGGGGTTCAACAAACCACTCTCACTGGGAAACCCGTCCAGATAGAGTAAACTGTTGCTCAAGTTGTCAGGCAGTCAGTACACCTTAAACACCATGCTGAATAGCTAGCTCAACTTGAGGATGTTCTAAGTGACCTTATGCTGCTATCTTGTTCTAATATCTTTCCCTCTTTTATAGGAGAACCACTTTATACAGAGTAGTTTGTAAACACCACCATCATGTTTATAATGTCACCATTATGTTTTTAGATCAACACCACCACCGAGTATTTACGCACACATCAACGCCATTAATCACTGAGTATTTATATATACAATTACGCACGACAGATGAAGATACATATTGAGATAAATTTTTTGATACAGGGAATTTGGGTGTGATACCCTAGCTCTTTCTGAAGAGACCCCCTGGTTCTTTAACGTGCCAGGTGTATAGAACCGATACACGCACTGATATCCTATTTCCTGGGAGTGAACCAGTACTTAGCTGGACGTGAAACATTCTGATGTGTATTTCAGAAATTTCCTGTGCCGCATTCAGGTTTCCAACTCACAACCTCTGGATTGGTAGACCAGTGCGTTACATTCTGGACCACCCGTCCACCGGTATCACGACACCTATTATTTCATAATTGGGAAATATCACTCTTTTGTAGCAGCTGATCAACAGAATGAGATTTCTGTTTTGATGATTGTGTCTAGCGCCTGGCAAGAAATCCCAGCCAGTAGCTTGGCCAGTGTCATGGTTTTAATGTAGTAAACATTATTATAAACTTTTTTGTACTGGGTTATAAGTCGTTTACAATGTAAAAGAACTTTAAAGTGTTAAAACATTATCACGTTGGATTCAGACTAATCAGAGCATGTGGTTTTGTTTTTACAGCGAAAATTCTGGCAATACAATCACAAGAACCTCGGAAAAGATCTGATAAAATCAGTTATGCGAAAACAAACACATCTGTTTAATTAAGCTCACACACATCTACAAACATACCTTTACAAAATGGTATTACACGGGTTATTTTTCTCGCAAGTAAAAAATTGTACTTTCGTCTTCCTCTTCAGCTGATTTTCTCTGCGCATGCGTGTCTCCTTAAAATATATTTTTTTCGATCATGTTTTTTCATATTTCTAACGATTACTCAAACCACCCGAAGTAAGAATGTAGTTTTGGGGAAAAATAAGTTTTAAATAAATCTCTATATAAAAACTCGTGCCTGCGATAAAAATCGCGATATCTGTACAAGATGGCTGCGCCCATGAGCAAGAATGCCGAAATTTTCTGTCCTTGCGAAGATTTTATGCAATTTGAGGCAATAAACTACGTGATTCGATTATTCATTATATGCCAAAAATGTTTTCATTCATAAAAGCTATAATAACAACGTCTTCAATTAAGAGATCTTGGTTTAATTCTGAATTGAAAGTTACATAAATGTGACCGGTGTCTAGGACGTAAAACAACCTCGTGTAAATAATCCTACATAACGGTTATCAAATGTACAAACTACACAAAGTTTATGATAATTTTTCTCATTGTTTAGCCGCCCTCAGGGAAAGTGTATGATACACCGCATGATTTCATCTATCAGTTTGTCATAAACATTGTCTCCATAGAGGAATAAAAACAAATTTTCATTTTTTTATGTTCTCCTAATCTTACCCCAACAACATTTGTCAATAACTTTACAGTTAATCAGTTGTAGTTTGTTTCTAGTTAGTTTGTTGGAATTAAAACAAAAGTTGTAGTACTTCTGGGTAAAAATATTAGAGGGTTATGAATCGAACTATACAACATTATCAATTTATCTTTAATGCTGTTTCGGCTCGCAGATTTGTGCAAGTATCACGAAAATGTAAATAAAACGCTATGCCAACACGGTAAGCAGTAACATCAGGGATGTGCTTCGATGCATTTTTTTTGGTAATTAAATTAGCTGTCAACTTTTTGTTTAACTGGTCTTAAATGAGTGATACACCTCGGGGCCTTCCACAGAAAAATTTTAGGGCATCCTGGCATCCTACGCATGATGTGCAACTTCGTGCCAAATATTTTTACATGATTGATGTGGTGCATCTTACAAATATAATAAATATATATGTTTAGCACAAAGCAAAATAGTTTTATTTTAAAAAAATAACAATGCAGAACATTTTTTCAAAGCACTTTTTTCACAGAACTACCACAGAGTTACTATTGTATCGTACTTCATAAAAAACAATTGTTGCTTCTTGTCTTAATGGATTCTGATCAGACTGCATTGATGTGCTAGCTGATTAAGATTTACACTTTTTGCAACAAAATCTATTTATATGGAGTAAAGGATTAAGGAAAAGCAAGATTTGAAACCATTCCATTGAAAAGATCTTAAAGTTAGAGAATTTAGGTTCAGAAGGTAACAGCTTGTTTTGTTTTTTTTTGTTTTTAGGATGCATTGAAACGACTAAGGATCAATGATGACAAGTTGATATACGAGCTGAACAATTTGTTACCAACACAGTCCTTTGTGAACAAAATAGATGTATCTAGCCAGTGTCAATCTTTATATGAACAGGTAAATATAGACAGTGTCTTATATAAGAATGATTTTGCTTAGAACTATTTTTGCAGTCTAGATCTGTGGTGTGTTAGCACATACTTCAGATGACATGTAGCTTTCAATAGCTGTAGTGTATATTTGCTTAAGTTGTTTATCTTTCATTTATTAACCCTTTATTGATAAATTATTGTGATTAAACTACATTTTTGTAAATGGTGTTATTCAAGCAAAGGGACTGAAACTACGGTAAATAGAATGAAAAACAAAGACAAATTGATGAATATTCTGCACTGAAACATTTAACTATTGTTATTGTTTTAGATGACCAGTAATTACGGGGGAAGAGAGAAGGCTATAAAGAGATGTATAACTCGGGCAACAGATGAAGTGGAACATTGGCAACAAAGACGACTGCAGAACAGGGATGATGTGGAGGCACTTAATATGCTGAGGAAATCACAAAATAAAGTAAAACACTTTACATTATCTCTCTATTTTGCTTATTTTATTTATCTTATATTAATTCTTTCCTCCAGTCCATGGATACAGCTTAAATTCTATGGGCAACTGGAATCCTCATTGGGGACCTAACTAGATCCTATTCAGCTTGCACATCTGTGCAAGATCTACAATATTTGCTTCTTGATCTGAAATAACCTACTGAACCTAAAAACCACTTGTATAGATCCTGACAGATTGCACAGATTTGTAGGCTGGTCTGGATTAACACTGTTTGCCCATGCGATATTAGCCATATTCATGAAGTGCAGGATGATGAAGCACTAATCTTTATGGGATGCAAACATGCTCATTGTGTCGGGTATTTAGAAAATAGCACACAATAGAAAGATAACACAAAAGAATTTTACAGGTAAAAGTATTTGCATTCATTCGCAAGATGAAGATGATATCATATTAAATAGAAAATTTATATGCGAAAATGCTGATCAATATCCAACTACAATTATGTTGTTGAGATGTTACTAAAATGAAAAGCAAATTTTAAGAAAGTAGAGAAATTTTGTCTACTTCAGTTCAAGTTAAAAATATTTTGCTGTATTCTTTTCAAAACCCTACAATAATAACCATTGCAAGCCCCCACTACACCGCCAAAAAAGTGAAGAAAGTTCTTAGGTTGTATTTATGTTTGGATGCTCAATTTACATGAATGAATGCTTTATTTAGCACAGACACATACCAAAAGGAAAAATACCTTTTGCATCAGAAATTTGGTAGTGCTGTTACAAAAACATTTAGAGAAACCATAAACATATCATGTATACACTTATCTACAACATATTATGGTTATCTGTCAAAAAAAAGCCACCATTTAAAATTATACATCAAAATGAGATGATCACAAAACTGCTAAATTTATATTTAGTAGTAGATATTGCAATTTACCAGTCGATATTGCAATTTACCAGTTGGTATTGCAATTTACCAGTCGAAATTGCAGTCGTTTGAATATGTAAGCAATGTAGTTGATGAACACTTACATTATTTTTGTGAAAATCATAAGGATGTGTTGCACAAGTTTTGATTTAAGATGACAAGTTTATTTAATTCAGATAACACTTACTTTCTAATAGTATTGATGTTTGTTTACTTGTTAACCCTTTTCTCCATAGATACACCTTTATTGCATGGGCAAATAGTTTAGATCCAGATCAGCCGGCACATTCGTGCCGACTGATCTGGATCTACACTGGTCGCACATGCGTAAAATTGCATATATATGGAGGAAAGGGTTAAACAAAGAAGTACTTGTACTGATAAAAAATATTTTAAACAAGCACTGTTTTTCTGTTTGTTTCAGTTACGACTAATGCAGCGAGAACTTGACATTGAAAAAGTGGTACAAGATAGATCATATAAGGTAAGATGTGGGGTGCTGTTAAATCCTTTCCTCCATATATACGCATGTGGGACCAGTGAAGATCCAAATCAAAAAGCGAACGGTGCAGATCCTGATCAGACGGCACAGATGTGCCAGCTGATCTGGATCTACACTGATCGCCCACACAATCAAAGTGTGTCTAGGTAAAGGTTAAAAGTTAAACTTTTGCCCACGCAATCAAAGTATGTCGAGGTAAATGTTAAAAGATAAAGTAGCTAAGCAAATAACAGGTCTCCATTACTCATGCAAGTCTAAGACTTGGATCTAAAACTATTTTGTGTGTAAAAAGCAGTTAATGAGACTCCAGAAACTAGTAACATACAGTGGTGGATAATGATGAAGCAAATCAAAACTGTCATGGTATTTGGTGAAACTCACATTTTTAGCTTGATGGAATTACAACCTTTATACATAATAATTTACTAACCTTATTGAGATGAAAATAATCTGTGTCTTGAACTATAGAAAATAGTAAATGCTAATTCCAATGAGTGATGTTCACCCTGCAGAGTGCACCCAATTGAAATTCATCTGTTGGAGGATTTGTTATTTATCCATTTCCTCCATTGATACACCTTTATTTGTGTGGGCGAACAGTTTAGATCCAGATCAGCCGGCACATCCATGCTGTCTGATCAGGATCTAAACTCTTCGCTATTTGATTTGTTAGGTTATTTCTGACCAAAATGCGACCAGTGCAGATCCTGATCAGTCTGATCTACACTGATCACACATGCGTAAAAATGCTTATAATTATATGGAGGAAAGGGTTAAGTAGTGATAATTTCTTGTCTTGTTTTTTGTTTCAGGCCCCTGCCGCCTTGATTTGGTATAGATTACTAACATAGATAAACTTTGTTTTTAATTCAAAATATTTACCATTTGGTTTTTTGTTTCAGATATTTTATGAAAGATGTCGCAATGCTTACACACCACCAAATCGACCTCTTGTCTGATGTTGGCTCTACCTAGGAACTAAAACAATTACATATTATGATTAGAGAAAAAAAGTACAAGATAAAACTGCTTTAGAGGGAAACAATTCAAATCCTGGAATTCATCTATCATGACAGCGGTGTTACAAATACCAGATCTGGATCCACTTGGTCATGGTTAAGGTAAACTGGAGGAATTTAAGTGTATCTGGGTTTGCTTTCTGAAGACCTGTTGAAAACTGCTCAGTCAATTCTTTTTGAAAGTAAAACAAAATCACTGATGGACATATAAGAATCAAGTAGCTGTTGGAAAATCATGATGTGTGTAAAATTAGTTACAGCCAGGATCTCAGTGTATAATAAATGGACTTGCTGGTATGAAATAGAATCTAATAATGCCAAAAAGTTAGTGGCCTCATTGCTTATTATAATTTGTAAAGCTGTTGTTAACACAATTTTTGATAAATTTCTTAAACAAATATTTTTGATAAATTTCTTAAACAAATATTTCATATAGGGTTTTTATTTAAATGGTTATATTGCTGTTTATATACAAAGAGGGATGTCTTAAAAAGAAGATGTACAGTAAAGGAGTTTTTGAATTTTCTGAAGAAGAAATAAGGTTGTGTTCTTGTCAGTGTTTGAAATCATTGTATGCTGTACAACTAGTATAGTAATGTGGATTTTGAAATAACCAAGATTTATCTCCCTTAATACAAAATGTACAACTCTAGCACACTGGTGACATGATGTCAGTTTATGCAATTGATGTAATTTTGTTTGTCAGTATCTGTGTGTTCTGCTGTAAGAAAAGGGCTGTGATACTGTATCCAAACACTGTTTTAGCTAACTAGCAAATTTTAATGATTTACACACATGAAATATTGTAGAGGTTTCCTCCATTATTATGTAATCAGAATAAATGTTAAAGAATGTTTAAACTTGTTACAACTGTGTGTGAATGAAAAATAACTAGATTTGTTTACGTTTTGTTCCCTTTGACCAAAACACTTAACAAGTATGGTAAACATATATATATCCCATGCTGAGTTTTGCGAGATGAGGGAAAAATAATATCACAGTAGATTATGGGATAGGGTGTTTATCCCATGTTCGAACAGTGTAGATTCATATCAGCTGGATCATTGGTGCTGTCTGATCAGGATCTACAGTGTTTGCTTTTAGATTCATTAGGTTATTTTTTACCATTAAGTGAACAGTGTAGATCCTGTTCACATGGCATTAATGTGCCAGCTGATCTGTATCTATACTGGTTGCACATTCAACAAAATCTTTATATATGGTTTAAACACGAATAAATGGACACTAAAACCTATTTCCATCAGTTGTGTTTCTTTCACAAGTGTAAAGTTATTTATTTTATATTGTGTAAAAGGTCAGTAATAACAAATAGCCTTGCAATTACAGATTCTGGAAATGCATACCTGTGCTGGTGTTCACAAAACAGCTTTAGTTAACCCTTTCCTCCATTTATACACATTTTTACACATGTGCAACCAGTGTAGATCCAGATCAGATGGCACATCTATGCTGTCTGATCAGGATCTGCACTGGTTGCATTTTGGTCATAAATAACCTTATGAATAAAAAAAGCAAACAGTTTAGATCCAGATAAGATGTCACGGATGTGCCGGCTGATCTGGATCAAAACTGTTCGCCAATGCAATAAAGGTCTATCTGTGGAGGAAAGGGTAAAATAATTCAACCTGCAAAACTAATTTTCCAAAAGTGCTGTGGACAGCTGTTGGTTTATAAAGTAATGTTAAAATTTGGTAATATAATGAGATATTTCCTGTTATTTATATACAGATGCTATCAGACTGGTAACCACGATCAAAACTGTTTATAAGACGCTGAAAATTGTTGTTCATGTTACTTGTTTGATAAAGTGATGTTGGTAAGTCTGTCTTACAGTCATTTCTCAATAACTCACTCAGAGTACTTATTTTTATGGGTGTTTAAGTTTTGGTAAGGTTGCACTGTGTGCAATGTATTGCCCATATTCACTGCAGAAATGATAAGTTTGTTTTGTTTTAAATTGTGATAAAAAAGCCTACAATATCCAGGAAGATTGTTCTATGTCCTTGATAACAAACCAGTTGAGGTCTAGACAAGGCTCCAAGGTTATAAAACTGAGCATGGAAACCAGTCTCAAATCTCAAGCATCTGATTGGCTGAAATGGCGACAGATTTATAACCTTCAACCCTGATGAAACATCAGTGCCATCATATCAGGATCTAAAATGTTGGCTTTTGGATTAATCAGGGCTAAAGGTTATAAAACTGAGTTTGGAAACCAGTCTCAAATCTCAAGCATCTGATTGGCTGAAATGGCAACCAGTCGCCATTTCAGCCAATCAGATGCTTGAGATTTGAGACTGGTTTCCAATTTTATAACCTTTGGCACAGGTTATTTCTAACGGAGAAGCAACCAGCCTACATCCTGACAGCAATGTGCAGGCTAATCTGGATCTACAATGGTGGTTTATGGGAAAATGGGCTTATGTATTTTGAAATGATGCAAAGTGAGTTGTTTATGTGTAGGATTAAGTGAAAGTGATTTTTTTTATAGATGAGAATATCTGATTATGATGGAATTACAGTATATTTGTAAATATAACATGTGAAAAATAAAAAGAAATATTTCTATACATGTCAACTCTTTATTGTTCTAATACCAAAAATTAGTAAAAAAAATAAATAATGACACCCTCCCTCTAACAAGAGCAATAATTTTTTTTTCAAATTTAAACTTGATCTCACTGTCACAGTGAGTATGGCCTCAATATCTCAGGTCCGAGCTTTCAGCTCCAGTGAGCTATTAGGGTTAAGTTTTGTCTGGCATTGGCAGGCTTCATCTTCTGTTCTTCAACATGATACGAGTATTCATCAAACTTGCTCAGAATGGGACAATTTCAAAACTGAGTTACAAGGCTTCAAGAATTAAGAAGATGACTTAGGTCAAATCAAAGAAAAGCCTTGTTAATCCATTAGAGTCATTATTTGTTCTCTTATTGCACAGATTGTCTTGATGATATATCATAACACTGACCGCATTTTTCTTCCAATTGACTTAACATAAGGGGTATACCACGCGACTTTTAGAATGTCGTGCACACACAAAATCACTCGCTCTACATGTAGGTAGGATTTTGATTGTATTTAAGATATTACAAACAAAATTTGTCTTTGAATGGTTGACGAAAAACGGCTTTTTATTTGATCAAACTCGGTCCAGAAATTACTGAGAAATAAGCTGAAAACCTACATAAAGCGAGTGATTTTGTGTGCACGACATTCTGAAATTGACGTAGTACAACCACACTGTTTATGATATTTCATATAGTTTTGAAAAGCAAGGTGTAATAAAATTCAATTACGGATGATAATCGATTGATAACTCGTTCATACTTCATGTAAAACCGTTCTTGAAGCTTTTCCCTGCAGCTTTAGACATAATATGCAAGTTTTGAAGTGGTTCGATAGTTTAAAAAGAGTTTTCCTTTTGAAACATTGTTTTCAATTTAAAAGATACTGCTTTTAAGTGTTCTTAAGTATTTTGGCAAACAATAGGAAATTAATCTTATTTTTAAGCGGATTGAATTGGAATCTGCCCATGTTTTAATGCATAGTGTTGTTGTTAATAATATAGAGAGGATTGCACACCTGCCGGAAATCTTGCCACCATGCATAAATACAGCAATTACAGAATCAAAGCTTTAAAAGCAACTAAACCTTTGAAACTGCTACAAAAATACTTAATTAAGTGACTTCAGGATATCGTTCGAACGAAATGTGTATAAAAGAAGCTTATGCCGGAACAATTTGTAAAACCAATCACACGAATCATAGTTACTGTTCATCCTCAGCGTAAGACTCCAAAAGCTATTTCACTAATAACATGCATTCATACATTCGCAATTCTTAAAATTCTAAACTGCTTAGAATTTCTCCATCTTTTTAAATATAAAAAGCGCATATTTTGTTGCAAGTATTTCTCTAACAGGGTTAGAATTACCGTAACCACCTGTTTTTTGATTTGAGAGGATTTTTATATTTGAACTAACACATGCTTTGATGAAGTGAATTGCTTTCTGGTTCAGTTTAGTTTCTAACTTACTATCCCTAATTGGTAAGTATGCGTTATTCCTGCAACATTATGTTTGAGTATTGCTTAAGTGTTCTGACCGCATGAATATAAAACTTTTTTCACGCCCAACTCAATTTGAGTACACGGCCTTATCACTTGTATAGTGCGAGTGAACCAGTACTGTGCAAGTGATGGTCAGTGTGGTGTTCGGATAAGATTTCACGATTGCTTCGCCGCTCCCAATAGCAGCATCGAGTTTAGATAGTGCGCAACCGAGCCTGAAGTCACAGTGCTGCATGGAACTTGCCTTAATGTACTTAAAGGAAGAAGTATCTGTGTTTCAATCGGGAACTACATAAGAAATAGTTCAAGAAGTAAACACGTGAAATTGATTACGGATAATTGAGGTAGCGTGTGCCAAGATGAGTCATCACTTACCTGGAAAATGTTTTGTTTTGATGATTGACACATCTCCGCCAGAATAAAAGTACTAATTGGCTTCCAGCTTTCCTGAACTTTATTCTGGATAATTGTGTCAGACAACGTTATCGGAGGGCGGTTTATATGTTGAGATCTGTCGAGAAGGCTGGGAAGAGTCTCCAGTTTCTGTATTTGAGGCAGACTGTTCTTTTGAAAATGAAGTTTTCTCAGATGATCGTTTGATTTTTTTTTGGTTTACAGCAGTATAAACTATAAAAAGTACAAATCTACTGTGGGTGATTGATGGCATATTGTTATTTTGTCGTGAAAAAGAAGCGAACAAAAGGAAGAAATAACGAAAAAACACCGGATAAAAAAGACTAAAAAGCGAAAAATCGCCGATCAAAATAAAAAGAAAATAACACTATCATTTGCCAAAAAAACCAAAGGAAGTTCAGCAAGGATCTACGTCGTTGCAATGATTTCTGTCAGACTAAATTAGTTCAAAATTCAAAACGTGATTGCTAGACATGTTCTTCGTGATTCCTAGATATGTCCTTTGAATATAAATCTTTAAAACCCAACAAATCTTTACTTCATTTTACAATAATACCGAAAGGGTTTAAAGTGGTTTATTGGAATTTTGATTGTTTTGGGCATAAAGTTAATTGAAACTACTTGGATTGATAGTTATACCAATTTATATGGACGCGACTACGAAAAGAATAAAAAAAGATATCCGAAGATGCTTACTGTGATTCTTTTAGTTTGATCAGTATAGCGTGAAAATGGGTTGAGGAAAATGCACTTATTTTGCATAGTTGATAATCTTTTCTTGCGTTTTGGCATAAACATATTTCCATGATTTGACAATTTAATATAACTAGGCATTTGTTTGGTCTGTGTGCTTTGCAATCGTTGCCTTGATGTTTATCGCGTTGATAACAACTCACATGCTAGTCAGTCATGAACATGTACTAATTGGCAGAATTTTGACGGTGATGGAGATACAAAGAGATGAACAATAAAACATTGAACGCCTTAAAACAAAACAATATTGCTCAATATTTTGAGTGCTTGCATGTATACTGAAATCCGGACGTGTATTTGTATATCTGGTTATAACATTTGACAGCTTACAGCTTCAACCTCAGCTGCCCCTCGTACATCGTTTTGTTTCATGGAATTAACATAAATTTGAGGCTAGAAAACTTCTTCCTGAATACTTGTTGACAAACACAAAACAGTTGAATACATGCATTATTTTGCTAAACAATAGTAGCTTCACGTTAAACAATATGTCATATTATAATAAATTATGTCATAATATTATACTGGTTCATCAGCACACATTTTCCTGAACATAATTATGAAGTCCAAATATAGATGGTGTGCGTGTAACTATAACCTTTTTCACGAAACTGGGTTTATCTTGAAAAAAGTCATTATATACATTACGAAAGTTAAAAACGAGTAACTGACAGTACAACATACTTAACCAACCCGCACACATTTAGTTCTGTTATGCGCAAATACACGTCTGGAGTTTGGCAAAGAACAGTTTCCGCATGAACGTAGTACTTATATGATCCGCCACACGGCACAAGTAATGCTTTAAAGTAATAATATTCCGGGAGAGGAATTGATTTATCCAGTAATAGGTTTCTGAGTGATGTTTGACATTGTTCACTAAATATTTTTTTCAAGCTACAAATATATTACTGTTTGAAAAGTTATTTCCTTAAACTTGAACATATTATTTGAATATTAGCATGGTATGTTTATAAATATTTTAAAAGTTCTATATTTGCAACAAAGAAAAAACAGAACGCAACAATCATGGATAATTGTTCGCTTGTTGCGTTGAATTTTGAATATTGAATCTTTTATGTATGATAACGCCATTCGCCTGCTGCTACGTGGATTCAGAACAATCTCATGATTCTATATTGCATGATTTAATGTGTTCAGAATACCATTAGTGAAGCTTACGATGTCTCAGAGGAAATAACATAAAATGGGACACTTCCTTGGTAAACATAATGCTTGTATCAATATTGCGTTTACGAATTGCAATCAAACTAACAGCGCAGGAGCAGAGTCGGGGAGGCGAAAGAAATTAGAAACAATTTCATTGTTCCTAATGAAACGGTTCCATAATCATAGTTTGCTAATTCCCTGTCCAAAAGGCGTAATGTACTTCCAGTTATCTTATTTTCCAGAATAACAGTCATTTGATTAACCGTTTTTATAACATGAATCATGAGCCATTAATACACAGCACTTCAGTGTTCTTTTCTTTAAACGAATAAAATGTTATCTTAGTTAAGTTGTCTTAGTGGATAAACTTCAACACGACCATATCAAGTAATATTTCAAGGTTAAGTACAAAAAAAAAACAAGAAAAATAATAAGAAAAAAAACAACAAATGGGTGCAAAAAATGATTAAGAACGGTAAATAATCTGAAGTCTGTAAAGAAGTGGGACTATTGCTTGAATGCTATCTTAACAATAATGTAGTAATTTTTATAATTCTTAAGGGTAAACTAACAGAATTTTTTTCAAGTAAAAGCAACAGCAAATTACAAAATTGATGCATATTTTTGTTTTACACAAATTATTCTGGCACCATTCTAACCTTACGTGTTTGACACTATTTTAAGCTATAAAAAGGAACGTCAAGCCTAGTGTTCAGAATAAAGAAATGGATGGCTTCTCGCGACCGTCGATTCGATTTTTTAATTGTCTACAAAATATATATCTGTAAACAAACTGTACTTATTATCGGTATTTACTTTTCTGAAATAAGAAAAGTATGGTGGCTGATTTGTGTCTTTTGAACTCATTTCACGTTTTCGTGTCGGCGAAGCGAAATGTGGAGGTGACTAAAACACGAAAGGTTGGAAACTGTTTATTTGTCGAGTGTTCTTCTTTCGAGTTTTATACATGTTGTCATTTTATAAATCTTCTACTACCTATTTGCTCTGAAACCTAGTTCTACTTTTCTGCACTTCAACGTAGTCATTTTCAAAGATTTCTTTTTCGCCTTTTTATACGACTATCATCAATATCTATTAAATGTCAAATAACTTCAACCAACGCACATTTTTCTTAGCAATGTAGCAAAACACACACAACAAAAGAAATGAGGTTGTTTCTGAGACCACCACATTGCTTTAGATCAAGAATATAATAATACATTCATGCATTAATGAAAGAAACTGATGTTTTGTTCTTTGATGTTTGGTTCTTAATTTATCTTAAATACCGACATTCTTTATTAAATATTTATCGCAAATTAATCAAAAACAGAATTTAAAGGATAAGTTATTACACTTAACATCTCAAAATGAAAGATTCCATTAACAAAAACAGAAAATCACCTGTTGAATTGCATTGCACCAGGACTTGATATCTTTTAATCAGCTTCACTGCAACGAATATATATTTTAGTTCAAAATTCTACTTAAAGTTTAATAGGGATGTTTGAATCCTATTAAATTAAATTTCAAAGAATACGAATGTATTGATTAATGTGAAATCAAAAATACATCTTTTTCCTTCTAATGGATGTTATATGCTTAGAAAATTTATACGCTAGAAACAATTATATGATAGATGAATTATTGCGAAACTAATAACAATAGGCTAATAAATTAAGATAGTGTACTTAAGCATTATTAACAGAATAACAAGCTCGCATGATTTTCAATAAAAAGTGAAACATACCTTCCAAAGGTAGCCACATTCAATAACACAGCCTGCCCACACATCCAAAAGCATACATAAAAAAGAAAGTATGGTCAAATGATCAATGTAAATAAAACACCACAAACAATTAACAAAAAAGGGAAGTCGAGGAGTTATCGCCTTGGAACGGTCAGTGGCAAAAAATACAATGTGGTACCGGGGGTTTAAAACAGGTCCTATGGTGTGCCAACCTCACCTTTACCCCCAACGTGTTCTCAACTGAACAAACAAGTACAAGTTGTCTTGGTAAATTAACTCGGACTCATTCCTTGTGGTATCTTTTTAACGTTATTTTGTGGTTTCATATTTGAAACAGATCATTTTATCAACCCATGCTTTATTGTCTTCTCTGCTGTTTTGGTTGTATGGAGATGTCGTGTTTTCTGAGTGCGGTTATTCCTGATATGCTTGTTTCTCTTTTTTATAAACTTCGAGAATTGTCTTATTTTTTTCTAGTAAACGCTTACATTGCCAACCTTTTGCGTCTCAAAAAATACAGAAAAAGTTTTGGCAGTTGATACGAGTAGCATCGATGCTCAAATAACAGACAATCTGCTTGGCAAAAACCAAAATTTCAGACGGTATCAGTTTTATCGCAATGCAGCATGTAGTTTTCCACTTAATATAAACAAAACTAATCCAAATATTGATTTCAATTTTGAAGTTCAGCATTCTAAAAGATCAAATAAAGGTGTAAGAATGTTCTCAAATTTTGATTATTTAATCCAGTGTAATAAATGTATTGACAAGGTTTAGAATTAAAATAGCGTTAGATCTTATCTTAAACAGATAGTCTGCGTAGAAAATGTGTTTCCAGGAAACAATTTTTGCTCATCTTACTAATGGACGTCAGATCTAAGAAGCAGTGCCAATTAGCGAGATTTCACAAAACAAGAATTACGATGGTTCAATAGGATGTTAAATATAACCCTGGAGATATTCTGTGATTAATTTAGGTTCTCAGTTTTCAGTGAAGTCTTTTATGTTTACTTTTTTTTCTAACGATACAGCTGTAAGATGGCATTAAAAAATAAAACAATCAAACTTGTTAGTTGTTTTTGCAGATTTCCCCAATTACATTAACCCATGAACTTTCGTCTTACTCGTGCAATTAAAATGTAAGCAGAGGAAGCACCAAGTTGCAAAATATTTGAATTTCAAGCCCAGTGATTGGATGTAAAGAGTAATAAACACTAAATAAGAATGAGAGAATATTTGTATTCTTACTTTAAATCTTAGAGAAGAGCAGCATATCCACCTTACTCATAATACCAAGACATTTGTTTAGACCAAAAGTTAAATCATGTCAAATATTTGGCATGCATGCTGGCCTGGTCTGGTCTAACTGGTGGTAAGATTAAGGCATGAGCTGTCTGTTGTTTTGTAAACATGAATTCAGGGGAACAGTTTTTTTTTCCTGAAGTGTTAGAATAACAAGAAGGTCGTATTTGTCGTAAACAGACTGTTCTCTTGGTTTTTTCTTTAGTCTGCCAAATTCTGCAGATGATTTTTGATTATGTTATACTGTTTGAAATAATTATTTAAATTATTTTTTTCCACATAAGGATATTAAAATGTCAGTTATTTTCGATGTATATCTATGGGATATCTAAGATTTGACTGCGTGTGCAACTATAGCGAGTATATCTACTAATTAAATTGTCATTTTTTCCAAGAAGATTTGTTTTGGATGAGACAAACTCTCTGTACACCTGGATGATTATAAATTAATACATTTTTAATAGTATTAAGAAGAGCAAAAGCCTTTTACAGCCTTAAGATAAGATTTTTAGTATCATAGTTTTATAGCTTCACGATCATAGGTATTGATCTAATGTTGATTTTGAAAGTTGCAAGATGCATAGCTTTTCGTAAAACACAGAATATTGTTTCGTATTGAAGTTTCAAATACTTATGGACTAAAGTACTTAAAGCAATATTGAACAGTTGTTCATTGAACGTAATTCAGCAGCTGTAAAACAATTGCCACTTTCCTTCTCTTTAAATTTAGGTCATGTGTGTCGGCTCCCAAAGGACATCATATAGTTTTTAGATCGTCCGTCTGTCTGTCCGTCCATTGCTTTGGATTCCAATCAATAACTGAAGAACGCATTGACCTACAGTAACCAATCATTGTAGGTATTGGTCTTAAGGAGAGTGTTGTAGATGTTAAAGGTCAAGGTCACAGTTTCCTTTAATTGAGAGTTGGTTTCCGATCAATAAATGATGAAGGTTGTGACCTGCAACCACCAAATTTGGTACATATATGATTGCTTGTGTCTATCCGCCACTTGCTTTGGATTCCAATCAATAACTGAAAAACGAATTGGCCTAAAGTAACCAATCTTTGTAGGGATTGGTCTTAAGGAGGGTGCTGTAGATGTTAAAAAAGGTGACATATGCATATCAGGAATCGCCACATTCAGAAAAAAACAGCCTCCCCACACAGTCAAGAAGAAGAGAGGGAGAGAGCATGGTTAATAAAATGATCAGTTTCAAAAGAGAAACCACTAACAATTAACAAAAATGAGAACCCGAGGGGTTTCCGCCTTGGAACGGTCAGTGGCAAATGAAATTGCCACTGGGGGTTTAAACCAGGTTCTAGGGTGCACCAACCTCACACTTGCCCCAATAGGTTCTCATATCACAAAACAAATACAAGTTGTCTTGGTGAAACAACTCCAACCCACTTATTGGCTCAACAATGTTGCATGCAAAAGCACACAAACATATAAAACATAAGAATTTAATAGCATTGCAAAGCCAAAGGGCGGGTACTAAATGATCTTACCGAGACCAGAGCTCCTGGAGTAAAATCAGCAAGAACAAGATGACAGGGATAAAAGAAACAAATCGAGCTTCTAGGTTCTTTTAAGAAAAGATTTCCCCATAAACCTTCATAAACTCTTAAACCCCTGCCACCGTCGTGCAACCAAAGAGGTAAGCATAATGATCAACTGTCGAAGGGTTAATCACCAGGCATGCAGAGCGCTGTAAAATATCATGTTGGTAACCTTTCTTTTTAAATTTACAGATGGTTTTTACGAATAACCGGGAGAAATTAACATTGCCCTTTATCTTCTTAAGTTTATAAATTAAATCTCCATAAAAAACTGGCTGTGAAATACCTTGTTGCAATAGTGATTTTAAACTGCACCTGTATTTATGAATTAGATCTGGGTATCGACGATAAAACTTGCAAAATGTTTTCCTTAATTTGTGATACCGATAACCTTGTTTTAAAAGTTTTTCTGTAATGCAAAGATTACGTTCATTGAAATTATTAATATAGTTGCAAGCTCTTGAAAAGCGAACAAGCTGTGAAATATAAACCCCGTAAGATGTTGCACGGGGAACATCGCCGTCTAAAAACGGAAAATTTACTATATTAAAATGAAAATCATCTCTTTTATCATATATTTAAGTAGTGACATAACCATTTTCAATTGACAGATTTAGATCGAGAAAGTTTGCTTGCTGTTCTGAAGTGTTCGCTTTATTAAGTTGTAGTTCTTTAGGGTAGATCTTATTAACCAGTAATGGAAAATGGTTATTATCTATATTTAATAAATCATCAAGGTACCTCGAGGTGTTGTTAAAAGCTGTAATAATATCATCTTGATGTTCAGCAGAAAGAGATAACATAAAGTCTCTTTCATAACAGTATAAAAACAGATCAGCAACAAGGGGTGCACAATTAGTACCCATTGGGATGCCTATTACTTGTTTATAAATAGAGGTACCGAATCTAACATAAATATATTATCCAGTAAGAAAGTTAGCGACTCTATTAGGTCTTGACAAGTCCATAAAGTATAATTATCATAAGAACCATCTGTAAAAAATGCCCTATGTTCATTACAAGCGATGAAGGTTTTATTTTCTCTAGCAAACGTTTTTTTCAATGAGACTGGTTAGTTTGTCTATGTTCATTACAAGCGATGAAGGTTTTATTTTCTCTAGCAAAGTTTTTTCAATGAGACTGGTTAGTTTGTCTCTTATTAAATTATGAGGGAGCGAGATATATAAAGTTGAGAAATCATAAGTAGACAAACAGAACGCCTGAAAATTATTTGATTTAAGCTTTTCCAAAACGTCATTTGAATTTTTAATCGACCAAAATAAATTTTTGCCAGAAGTTTCAAAAACCTTATCGCAATACCTAATTACATGTTCTTTAATAGCTGTAAGACAAGAAGTTAAGAGCACGGATAATTTAGTAGTAGTGCAAGAACTAGAGTTAGCAATAAATCTTGCTTTGTACGGTGTTTTATGCATTTTAGGCAACCAATACATAGTTGGTACTTTGTCTTGTTTCGGCTCAATACTGATTCTAAATTTTGTAATTTGTAGAGTGTGTGCAGTAACAATATCACTCTAAGATGAAGAAGTCAGTAATAAGCATTAGTGCTGTTCAGTTCTTCAGTTTGAATATTAATATAGTGCACACGTCACACTATAATTAAATTATTAGAAGCCTTATCAGCGGGAGTTAAAACAAATTTGTTATGAAAGTCTTGAATTCCTTTTTTTCAAATGACGAAAGTTAAAACGAGGTCGAGGTGGTAATAAAGCAATGTTTCTTTCATAAAATGATATACGAGTGTCTATTATTTTAAATATGTGTTTTTTCCAGTTAGAAAGTGCATTAGGCTCAGCATGTTCTCTTTTGCACCATTTATTGCAAAATAGGTTTAAAGACTCAGCAATTTCTGCACGACATGCATTAAAATCAATTTTGGATGGAAATCTATATTTGGGACCTTTAGAAATTAAATTACGAATTCTAGAGTCTTTGATTACATTAAGATCACCGGTAACAATATGACCGACAGGCTTATAGCAATATTTAGAAGTTAAACACTCTCAAGATTTTGGTGTATTATCAATGATCTGTAAATCAGAGGTAATTTTATTGTAATTAAAAATTGTATTTCTAGTTGGTTTGTTGTATTTATAACAAACCATAGGCGATTCAGAATTCTTAAAATAATTAGGAACAGCCTATTGAACTGTTTTATCTTTAAATATACTAGGAAGGTCAATAAAATCCATTCCTTTATTTAAAAAAGAAATTTTAAGGAAATGTCTTTTATGGTCAGATTCCAAGACAATGTGTGGCCTGAGAACATGCCGAGTATAACACTGAATCAGACTAGCAACCTCGTAAAAAGGATGGGTTCTTATGACGATGTCGTCGGCTTCCTCATCCAGTTTCTGCAGACTTGATATAGAAAGAGAAGCCAACCTAGATAGCATAGCGTGTCTGCCAGATTGTTTTAAAATGATATGTAGGTCATTAATAGAACAACGAATACGTGATTTTCTTTTTATGTTTCCATTAGTTCTGTTTCCGTGCGACCTCGATTTTCTTTTGCGTAATTCAAGCAATTCAAAGACGTCATAATCAGGATTTTTAGAAATGTTGCCTTCCTGATAAATATTATCATTTAAACCAAGTGGGTATGCAGATTGTAATTTTTTAATCCATTTTTGTTCTGAAATGAGTCTGGCCCTAATTTTAAATGCTCTTGATGCAGCGCTGTCAAATGTAAGTTTTTCTACTGGTTGAACGGAAATATTTTGTAAACGGTGTCCTGAATGTTTAAAATGCTGGTATAAAAATGTTTTAAATTTGCTGTTGTTTCGAATTTTCGAGCAATGTTGTCCAAAACGTGTTTTTAAGGGGCGACCTGTTTGACCTACATATTGAATTTCACAGTTATTAGAATTTCAAGTTAAAACGTAAACAACATTATCAGTTTGTCAGTCTATATCATTATTAATGTTAACAGAAAAAGTTCTACCGTTAACTGTGAATTTAATGACAGAATTACAATTCAAATAATCACAGCATCTGCACCTCTTAGAATTGCACTTCAAAATAGAAGGATAAGATCTGCGTCTTGCGTCATTCAATTTATTTGGTGTAGAAATATTGTATTTTCGAAGAATAGGAGATTTTAAAGCAGGGGGTCCAACGTATTTGGTTTTTGCGGAAAAGTAAGTGAGGGACATGTTCTGTGCGGAACAAAATGGCGGAATATTTCGTTATTTTGTGCATTTCTCCAGATATTTTGACCTGGTAAGTAGGTTTATCTCACTGTTACCGAAATAAAAATACGCCTACCCGGAGGCCAGATGTGTAAGCTTCACTCGGTTTTTTAACCTATGTTTCTAGAGGCCTTAACAAAAAAGTTATTGAATGTTTAAACTGAAAGATTGTTTGTTTACAAAGTGAAAATAGAAAATTGCGTGACTTGAAACTGCTTTTTAGTCAAAACATACCATGCTTTGACCTATTTTAGCTAAATTAATACCGAGTTTTTTGCATATATTTTTTCACGACGGCTTTTGCGCTTTAATTGGGTACTTAATGACCAATTTTTAAAGTTCAAACACCTTAAATGTTTGCCCTGGAAGTGGTAAGCATTGTTTTGTTCGGTGCAGAATCTGAATAACAAACTTGAATGCGTTAATATAAGTGTAAGTAAGACAAGAGCTGGTAACAAATGTTAATAATCAAAACAAAAGCCAATTTGTTACCCAAATACGAATGTCTTTCGTATTTGTTGTGCAAAATTACCTACAACATACACTTGTATATTATTCCGCCTCTTGATGTGTGTTCATTACATTATTACTTTTTAGTAGTACTATAGTGCTATAGTACTTAGTAGTAGTTTACCCCCCAAAAAATACACGCGCACCTATAAATATATAGGCGCACCTTTATATGTAAATGGTCATGGCGTTGTTACATACGTCTCTGTACCTATTTCAGATCGAGACAATTCACGATGCCAAGATGTAAGAAGAAGTCTCATCTGCATTTTGAGGAGAGGGACACAAAACAGACAATTTGAGGCACACACTACAAACGTTTGAAGCGTATTTGCGGCACAACCACACCTATAATGATGACTGTTTACTTGACTTATTATGTTTAAATAAATGAAGTACTATTTGGGTCAAAAGTAACATTGTACTAGTCGTTATGTGTAATAAATATATGTATATCTAATTAAAAGGTTCGATTTTATATTTAGAGTCGCAACTCTATATTTCACGGTGCAGGTCAAAATACAGAGGTGCTCCTATATGTGACCCAAACAATGAAATAGAAGTGTTCTCTGAATTTAGAGAGGTGCACCTCTACACCTGGGATAAGAAATAGAGGTTTATTGTACATCTATATTTAGAGGTGCGCCGCTATTTTTGGGACTACCAGTACAGGTACTTATATACTCGTGGAAAAAAGTCTTGTCCGGTATGGTTTTCTATTATATCTTGAAAGCGTGAAATCTAAATTCCACATTGCTCTACAGACATGAATTTGGTATCAATAGAAAAAGAGGACATTTTCATGCATTAATGAAAAAAGAATTTAAGAATTTGAGCCACTACTGCCGGTAGAGTAATGTGTTGAAAATTTGCATGCGAAACAATTCAGTCTTCCTACCGGACAAGACTTTTATCCATTAGCATATATTGATAAGAACATACGTATGTTTGGGTAAAAAATCGGCTTTTGTTTTGATTAACATTTGTTACCAGCTCTTGTCTTACTTACACCTAACGCATACGAGTGTGTTATTCAGATTCTGCACCGAACAAAAAATGCTTACCACTTCCACGGCAAACATTTAACGTGTTTGAACTTAAAAAAATTGGTCATTAAGTACCCATGATTTGTGCAAAAGCCGTCGTGAAGAAATATGTGCAAAACTCGGTAATAGTTTAGCTAAAATAGGTCCAGGAACGGTATATTTTGACTAAAAACACAGTTTCAAGTCACCCAATTTTCTATTTTCACTTTGTAAACAAACAATCTTACAGTTTATACATTCAATAACTTTTTTGTTAAGGCCTCTACAAACATAGGTTGAAAAACCGAGTGGAGCTTACACATCTGGCCTCCGGGTAGGCGTATTTTTATTTCGATAACAGTGATATAAACCTACTAACCAGGTCAAAATATCTGCAGAAATGCACAAAATAACGAAATATTCCGCCATTTTGTTCCGCACAGAACATGTCCCTCACTTACTTTTCCGCAAAAACCAAATACGTTGGACCCCCTGTAAAGGTGACAGTGTAATTTTCAAATTGTTTTTAAATAAATTTGTACAATGAACACTCTGCAGACCAGTCATATTAATAGAGCTTGCCGAAGATAAATTTAAACGTGATAAACGAACTGATGGCTGCAGACTTTTAAATGATTTAATTTTATGCGGTGTTTGGACAGAAGACACAGAAGATAGCCTTATAGGTGAAATATTTATTTTTAATATTTTATTTTGTGCCGCCATAATGAAATCTGTAGAAAGAATACCATTATATGAGCAGCGACTTTAGGTTACAGTGACATTTTTAAATGACGTCACAACGTAATACTTGTATTGGCAGTAAAGCGCGCTAAACAATTTATTCTATAAATAGCACACAGAACAATTTCAATAAATATTAACGTGCTGATTCACTGATCCCAAAGACATGGGACTGTAAAAGGAGTACTAAAATACACTAAAAGGACCAATTCTGGTTCCAGATAGTATAAAATAATAACTCAATTTAAGCGTAACAGAAAGTCGGTGAACATATAACCTTCAATGTGGTATTTGAGAGTAAATGAGTGAGTGGGGAGGGGGAGAAGAAAGTGAATGTCAAATGCAGTCCCTGAGGGATGAAAAGATAACAGTATTGAATGTAAGTACGGGGAGACGTTTTACGGCCGCCACACAGCACATACACAACTACTGTGATTATAAAAAGGTGAAATATGCATATCAGGAATCGCCACATTCAGAAAAAAACAGCCTCCCCACACAGTCAAGAAGAAGAGAGGGAGAGAGCATGGTTAATAAAATGATCAGTTTCAAAAGAGACACCACTAACAATTAACAAAAATGAGAACCCGAGGGGTTACCGCCTTGGAACGGTCAGTGGCAAATGAAATTGCCACTGGGGGTTTAAACCAGGTTCTAGGGTGCACCAACCTCACACTTGCCCCAATAGGTTCTCATATCACAAAACAAATACGGTCAAGGTCACAGTTTCCTTTAATTGAGAGTTGGTTTCTGATCAATAAATGATGAAGGTTGTGACCTGCAACCACCAAATTTGGTACATATATGATTGCTTGTGGTAATTCTATAAGTTCTATTGATTTCAGGGTCAAAAGTTAAATGTTCAAGGGTCAAAGTCACAGTGATCTTCAACTGAAAATTAATTATTTAAGATATGCGCGAGCCATTGTCACCAATCTTGTTGCTTGCTTCTTCTATAAAGATGATAGCTTTTTCTCCATTAAACGATGCACTTCATTGAAAAGGGACAGATTTTTCTGACTGACAAAAACGTTGAGTTAAAGTTTAAGATGACCCTCAAGTTCCAGAATCATCCGGTATACAGAACAGCTACAATGGAGCTCGGTTAAAAGCCTTATTCAAAGACTAAGCATGTTTAAGTTGGACGTTTGAGCGATTGGACTCAATTCCTGAACCTAGATCTAGATCATTAAGCTATTTATCTTTTCATCAAATTTTACCTTACTCACACCCCAATCGCTTTAAAGAGGCATACTCTTGTGGACGAATCGTCGTTAGCTATCATCGTCGTCTGGTATGGTTGACAATAAGGTAAAAATCCGTCCAGCAAGGTGTTACACATTCAACTAAGAAGGATAAGATCGTCTGAATAACTAGTTCATACCTAATTTAAAACCGGTCTTCATTTTTTCCCACAGCTTTAGGCATAAAATGCAAGTTTTGAAGTGGTTCGACAGATTGAAAGCAGTTTTCCTTTGAAAACTTTGTTTTCAATTTAAAAGATTCTGCTTTTAAGTGTTCTTAAGAATTTTGGCAAATAATAGGAAATTAATCTTATTTTTAAGCGGATTGAATTGGAATCTTTCCATGTTTTAATGCATGGTGTTGTTGTTAATAATGTAGAGGATTGCAAACCTGCCGAAAATCTAGCCACCATGCATAAAGCCTACAGCGATTTCAGAAACAAAGCTTTAGAAGCACATAAAGCTTTGAAACTGCTATTTAAATCCATACATATGTAACCCCAGAATATCGTATGAACGAAATGTTAGTAGGGAACAAATTTGTAATATAAATAACACGATTCATAGTTACTGCTCGCTCTCACATTATATTTGGTTACTTAAGACTCCACAAACTATTTTAGTAAATACATCATAAAGAATCGGATTCAGTGAAAGTTACACACACTCGCGATTTTTTAACATTCCCTCAAATAGTGTGAGTGAACCAGTAAGAGTGCAAGGGATGCCGAGTGTTGCGTTCGAATATCGAAGTAACGATTGCTTCGCCATTCCCAATAGCAGCATCGAGTTCAGTTATTGCACAAAAAGTGTGAATTCACGTTGCTTCATAGAATTTGACAATAGGGTCTGAAGACGTCTCGCTGTGGAACATGGTCTAAATGACTTAAAAACGGCAAGTATCTCTTTTTAAATGGGGAACTACATAAGAAAAAGTTCAAGAAGTAAACACATTGATTACGGATAATTGAGACATGTGTGCCAAGATGATTTCACGTTTTCGTGTCGGCCGAAGCGAAATGAGGTGATCGAGGTGATCGATGAAAAACACACGAAACGTTGAAAACTGTTTATTTGTCGAGTGTTTGCCTTTTGAATGTCAAGGTTTATATATGTTGTCATTATATGACTATTCTCTACCTTTTGGGCAAATAGTCATTTCCGAACTTTTCCTTTTCGACTTTTATACGACTATCATCAATATCTATAAAATGTCAAATAACTTTAACCAACGCACATTTTTCTTTTCAATGTAGCAAAACACTCACAGCAAAAGAAATAAGTTTGTTTCTAAGACCACCACATGGATTTAAATCAACAATAATACATTCATGCATTGATGAAAGAAACTGTTTCGTTCTTAATTTTTTTAAATACTTACATTAAATATTAAACGCAAATTAATCAAAAACAGAATTTAATGATAAGTTATTACACTAAACATATTAAAATGAAAGATTCCATGAAGAAAAGCAGAAAAGCACCTGTTGAACTGTATTGCACCAGGGCCTTATATCTTTTAATCAGCTACACTGAAAGGTATATTTATTTTAGAATTAGCAGCAAAATGACACGCTCGCGGGATTTTCAATAAAAAGTGAAACATGCCTATCAAGAGAAGCCACATCCAATAACACAGCGCGCCCAAACATCCAGATGCATACATGAAAAGAGAGTACGGTCAAATGATCAATGTAAAATAAGTAACCACAAACATTAAACAAAATGAGAAGTCGAGGAGTTATCGCCTTGTAACGGTCAGCGGCAATATAATGAGCCATTGGGCATGTAAAACAGGTCATTTGGTGTACCAACCTAACCTTTAGCCCAACACGTTCGCAACTGAACAAACAAGTACAAGTTATCTTGGTGAATTGGCTCGGACTCACACCTCATGGTACCTTTTCTTTTATTTTTTTGTGGTTTCATATCTGGAACTGATCATTTTATCAACCCATGCTTTATTTTCCTCTCTGCTGTTTTGGCTGTATAGAAAGGTTGTGTTTCTGAGGTTGTATTTTCTGAGGTTGTATTTTCTGAGGTTAAATTTTCTGAGGTTGTGTTTTCTGAGGTTGTATTTTCTGAGGTTGTGTTTTCTGAGGTTGTATTTTCTGAGGTTGTGTTTTCTGAGGTTGTATTTTCTGAGGTTGTATTTTCTGAGGTTGTGTTTTTTGAGGTTGTATTTTCTGAGGTTGTGTTTTCTGAGGTTGTATTTTGTGAGGTTGTGTTTTCTTAGGTTGTATGTTTTGAGTGCGCTTATTTCTTATATGCTTGTTTCTCTTTTTTATATAAACTTTGAGAGTTTTCTTATTTTTTCTAGTAAACGCTTAAATTGCCAACCTTTTGCATCTCAATAAATACAGAAAAAGTTTTGGCAGTAAAACTTCACCTGTTGATACGAGTAGCATCTATGTGCAAACAACAGACAATCTGCTTGGCAAAAACCAAAATTTTAGACGATATCAGTTTTATCGCAATGCACCATGTAGCTTTTAACTTACTATAAACAAAACTGGTCAAATATTGATTTCAATTTTGAAGTTAAGCATTCTCAAAGATCAAATAAAGGCGTAAAATGTTCTCAAATAAAGATTATTTAATCCAGTGTAATAAATGTATTGACAAGATTTAGATTTAAACTAGCGGTAGGTCTTATCTAAAATATCTAGCCTGTGTAGAAAATGTGTTTCAAGGAAACAATTTTTGCTCATCTTACTAATGGACGTCAAATCTAAGAAGCAGCACCAATTAGCGAAATTTCACAACACACGAATTACGAGAGTTCAATAGGATGTAAAATGACCCTGGAGATATTTTGTGATTAATTTAGGTCATCAGTTTTCAGTGAAGTATTTATGTTCACTCGTTTTTTTTTAAAACGATACAGCTACAAGGTGGCAGTAAAAAATAAAACAAACTTGTTAGTTGTTTTTGCAGATTTCCCCAATTACTAAACCCATGAACTGCTAAAGTCGTTGTGCAATTAACATGTAAGCAGAGCAAGCACCAATTTGCAAAATATTTGAATTTCAAGCTCTTCGTTAAACACAGACTATTGTAACGTATTCAAGTTTCAAAGATTCTTACGGACTAAAGTTTTGCACATTTTTCATATAAAACAATAACCACTTTCCTACCTTTTTTTAAAATTTAGATCATGGGTGTCTTCACCCAGACGGCAGCATATAGTTTTTGGGTCTTCCGTCTGTCTGTCTGTCCCTAGCTTTCGATTCCAATCAAAATCTGAAGAACGGATTGATTTACAGTAAACAATCTTATTAGGGATTGGTCTTAAGGAGAGTGTTGTAGATGTAAAAGGTCACAGTTTTCTTTAATTGAGAGTTGGTTTCCGATCTATAAATAATGATGGTTGTGACCTGCAACCATCAAATTTGGAACATATAAGATTGCTTGTGGTAGGTCTATTAGTTCTATTGATTTTTGGGACTAAATTTAAATGTTCAAGGGTCAAGGTCACAGTTACCTTCAACTGAAAATTGGTTTCCAATAAATTACTTAGAAAGGCGCAAGTCATAGTCACCAATCTTGTTTCTTGTTTCTTCTATAAAGATGATAGGTTTTTTTTCCATAAAATGATGAACTTAATTGAAAAGGGACAGATTTTTCTGACTGACAAAAACGTTGAAAATGTAAGATGACTGTCATGTTCCGGAATCATCCGGAATACAGAACAGCTACAACGGAGCTAAGTTTAAAGCCTTATTCAAAGAGTAAGTATGTTTAAGTTGGACGAGTGAGCGATCGGTCTCAATTCCTTAACCTAGATCTAGATGCACTAATCACTAAGCTATTTATCTTTTCATCACGTTTTACCTAACCCCGACCCCAACCGCTCTAAATAGGCTTACTCTTGTGGACGATTTGTCGTTAGCTATCTTCGTCGTCTGGTGTAGTTGACAATAAGGTTAAAAATCCGCCCAGCAAGGTATTCACAAATGCTTCGCCACTCCCAATAACAGCATCGAGTTGCGGAACCGAGCCTGAAGTGACTGTGCTGCATGGAACTTGCATTAATGTACATAAAGGGAGAAGTATCTGTGTTTCAATCGGGAACTACATAAGAAATAGTTCAAGAAGTAAACACGTGAAATTGATAACGGATAATTGAGACCGCATGTGCCAAAATGAGTCATTGCTTACCTGGAAAATGTTTTGTTTTGATGATTGACACATCTCCGCAGGAAAAAAATACTAATTGGCTTCCAGCTTTCCTGAACTTTATTCCGGATAATTGTGTCAGACAACGTTATCGTTGGGCGGTTTATATGCTGAGATCTGTCGAGAAGGCTGGGAAGAGTCTTCAGTTCCTGTCTTTGAGGCAGGCATTTTTTTGCAAATGAGGGTTTCTGATGAATCGTTTGATGGTTTGTTCGTAAGAGTACACACTGCACAAAGAACAAATCTACAGAGGCTGATTGATTACATGGTGTTATTTCGTCGTGAGAAAAAAGCGAAGCACATGAAGAAATAAAACAGATCACCGCTCAAAAAGACAAAAACGCGAAAACTCGCCAAGAGAAATTATAAAAAAACAACAACAACACTATTATTTTCGCCGAAAACCCGAAAGTTAAGCATGGATCTACGTCGTTTCAATGATTTCCGTCAGTTCAAAATTGAATACGAGATTCCTCGGTATGATTCTTTAAAAACAATTCCTTAAAACTTAATAAATCTATATTTCATTTTACATTATATATGATGATATCTGTATGATATCGCCATTCTCCAGCTGTTTCGTGGGTTCAGAACAATCTCATGATTATTTATTGGTGGATTTGATGTGTTCAGAGTATCATTAAAGAATCTTACGAAGTCTCACAGGAAATAAGATTAAACGACGCACTTCCTTGGTAAACGTAATAATTGTATCAATATTTCGTTCACGAGTTGCCATCAAGCTAACATCGCTCTGTATGAGCAGTTGTGTGGAGGCGTAAGAAATAAGAAACAATTTTAATGTTGCTAATAAAACGTTCCCGTACATCATAGTTTGCTAATTTAATGTCCAAAAGGCGTAATGTACTTCCAGTTATATTGTTTTCCAGAATTATAGTCATTTGATAACCAATTTACTAACATTAATCATGAGTTCTTATTATAAGCCAATGGTCTCTTAAAAAGCAGACAATGTTCTGTAGTTATTATTTTTTAATTTCTGCAGTTATGTTCGTTTATCACATGAGAAATCCTGTCTAAAGACCACACTTGCAGGCCACGGAGGGTTTATCAAATTGCATTGTTTGCCATGCTCTCAGACGAGGGAAGCTGACTTTCATCTTTCATCTATTTTATCAAATACTGAATAAAACACGAATTTCTTCTAATGAGTATATTCTAATTTGTTTGATAAGTAGAGAAAGATGTTACAATTTGTCTCCGTGGATTTATTTCAACTCGACCACGTTGCATGCATCATTTAAACAAATACGTGTATACTAACAAGAAGCTGAAGGCACTATACCGCACACAATAAATAGGAACTCGATAACCCTCTCGAGACTAGTCTATTACAATGAGAATATAAAGTTGTATTTCAAGTTTAAACGAAAAGAAAGAAAAAAGAACAACAAACCCCAAGAAAAAATGCAAATGGTAGGAGAAAATGACAACGAAAACAAAGGTCGATAACTAGAAAGTGGGACTTTTGCTTGAAAGTTATTTTTAAAAAATAGATATAATTCCTTTGGGTAAACACATAGAAATTCTCCCCGTACATTCAATCAGTGCTGTAATCAGTTACGACCTTTGAAGGTCGTTGAGCACGATACTAATTTACTATGTTAATAGTTCTTCTAAAGTTGCCTTTGTTTAAATATTTCGGCCAGTTTATAGGTGGTTTCAATATCCCAACCTAGACATATTCGAATTTTGTTCAATCACCCCAAGGATATACTTCCTGCTTTTTAAAATTTGCCTTTGGCGTTGTCTGTGATATGCAGGATTTATATTCTCAGATCCCCTGTCAAAATTCTATTCTGTTAAGTTCCGCCAATTGTTTTCTCGTTTAGGGCAAACCCATTCTTTTATCTGGGGACCATACGCCGCTGAACATGGAATGGTATTAATCTGAAAATACCGCATTGAAGGTTCCATGTTCACCGTCTTATGCATACCATCGTTTGGGATGGATCAAAATTGTACTGTTTATTGGTGTAAATATTGAGTTGGGCTCAACCCGGGGCTAGGCGGCGTGGGCAGTAATATGCATTTCCATTACTGCCCATGAACAGGCTCAATCAAACCGAGCCTACAATATCCTATACTTCATTCACTAGCTAATTATTCGTTTTCAAGTTCCTGCTCATTAATTTTGTTGCTCAAATTCGATATTTCAAAAAGTTCTATTTTGGCAATTGGGACGCCTTTGGCTAAGAATAAAAGTTTTAACTGTAAATATCCAACCTTATAGTCAATATCTGTACTCAAAAAGAGAATGTACTGAAGCCTTTATGTGCATCAGACGGCTTTAATTTGAATATAAAAGTTAAATTTTCAGATTAGGTTTTTTACCAGAACCAGTTGGTACATGTCACAGTTGCTTTGAAAGACCAGCCAAATATGGAAAAAATATATGGAAAAACATAAAAAAAAATATAAAAGTAATGAAATTTTAAAATTCAACGATAATTGAAAATGTAGCTTCTTTTATACAGACATCTTTTGAACTGATAAATATTATAGACGATTCCCAATGAAACATACGATTAACTGTGTATACTCGTACATCAACTGTATACAAGTATAAAGTGGTTTCTGTGACCATTTTGAATGTGTTTTATTTATCCAGCCCAAGTGTTTAATATGTATCAAAGACCTAAATGTTTTTAGACACCTCTATTTTCGTCGTTGTTTATACCATTATTATTATTATTATAATTATTATTATAATTATTATTATTATCATTATTATTATTCTTATTCTTATTATTATTATTATTATTATTATTATTATTATTATTATTATTATTGCTTGTACTCAAGGGCCTAATGCTTACAACTCTTATCAATATCTATAAAATGACAAAAAAACTTCACCCAAAACGTATTTTTTTAACAATATTGCAAAACACAGCAAATAAGAAAGAAGCTGATATCACTGTCAAGTAAAATGAGGTTGTTTCTGAGACCGACCATCTGGATTTATATCAACAATGATACATTTACATGAATGAAAGAAGCTGATATATTTCTTAATTTATCTTTAATACTGACATTAAATATTTACCGCATTAAAATCATACACAGAATTATCTTATTTGCTGTAAGACCTCGTGTTTATTTACGACACTAAACATCTCAAAATGAAAGATTCCATGAACAGAAACAGACAAGCACCTGTTGAATTGAATTGCACCAGGGCTTTACATCATTAAATCAGTTACACTGAAACAAATATTGATATTAGTTCAAATTTCTACTTAAAAGTTTCATAATGATGTTTGCATCCTAATAAATTAATTTTCAAACAATCTGAATGTATTGATTAATATTAAATCAAAATTACAATAATAGTTTTCGCTCCTCAGACAGATGAATTATTTCGCAACTAAATTTTAGCATTTGCAAAGAAATGACAAGCTCTCATGATTTTCAATAAAAGTGAAACATGCATATCATGAATCGCCAGACTAAAAACACAGAGCCAGACCACAAATCCAAAAACCAGAGAGGAAAGGAAAAGTTTAGGTTCATAAAATGATCAATTTGAAATAAGACAACACAAACAATTGACAAAAAAGGAAGTTGAGAAGTTTTCATCTTGGAGCGTTCAGTGGCAAAACAATGTGTCACTGGGGTTTTTAACCACGTCCTATGGTGTCACAACCTCATACTTACCTCAACAGGTTATCATATGAACAATAAAGTTCAAGTTGTGTTGGTGAATAAGCTAAAAATCACCTCTCTGATTACTTTTCCGTTAATTGATTAATTGTCTGTGATGTCTTTTTTTGAAAGTCATCATTTTATAAACCAATGTTTTATTTTTCTCTCTGCTGTTTGACTGTGAGGAGTTGTTTCTGAACCTGATTATTCCTGATATGCATGTTTTTGTTTTAATTTCGAGATTTACTACGTTTTTCTAGTTTACGCTTACCTTGCCAACGTTCATTAAATACAGAAATTATACGAGATTTTGGCAGTAAAACTTCACCCGTTGATACAAGTGGAATCTATGTTCAAGCAACAGACAATCTGCTTGACAAAAACCAAATTTTCAGATGATATCAGTTTTATCTCAGTGCACCAAGTAATTTTCAACTTACTGTAAACAGTACTGGTACAAATATTGCTATCAATTCTGATGTTTAGCTTTCCTAAAGATAAAATTAAGTTGTTTAAATGTTTTAAATATTGATGACTTACGTTATCGAGTGTAATAAATATGTTGACAAGGTTAAAATTTAAAATAGAGTTAGGTCAAATCAAGGATCCAGCCTGCGAAGAAAATGTGTTTTCCGGAAACAATTTGTTTAGCTCAAACTCATCTTACTAATGGACGTCAGATCTAAGAAGTAGTGCCAATTAGCGAGATTTCACAAAACACGAATTACGTGAGTTCAATAGGATATAAAAATTACCCTAGAGATATTTTTTGATTTATTTAGGCCATCAGTTTTCAGTGAAGTCTTTTTGTTCACTTTTTTTAAACTATACGAGCAACAGCTACAAGGTGAAAGTAATAAAATAAACCGATCAAACCTGTCAGTTATTTTTGCAGATTTCCCAATTGACTTATAAACTTAAACTTCCGTATTTATCAGACAAAAAATAAACAAGCCCAACAACCACCAAGTATACTTGCAGTGCTGTCCTTACTTTGAGAAGTGCTGTTGGATTCACATATCCAACTAATTCATAATACTAAGAAATTAGATTAGACCAGAAGTGAACTTGCATGTCAAATATTGGACATGCATGCTGGTCTGATTTAGTAACTGTCAGCAAGATTAAGACATGAGCTGTCTGTTGTTTTGTTAGCATTTTCTGTGAAGTAATCATGTTCAAGTGTATCATGTGAGCTTGTTTACTGCATAGAATTCAGGGGTACCTTGCTTTTGTGAAGTGCAATGATAACAAGTTATGACTGTTCATCTTCTTGCTTTAGTCTGCTTAATTCTGCAGATGATTTTTAATAAGGTAATAATGTTTGAAATAATCGTTAAATACATTTTCAACATAGGTTATTATAGAATTTTCGATGGGATATCTGTGGGATATCAAAGATATGACTGCGTGTGCAACTAAAGCAAATATATCTATTGATTAAATTGTCATTTTATTTCGGAGAAGATTGTTCTTGACTGAGACAATCTCTTAATGCACCTGGCTGATTATGAATTAATATCTTTAAAATAGTATTTTCAATGTTGTAAGAAGAACGTAAGGCTTTTACAGGCTCATGATAAGATTTGGTAGTATCATAGTTTTATAGCTTCATGATCATAGGTATTGATCACATGTTGATTTTGCAAGAAGCAAGTTGCTAGTAGCCTAGACCTTCGTTAAACACAGATTTTTGTACCTTTTCTGCTCTTTTGAATTGCAAATATACTTACAGACAAAATTGCTCAACTGTTTTTATTTAACATCACTTCTGTTTTTCAAATAAACATTAATAAATAAATGTATACGTACAACTGTGCAAATGACAAATACAGTATATAGCATCCGTAACAAAAGGATAATTCAAATATGCATCCCACAATGTTTGGCATCTTGCATGGTTTGAAATTAGCATATTACTAACAAGAGACATAATTTAAACTGGTAACGACACAAACAAAAGCAAAATTTAACATAGAAAGGTGAAATATGCATATCAGGAATTGCCACATTCAGAAAAAACAACCTCCTCACACAGTCAAAAAGAAGAGAGAGGTAGAGAGCATGGTTAATAAAATGATCAGTTTCAAAAAAGACACCACAAACACATAACAAAAATGAGAACCAAAGGGCTTGCCTTAGGAAAGGGTGAAATATGCATATCAGGAATTGCCACATTCAGAAAAAACAACCTCCCCACACAGTCAAAAAGAAGAGAGAGGTAGAGAGCATGGTTAATAAAATGATCAGTTTCAAAAAAGACACCACAAACAAATAACAAATGAGAACCAAAGGGCTTGCCTTAGAAAAAGGTGAAATATGCATATCAGGAATCGCCACATTCAGAAAAAACAGCCTCCCCACACAGTCAAGAAGAAGAGAGGGAGAGAGCATGGTTAATAAAATGATCAGTTGCAAAAGAGACAACACTAACAATTAACAAAAATGAGAACCCGTGTAATTCAGTTATAAAAATGGGTGATCATGGCGACCAGTAATCTTACTCGGAGAGCTCGTTTCGGCTTTCATAAAAATATTTATTGAAAAAAAAATTATTGGTGATGTTAAACCAAGATTGTTTTATCGGTATGTATAAATTCTTGCTTATTTGGAGGTTTGTATGAAAATTTAAACAGTCGGGCCTAGCGCAGCCATTGAATAAATGATACCGTGCATATTGTAATTATTTTTGTTCTATACCAAAAAGTCATCTCCTAAATTACTAAATATATGAGTACACAGAAACAACGGTCAAAACATTTTGCCACTGGGGGTTTAAATCATGTTCTAGGGTACACCAACCTCACATTTGCCCCAACAGGTCCCATATTAACAAACAAGTTCAAGTTGTCTTGGTTAAATAACTCCAACCCACCCATCAGCTCAACAATGTTGCATGCAAAAGCACACAAACATATAAAACATAAGATGCTAATAGCATTGCAAAGCCAAGGGGCTGGTACTCAATGATCTTACCGAGACCAGTGCTGCTGTTTTGTGATATGAGAACCTGTTGGAGCAAGTGTGAGGTTGGTGCACCCTAGAATTTGGTTCAAACCCCCCAGTGGCTATTTGTCTTGCCACTGACCGTTCCAAGGCGGTATCCCCAAGGGTTCTCTTTTCCGTTAATTTTTTGTGGCGTCCTTTTTTAATTGACATACTTATAACAAACATGCTCTCTTCTTCTTCCTTTCTCTCTCAATTAATTGGATGGAAATTTTATTAGATATTTGAATTTTGGTTTTCATAGGAAACAACTATTTGTCTAGTTTATATGTTTTGGTAACATACATGTCATGCACTGAAACTCTAAATCTGGCTTTGTTACCATCTTTGGTAAAACATATCTTAAACCAGTTTAACACAGCAAACACTTCAGAAAAGCAAACAAGGTTTCTTTGTCTATTTGTATTTAAGGTTTTCCTAACTTCCAAACTACATGCTAAAACGATGATTTTGATTTAAAAATTGTACTTTTTTAGAATGTGATATCCCACATGGAACATGTAACGGGGTTGTTATTTCACAGCTTATTGTTTATCTAATTTCAATGCTGCAACAACGTGTTTCTCAATCAATATTTTATAATTTATAATGAAAAATAAATGAAATTTAAGGCAATATTAATGTCTGCACGTAATTTGTACACAAACAACTGTTAATTGAAAAAAAGGCGACCGACATGATAGACTACAGCGTTTTGCATGCTTGGTGATTACCTGATCTACAGCTGATAGTTTTGATTCCACTTGTTTGCTCGGCGTTGGCATGGGTTTAAGTGTTTATGAAAATCTCTAGAGAAATCTTAAAAAATTACGTAGAAGCTCGAATTTTTTCTTTTGTTCCTGCCAATGTGTAGTTGCTGATATAACTTCAAATGGCTTCTTTCTCAGATAAGTCATTCAGTAAATTTACAGTTTGCTTCACACTTCTATTAGTTTTTTTATGTTATTTTGTGTGTGTGACTTTACATGCAATATGGTCGAGTAGATGGGTCGGTTGGAGTTTATACCCGGTTTATCTACCCATGGCAAAATCTTTTGCCACTGGCCGTTCTAAATTGGTAAAGCCTCAGGTCCGAAGTGGTGTATCTTTTATTAAGTAATTCAATCATTAACCCATGCTCTCTTAATCTGTCTACTTTTTGCTGTGAGGGTAGACTTTGTTTTCTGGATGTGACTATTCCTGATTTGCATATTTCAATTTATTTATTCCCGTCAAAGTCGTTTGGCTGATTAAATCAACGTGCCCTGGCAATTTTTTATTCTTCATAAATGTCGCAAGCAATGACAAATCTGCTTTGAATTTCTCCTTGAAAGGTAACAAGTGGACCAATAAAAGTGGGTTTTATATTTACCGGTAGAATGGGTTCTCACAAAAAAGATGATAAGATTTTTCTCCCCTTACAGTTCTATTACCAACAGCCCATTATTCTTATAAATCGCATACTTAATTATTTTAATAATTTTATATTGAAATTAACCAATTTAAGCTGATATGCATATTTCACTTTTTATAATCAAAATTCTGGCATGAACGTAATAACGAGATGAAGTCGAATCTTTCTGATTGAATAAATGTGGCTGCACTTCCCAGTTTTGCAATATGCAGCTATTGCAAACAATGGGCGGTAAATCACTGTAAAAATGAAGCTGAGGTATTCAAAAGAAGTACTGATAGTTCTTATCCTGTTTTCGTTCAATGCTGTTTTTATACATTTGAAATTCTTACTCTTCTGTGAAGTGTTTTTTTTTTGTTTCAGTAGAAAGCAAAATTAATTGAGTTTTCGTCAGACTGAACTTAGAAACGTCACTTACACTTGAAGAAACACCAATAAATCTTGCGGCTCATTCCGAAATTGACTTTTACGAAACGTTTTTGATTTGAATGCTGACATATGAAAATCGTTAACGTACAGGTGGCCTTATTGCATATTGAGAAATAGGAATGCTAAAAACATGGTTCTTCGCTGACGATTTGATATAGATTCAAAATCCATTAAAATGAATGGCTAAAAACCCTGAAATGTGCATATCAGGAATTTAGAAAACACAGTTTCCACACACAACAAAAAATTAGAGAAGGGGAGTGAGCTAGAAAAATCAGCTTTAAGATGTGATAAATGTTGTATATAAAAGTTGTAGATGTAGATGTTGTATATATTGTGTTGTATATATAAAAGTTGGATTTTCAGATAAGATAAACATAATTATTTCTTCCTAAACCAGTGTGGTGACAGACGTTTTTCTCCAATATTCCATGATTTAATACTCCAATATTAAATATGAAAAAAAGAATAACGTTTAAATACTATTTTGGACGACTTTTTTCGAATTCCTTGGTAAAATTTTTTAAGCGAAACAATTTATTTGATAAATTTGTAGGACCCTATGGATAATAATTATTATAGCTTTTAGTTTATTTTCCATAAAATTCAGCGTAACGATTTATTACTATTTTCAGCTGTTATATTTCTTCACTGAGCAGCTAATAAATCAAACTTTACAACTCAGTAAAAGTAAACACAGCGTAACGACGTTAATCACTTTTATATAATAATTTTATTGCAGGATGATGCAGGTTCATTAACGCATACAGTAAGTTTATAACAGGATAATGCAGGTTCATTAACAGTTTTTTTTGTAGACTAGATATTGTCTTAGAGGGCACGAAATCAGTGCTTAAATTAATCTTTGTATATATTGCTTACCTTTGTTGCACGACGTAGGCAGGGGTTTAAAAGTTGATGAAGGTTTATGGGGAATTTTTTTTTCATTAAAGAAAATAGAAGCTCGATTTGTTTTTTTTATCTTTGTTATCGTGTTCTTGCTGATTTGACTCCAGGTACTTTGGTCTCGGTAAGGTCATTATAGTACACGCATTTGGATTTGCAATTCTATTATGTTTTATATATGTGTGTGCTTTTGCATGCAACATTGTTGAGCTGATTTGTGGGTTGAAGTTCTTTCACCAAGACAACTTGTACTTGTTTTGTGATATGAGAGCCTGTTGGGGGAAAGTGTGAGATTGGTGCACCCTTGAACCTGGTTTAAACCCCAAAGGGATTGTTTTTCCACCGACCGTTCCAAGGCGGTAACCTCAACGGTTCTTTTTTCGTTAATTGTTTGTTGAGCCTTTTTTGAATTAGATATACCTATAAAACATAATCTCTTTTCCTCTCTTATTTTTTGCTGCGTGGAAAGGCAGTGTTTTGTGAGTGTGGCGATCCCTCGTATGCATATTTAACTTTTGTGTTATTGTGTAACCTATACAAGCTTTAAGTACAGTGGTTACATCGTCTACAAGTTGATCAATGCAGACGCATGTCATTCAGTTGATACATATGGAATATTATAACACTATGCATTCTGTAGGTTCGTATTATTCGAGTTATGTATGTAAACAATATCACGCGAGACCGACGGTCGAGCGTGATGTGGTTTTCATACGCAACGAGAAATAATACGAACCTACAGACTGTATACTGTCATAATATTCCTTTTATTATATACCCTTCTCGCTCAAAACAGATTTAAATTAACTAGACAACAAAATTTTATTCAAGAACGTGGTTTACATAATAGTAGAAATAAAAATAATAACGCGATAATAAATTTATGAATGGCGTAGAAAATTTATGAATGGTGTAAAAATATCGTAACAGTTGTAAATCTGCTACGGAAATTTTTGGAGTTCGTTATGTGCCGGAAAATTACGACAAAATAGTGTGGCGTAGTATATGAGGTCACATAGAACACGGGAAGATGAAAAATAAAGAATTGGAAAACGGACATTGGAATTACTAATCAGACGAGTTGTTTCAATTTGGCGGATTAACGCTGCACTATGCTAAAATCATTCGTGGTTATATAATAAATGATGTTATGGGTAGCGATTGTGTAATATTGTGTGTTTTAAAGAAATACCATTACTTCGTTTGCCAAACAGTTAAAATGCATTTTTTTCTTGTTTTAAATGTTTATTAAAAAGATTAAAAGGGAAATGTGTTAGCCACCGAACATGACAAATGCATATTACTGCCCACGCCCCCTAGCCACAAAAGAAAGTACATTAAATTTTGGTTTCCTGTACCCTGATCTTGAAATTGTTACTATCACTTCAAAGAAACATTTGATGGCTCTTTCTGGGATTCACTGTGAGTGTGGCGATTCCTGATATGCAAAATTACTTTTTATATAGGAATTAAGTAACTTTTATTACTAACATAAAGAATTTTCTGTCAGATTATTGATATTTTAATTGCAGAGTGAGAAAAAGAACGATACAGTTCCCCTGATTTACTAAACGTTAATGGTGTGAATACAAAGTTCCTTCGTATGTGGAATTGAAAGCGTAATCTATAAACAACAGAAATGTAACTCTACAAAGCGTAATGACAATGATTTCAGTCTTTAAGTTCGATTTAGGACATGATGGGCAAGGTTCCCTTTGTCCATTTGACACTTTTACTCCATATTTACTCCATCTTCATTTTAACTGGTAAGGAAATGAGTTGTCAGCCGGCCAGATATAAAACGTGAAGTATGCATATCAGGTATAGCAACGTCTAGAAGACATAGCCTCACTTTAAAGCCAAGAAGTAAAGCGGAAGAGAGAGCAAGGGGTTATTGCCCTTTAACGGCCAGTGACAAAATAATTTGCAAAATAATTTGCCACTGGGTTTTAAACTAGGTGTACATTATTTCCATTTGTCACTTTTGTTATAAGCTTCGATTCCTGTGCATGCTGTTTTAAACAGAACACTTCTGCGCGGTTGTCGAACTTTGTTCAACAATTATTTCCTCTTCTGGTAAGATCATTTTACAAAAAACAATCATGTTTTAAGGCGTCGATAGCACTGATAGTTAATGATGAAGTTTCGCTAATTTCTGCATATGTTTTCTGCACGTTTCAAAAACTGGGAATTTGATTGATTAACTGATCTGTTAAATTCCAAAAAATTAAAACATTAATTAGACTTTCTTTCTATCATATGTATTGAATGGCATGAGTTCAATTATATTATTTACCGTGTTGGTTTTAACGTGAAGTGGGTTCTATTGCAGCTTTTTATAATTACAGCGCCGACAGAAAATATAGTCTATCTATATGGAAACAACTTTGAAATAGGTTTGATCAATTAAATGAATTTACTGATTTTTATGAATTCGCAGCCAAAGAACACCACTCTAGGAAAGTTTAAAGTGTGTGGTGTGCAAATTCACCAAGACAAGTTGTATTTGTATGTTCATAATCATGACAACCTGTGTGCATGTGTGAGGTTGGTGCACCCTACAACAAACCCCAGTGATATATTGTTTTACCAATGACCGTTCCAAAAGCATAACCACTCCTGTTTCATTTTAGTTAATTGTTTGTAGTGTCTCTTTCCAAACTAATCATTTTACAAATCCATCATTTGACTTGTGAGTGTGTGTGTGTGTGGGGGGGGGGGGGGCTGTGTCTTTAATTTGTATCTTTCATTATGCACTGGCTTAATTGTGTTGTTTTGACCTAGCATCTTCATATGCCTTAAATGTTCTGTTTATTAGTTTGAGCAATACATACTGAACTTTTGATAAAACGTATAAACAAATAATTTAGAAAACACTAGCAAACTAAATGATCATTTCACCATTCTCAAATGTAATTAATCTTTTACACTAAATACAAATAAAAGGATAATTGTTTCCTGTTATTAAATTATGGATTGAGATTCGAAAATTTTCTCTGAGAAAATCGGTTAAGATTAATTTCTTTTATGCCATGCTACCCGTGAAATATTGTAATTACATCAAGAAATTCGTTTAGACCAGAAGTTTACTTTCATGTCAAAACATTGGACATTTTTGATCGTATAATTTATTAACTGTAGTCAAGATGAAGACATAACCTGTCTGTGTGTTGTTTTGTAATAATTTTCTGTTTTCTCGTAGTCTAATGTTCAAGTCATAAGATTTCTTCTTGTTGAATTCAGGGACAGATTTTGTGAAATGGAATATTAACCGGTATGATGTATAGTCGTATTCTCAACGACATAAATAAGTGCTTATCATTTTAGTTTCCATTAGTCTGCAGCAACTAATTAAATTGTCAAACTATATAAGCACCTGGATGATTATGCATCATTATATTTCGATATTATTTTCAATATTGTAAGACGAATGGTTAACATTATTATATCACTGTTAACTTTTTTCCTGCTTGTTTTAGTTTTTGTTTTGGTATTTAAATAAAGATTCCAGGATCACACACATGTACAGCCGTTGTTAACTGTGTACATGTTTCTAAAAAGATGAAAAAGGAGCATTAAACGACACCGACCACGACAACCATGAAAATATTGCAGAGGTTCGGTTTGATGGAGCCTGTTTATGGACAGTAATGGAAATGCATATTACTGCCCACGCCGGCTAACTCCGGGTCGAGCGCAACTCAATATTTACATTAATAAACAGTACAATTTTGATCCATCCCAAACGATGGTGCGCATATGGCGATTAAAATGGAATATTCAATGCGGTATTTTCAAAATAATAACATTCCATGTTTAGCGGTGTATCGTCCCCAGATAAAATAATGGGTTAGCCCTAAACGAGAAAACAATAGGCGGAACTAAACATCGTTTGTTGCGTAATATTTTTATCGTTTTTATACTACAAATACGAACATCATATCTTGCATGATATTGCTGTAGCTTAAATACATCAAATATATACACCACCCCTTTTTGCATGATATTTCTGTCGTTTATATACTGCATATATGAACATCACTAGTTACATGATATTTCTGTTGCATGATATGTTTGTCGTATTTATGCTACGAAAAAGAACCTATTGATTAATTTCTTTTATGCCATGCTACCCGTGAAATATTGTAATTACACCAAGAAATTCGTTTAGACCAGAAGTTTATTTTCATGTCAAAATATTGGACATTTTTGATCGTATAATTTATTAACTTTAGTCAAGAGTTTTAAAACTGGATATTTCTGTCCTTTATATAACAAAATATGAACATCATTGTCTTGTTGCATGATATTTCTGTTGCATGATATTTCTGTCATTTATATCCCACAAATATGAACATCACTTGTTGCATGTTATTTCTGTACTTTATATACCACAGAATATCATGCAATAAGACATTGATGTTCATATTTGTGGTATATAACCGACAAAAATATTATGCATCAAGTGATGTTAATATATTTTGGTATAAAAACAACAGCGATATCATACAACGAGCCGTTGATGTTCATATTTGTAGTTGATAAAGGACAGAAATATTATTCAACGAGTGATGTTCGTATTTGTGGTATGTTAACGACAGAAATATCATGCAACGAGACATTGATGTTCATATTTGTAGTTTATAAAGGACAGAAATATTATGCAACAAGTGATGTTCATAAATGTGTTATAAAATGATGTTGATGAACGACTAGGAAAAAAATCATTACAAACAATGTTGCTGCGGTATAATATTTAAACAATGAGGTCAAAAGTTGTTTTTACATGCATTTACAACTAGAAAGAGTTCGAATGATTAACACGTAACACGTGTGTCTAGATGAGTCATTTCTTACCTGGAAAATATGTTAATTTCCTCTCAGACGCATCGCTACAGGATAAGAATCTTATTTTGCATCACATGGTTTCAATCAAAAAGTTACCGATCCATATTTCGGACAGATGTGTTTTGGCATTTGCCATTCATTCAGGCATTTTTGGCAGATGTATTCTGATATATTATTTATGATGTTCTCATATATAGTGTATGAGGTTACACTTACGTTAACGGCTTTCTTTAAAATGAAATCACATTCACATCTAACAACCTTTAAGTTTATACCAAATGTATGTATTGTTCCTATAATTAAGATGCTGTCAGCAATTTAAAGGGGTGGAAAGGTGAGATATATGCATGTTTGACTGTTTGTTTGCAAGCAACATATGACGGCACGAGGTAGTTGTTTAAAATGAAGATTTACTTTAAAAAACATCATGTAATGCATATTTATTTAAGAGCCGTTTAGTGAAACTGGATGTTTCCATTCCTGATATTCATAATTCTACAGCTTTGTTTTGAATGAAATAAATTGGCTTCGATGAAAGGAAAAGGAAAAATAAATGCAAGCTCAGAATCATCACAGTTTTGCAAAATATTGTAAGAATTGAAAATTGTTAATGATGTTTATAACTTTGCTGTAAATTTCAACAAACCGATGTTTTATTGTTATATTTAATTACCGTTTTGGTTAAAAAAATCAATTTCCATGTTTGCATAAACAACTTCCGCAATATAGAATGCCTTGTCTTTTGTCTGATTTCGATAAGTCACGGAGACTAGATGCTTTGTTGTTTTCTTCTTGCATCATAGAAGCGTGTTGAATAATGAACATTCAAATAATTGTATACGGATTTTGAAAGCCACCAAACCACGACAACTATCAATACTTTGCAGTTGATTGTGATAAATGGCCTTCACAGTATTTTATTACAGTACTGATTGAATGTACGTGGAGATTTTTTACAGCAGCCACACAACACGGCACAAACAACCTATATTGGGTACAAGTCGACGAAGTATTTTGTTTTCCTCAATTTCCAACTCTTTATCTGAAGGTAGCCTGCATCCCTCCCGAACTTCATCTGGACATCTCTTTCAATGCAGTACGATAGAAAATAGACTGGCTAAAATAAACATTTTTTGATGCACAAGAATATAAAAAGACAAGCAAACTTATTATCAGACTAGTAGCTAGCCTTCAAACAACCTTACCGTGATATTTAAATAAATAGAACTAATAATAATAATAAATAGAAACAAACGGGATAACAATATTTTCCCATATAAATATCCTTCTTGGCATTAAAATTAAATGTAAAAGTAACGCCGCTTTCAAACAACTTTTTTAACTTGAACTTACCATAATTTGCCATTGACTGTGTTTGCATTGACTTTTAGGTACGCAAATCAGTGTTTAAATTTCTTGCGTTGCTTTATAATTGTCGTATGCATTATTAAGTCGTTATTTTTTTGCTTCCAATGCATTATGGAATTAAATAGGCGTTAGATGTCCTCAGCGCAAAATGTTCGGATGAACTTTGTATGTAAACATGTTTATTGTCTGACAGATTTGAGAGTCACGTAGCAGAGCTATTTACGAGCAGAAGATTTAAACCAGTTTCGAGAACAACATCAATCAACAGAGATTTTACTGCAGCTACTAATGAAGACTCAATAAATTAGAGTAAGCCTGTTTATTTTCTTTAACGCATTGAAGGTTCAATGTTCACCGCCAAATGCATACCATCGTTTGTGATGAATCAAACTTGTACTGTTTACTCTGTAAATATTGAGTTGCGCTCAACCCGTGGATAGGCGGCGTGGGCAGTAATATGTATTTCCATTACTGCCAACGAACTGGCTCAGTTAAACCGAGTCTGCAATATTTCCATTTTTTCGTGTTCGGTGGCTTTCCGAGTTCCCTTTTCATCTATTTCAATATCACAGTAGCATTGTTTGTGTCGTGTGGGGGTTGTAAAAAGTCTCCACGTACATTCAATCAGTGCTGTTATCAGTTACGTTTTTTAAGGTCGTTGAGCTCAATACTTATTAAAGTTTATAGTACATTATATACAGGCACTTTTGTTTTAATATTTCGGCAAGTTTTAAACTAGGTTGTCTTTATAGATTTAGATACTGTTTAATCCCCTCTGGGACATAATTGCTTGTTTTTAATTTCTGCCTATGGCTTACTCTATGATATTGAGAATTTTTATTCTCGGATCCCTTGTCAAAATTGTAGACTATTCAATTCTGCTCATTGTTTTCTAGTTTAGGGCAAACCCTTCTTGTATCTGGGGATCATACGCTGCTGAAAACTGTATAGTGCTCATCTGAAAATACAACATTGAAGGTTCCATATGCATAACATCGTTTGGGATGGATCAGAATTGTACTGTTTACTGGTGTAAATATTGAGTTGCGCTCTACCAGAGTTTTTGTCGGTGACAAAATGCACAAACACGATATGATACCAGATTTAAAATATTGAGTTGTTTTTTTAAGTCGAAATTAATTTAAATCCGCCGGATAAAATATCCTATGTAAAGTCATCGGATTCGGATAAGTCGAAGTGTAAAACTTGCCGAGCTTGAACAATGCGCGCGGCTTCTTCAAAGTGAGAACCTCTCAGGTAAGCATGATAACATTATTTTATAATTATTAACGATGATCGCGTGTTAGGTAAAATATTTGCTTATTCAATGCATTCAGATGTCCATGTAATGAATTTTAGTTTAAAACAGGAAAAACAACAACATTTACTTACAATAATATTGTGAACACAGGGCCTATAAAATAATCATCAGTTGAGGACAACAAATTTAAAAAACATGACCGATCCAAAAGTAGTTCTCCCCATCAAGAATGAGGCATAAAAAGCTCCAAGTTAAGGGTGAGGTGAATATTCTACTTGCGATGAATCTAGAAAAAAAGAAGCTATAACTTTTTTCAACTTTTTATTTCGTGCCGACAAATTTGTCAATCGTCTTGATATTGTTAAGCAAATGTTTAGCTACTTTTTCATATTTACGCTGATATTTAATTAACTATTAAGATAAAGTCGCTGCCTCTATTTAGGATTTGTACAGAAAAACCAGACTGTTTTTGTCTCGGAATTTTTATAGACCACCTATACGATAACAATGCATGGCCATGTTGGTATTTTTATTTACAAACTTCCTAAAAACGTTATATCTCAGCAAGAACCACAGGATGTTTTGTATAATTTTAGCGTTTTTGACATATTCAAGAACGGACTGACATTAACTTAATTTATTAAGCTTTCTTCAGATTACACGATTCTGACATTAATGGTTTCGAATGTTATAATCAATGCTAATAAAGTAAACAAGATTAATCCTATACTACAAAAGATTTGATTCACACTACTGTAATTTGCTTTTTTGTATGTTCTTGTTATCAAAGAAGTAGTTCATAAATGCATTTTATTATTAATACAGTTTAATTGTAATTGAAGTGGGACACACAACCATCTGTAAAAAGTGAAACTGATAACATTTTATCTTCTAGTTTAAGCGAAATTAATTCTCAAGTTCTGAACCTGGTGCCAAGTTTGAGGAATTTTTATATTTAAGACAAAGCATTTATATTAAGATTTCTTTATCAATCTGTACAGTAGTTCCTCAAGGCAATTTTTCAGATAATCTCATAAAGTATGTCTAATAATTTGCTAGGAAGGTTAATATGAAGGGTTAGGAGTAGCGACATACCAATAACTGATCTTCCCACTTTACTTTTCAAATAGCATGGATCAATAAAATTGATCAAGCGCCTAAGAGCATTTTAAAAATTTCGCAAGAATACTATATATATATTCTTCGAATCCTGCTTTCAATTTGAAAAAAGTATGTAAGCAATAATATAATTGTTTGCACTGTTAATTACCCTGTAGATTTTTTATCAGTAGCGTTTTTTTTTCAATTTGTTAATGGTATTTATAAATGAATTGAAGAATTCACTCCTTGATTTTTTTTCAATCTGTAAATCAATACTTATACAACACATTTTAAGGAAACTCCAGTTGCTAAACTTTAAAAACAAATCGCTGTTCTATATTGAGACTAAATATGGGAATATTTTTTGTTATTCTGTTTGCAAACAAATACACCTTTGGCTGCTCCAAAAAAGTTAGTTCTTTCATAGTAAAGTTGTAAACAATTTCAAATACTGTAATATCATTATATTTCGCATTGGTTTAATTTTCGCGTATTTCGCGCTAGGAGATGTGCGCGAAATCAAACCCAAGCAAAAGTTAACGACATAATATATTAATATCCTATAGGAGCAATACAACTGCTCAAATTAAAGTTCGCGCGAAAATGCCAATTGTGCCATTTACGCGAAAATTTGTCCCCGCGAAATTAAATTATACCACAGTATTAACATTTTATCACTCGTCTAGATAAGTGAAGTTGTTAAAATGTTTCGATAATATTTCTAGACTTGCGAAATACAGATATAAAAATGTATTTACGCAGCAGTATCGAAACAGATGAGTGATTAAAGGTGCACAATGCTAACCAATCGGAATGCATTATATTTTTTTATACATCTTAGACAGTTGATATATCACATGATTTTATTTCTTGCAGTAAAACAATATCTTTGATTCATGAGAATATATCCGTTACTTTCAGTAAACGGCTGCGTGTTTTCTCAAAAGAGTTGAGAATTTATTAGAAAAAACGGTAATTGAATGTTCCAACGCGATCCAAACAAACCAGCATTCAAAAGCTAATAAATAAACCACAAATCGAATATAAAATGAGGCATATGTAATCCTTCAATCAAAACGACATCTTGTCATATGGAATTGAATGGAAAATTGCTTATTTTAGTCTAAAAACGTATTGGTTGTATTCTACAAGTTTAAACTGATGAATAATTATGTCACTTGGTTATTTTACTGATAGCAATAATCAAAATAGAATATCACTGTAATGCTGAAAATGCAAATTAAGCATGCATTGCGCGAGGCCTGAAAAACATCAAAGAGTTGCCACGGACATTAAACAAATAAAGGGAAAAACATTAAAATCAAGGTCGTTTACTTTAAAATAAGCTTTTGTTCATAGCATTTTAATGATCCCCTGTAAAATTCTAATTAACTAATAGCTAAAATTCATGCCTGGCAACGAAAAACGATCAATACCAAAACACATGTACAATCATGTTATGAAAGTGAATTAAAATGGTGCAATGGAATGCACATAAAACCAGATTTATGGAGCAATTTGAGCAGACTACAAACCACTTTAAAGATTACAAAAATGAAAACACCTTTGAAAACTCTTGAAGCGCAATTCGGTAAAAACTAAGTCAAGTTTCTAAATGCTTTAAACACTTCTTGCCAAGAAGTTAATTAGTCTTTAAAATATTCTGTTATTGAAAAGTTTGCAACAAATTATCCATACATCAGCCTTTCAGCGCAAACCAATGAATGGATATTGTTTTTTAAAAGAATCTGAATAAACATCTGCGAGATAGCGCTTAATGTAATAGTTCAAAGTTTAATAGACCTGTTCTCTTTGGGCTGTGTGGGAAGGCCGTGCTTTCTAAATGCTGTTATTCCTGATATGACTATTTTTATCAAATCATACTTTACGCTAACCTGATCAGGAAGAGACACATTTACACAAAAAATATAAGACATCAACATTCGAGGAATATTCGAAATTTATTGTGTATAAAGGCTTGTAACTTTAACAATTGATCGGAATTTGCAGTTTTACATTTCAGTTCCAAAGTGCTCCACAAGATCAGAAATGCATAATTTTAGTCTATATATATGTGACAAGCTTTGACGAGTTTAATATACAACGGAGGTACTAACGAAAAGCAGACCGAGAACTTATCTCGATTGATATCTACTGCCAAAAGGGAAGCTTTTCAATTTGGGAAAGGACGTCTGTTGTATACTCTACATTTTTTTATATTTATAATGTACTCTAAAAATTCCAGTATATACCTATTAGTCAATACCATAGGTCTGTAGATTTAAAGCTTTGATTAAACTTTTTGGCAGTTTTAACGCGTACAATGTTTAGCAGTCGGTCAATCAGTCAATAACTCAGACGAAAAGCCTTTTGCTTATTAGATATATATAAGGTCAAGTCAATGATCATACTATCAAGCCAATACAACATTTGAAGGTCTTCTTTAGATACTTACGTAATCAGGTTGTTAACTGTCTACAGAAATTTATGATTAGTTGAAAAATAAAAAAGATAAAGCTTTGTATAATTTATAACACCTTTTGTGCCTTTGTCCCGGTAAGCTTTGTGTAGCATAATTGGCATTCATGGCTAGGCCCTGTCGCTGTATGGGTTTGCTCCCCAGTAGGGGCAATACCATTTGAAATTCAAAGTAGCGCTTTTTTGTGCAGTGTGGCGGACGTAAAGTCTCCCCGTACCAATAGTCAGTTCTGTAAATAATCGGTTTCCGGCGTCAGGTGTTGATTACGATTATCAGGGTTACCCGATCACCCTGTTTCGGGGTTGTCCCGGCTCAGTTGGTAGCGTTTTAGGAATTGCAAGGCTAGGCGGCGATGTTACCGTGACGGTACGGGTTCGCTCCCGAGTACAGGCTATCATTTGAAAGTCCAGTAGCGCTATATGTGCATTGTGGCGACCTTAAAAGTATCCCCGTACCTGTAGTTAGTACTGTTATCAATCAAAAAATCCCTTACCAATGTCATGCAGTGATGATAACTTTTATCAGGGTTATCCGACCAACCTTTTTTTTTTTTTTGGGGGGGGGGGGGGGGGGGGGGGTTGTCCCGCTAGCGAAGTCGGAAGCGTAGTCGGAATTGCATGCTAGGCGCTGTCGGGTTCTCTTCCCAGAAGAGGCAATATCATTTCAAGTCCAACAAATTATTTATAAAAATCTACTTACATCAGTTTCTTATGGCTCAGTTTAAAACACAATTAAATGTGATAAGTGCTCCTTTTACTTACCAACAGACAATAAAAATGAACAGACTATACAATATCAAATTGATTTAAATTCTTGAGATGTGCTAAACCCGGGGCTAGGCGGCGAGGAGAGTAATATGCATTTACATTTCTGCCTTTGAACAGGCTCAATCGAACCTAACCAGTATTAATTTTATATTCGCCCGATTCGGTGGCTTTCGAAGTTCCGTTTTTATCTATATTTTACAACTATGAAACTATCCGTGCTGTTAACACGATGTCTTACAACCATAAAAAAAGGTATTGCGAAACAGTGTTTGAATACAATGCCACAAACTTTTTCTGTCCATTTAATCTATGGCGACATTCTAAAGAAGAATAAAACAAACAAAACTGAGGCGCTGTCTTTTTCAATATATTTTTCTACACTGCATACTTCTAAAGTTACCTTCTCAAAAATCAGTCTCTTTTGTTGAGCCGATGGGTGGGTTTGAATTGTTTCACTAAGACAACTTGTACTTGTTTTGTGATGTGAGAACCTGTTGGGGGCAAGTGTGAGTTTGGTGCACCCTAGAACCTTGTTTAAACCCCCATTGGCAATTTGGTTTGCCACTAACCGTTCCAAGGCGATAACCCCTCTGGTTCTCATTTTTGTTAATTGTTTGTGGTGTCTTTTTTGAAACTGATCATTTTATTAACCATGCTTGCTCCCTTTGTCTTCTTCATGACTGTGTGGGGAGGCTGTTTTTTCTGAATGTGGCGATTCCTGATATGCATATTTCACCTTTTTGAATAAGCATTGCAAGAGAATATAAAACATTTATTTCTTATAATTAATGCAGAATTTGTTTTATAGATGGCTCTTATGATAATTACAGTGTATCACTCACCTAAAATTGTAACTGGTTATAAATTGTATATGTTTACGGTGTATGCTAGTTTCGTTTCTTCCCTATGTCAAGAGAGTTTGTGAAAATAATTGTTTTGTCTTGGAACCAATTATCAAATGTCTTTTTATTGTTTATTGTTTTCTTAAATAACAATATCATTCATTTACACCGCATGGTCAAATTTACAACAGTATTTAATTGAAAGGGAGGTTATTATACAATTAAGTAAATTTAAGGGGATTTTTACAACATAAATACTGCCGATAAATACGTTTTTACGTTTTTCCTTCTTACGAGAGGTCTTTTAAAACACAACAAGCAATTTAAATAGAGTAATTTTCTGGTTGCTTTACTTTTAATAGCATACCATGCATTTTTAGCAAAACTTAGGATAACTCTCGCCATATTATAATAAGATTATAACTTAAATTGAAGACCGTTGTTGGCATCTAATCACAAATGAAGAGTTAACTCTATTTCTTTCTAATGGAAAAGTACGGACAAAAAGTGACCAATTAGATCATTGGGTGAGTGTATTAGGCATTCTTATGGGTACTAATTGTGCTTGTTGCAAGTCTGTTTTATACCTCCGTGAAATACTATTTCTGTTGTTTTTTTTTCTTTTTTTGTAACATCAAAATGACATCAGAACATCATTCAATAACGATTTGTCGATTATATACAATAACCACACCCCATTTTTGGTAAAAAATATTGCTATATAAAATTCGGTTTAACAAAGCAAATCATTACCAATAAAATGGTAGTTTTCTTCTTGGAAGTATTTGTTTCGCTCGTCTGTGTGCTGCTGCATGCAAAAATCTTGACTTGTTATTGAAAAAAGTGAGGTTGATCCAGACGTTAATAATCTGGGTGTTACCCTCAGTGTCTTATGTGTTTTATAAGTGATCGTTCCAATATAATGACTGGGTTTATTCTTCAATTTCTTTTCTTTCAATCGTTTTGAGTGTCTTTTAAAAAATATACCTTTAATAAAAAAGTGAAATATGCATATCAGGAATGGCCACATCCAGCAGACACAGCCTCCCCACACAGCCAAAAAGTAGAGAGGAAAAGAGAGCATGGTATTACAATAATCAGTTTTAATATGGACGTCACAAACAATTAACGAAAGTAAGAACCCTAGGGTTTAGCGCCTTTGAACAATCAGTGGCAAAACAAATTGCAACTGGGGGTTTAAACCAGGTTCTAGGGTGCACCAACCTCACACTTGCCCCAACAGGTTCTCGTACAAGTTGTCTTGGTAAAATAACTCCAACCCACCCATCGGCTCAACAATGTTGCAAAGGCATTATTAATTTTTCAAAGTTATTCGCAAAGGTCATGTGTTAATTCAAATTGATTGTTGGAAGGTTACTTAAATGATATTCTACATCGCTTTGCATATTTCGTCAGTAACACATCGCTTTGCTTTAGCTCTTTGTGTGGGTTTAAAAGATTTCAAGTTTTCTCAGGAAATCTTGAAAGAAAAATAAGAAAATTCGATTAGTTTCTTTTATTCCTATATATATTGTACTCTTGCTCGTTTGTGTCTTGTTGTTTTGGACTTAGTAAGGTTATCTGCTATTAACTCAAGTTGCAAAACATTTTGTGGCCGACAGTTTCAAGGCAGTTACTCCCCAGATTCTCGTTTTCTTACTTTTGGTGTCCTTTTTGACATTGATCAATCGATCTGTTAAAGAAGTTCTCAATGGTTTTATTAATGAGATATCTTAAACACATTAAAACTAGTTAATAACTATATAAAACAAACACGAAATAATAATAAATATAGTCAACACGTTTTAATGATTATTTAAATTCTGTCGAATACAATGTCAATTGATATTAAATATAATTCATCTATTCCGGGCTTATGTGTTTTATTTTATCTATTTTATTGTTGTGTGCACGTTATTTGTTTTTGGAATATTGGATTGAATGCCATGGTTTAAAGTTAAAGTTTGCGTGCTTACCTTGTCAAAACTGTACTCGTATCTGATATCAGTTAAGTCCACAAAGCAGGACATTTTCAAGAATCACATACAATAAATATACAGATAGCATTTCTACGACTAGTGTAATTAATCAAGATATAGGAGATCTTAAGTCTGGGAAACTGTCTAAAGATGCCAATTATAGTAGAAAAGAAGATTTTATTTTGCATCCTAACAAGTTTTCTGTAGATATCATAATAGACGTATTAGTTTTCTTGTTTTGTCTGAAATCCAAACTGAAAAGCAAATTAATAGTAAATTAGATAACCTCTGTGAGCATGGGTGTAAGCAGTTAAAACTACACTACTGAAGATTTCTAATCAATTAGAATTTACCTTTTGGGGGGTTGTCCCGGTTAGCTCAGTTGGTTGCGTCGCAGGATATGCAGGGCTAGACGCTGTCGCCGTGACGGTGCGGGGTCGCTCCCAGCTAGAGGCACTAACATTTTAAACAATTTTAATGTGTTTCGGCATTTGAATGGAGTTATTTTAAAGATGTGTTCGTTAATAACTGTAATAAAACTATTGATGTCTGCATCAGATAAATGCCTTCCAATATTTGAATTAGCCATAATTCAGCCATGAATGTTTAGTATTTCAAGTAAAAGTAAAGACTGAGTACCCTACATATGTCGGGTACATGTATGCAGAAGGAATTAGGCACTATGAAAATACAGGGACTCTTCGATTCAAAGTATGTGTAAACTGGGTACCATCATCATCATGGTTAATTATCATGTAATTGCCCCTCACGTGAAGGAAAATTATTATATAATGCCCCAACCAAGACTTCAAGAAAAGTATACTAAATTATTACTATAAATAAGAAGGTGTGTACGGATTTTAACCATGAACAGATCCTGTGAAAACATTATATTTGTTGTGTTCGGTGGGTATAAATTTTTTCATCTGAATAAAACGCAAATATAGGTTTTATGTGAAAGCACAAATTTATATTTTATGCTAATATATTTGTTAACACTAGACGGTGTATTACACATGACTAGAAATTGCATGAATTAAGTCTGGAACACTTATCACAGTTCGATAACTTAGGCTTAGGAAAACGCATTGACTTGCGAATTACGATTATAGAATTTCTACTGAATAACAAGATATTGAAATATTAGGACAAAATCTCATTACAAAGAGTGGCGCTCGCCATTAACATATTCTTCATATTGTTCGCAGTAAAATGTTCCGTGTAAAGCTTGTTGACATTGTTTTGATTTATTTTCTTAGTTTTTCTGATTGCTGATAATGACATGATATTTTATATCACTTCCATGTGTAAGTACGATATTGATGTCTAATTTAATTTCTGATAACGTTTATCTCTCGTTTTCATACCTTTCCAAATATACCTTATCACAAACGAAATTTAATATTTAAGAAGGGTGCTTTAAATTAATTTTGATATTAAAAGACCATCATATCTGGAATAGCCAAAACCAAATACCCCAGTCTTCCCACACAGCAAAAACACAGAGCGGAAAAGAGATCATGTGCTGCTAGAATTAGCGATTTCAAATAAGAAATCACAAACAAAAAGAGAAGAGAACCTGATGGGTTACAGGTTTGGAACCAGGGTTTAGGGTGCACCAATCGCACACTTTCCCAAACAGGTTCTCATATCAACAAACAAGTAGAACTTATCTTGGTGAATAAGCTTAACCCATCTGTCATCTCGACAATTTTGCATGCAAAGGCACAAAGACATTTACAACATAAACAGCTAGCATTGAGTCAGATTGTTAAGCAAAAATGGTAGGGACGTAATGGTCAGATCTATCGGAGTCAAATGAGCAAGAACACGATGACATACACATTTAAACAAATGCCAATTTCATTCAAACAGAGGTAGGTAGTTCATCGCCAAGCATGAAGAGCGCTGTAGATCAACTTGCCAACCAGTAATTAGTTTTAGGCTAAACTGATAAGCCACTACTTAAACCTGGCGAGGATGTTCGTATGGATGCTTTATTGAAAAACGTACTGTCGAAACCGCTAGATATTAGAATGTCACAGTTCTCGGGGGCTTATTTCGTTGCAATACTTTGTAGATTGTATAAGGGAATACATAAAATTGCTAAATTAGTCTAGCCAATTCTATTCTGAGAGAAGTTTTTGTGATGGATAAAAATGCTGTCATCCTTATTGAAGCTTTTTTCGGTTTCGCTGAATATCGAATGAAAATCTGTCTGGTGTTTTGCTGTAAGGTGTATTTGTGTGTTGCAGTAAGGTGCATTTGTGTGTTGCTGTAAGGTGCATTTGTGTGTTGCTGTAAGGTGCATATGTGTGTTGCTGTAAGGCGCATTTGTGTGTTGCTGTAAGATGCATTCTGTTTAAGATATTTATACGATCTATTGAAGTCGGTACTTCAACCAAACTTATATTCTTTTTAGAAGTCATATTATATGATGCAAGGGTTAGAAAGAAAGTAATGTGATAAGTATGATAGCTACATATACACAAAATGTATTATGGAATAAAAATGACCTTATATTTATATCCTGAGACTCTAGCGGGTAAAACTAAATCAACCCATTGTCTCATCACACATTTAATCAGATAAATAAAAAGACAAGTTTCTTTTTTTACTGAGATTTTAATGCATATCACGATAAGAAGAACTTAAGAACTAACATTATTTTTTTTATTCGCTTCGTTTTTATAAACTTAAACTATAAACCTCCAACAGCGACAGACATACTGACAGTAATAAATGTAAATGCCATTTGTACTTCGTATTCTGTTCGTAATATATCTTGTTGAATCATTTGCTGTGTGACTGCTTCATCTATTCTGGAAAACAATAAAATAATTAGAATAAGCCTGCAGCACAAATATTACCGTCTGAAAATTGCATTCTAACAAATGGAATCTCCCCGGTGTTACAAGTCTAAGTACATTGGATAGAAAATTATGGATCTGTAAATGGAATATTTTCCACAGAAGATTTGGAGAAATGGAAAGAACGTGAACGAGAATTAATTGTATAACTCTTTCATTCTAGTATGCGTTGACTTGCAAACTGCCTTCAGCTGTATTATGCAGCATGGGAACTGAGGATAAAAGTTTTAATAGTGCTAAATCTTACTACACAATATAACATGCATAGCTTACATACATAAACAATTAATTATAAAGAAAATCGAACAAAAATTCAATGACTTATAAGAAAGAAATCAAAAATGATGTATGCCCGAGTATTATTTAATAAAAAACGACTGTTTGATATCGGTGTTTGGCAAACAACGATTCAAACAAACAAATAACCTTGATAAATTAACTACAACCAACAGCATGTTCGACAATGATGCATGCAAAATCACACAAACACACAAAATAAACATAACAAGAAAAGTATAACACAGATGTGTTATATGTGGACGACATTTAAAAGAAGTTAGATGTTGGGTGTAAGAGTTAATGCAGGTGATGGATTGTTTTTAAACAAAGAAAGAATTAAGTGATAATATATTGTTGTCTTTTATTGGAAAGGGTATTGAACGTTGAAGGATGTGCTTGTGTATTACATGTAGCTGTGGAACGCGTTGTATACAAGGAGTGCGGTTTGAAATGAAATATACCGGAAATGGTATGGAATGGGGTTTATGATGAAATCTGTTTGCTGAACATTTACAAGTTTGCAGTAAAAGAAGTGAATGATTTGAAAACAAACGAATTGAACAGTTTTCCTTTTAAATATAATGAAAACTAGCTAGAAAATAGTGGAAGAGATGGTTGCTACAGTAACATGAATTATGATGAAGAATTGCCAGAACTATATGTGTTGATATGTATTCATTTTAGGATACAAAATAATTTCTCACATTTAAAGGATTTACTACACTCCTCCTTGCACCTTTATCGATAAAAAAGTATCAACATTTCAAAAACGGCAAAATGTCTTTCAATGAAATTTTGCACAAATGAATGTTAATTTTGTTTAGTTTGATAATTTTCTTTTTAATCGATAGTCGAACAAGGAGGACTGTAGTGGATCGTTAAGAGCACTCAAAATTTCATAAATGTAACTGACTTTTCATTACTGTCATTGTAGATTTTCAGATACTCTACTGAGAGCTATGTAAGCCATTCCTCCTTGAAATATCGTTTTCCCGATATCAACAGCAGCTGAAGATAATGTTAGACCTTGCACTTTGTGGACAGTTACACCAACATTTAATTTTCATGAAGGAGTTACCTGGAAGTTAAACGTTATCATAGCACTAACCACATTACAATGAATTTTCTCTATATAAACTCAACAGTACCTTTCAAAATTGTCCTACCACGTACATGGCAATTTCTTTGGTACTTTCAGGATGAAAATCTAACTTTCTATATTCAGACACAGCATCTTGATCCCGTAAACCAGGGGGCTGGGGGATGGAAGGGGATGGGGTGAGTCACACTGCAATACCACCTCAAACCAAATTATTCTGAACAACAGAAAAAAAAACCCTACACAAATGGTTATACAATCATTATTTACTTTATAGACACGAAATCGCCTTCTTCCTGTTAAACAGAAACCCACTAGAACCGTCAATTTCAACATCAGAAACATTTGTAAACAAAGAACCATCATATATAGGTCACATTCACGCGCCAAAATCAAGTCACAGCTAGGATCGCCAATATTCGTAAACAGAACACAAACTTCAATATCTGCCAAGAATAACTATCTGAACAATGTCTCATACTACATGTACACTCTTTCTATAACTGCTTACAATAATAAACTTTCAATTCGTATATACTTTAATTAAAAGAAAACACCAACTCATCGATCTATTTATATAATCTATATATATCTATACTCTATATATAAATCTATTTATATACTCAATTATAAATAGCTTGACCTAGAACTTGCCGTTTGCTAACGCTTAAAAGAAAACACAAAACTCATCGATCTCTTTTATAACCTGGTGCACATTCCCGATCAATAGCGATCTAGAAAACGAAACTATCTAGTAGATGTAGATAACAAAAACTTACCGCAAACAATCCTATATGACTATATCCACTCGCACTACCTAATCATGCATACATGCTTTGCGTGCTGAACGCCATCTTGAAAAACCAGAGGGGTCAGTTCAAAGTTATCTCGAGAAATCAAAATAATCACTTATCTGACTAAACCTACATGAAATTGCATCTTGGTAATGTAAATATTTTGTTTATATATAAACATAAAACTTTTGCATACATAACCTACGACATGATGTAACAATAAAAGTCCACAAAATCAAACAACACAAAAAATACGTTGACATCTTCCCTCTTACTAATCGGATTTCCTTGGCTTGGGTAATACCGTACCGTTGTACATACAACATGGTTCCCGTTCAGTACTCACTGATCAATATATAAAGCCGGGCCACATGGTACTCAACATTCGCTAAAAATCTCTATTTAAAGCCGGGCCAATTATCCCTTTGGGCCGGACTAGTTGTACAATAGTAAAGATCATCAAGTAATAGTTACATAGTAATAATATATTATGACCCATAATTCGTCCAGAAAAGCTATTAGCACTGTTAGGGAAACAAGTGGGTAAACGACATTTATACTGATACCAAGACACCTGCAGCTTATTCAAAAACAGCAAGAATAAAATTAATGATCGCGCTTCTTCACAGTAGTTTTAAAGATTTCTCTAAAAACCTTCATTACTCGTAGACTCCCGACTCAGTCGTGCAGAGGTAGTTAAAGCGGTTAATCACCAAGCATGCTGTAACATGAGATGTTGGTAAAATTTACAGATGGCTATTACGAATAAGTCACAGTAAAGTGAACACTCGATTGCTTTTTTCTTCAAGTTTTCAATCCAATCTAGGCGGCGTGAATAGTTATATGCATTTCCATTATTAACCATGAACAAGCTCAATCAAGCCGAGGCTGCAATATTTCAAATTTATCGAGATCGAGGGCTTTTAAAGTTACCTTTACAACTATTTATAAATTGTGATTTAAAACTGAAATTGTATTTTATTTATCTGGGTAACACAAATTAAACATCCAAATAATATATGTGTTCTGCTTAAATACAAGAAATATAAATACCTTTGCCTGTCCATGCAATACCCCGGTATCTAATAAATAAAAACAATTCTTAATTTATGAATTATTTCATCGCTTGAAAGCATTGTTGTCATTTTCATTCTTTAAGAAATCAGATAGTTTGTGTTTAATATACTTTCCTATTAACACTCTTTTAAACATCAAATCATGAAAAGGAGAAGATTAGAAAAGAATATTTTACTGGATTCTTAAATCTCTAAATATCCTTACATTCACATAAAGAATGCTAAGATGAAATGGATTGGCAATAGCATTTAAAGTGCCTTGAATTCAGTATTTTAATAAGCCTACCAAAGAGAAACATCTGATGTCTTACTGTCGTGTCAAATATATTTGACACTGAGGTTTAATCAAGGATTGTAGGGTGAAAATATTCTAGCATTTGCCCAAACATGTACAAGTTGCCCCGCGTAATTAACTAAATTAACTAAATTAACTAACCCACCCTACTATTTTTACTTAAGAATGATCAGCAATATCTAGCAACAATGTCATCTAACTACTTCTGAGCATCCTCAGCGGCTTCATGCAATCTCTTTTCCAATATTGTTTGAGCAAAGACTGGCATATACTCGTATAATGTAATATATAGGTCTTTGGGTTGACTGATTCCGTATTAGAGCTGACAATGATATTCATCGATCACGCTCTAATCAGACAGCAGAGTTAGTCGACGCTGAGGGGCGATTACACAATATCGCTATTGCTTACCTCTTTACAGCACAATGAAGGTTGGGTTTCAAAAAATTATAAATTAATGAAAATGGAACTTTAAATGTCACCGAACGACAAATATCAAATATATAAATAATTGCAGGCTCGGTTTGATTGAGTCTGTTCATAGCAAGTAATGGAAGTGTTACTGTCCACGACCCTAAGCTCCGGGTTGAGCGCAACTCCGTGTTTACACCAGTAAACTGTACAATTTTGATCCATCCCAAACGATGTTATGGACATGGCGTGGAACATGGAACCTTCAATGCGGTATAAGAAGGTTACTGAGAAGCCTTTTTTTCCTGTCATCGTGTTTTTATTGTGCTGAGTGAACTCCCGTTGCTCTTTGCCTCAGTTACGTCATCAAGTATCTACAAACATTGCTTAGGGCAAACACATTCTTTTATCTGGGGAAGAGATCATGGAATGGTGTTAATCTGGAAATACCGCATTGAAGGTTCCATGTTCACTGCAATATGCATACCATTGTTTGGAATAGATAAAAAATGTAATGTTCGCTGGTATCAATATTGAGATGCGCATCATCCGGGGCTAGGAGGCGTGGGCAATCGTATGCATTTCCATTACTGCCAATAAACAAACTCAATCAAACCAAGTCATATTTGTCGTGTTCGGTGGCTTTTAATGTTTCCTTTTCATCTATTTTGGCAGTGCCATGAAGTAAATTATTTTTGTTTGTTTTTTTTGTGATATCATTCAACGTCGATTTTGTGGCTGGTTGGAGTGTATTCACCAGGACTGAAGGTTATAAAGCTGAGTTTGGAAACCAGTCTCAAATCTCAAGCATTCGATTTGCTAAAATGGCGACCAGTGGCCATTTCAGCCAATCAAATGCTTGAGATTTGAGACTGGTTTCCATGCTCAGTTTTACAACCTTGGCACCAGGGCAAATTGTACATCGACAATATTACATTGAATCTAGTATTGGTAAATCCACATTAATTAAATTGAGACCGTCTATTTTATAAGTTTACAATATCAAAGGTTGCCTTTGGAGCCTTATCAATTTTCCATGCATTTTCTTTCATTCCAGTTTCTTACATTGGATTTCTAAAGTAATCTTCCGCAGGTCAAGCTGGAGTTACAGCAGGGATATTATGAGTTAATTAATTATTCCGCCGATGCACTTTTCCTCAAGATTACGGATCACCCTGGTGGTAATTGACTCGGTATTCACGTTTGAGACGATGTCTTTTGTGCGAGTAATGGTCAGACAGATGAAATTAGGAAGTGATTAATGATAAGCACTCTATGCTCCGCAATTTTATAACTCAACATATACTTCATCAAGAAAATTGTATACTCGTTTGCAGATAGAAGTGATAATTTCACTAACAGAATTGCCTCCCGTGCACGCAGTCTATTCTGGTTGATACTTTCTTAGATCGTATTATTTATTTTGTAAAACAAATATTAATCAAGGTAGTAGCAAATTGTTGTGATTTCGATGAAAAAATGAATATTTTATAAGCAATATTTAAAGTTATATATGTTTAAGATCTGGTGTCATTTTATAAACAAATTAAGGAAAGTCTGCGCCAGAAAGCATCTTCTACAGTTTGACAAGACACATAGCTGTCAAGCTAAAACAGAAAAGTTATAATTTAACACTTGTCAAAGACTTGTTTCAGATAATAGATAATAATATATATGTTGGTTTACACAAAGTCCACAAGAGCTTTTACTTTAAATTGTTAAAGCAACATGATCCTCTGCAAAACCTAACAATTTACATGCAGCAATAAGGAATCCGTCTTAGGCGATGCGTTCAGATGAAAACGTTCTATACGCATTTAGTTCTCTTCTTTTCCGATACATTAACAGAAGGTGTATGCATTTTTTCAAGTAATGTATTATTTATTAATGTATAACTTCCCCGCCAGACTTTTTCTGTTTGTAATTTGCATAGGCCTGGTTTTACTTTTCAAAATCATTTTTCCTTTGAAATTACAACAATTTGCACCTACCTTGCAAAACAGTGGGCGATTCTTCAAACAAATCTGCACAGTTTGTGCATTTGCTAGAAATACAAACAAAAACTACAATGGTGGGGGGTTACTTTGCGTTCAATCCATTGCAAATGTAGAATCACCTAAAGAAGTATTAAGTGTAAACTGATTTCGGTGACACTTTTCCGCTTTCAAAACCATCTTACACGCGAAAGAAATTCGTTTTAGGCGCGATAGTCGCGTCTGAAGCGCAAAAGCTATGTCCAGTGTGACATTGAACACAATTTTTGTTAAAATGATTAGAGCGACATACATAAAATCTAACTATGAACTTGATGAAGTGACATAAGGAACATGTAACAATGACATGTATTGGAGTGGCATAGAGGACTTGTAACAATGACCTGGATTGAAGCGGCAAAGAGGACATGTAACAATGATGTGAATTGGTGCGGCATAGAGGACTTGAAACAATGATCTGAATTGGTGCGACATAGAGGACTTGTAACAATGACCTTGATTGGAGCGGCATAAAAGACATGAAAGATTGGTCCATGTAATACAATAACATTCATCTGTTATTTTACGGTTTTTAACAAATTGGTTTACAGGTGTGCACACGAATTTTTGTTTATAATTTGCTTAAATGCTTATCAAATCTTCTTAGATACCATTATTTAAATTTACCTTTATGTAATTGTGTTCTAGATTAACTTTATACCAAGGCCGTGCATGTTTAAACAACATGCAAATGTGACATTTATCATGATAAATTGTTTATGCAATTTATCTCTTTTGCTTCATTTGCATAAAATTGTTTATTTTACACCGTTACAAGCAATTGTCATTTGAAGGAAACAAAAACTTTTTATAATATTTCTGTAGAGTTCAGAAGAATGTTAATGCAACTGCTGTAGAGTCTAAAGAAAAATGATAACATTTATTTGTGTAAAGTTTTATTGAACGGCATTTAAGTGATTTTGCTAATTGATTTTTAAACGCTGAAAGTGCAATGGTGATAGTACACAGCTCTTAGTATCATTTTAATCAAACTTCCCTGCAAATGTATTGTTTTCCTGAAAGTGGCTATACCTGATAAACATGTTTCACTCGTTCATCTTTACTGACCATACGCCGCTGAAAATGGAATGGTAATAATCTGAAAATACTGCATTGAAGGTTTCATGTTCGTTCACCGTCATATGCATTCCATCGTTTGGGATGGATCAAAATTGTACTGTTTATTGGTGAAAATATTGAATTGCACTCAACCCGGGGCTAAGGGGCGTGGGCAGTAATATACATTTCCATTTCTGTCCACGAACAGCCTCAATCAAACCGAGACTGCAATATTTTCATATGTGTCGTGTTCGGTGGCTTTCCAAATTTCCTTTCATCTATTTAGTTAAATCAAATACTCCATAGTGTATTATTTTCTAAACTGTTAAATCAGCGTGTTTAAAGAAAAGCTTCGGAAAGTACAGTTTCTCTACACAGCCAAACCCAAGTGCGATAGAAGAATAAGGTTAATATTATCGACAAAATCAAAATCGGAACTATGAAATAAGAATCGACTACGCTATCACAGTTATGATTATTTGATGATATTTTTGTAAAATGTGTTGACGTTCTCTTTAATACTATTTTGATAATGTACCAACACAAAATTGGTTGTATGTTATTAGAATAATGATAACAATAAAATATCTCCACTCTATAGAGTGATTAATGAGGCCAACCTGAAATAGATGTGAAAGGACAAACCAATTCTAAATTCTAGAAGTCTAACGTATTGGCCTTTTACAGAAAGATCACGAATGTTGATAAAAACAGTTCTCTCTGCACAAAAACTTTTTTACGGATGCATTTAAAACATGTAAGCAAATTTATAATAGCGTGAATAGATACTACTATGCATGTTGACCCGTCTTATATTGTATAAGCTTCAAGAGAGACTTTCCTTTCATTTATTTACAAATTCATAATCCACATTAACGAGACCTTTTATGAAATAGGTTATAATGCGGAACAGAAAACGCAATAGCGATATTGCCTTACTGTTTCTACGTCGGCTTGTCTACTGTCTAATAACAACAATATCCTGAAATGGAAAACAAAGAAAATTAATGAGAAAAATGCTTCAGGTAACTGCATTTAGTCGCCAAAAAGATGCACAAACACTTTGATGCCTGCAAGTTTAAGTGTGAAGCATTATTTCACATTTTAATAATAAGCTCTCTGCTCGCTAAGAGTGCGAACAAGAGTTTGTACGAATGAAGAATCATCAAACAAGAAGTTTGATCACAACCATATCATGTGTATTCATATCATTATAAAGACTTTAGATCAAACACATTTTATAAAGCAACAAGGGGTAAAATATCAACAACGTTGCAAGTTAGCCGGACATATACGCTTTACCGTTAACAAATGTTAAACTTCGAAGGATTCATAAATAAATCTTCCGCATGTTTAGCAGGAATTACAGTAGCAATAAAGATTACGACAGGAATGTTAATAGAATTATTTGCTTTGATTGTACTCCTACAGGTAGCATCAACTCTAAAGATAACTGACTCCATGTTCAAGTTATAGATATTAAGTTCTCGTGCTAATTATGATTAGAAGAAATTAGGAAGAGATTAACATTAACACTCAAAGCGTAATTTAGTCATTCCTTAATATACTGAATTAGTTTTTATATGTGTACTTATTGTCAAGGATAATGTGTACACATATAATCAAAGCACTGAAAGTACTGATGGGTGACGTTTTAGAGTGATTGTCATAATGTTACATCATCTACAGATTTTGTGGAGTTTCCTATTTGAGGAGTTTGGATGGCAGAGCAAAAGTCTGTGTGTCCGGCTTCTGCTTTATCAAGTTTTTCTCTACTACTGGCATTCGGGTGGATGCTAATATCCAAGACTGAGTTGGGACAAAAATTTCGAGTACGAATTAATTTGAACGTTTTATACGATAAATATGCGCAAGATTTGTAATAATCGATTAATTTTATGAAAATTATTATCTAATTTAACTGAAATTTTTCAAGATATTGTATAGTAAGAAACTTTCGAAGGAATATTCTTCAATAATATATCACGTTTCGTACATTACGTTTTGATTGGACGGGGAAACGGACAAATTTTTCTCCAAATTACATGGTTATTTCAGCGCATGTTAAAATTTTTATAAAATAAACAAAGTACAACCACTTACCGATTGATAAACACCACTGTATAGTTTAAGCAGGTTTTGTATTCGATAATTTGCCGATTAAACGATACATGTATTGAATTTAGGGTGTTACTAATTACCCCAGGACACCCCACACCACCGCAAGACACCCCACACTAACAATAAATAACCCAAAGATCCCATGAGATATCAGACCAACCCTTGTATGACTCACATGTTAACTTTTGGATGCACCAGATGTAATGTTCTAACAACTACCAGTGTTTGTATATATAAGCTTTATGACTATGCTGCTATAGCCAAGTCTACTATCAAAATGATTCATACAACAGATATGAGAGAGAGTTTACAATACAATGATGATAAACCACAGGGACTTCACGAACCACACCATAATGTCCTCGGTCAGAGGCGGGAGGGTCAAACAACAACAACAACCACAGGGACTTATGTTTAACAGCTAGATACTACAATCTCTCCTTTTCTTCAGTTTGATTTTACCTTTTAAAACAAATTCAAAATCAAATAAAATATTTTTTAAGAATACTGAAGTATGTCTAATGTCAATATCCTCTGCAAAAATTTCATTCATAAAATGATAATTTTCTCAAGAGCTCTAAGGTATAAAAGATAGCAAAAGCAATTAAGCAAGTTTATAATGACATGATACAGTTCACCACTTGTGAGTTCTTATCTGTGCGAAAGCTGCTATTCCCAAAACTTAAAACAATTAGAGAGATAAATGTCCGTTATTAACAACATTTTTCCAAGATAATCCGTACTGTTCTGAAACCTTAATCTGGAAATTTTATCACAAAAATTCCACAAAAATGTGTGTTCAGATTACAGGACAATCGAGCTGCGCCGTCTACCGTCTCATAAACTCAGTGAACATACATAAACTGTATACGTTATTCAAGGCCACTAATTCTCTGGAGGTAAAATGATCGGATTTCACATTTGGTACCGCGTTCATTAGCACGAAGTAGATGGAGAGCGAGGTACCATCGAGAAATTCACATATACTGTAGCATTGGGTGACGTGACGTCACCCAAAAACTAATTCAGTAATGTAAACTGTAATGGTTGTGTTATATGTTTGCATGACGAGCGCCTGGTAATTTGTCTAAAGTTTTATTTCTCAATTATTTACATCAATGCCATCAACGTAAATAACTATCATAACACCAGCATAAGAATGGTATACGAAGGAAGTAAGCTATACATGCGGCTTTTCCTGATATGCTCATTCCATATGCATATTTTATTACTGACATTTCAAAGTTTTCAAGATAACCAGAAACATTCAGGGCTGAATGTTATAAAGCCGAGATTGGAAACCAGTCTCAAATCTCAAGGATCTGATTGGCTGAAATGGCGACTGGTCGTCATTTCAGCCAATCAGATCCTTGAGATTTGAGACTGGGTTCCATGCTCAGTTTTATAACCTTGGGCACAGTAAGGAAAGAATCGGCAATTTACATTTAACATTAAAACTTTGATGATCCAGCTACATGTAAATATTCGTTTCCGTTGATCTTCAAAATATGATTAGTGTTTATTTTTTTTTTATTATTGTCAAAAATATGAAACATTGTCATGTGATGTCGCAAGAAGGCATAGCCATCCGCATTTTAGATTGCAAACATGAATCGTGTAATACCAATTCAGTATTAATTCTGTAAGATGAGCATGACGAGATCGTGAATTTCTTAAAGGAACACAGAAATATGGTCATTGTATTATATGCTTATACTATTAAAAACCATTAAGATTCCAGAAACAATAACAAAGCTGTATAATCGAGAGTATAACAATACGGTTCGTGCAGAGTTTAAACAATTCAAAATGTGCAGTCTAAAATAGTTTTGAAATGCATCTTTCCATAACTGTTTAATTCATTCATGATCAATTCAATCAATTATGACCACTGTAAAGCTAAGCAAGATGACTGACTGGGCATTGTAGCTACATCTCAGTGTTGGATAAGTGTCGCAATTGTGAGTTGTTTTGTTTGTCTTTACAATATATCAATTACATTGCATTACAAGTAAATTATGTGTATTAGAAATGCAAAACACTGCCTTTCTACACACCAATTAAAGAAGAATTAAAGAGAAAGCTTTATCCTATGACAAATAAAAAACACAACAAGAACCTTAGTGTTAACATCTTGGGAGTAGCAAAAAGGGTATAACGGATATTAAAACGATTTTAGGATGCACCAACTTTAAACATGCCCCGGCAGATTCTCATAAAATAAACAGGTACCAAAGTCACGATTTCAGTTGTTAAGTGAAATCCAAGTCACCACATGCTCTTAAATGTACATACACAATAAACTTATTGATCGACAACATTTTTTCTTTTCCAAGATTGCCGTAGAGACTGCGGTGTCTTTTCCTGATAAACATATGTAATTTTTTTATAGCGTCAATATAAACATGTTAGCTTTTTGTTAATTGAATTAAAGTTTCTGCTGGAGGCTTTGCCAATTTCATCTCCTTTTTTCACGCAGAAAGGTTATCTATTTGTAAATCTATCACATTAACACAATTGCTTTAGGTTCAATAATCATTATTTTGCATTGTTAAAGGTCATCCTAACACATTGATTTTCCAACAATTCCAGCGTTGACGTTTTAAAAATTACGAAAGGTCACACTCGGTAAATCCAACCACAAAACACATCTAAAAAGAAAAGAGACAGAGCTTGACTATACCATGCTATAACCAGAGAACACAAAAAATAACGAAATGTGAGCTTGAAGGTAGCCGCTTTAAACGGTCATTGGTAGCCTAATACGTCTTTGCCAATGTGGGTTTGAATAAGTCAATGGTGCATCAGCCTTACGCTTGCCTCCACAACGCACTCTTCTATTCGACATGGTTACATGCAAATACACACACAAAAACCCAACAAATATAGCTTTGTCAGCCAACCCACTTACTGGACAATCTTGCATACGGAAGCATGCAAGATACCCAGTAAATGACATGGAAATAATCTTTCACCGACACTTTTTGCAATATTCGTAAACGATCTTGTTAGTGAGATTAATGATCTGGATCTTGGAGTAAATATTAACGGTACCGCGATATCTATACTGTTATACGCGGATGACATTGCCCTAGTTGCGAAATCCGAACATGACCTACAAACTATGCTTGACACGCTCCACAAATGGTTCAAGAAATGGCGAGTATTAATCAACACGGGAAAATCCAAATGTATTCATTTTAGGAAAGGACGACTACCACCTACCGTATTCAATTTTCATATTAGAAATAATAACCTTGAAATAGTAAAGGAATACAAATACCTAGGAGTTATCTTCGACGAAAAACTATCTTTTAATAGCAACTGTGAAACCTTAGGTAAAGCCGCAAGTCGAGCGCTTGGTGGACTGATTAATAAAATTCACGTGATGTCGGACTTCGGCTTCAAATCCTATGAAAAACTGGTGTTTAACTGCGTTGTTCCTGTGATGGATTATTGCTCTACTGTATGGGGTTATAAAAATTTCCAGCAACTTGATAACGTTCAGAACAAGGCTATTAGATATTATCTAGGAGTACATAGATTTGCTTCGGTGGCAGCAACAACCGGTGATATAGGTTGGGTACCGAGCCGCTACCGACGATGGTTAAATATGCTAAGATACTGGAATAGACTAGTGAACTTGACAGGCTTACCAAATTAGTGTTTGATCAGGACTACGAATTGTGTAATAAAAACTGGTGAAGTGAGATTAAGTCAATAATGACGTCACTTGATCTTTTAAATAAATTTCACAGTAAAGCTACGATTGACTTTAAAAACTGCCGAGTCTAAATTGAAAGATGCTTATAATACTCAGTGGATAGATATGGTGGAACGCTCACCTAAACTCAGAACGTACAAGACGTTTAAAAGTTGTTTCAAGACTGAAGACTATATCCTTTTAAATTTGTCTAAGAATGAACGTTCCCTATTGGCACAGTTCCGATGTGGAATACTCCCACTCAGGATCGAAACAGGAAGGTACATTGGTGAACCGCTGCACGACAGACTGCGTAGATTCTGCACGAGTAATTGTGTGGAAGATGAGACTCACTTTATGCTGCATTGTCAGAAGTATAATCACATAAGAAGTCAAACATTAGGTACCATACTGAACGATAACGTTTTCAACGGACTTAGCAACAGTGATAAAATTAAGTTTTTGTTTGCAAACCATGTGCGTAAGATTGCAAAATTTCTAGTGAATGCATACTTGCACAGACGTTGTGCTATATATATACTGAGTGCCAATGAAAACGCAACACTTTACATTTTGGAATATTTTCGATGTGTGGAAAAGTTTAATAAATTCGCAAAAATAGATGTGTTTTAAAATGAATAATAGACAAAAAGGGAACTTTGAAAGCCGCCAATCACAACAAATATGAAAATATTGCATGCTCGTTTTGATTGGACCTGTTCATTGGGCATTAATGGAAATGCATATTAATGCCCACGCTGCCTAGCCACGGGTTGAGCGCAACTCGATATTTACACCAATATACTGTACAATTTTGATCAATCCCAAACGATGGTATGCATATGGCGCTGAACATGGAACCTTCAATGCTGTATTTTTAGATTAATACCATTCCTTGTTCAGCGGCGTATGGTCCCCAGATAAAAGAATTGGGTTGTCCTAAACGAGAAAACAATGGGCCCTAAACAAAATAGAATTTTGACAGGGAATGTACCGATTGGTTACTTTTTGATTTTAAAACACAAATACCTTTGCCAATTTATTTAACTTTTACACAAATAAAAAATATTCAAAAAATAAAGTGTTGCGTTTTGATTGGCACTCAGTATATTTGGAAATATATGTAAGTTTACATTGTTTGAGTATTATACATGTACTTTAAATATACCATTCACAATTATAATAATTACCGTACTAGTAAAACATAAGCATTATACTTAAATTTGTACATGTCTTTTAATAGTGACTTATAGGTCCATTGGGCCGGGTGATTTATTGTTGTGTGTATGTATCTGTAAATATCTTGTAGAGATGTATCACAGGTCACTATAATGCATAATTTTTCTTCTTCTTCTTTCTTTTACACACACAAAAAACCCAACAAATATAGCTTTGTCAGCCAACCCACCTACTGGACAATCTTGCATACGGAAGCATGCAAGATACGCAGCAAATGACATGTCAAGCAACACTATCGTCATGTATAGAAATAAAATGCTTACGCCTTCGTGAATTACTTTAACATTTTAAAACATTACTATTCTTGTTTATTATTGTTCATTGGTTAACTTCGTAAATACCTTTCTGTTCAAACATTATTTCCTGAACATTTTAAATATTCACTTAAATTTTAACTGTCTTAGGGGTTTGTCAAAGGGGTTTTATTTTCAATTTCTGATCTCCTTATTACTGAATAAAATATATGTTAGATTTGGTACCGCTATTTATAAACACGTAATAGTCATACCTGGGAACGTTTTTAGAACCGTTGATGCTGATCTGTTACTCTTTACTGGTATGAAAGAGACTTTATGTAATCTCTTTCTACTGAACATCAAGTTAACATATTAAACAACACCTCCAGGTACCTTGGCGATTTGTTGAATATAGAAAATGAGTATTTTCCATCTTGGTTCAACAAAATATATCCAGATACACTTTAACTTAATAAAACTTGATAATTAAGAAAAGCAAATAAACTTTCTTTGCAAGTTTTATCGCCGATTTATTAAAAAAATACACCTACAGTTTCACTGAAATAACTTCTAAAGCTTTGTAATGGTTTTAGCATGACAAGCCAACAAAATCCATAACGTGTTCAAGTTGGTTTCAAGGAGGCAAGTTATTTTGTGCCAAAGATTGTTGAGTGGTCTAACAGTTGCGGAAGTTTATTGTTCAGTAATACATGTATACCACCATCAGGAAAATGTATTATCAAAATAGACCAATAATGTTAATACGCATTTAAATATTTTTACTAAACAATCTTCATATTCGAATTGCTAAGTCTCGAAGTTTAATAAGTTTATGTACGTAAGTTTTTTTTATTAACAGTAAGTTTTTTTTTATTAACACATGTACATTTTACATATGAATATGTTATTAATATTTCGCTATATTTTAGTTCTTTCGCATAAAAAAGTCATACAAGATTTACGTCAACGTTAGCAACATACGAGTACAAAATTCAATTTAGAAAAAAAATTGCGTTTTTGTTACGCTTATAAAACATACAAAAATAAGGTATTTCTTGCATTTACGAATAAGATTACAGTCGATTTATAACCTCAATAAGTTATACCGGTCTCGAGCATTTCGACAGCATTTTCTCGGTTTTCAGTCAAATGTCCCTTAGTTACAAAGTGTTTATTGGTTGTGATTGTTATTATGTGAAAATAAAATTGATTTCGACTTCGGCAGGGGGAATACGCGAAAATAGCGTATAATGCAGTTTACGTAATTAGTAAATAATGCAATGTTATTTTTTCAAATTTAACATAGTGTCACTCTGTCTTTAAATTTAGATAATTTGTGAGATACGTTTGCACATGTGTACATCTTCCTCATAAATGTTGTAAATTTGTCAGGCTTGCTATTTATGAATGCAAGTCAGCATTAATTAACCGAATTCAAAGTTCACTTCAAAGTTAGCAGTGAATAATCTTCTGCTAAAAATAGAATAACTGCTTTCAAAAATACTATTATAACGAATGTATGCAAATTATATACCATTAAATAGAAATAGATATTTAAACTAAGGCAGCTTTGCAAGTTAAATAAAGCCGGCTGTTGCGTAGAGGCGGTCATCATAATATTTAGCTGAAGAAAAATATGCAAAACAAATTGTATTAAATGGTATTCGTTTAACGAATTAAAACTCGTATAAAAGTAGGGAAAATGCCACTTAAAGGGCCCCATACATTATTTGAATTATACATATAAGACGTTTTCTATATAATTATGTTGCATATTTATAACTGTTACAAATAGGTCCTAAAGTAATTTGTCAGATTATACATGGTTATTTACAGTACTTATAATAAATTATAATGAATAAATTTAAGCTGAGCTGTGTTTATTGACTGTTGAAGAAACGTCATTATTAAAAGAGCCGTACGGCTCCAGCAACATTGTAAAGCTGATGGGTGAGTTGGAGTTATTTCACCAAGACAACTTGTACTTGTTTGTTGAGAACCTGTTGGAGGCAAGTGTGAGGTTGGTGCACCCTAGAACCTGGTTTAAACCCCCAGTGGCAATTTGTTATGCCACTGACCGTTCCAAGGCGGTAACCCCAATGGTTCTCTTTTTCGTTAATTGGTTGTGGCGTCTCATTTGAATTGACATATTTATAACACCATGCTCTCCTTTCCTCTCTTCTTTGTCGCTGCGTGGGGAGGCCGTGTTTTGTGAGTGTGGCGATCCCTGATATGCATATTTCACTTTTTTTCCAGCATGGTTTCAAAAATGTCAGAATATTTCTCTTACTTACATTATCAAACGACATATTTTTAACAAAATACATTAAAGTTTGAATTTTACCGTCGAGTTAACGTTATTTTCTTAGTACATGTATATCCTTACATAGTCACCTTGTATAAAAATTGAAACCTAGCTATTAACACCACCTATAGGAATGGACAAAAATGGTCTGAATAGTGGATTGGTCTTCATTTTGGGGTGGAATATTTTGCAATACTGTAAAGCGGTAGTTGAAACTGTGGTTGTATTATTAAGGTGGTCTTAATTTGAGAAGGACTTAATGGTTTTTATCTGTATATGTACACAGGTTTAGGTCAAACCCATTCTTTTATCTGGGGACCATACGCCGCTGAACATGGAATGGTATTAATCTGAAAATACCGCATTGATGGTTCCATGTTCACCGCCATATGCATTCCATCGTTTGGAATGGATCAAAATTGTACTGTTTATTGGTGTACATATTGAGTTGCGCTCAACCCTGGGCTAGGCGGCGTGGGCAGTAATATGCATTTCCATTACTGCCCATGAACAGGCTCAATCAAACCGAGCCTGCAATATTTTCATATTTGTCGTGTTCGTCAGCTTTCAAAGTTCCCTTTTCATCTACTTTCACTACTTTAGCTTACCGTCTATGTTTTCTTTCAACAAGTAAGATTTATATCGGTTTAAACCACATTTTAGAAAGATGATAATTTCACAAAAATTCAGTTCAATGTAAAACTTCTTTGTCATAAAATGATAAGAATTTGAACTTAATAATATATATCATGTCGATTTAAGGAGTCGCAAACATTGCAAATGGCGAAAACAGGCTAAAATTTCAGAAAATGAATTTTGGGGGAAATACTTATTGCCACCTAGATTTTAGTAAAGAAATGTATTTAGCTAAGGATGTAGTTAATGTTTGCAAGGTCAATGTGGTCTAATTCATGTTCTAATTACCAAGCACATACTAAAACAAAAGAAAAACCGTTTGCATGAGAACTCTGAAATTCATGAACAATATACCAAAGCAACTCATACCTGAAATAAGTAAATGCTGGTCTACAATGTTTAGTGCCAATTTGTCAAAATAATGGTAGGGTTTCCAAGAAAAACATACTGCCTGGTTCAAATCTACTTTCGGTTTGAACCAGGAAGTAAGTTTTCCTTGAATGTCTTGTAAACCCTAACATTATTTTGACGAATTGGCACTAAACATTGTAGACCAGCATATACTTATTTCATGTATGAGTTTCATTTCATTTCATTTGTGAAATTTAAGCCTATTTTTGCCATTTACAATGTTTGCGACCTCTTAAGCACTTCATCTAATGTTTCCCATCTTTTGCCTAATATACCAGAATACAAGTGAAACAGTAATTTATTTTTTCTATGAATGAACATAATTTATTACATGTACTTTATTAATGACCGTGTGATGTGTGAATAAAATTCCATGTTTTAATCACAAACCGCCTAGGAACAAATGTACTATTTAAGTAATTTTGTATGACATGAACGCACTACTGCATTTCTAAGGAAAAGTCTCTGTACATGTTCTCAGAACAGTGAAATAAAAATGTAAATTTGTGATGCATTTTACAACGCGTGCATTCATTGCTAGTTGTAAGGTGATTTAAATCATGATTTTTATTTCCGTGTACAATGTATGCATCTACAAAACGTAACGTATCATACACATCATTGTCTAGACTGTTTGGTCTTACGTTAGCTTGTGGTGAGATTTTTTTAGATGAATAATTTACTTCTTCGGTGTTTAAACATGCAGATTTCATCATATACACTTTGTACTACTGTTTTGTTTTCATTTGCATACAAAAGGTTAGCCGGTAAATTAGCTGTAATTTCCGGACGATTTTAGCGTAGACGTTTAAATTATTTTATCTGACAAAACGCCCTTGTGAAGTAAAGTTCGCGCTGAGTTATGCAAATTCTAATATGCAGACGCATCAAGTTAGTTCTTTTTTGGTGTTGTTGTTTTCGTCGATTGCTAAATTCTAGTGAACTACAGACAAATAATCTACAGACATAATATCAACTGACAGTCTGGAATTGGAAATATACTATTTGTTTTCAGTCGTCTGGAAGATGTTTACTAATTAACATGGAAAGACAGGTTAGTAATGCTTTTTACGTAGATTTTAGATAGAATTTTAATTTTATCAATAAAACTTTTATTATTTTCAAATTTTAAAATCAATTGAAACATATGCAATAAAACAAAAGGAGACAAATATTATATTAAACGTGTCCTGCTTGTCAAAAACAATAACAACAACAATAAAACAACAAAACAACAACAACACAAAAATAACAAAACTAATGCAATGTACTTTGTGTACTTAATCTATGTGGGATGAAACGAATGCACCGTATTCGTCGTTAACAGATAATTGTTAAGCTGTGACCTTTCTTTAATTATTGGAAGAAGAATGCCACCAAACACAAAACTTTATTGTGAAATGTCTAACGTAAAATATAGAAAAAATAGAATACTGAAGAAAGGGCAAATAGATTACTCCTGCCATCGTTTACAATGTTTCGTGATCGGAATAATGCATTGTAAATTTCTCTTGCTTAAACGGCCAGAAATGTGTTTCGACATTGCCTTAAAGGCTTAGCTTTCTCTTCTTTTCAAAATATAAGAGAAATGGTCATGCCATCGCGTGATAGAGGCGCTGACATGAAATTCTGTAGAAAATGCGGAAAAAATACAACTCTCTTTATATAATCCTGGAATGCAATACATGCAGTCTGATATTTCATATAAAAATTCCTAGAAGTCTGACGAGATAATGCTGTGCTACGAAGACACTATGTTTACATATAATAAAGAATAAGTACTGCAATAAGCGTGGAATGTTTTACCTCGTTTACCTAGGTGCACTGGGTGCATTGCCAGAAGACACGGGCGTGTTTTTACACAATCAGTACTTGGAATATAGAGCTGATAATAAAAATAGTGCAATCAGTTCAGTAGTAACAATATGACATCATTCTGGTAGATGTTTATTCGTTGTTATATTGAACCACATTTCCGACTATTATCTCCATTACAACAGAGAAATCTGACCATGTACATAAAATTGACCATATTTCTTGACTTAAACATAAACTGCACGGCACTTACTTTGTTCATATGCATCGAATGGTCATGTATGTAAAATTTACCTTATTGCGTGACATAAACAAAAACTGCCTGTCGCTTAGTTTTTTCTTCGCATCAATTGACTATGTAGATAAAATTTACCGTATTGCTTGACGTAAACTTAAACTGCATATAGCTATTTTAGTTCCTAAACGTTCAATGACCCTGTATGTAAAAATTCACCGTACTTCGTGACGTATACTTTAACTGCATGTCGCTCACTTTGTTCCTAAACATCTAATGACCCTTACATCAAGCTGACCATATTTCTTGACGTGAACTTTAACTGCATGTCGCTCATTTTGTTCTTAAGCATCTAATGACCCTTACATCAAACTGACCATATTTCTTGACGTGAACTTAAACTGCATGTCGCTCATTTTGTTCCTAAGCATCTAATGACCCTTACATCAAACTGACCATATTTCTTGACGTGAACTTAAACTGCATGTCACTTACTTTGGTTCCTAAGCATTCAATGACAAACCGTGCTATATTTAAGTTGTTGATAATGTTTGTGCTTGCTAATAATATAAATTGCATGTTCACGGGCTCGCAAGCATGCACGCACACAAGTTCGGATACACCTGGTAGGCTTTTACAGTTCTCTCGGCATCAATGATGATCAACTAGTTAACGACAACCTGTTAAAAAACAAACAAAAAACATACCCAGTCGGTAACAGTTTTAATACATATGATCACACGTGCGTATTTGCGACGGACATTGTTGTTGTTGTTGTAATATATTATATCTATATATATTTTTTAATAATGTGTCGACATTAGAAACTATTTTTAAACAAATTTGTGTGTCTTAAATGTAAAGACAACGCCCTATTTATTTCTCAATCAGGTAAGTTTATCTTGTTACGATATTCTCTTCGCCTGGTTAATTGCCACTGCACGAGATTATCTGATTGATATGAACTGACCTGCAAATTTCACAAAACACCACAAATCATGCCAAAGAGGATGTGATGGTTTATCAACAGACCAGAACTCCTTTGTATGTTTTAGAAGGATGTCAATCAAATTACAGTTGTTTGTATTGTTGAACTGGTGTATACGTTTCCTTATATTTCTTGTATTTTCATATTTGTCATATTTGGTGGCTTTCAAAGTTCCATTTTCATCTATTTGAGCATCACAGTAGCGTTGTTTGTGCCGTGTGACATCTGTAAAAAGTCTCCCCGTACATTCAATCAATGCTGTTATCAGTAAATTCTTTGAAGGTTGTTTAGCACGATATACTATGCTAATAGTACTCCTAAAAATACTTTTGTTTAGATATTTCGGCCAGTTTAAAGATGGGTGGTTTCAATATCCTGCTACTTCCTGCTTTTTAAATTTTGATTTTGGCGTTCTGTGATATGCAGGATTAATATATTTTCATATCCCTTGTAAAAATTCTATTCTGTTTAGTTCCGCCCATTTTTTCTCGTTTAGGGCAAACCCATTCTTTTATCTGGGGATCATACGCCGCTGAACATGGAATGCTATTAATCTGAAAATACCGCATCGAAGTTTCCAAGTTCACCGCCATATGCATACCATCGTTTGGGATGGATCAAATTGTAAAGTTTATGAGGGTAAATATTGAGCTGCGCTCAACCCGGGTGTAGGCGGCGTAGACAGTAATATGCATTTCAATTACTGCCCATGAACAGGCTCAGTCAAACCGAGCTTTTAATATTTTTATATTTGTTGTGTTTGTTGGCATTCCATTTTTATCTATTGTAAAACATATTTTTATACAAAATTTAAACAATTGTAGTAACTTACGCCGCTGCTCTTATCATTTACATATCTTATGCTCGGTAGGTTTTAGAGTTCAAAAGATGCAAATCACCATACACAATCACATTGAAATAACGCAACGCCCCTTAGAAAACTTTCACGCCCCTAAGAAAAGCATAAATGAACCAATACTTGACATCTCCACCCAGGAGGTTCAGTCAGTATAAATAAATAACACAGGAGAACGCGTTCGGCCTTCCGTCTGTGAAATTCATTGAAGTTGTCACTAGGGTTTTCAAATCCAGACGAATTTCTAAATATTTCCTTTTCTTTGAAAAAACTTTCCCTAACGGTATCTTAATTAATCATTCCTGATAATCCATAGAGAAGGTTTTGAGGAAAAGCGAGATTTTTTATTAATTCAATCAGAATTGAAACCGGTAGTGATAACCTTAATAAACACCGACGGAATGCCGAACGGCCGCGATTTTGACTCCGTGCTCCTATGAACAATAATTGTCATCAGTATTCTAAGTACCTCTTACAAGAACCAATCTTAAGCTATGTGAATTATTTTGGTGTCTCAGTAAACAAGAACCATGTATTAAAAGACTACTGTATAGTTATATCTTTTTTCGGATAAAAAACTTTTCGGAAAAATCTTCTGTTATTTCATACACACACGCCGTTGTACATCAGAAATAAGGAAAAACGTAATAAATAATAATAATTAATTATATTGTCCTACCTTTTCATTTTGTTTTCAATGCACATAATTCAGAAGAAAACCCTTCCCTCGCCCTCAGTCCTAAGAATGTGTTCAACATACAAAACATTAATTGCGATCCTCTCCTGTGCGCGCGCACATTATGACATAACCCCTGGCTCCAAGCCTCTCCCCCTCTACCCCGTGATTTTTACAAATTTATACTGAAAATTACAGAAGTTTTATTTTCTTTTACTTTATCTTCGTAAAATTTCGGTTGCAAATGTAAATAAAGCGTCTCTTTCGATTAATAAAACACACGTAAACTCGCTTTTATGTCCGAATTTCCTATTTACGGAACCAGTATTGCCTGACGTTAATTTTTCGGAAAAAAACGTAATGTCCGGATATGCGTCTACATTTTACAAGTCACTATATTCATATTATAAAACTCAATGTTTACTATTTTGTTTTTTAGTGTTAAGTTCGTACTTTTGACACTTTTTAGGTAAATTTATGCAAATAATTTTACTGTGACAAATCGTTCAGAGCAACAACTGTATTAAAATATATTGTAATTTAGCTTTTGTCATGAACGTCATATTGATCAAAAACACATCTATATCTATATCTATGTCCTCATTAAATTTGACAGTCTCTAAACGGGAGTAATTTGAACATATTGCGGGCTTGATTTGACTGAGACAGTTACAAATATAATTAATCAAAGCACTGAAAGTACTGATGGGTGGCGTTTTAGAGTGATTGTCATAATGTCACATCATCTATAGATTTTGTGGAGTTTCCTATTGGCGGAGTGTGAATGAACTTTCGAATGGCAGAGCTAAAGTTTTCATGTCCGGCTTCTGCTTTATCAAGTTTTTATCTACCACGGGCTTTCGGGTGGATGCTAATATCCAAGACTGAAGACATCTTGTGCCAGGAAAAATAAATAATAAGTCAACCTTTGATTTGAAACTTGTAATTGACTAAAAAATGAATCACATGGAAAAATAAAGTAAACACTTCAGAGCCGTCTTTTTGTTAAAATGTCATGCTAATGACCGACTAGCGTTTGGAAAGTTAAACTTGTTTGAAAACGTACCGTGTGCAAAACTGTAAGTTGCATTATGGTTAACGGATGATTTTATTTCATTTTTTTTTTTGGTTCTTTTCGGGTTCATGGAAAGATTTTGCTGTTTTAGAGACATTATGGTTCGGGTTAGCGTTAGTTTGCTTAATTAAGAGTCATATTTACTCTGGACAGATTGTAGACTCTTTCTCCGCCGTTATCAGAAAATAAACAGACGTACAGATATGCGCAGTGAAACAGTCAAGAAAGATTGATAATCGCGGAGCGCCGTCTACCGTCTCAGAACCTCCGTGTACCTTGATTACTGTATACGTTATTCAATGTAATACTAGTTTTTATCGAAGAAATCGGTTACTATATCATCGTGTTATCCATCTGATGTTTTGTGAAAGAAGTGTACAGTTGAAATGTGAAGAAAGAAGATCTCTTCTTCCTTTATAGGATGTATGTAAAATTGCTCTTACATCATGTTGCTTTTTATGTGTTGTTTTGCTGTATTCACGGTTGTCTGCAAATGATAAAATATTAGTACTACAATAATAAGGATAAAGTTATTATGTGTTTACATCTCATTTAAGAATAAATACTTTCTTCGCAACATTGCATTGATCAGTTTCGTGTACATTGCCAGAAAAAATGGATTTTTTAATTATATAAAAATACAGTCCTTACTTTCATTTGCATTTGTCCCATTATTTTTATTGGCGGCACATTAAAACTAATCAGATTTCTTGTATTAATAATGTTTTAATAATTATTTACTATTACCCTTAACCTAAAGCGTCCCTTTTGTATCTGTCTGTAATGTAAAACTCGTGTTAACAGAGATTAGCAGAATGTTTCAATAAATCAGTCTCGCACCAAGTATTTTTCATTGTTAATATTTTTTTTTCGTCTGGCTATAACTATCTTATAAATACATCTTTATTAACAGTTAATTACCACTTTGCTTTTTCTCTGGATTAATATAAACGAACCGCTAGAGATTGAGTACTATTGCTTCATCAAGATGTCTGGTATTGGAGACTTTACCGATATCAAATTGTATTGTATTGTTTTCTATATTATTAAATTTTAACATGCTAACCACAGAGAGAATAAAATGAAAATAGATTCTGTTCCATAGGTCTTTGGCATGTTTTGGCCTAAGGTATTTAAATATTACACTAATTGGCTAATCGTTATGACTCTTGTCTCATACGTTTAGACAATCTATCTTGCTGAGAAACGGAGTGCAGCCATGCTTCGGCCAAACGCTGTTTATTGTGTCGTCCTTCCGAAGATTAACATATAAATGATGTAGACGGACATTCGACAGGTATTATGCTCTCATAGTAAGAATACCAACGCTATTATTGTTGTCAGGTATCATTGACAATTTATAATATATTTGTATTTTACTGAAAACGGAAAGGACAACAATAGATTATGCTAATGAATTAATCACTACCAGATGCGTTCTTTTAACAGAAAAGTTACGTTTTGATCTTATGTAAAAAATATACTTCTCCACTCATCGAATCCGTGAATTCATTGCCATTTTGTTTCATTGTACACAATAATTTTTATGTATATTTCCACCACGGTTGTTCTATTTAGCTACGATGTTAGAACTTGAGGTGCCATCTGAGGCCCCCTTCTATCCCCACTCCCCGCTCTACCCCATCCTTTGGAAAGTTTGAAAAAAATAAGTGAAATATGTATATCAGGAATCTTCACATTCATAAGACACATCCTCCCCACACAGCCAAGAAATAGGGAGAAAGAGAAACCTACATACAAAATTACCGGTGCACCTGTAAATTTATGCGCTGGACGTATAAATTTATTTACTCGATGGACGTATAAATTTACAGGTGCACCTGTAATTTTATACGTCCGTAATTTTATATGTAGGTGCACATCCATTTTACTTTTGAGCTTTTTCGTGCGCAATTTGATATAGCAAAAGAGCTATTACACAACAGACAACGGCATAAAACACCATTAAGTTCAGTCTTAAGCCTACAAAATTAAAATAAACAAACCAAAAGAAAATTATTAACTTTAGTAAGTACGGTAACATAATTATGTTATGAAGTTTAAAATCTGATGATACGCTATTTTTTTAAAACACTAAACAGGTTATACATTATTATACAGGAATAACGCACATATTTTCTGCAGTGTGATTTGTAATCAAACAAACTGATTCTTTTTGTTTGTTCATAATGATTTCAAAATATATACTTGACTAGGTTTTTAGTATAAATGAAACTTCTATGACTAAGTTTTCGGCTTTAAATTAGTCAATTTAGGATAATGAATGTTTTAAACTAAATACGTCTGAAAAGATATTTTTAATAACTAACTTAATTCAAAGAGAGCACATTAACCATTAATGAAAATATAACTTTTGGTTAGTCATAGGTGGATTGAAGTTGAATGAAAAGTTATGTTTACAGTTTTTTTTACAATTTATTGTGTATATGCTTCTAAAGTTTTCTTTAAAATATGTAATGAACCTCGCCAATTATATAATTTTGAGGACTTTCATCAAATGTTGAGTGTGAGATTTTTACGTGCCTGTTTTAGTATCGATAAGAAATTGCGCTAAATTTCAAACTGTCTGAATATCCTTCTCACCGTTGCAGTTATTTACCAAAGCTGAGTTTAAACCTATTTGATTTATTGCCAAGTTGTTTAATATTTTGACGATTATTATCTATACATGCCAAGCCATTGTACTTTTGTAATGTTTCTGTATCAACACGTATCAAATTTCTTGTATGATATACAAAGTTGATGTGTTTATGGTTATGCATTCTAAACCAGACTTGTCTGTTTTATCTTTTTTCTTGCTTTGTTATAGGAAATCATAAACAAAATTTGTGCATGACTTGATTTATATCATTTTATTTACACTAAACTTAAGTTCACTTCTTCTCTGATTAAGATGCATTTTACTGCTCATTAAATCCATGTCCGTTATATCAAACAATTGCATTTTATACTCTTGTACCTTGATGGTTAGAGTTTAACAAAGGTCTGGCCTGTTCTGTTCATCTCTTGATAGACAATGCTTTGGGTTATTGCCCATGTCCTGAACAACTGTTGTAAGAAAGGTTACGGCTTAGTCTTTCCAAATATAATAACAAAATGCACTCGTATGTCCGGAGAAGCTGCATGAATTGGCTAATTATATTTAATATACACCGTGAAAAAGAACTCGTTATACTGATCGGAACGACTTGTAGTATGTTTTGTCGGAAGGGATTGAAATGAGGCATACAGAGACACGGCGAAGGTGAGCATTGATGTCAGGAACGACACTTACAAAAATGCAGTATTTTCTGCGTAAAGTCTTCAATTACTGTCAGTTGAAACAAATGTTATATTCAATCATGGCTTATTTGGTAACTTTTTGTAATTTGACACGCAGAAAATCATCTTTCCTGAACCAAATGTAAATCGTATCAAAGCCCAAAAATTATAGTCAACATTACGAACCCCCGAAATGTTCATCTACGCATCGACGGTATTGTGCTTAATATTAAAGTTATTAGTGGCAAAACATAATATTGAAAGTAATATAAATTGTTTTAATCGAGAACACATTGTAATATTACACATGTCATGTACATTAGACACAGTTTTCGTGTAACATAATATCAAGGTAACTGATCATTTCATCAACAAAGATGTTTGCAAATGTTCGCAAAGCGGTAACAGGTGTGCGATTATTTACCGGTGAAAGATCTTGCTTATACTTACCTTGTTGTAAACAACAACGAAGAATTTTCTCAGATAATAATACCCAGGTTGCCTCTCGATTTATATTAAGACAATTGGTATGCCGAGAAGCTGTAGAAGCTTGCTGGTAATATTGGAAGAATTCATCATTTCAGCTAGCCTTACAGTGGTGGAATATATCGTGCAATATTGAAGAGAACCATTGAACTGGGAATATAAGACTCGGAATTACTTTCTATGTAAGATGAATGAAATCGGCTAAAATACTGATCATCGGAAATTAGTTTACTTTAAGCAAATATAAGTACTTATTTTTTCATAATAACTAAATCACCAAAAGATATCACGACTGGATTTATTACAAGGTAAATAACGTTTGTTTTTTATTTCCGTTCCATCAAACCACACACACGCTTTAGAAAAAGATGGGTTAATCTACGATAAAACAAGTTAATAAGAGTAACTTTATGAATTATAGTCAAAAGAACAAGATCCGATATTTGTTTAAAAATGAATACATTTTATTTACTGAGTGTCGCTCCCCATGTTAGGCATACACTTTCATTTAAGTAACTGTGAAGTAAACTGGTATTGTGAACGTTAGAGGGAAGTTGTGTGTAGCAGTTAGCAAACTCGTTTCTAGTCATCATGGTCATTTGGATTTTAAGATTAAATTGTGCATAACGCTCTCTCTCTCTCTCTCTCTCTCTCTCTCCCTACTACATCGTGTAGTTCCAAACATCCTTTGCCCATATTCACCATCTTATTACTGCAGTAAACAAAAAGAAAATGTAGGTATATGGTCTCGGGAAACATTCCTTGTCAATGATAGTGAGGTGATAAAAAAGAAAATATTTTTGTTGTCTTTCATAAAATCGTTTAATAAAGCACAGGGTTTATGTTTAGGTATGATATACGTTATTTTATGAATGCAAGAAGTGCCGTTATCGAAACATATACCTGTAGTCTGTTTGACAATTGTTTCCTAGTGCATTCTAGAATAGAAACAGTGCGATTTCCCAGGTAAACCATTAAAGCGTTTAGTCTGGAAAATATCTAAATTGTGAAACACTTCGGGCAGCCTTAAACGTATAATCACTGTTTTAAACACCATCTAAACCATTCTAATCATGCAAGTCTGATGTTATCAAATGATATTGCCTCTATCTGGGAGCGAAAAGAAACAATGCTCATTTTAATGCACAACACTTTTGCCGATATTTGTTCTGTTCGAAACCACTTTACACCAAATGAATAGATTTTCAGCTGATGATTATGCATTCAATTTCTGCGTTAAGTCTAAAATGGAAATGCAGCACAGCTTATAAATCAAGCATAAACAAAGAAAGGTGTGAACCTTTTAAGGAGCGGACCCATTAATACAATTCAAAGGAAAACACTTAGAAAAAATTACAGTTGTCAAAATCGGTTGTTTTAAATTTTGGTTGCGTTTAAGCAGCAAAATGTTCAATAAACGCAATCTTCAATAAACTACATTGATCACATTTGGGAGTGTTTAGTTATTTAAATCTTTGATTGTTTTTTCCATCACAATTGTATCTGACTTAGAAAATGTTTTTTTTATGTTTATGATTAATATAAAAAAGCACATACACTTGACTTTTTTTTAAATTCTGCATTCTGCTCACAAAGTTAAGGAGTAAGTTTTCGTAAGTTACATACACATGAACATTTACTACTTGTATTGTTTTTTATAATGGATTACTTAAAGGAAAACGCTTCAGTAAAATTAATGCTACATTTATGATTACATTTCTTAAGAAAAGCAAGTCAGCGGTTTGCCCTTGAAGCTATATATCGAGGTAATATTTGAAAACTACTGCAATTTGTTTTTATCTGCAATTAGAAGTTGTAGTCTCAGCTGGCAACGTTATTTTAAATCTACATCAAGAAACATAAAATAGGTTTGGATATTCATTCAAAAACATTTTCAAAACTATATTGCAGTAGCTAGTATTTTCTCTATATTGTACAATCGACGTTGAATGTTATGACAATTTATACATAAGTCGCTACAGTTTGTTGACAGATAACCTTTCTTTGAATGTATGCTTTCTTCTTACAGATGCATTTGTTTCATCGTTTTTGCACTGTTAATTAAGTTGCTTTCTTTTTCTCAACTATTTATGTCAAAGTAACGCAGTCGTAGAATGTTGGTCCATGAAATGATTGACACCTTTTGGACGATGTACAACTAGTTCCGCTTACTTTTTAAACACTTTCTTCCCCGGACGATTAAACGATAAGATTTGTGCCTACCGTCACCAAATCTTGTTTGTGGAATTCCTTGGCCAAGATGATCTCTACTAATTATCTGTACACTAGGTAAAAGGTCAACGCCAAGAATCATAAAATGCAAAATCTTGATTAAGCGATACCGATTGACCCTAAAGTCAGCAAAACTTGTATGTGAGAAGCCTTTAATGCGGCAAGGAAACCTTGATTATTAGATTATCAGGTCAAATGTCTATGTCCTATACTAAGATAGTGCAAAAAACTTGTTTGGAAGATATCTCGACACCATTTGTTTACAGTCACAAACACTTCTGTTAGTGTGGAAGCCCTTATACTATTGACTTTGAGGTTAATAGGTTCATATATCAATATCTCCAAATCAAACAAAGCCATTTCCGCATGATTACGCAACGGTGAAAATGTTTCAGCTTGATACGCGTATGATAGTCGAGTTAGAGGTCATTTGATCAAAGGTCAAGGTCACATTTAAATACTTTAAGATTAAAGTAAATCCCTGCAATTGAAACACAGTTAATCTCCGGACAAGAGTCTTGAAGGGAGACATGCACGGACACATGCACAATCAAAATGCACTGTCCTGACGGACGTATAATGCGTTTGCTTAGCGGCGATCTTGTTGGGGCTAATGTAAAGCCCTTTAGATCTTGCAGACTTACGTCTCCATAAATCCGATTTAGCATTTATTATTTTATTACCTTCCTACAAAGAAGTTACAGGTATGCGCTAAATCTTGCAAAAGCTATCCGTGTTGTAAACAATTAACATACTTCTTTGACAATAATACCCAGGATTCCTTGCAAGTTCTTTTTAGACAACTCCTATACAGAGGCTCTGGAACCCTGCTAGAAATATTGGAGCAGTTGATAATTTCTTCCAGCCCCTTAGAGTAGTGAAATATCATGGAATAGGTTGGACCATAGGAGTCGGCTTTAATGGCATGAACACATTAGAATACCTAAATATTATCATGATTAATGTTACAATGTTAATGTAACATTTTAATAATGTTTTTGTTAGAGGCGAACTTCGGCCCCTACATGAATGTTTCTAATATAATAAACTAGTATATCATTAACTAGCTGGCCCTCTTTTTATTTTATATATCAAGGTCTTGTTTCTTGTTGCTCGGAAGCCTGTTGGATTTGTTAAGATCGTTAGTTGTAAACGGATTATACTTTAATATTGCGTTTGTCGTCTCGTTTAATGTCAAAATGTCAAGGAAAAAACAAACGTGTTTTCTTGTTGTAAGTTTTGTTGTAGTGAATGAGCTTTCCATTCAGTAGTAACCTTGTCGCAATTGATATCTTGTAACTTGGGACAAGTGTTGTAAGAGATGTTTTTATAAGTTCTGATAGTAACTAGGTAACGCCGTTAAACCATTTGAATTTGTTTTAAGTTAGCCATTATGATTAAAAAAACTTTGTAGTATTTTGGCGCTTTTATGACAGATTATGAACTGTGTTGTTGTCATCGAAACAGTTTGCTAAACCAGGTTATTTTCATGACCTCGGACCGAACACTATATCTGACCTAAAGTATGATTGACTTAATTCAGTTTTAATTAATCAGAATGCTGAATTGCAGTCTTGTCTCAAATCTAATCATTATAAACTTGAGGGATAAAACATACTTAATGCACATCAGCTTGTTGTGTACTCTCCTCTTGCCCTTTACGATACAAACTAATTGTTCTTACAACACTGCCGTAGGGAGTGTACTTATTCTGTATTATTATAGTGGAGAAGAAAACAAATGGAAATATTATGTTTCCAAGAAATTCGATTTACCGAACGTTCTCTAACTCAAATAAGTAACTGATAAGACCATATATAGATGATCATAAATAGACTTTATCCGATATTTCGAGAAATTGACAAAGGAGCTCTTAAGGAGACATATTTTAAGTAACCTGTTAAGTAAACAATGTTTGATATACAAATATTTATACTTCAACTTCGTCTTCTACGATGGAATCTTATTCATCGTATCATAATTTCCGATGGTAAACAGTGTGACGTATTACTTAAAAGGCGTGGCTACAGTAGAACCGTTCACAATTTATTGGATGTTGTCCGGGCTTCACACACTTCAAACAACCCAACTGTTTCTAAACCCAAATGAAAACCATCAAATATCGATTCAATCCTTTAAAAAATTCATTTGATCATTTCAATTTGTAATAAACTGTTCCGATAGATCGACATCATTTCTGAACATTCACGTTTCTAGATTAATGAATTCTGCATGCAAGCCTTCAACTATTAATCTGAAATAAAAATAAAAATCCCCCATAGCGCTGAGCCAGTGCATCGTGGAATGTTTGTTTCATAGTCTATTATATTATATATTATTTAATTGATAATAAATAATTTTGTATATTTTATATCACTTCATCATGCACATTTAGGAAACCGTCAAACAAAATCGCCATATATTTGAGACAATACATTATTTACCAATCTGGAAATATTTTGTGGGCGTACTGTAATTGTTAACATAGAATTTGTGCGTGGCGTGCCGAGAGATCGTTATCATTCTGGAGATGTAACAGTTAAATATCAATGTAACCTTCAATAAAATAGCTATCAGTTGATGGGGACACATGCCGTGCGCTGTGGCACACTAATGGTTCTAATTTCAAACTTTTAGTAATATCTTTTTTTTATTGTAAAAAAGGAAGACGGATAGTAATCCCTTCGTAAATATATAGAAGATAAAATATTTCATTTCAAATGAACAATAATATAAAATTAACATAAGCAATACAAATGAAGCAAACACTCACGAGAATATGAGTAACTGTAAAAGAATATTTCCGTTCTAAAGGAAGCAAGCACAAATACAGTTTATAAAGGAGATAAGTAATCAGGCGTTATCTTCTAGTACCTTTAAATACATCGAAGATGATATTATTGTTTTACATGCTATACTTAATTCTGTTGTTTCCAACTTTTAAAACATTGTTCTTATGCTATTAAGTAATGATAATTGACTGATTCACACTCTGAACTGACGCTACTGTGGCGTTCATTAAGGGCATTTCTGGTGAAACACATATTTATTTAAAAAGTCTGAGATTCAACATTCATCAGAACCATTAGAAGCAATAAGAACTTAGGGTGAGTGTATGCTGGCAAAATCAAAATAAATATGAACAATCAGTGCTTTTCGGTGTGATTAAAAAGCATATTTTACCAATAGACTAGTGTTGTTATTTTAAACACTTCAAGTTGTTTACTCACCTGGAAGCTGCTGTTTACGCTAGCTACATTCAACATTAATTTATGAAATTTATTGCAATATGTTCAAGATGTTGTTATTAGAAACACAACACCAAGAATACGTTCAAACAAATGCGTTCGGCATTTTATGTATTATTCATGTACCGGAAATGATAAAGATCAATTAAAGAAATTCTGGTACTATGTATTTGGCTACTCTAAACCGTTTACAATTGAAAAGGACACACGAACTTTCATATATTTTTTATAATAAAAGCGTCGGTAAACTGAACGAAATAACCATGTTTTTTAAGATAGTTGTCGTTTAGCTGTCGGTAAAAGAAAATGTCAATTTCACAGAATTTTATATTTAATTAAGCTAAAAGCTTTACACGTTTTAACAGAACTTCCCATTATTTACCGATACATCGATACCATCTATTGTATTTTGTTTTCGTTAAATTTCTGATAAACGAGAGATGAAGAAGATGAAATCGCCACACTCACAAAACACAGCCTCCCCACGCAGCGAAAAAGAAGAGAGGAAGAGAGAGAGAGAGAGAGCATGTTTGATATAAATATGTCAATTCAAATAGGACGCCACAAACAATTAACGAAAACGAGAACCCTTGGGGATACCGCCTTGGAACGGTCAGTGGCAAAACAAATTGCTACTGGGGGTTTAAACTAGGTTCTAGGATGCGCCAACCTCTTTGTTTTTGTAAATGAATCCAATACATTTAACTTACTACTCAGGGTCAAAATTAGAACAGTCTTTAATAAAAAGGGCTGTAATTATAAAAATTGGGTACTTTGAAGGCGATTTATTTCAACAGAATTACATATGGTTTTATGTTTTCCATTTAACAAGGGGTTCTATTTATACAAAACAAGCACATCAGAGCAATTTTCAGGTTGCTTGACCTTAAATTGCAAGAAATGCATTTTAGCAAAAGTTAGGATAACTCTCGCCAAACTGTTTCAAAGATAACTATTACAATGTTGAAGCTTACACTGAGGACTGCGTTTGGCAACTGATCACAAATAAAGGGTAAAATCAATGTCTTTCTGATGATAAATTCCGGACAAAAGTGACCAATTAAAACTTAAGGTGAGTGTATGTTGGCAAAATCAAAATAAATATGAACAATCAGTGCTTTTCGGTGTGATTAAAAGCATATTTTACCAATATTGCGGTTATTTTAAACACTTCAAGTTGTTTACTTACCTGGCAGCAGTGTTTACGTTAAGCGATTGGTAACAATTTGTTGTGCTGGTAGGAGCACAGGGTTCACATCAACAAACTACTTCAACAACATTGAGATGTTCTATGTGTTTCAGGTGTTTTAAAGAAATGCGCAGACATAGATAAGGTTCGCAGATACTTTCGTGTTACCCACATCTCGATAATGAACTAGTATAGTGCGATATATATTTTAACGCAAAGAATCATCATAATAATGCCTGGAACGATGACGCTAAAAACCACCGCATCTCTTAATAATATTTTAGCTAACATTTTCACATATACATTTAATACATGGAATAACAGAATAAAAAAATATGCAAGTGCCGAGATGATTTGGATATCAAAAGGGGAATAGTAAAACTGATTGCATATTTTTATCACACTAGATTATGTCGGAAGTATTTAATTCGTTCATATTTGTGGCAAAACATAATGTCAGAAAACTTGAAGAACTTAAATAATCATGATCTCGTTTTGTACGTTGACGATCAAGTATTTTTTTGTAGGTTACCTTTATCACTGCAATACATGTAAACAATATTGAACAGTATAGTTACATGTATCATTGGGCCTTGAATACACATCAAAAAGTTTATAAATTATTTTGGGAAAAACAATAAACGTACTTGTTTTACTTTTATCTATATACTAAAGTACTTATGCAATAAAATACTAAAAATAGTATCGTTACTTTAATACTTACCTTGGGGCTTAAATGAATGTAAAGGTATTGAGACGCATACACACTGAAAACCTCGAGCACCATATGTAAGTAAAGAAATAAAAAAAATATCAGCTTTACTTTTCGGAGGGCTTAGACTTGTACCTTTGTCAATATAGGAAAAACATGTTCTAGGATATTGAATAAAACATTCAAATTATTTAATAATCATATCATTGAAAAGGTTTAATTTAATGCTTAGAAAATTAATGACGCGAATAGTAATATACAACCTGGCGGAACAGAAAAAAAACTATATAAGAAAATCTAGGTCTTTCCGATAAATAGATCAACCAAGGCCTCGCGTTATTGTGTTACCTACAACAACACAAAGACTTTTTGAACTGCACTTTCATAATTGGTACATAAACATAAAAATTGGCCAGGATAATTAACGTACGGCAGTTTTAAACATTCCTTTAAAGTAGAGCCATACTTCGAAATAATAAATGAGAACAAATCCTTTATTTCTCTATCACTTTAGTGTTCCTGATTTTAATCTACTACCTATGTTTATGTTTTATTCGCTCTAATTTCACAGAATTAATAATTAAAATAATTACATTAAAAATCAGAAGCTTAACAAGTGTTTGCCGTATAATATTCAACTTCTGTTTTACCTTGTATCAGGTGTTTGTTGATACTTGGCCATGGAAAGTCTGCGCTGTTTTTGTTGCTTCGTTGGTTCATTCTGCAAAAGTTTATATCAAATGCATTTTTTTTTCAATAGTTAAGTATTTCAATAGCAAGTTAGTGTTGAGTTAAAATTAGATTTCTTGTATGTGCACACTCTCCTTTAATTAAAAATAATTAAATGCCTGTTTATTTTTTAAGCATTGACAGTTACATGTAATAAAAGTCAAAGAATTGTTTCGTGTGTTTAATACTGATGAATGACTGGCATATTCAAAAGTGTTATTCTTATATACAGAACATAGCACACATAAACATACAAATGCAGTTAACAATCATAAAGAAATGTGTAACTACTTCTGTTTCCTGGATGATGTTGCCAACTCATGTTGTCAGCCTTCATAATCCTGGTCACGGCACCAATTTTAAATTAACGAGAAAATTACATAAAAATCCTTGTACCAGGTTCGACCTTCTATTACGTTACGTGTTAAATATATACAATCAATGTGGAGACAGAAGCGACGTCTCGACGCCGCAAAACTTGGTGTAAGTTTGGTAAACCATAGAACTTGGTTAAACCCTCATCCTTTCCCCCAGCATCCCATTTTCAAATATGTTTGCTATTATCCAATCAAAGACGGTATCCAAAGGACCTAAGTTCGATGAATGTTAGTTGCTCCTTTAGTTTTGATGAGACAACTAAGCTCTCTGTGTCACTTATAACTAGCATTTAAATTTGCTATAAAACATTATTATCAAGAAAAGTAATATTTACATGTGTTTCTCGCTTTATGTAGATTTATAAATCTGATAGAGAAAAGATATTTTTAAAAGTGTTTTGTTGATAGTTTAGACCATTATTCACGAAAATAAGCTTCTTTTAAGTAGGTTATATGTGTTACTTATGTCTTATGTGCAATCCATTACGATCCGTTGTGTATACAAGCTATACTAATAGACTTCATTACCCAAGACATTTCGCTTCAAAGAATGAGTTTTTTGTTATCGCTAGATCAAAGCCTTTGTGTCCGTTGTTTGTGCTTAAATCTACTTAAAGAGAAACCTAATGAAAGAGATAAGCACAAACTTATAATTACACATGATTTCATTTTCTAATGTCGTTCGATAAGGTATCCATTATTGTGATATTTAGCTCTATACCAAATAATTTTGTTAAATAACATAACAACATTTATTGTTGTTTGGTGTCACCGTCCTTCTTATTAAAATGTATTTTCCCGACGGCTGATTGTGACAGAATGTCGCCGCTCAAGCGCGATACTTACGCTACTCTAACTTACACAGATGACATTTCTGCTAAATTCCACATGTTTTGTTAAAAATGGTATATCAGCTAAAATCCGCAAATATGTTGTGTTTGAAATTAGAAGCCTTACATTCAACATCCATTGCAACTTGACATATAGCAAAAACACATACGTGGTTAATATTAGTTAGTTAAAGAAATGTGTTCGTTCAAATGGTTAGTAATGAAAGGAATTAATATTCTTAAAGATCCGTAATTTTTCTTTACTGTTTAACCTTTTTAACGTAGAAAGAAAAATACATTAATGACAATTTATTTGGGCAATGTTTTATTGAACTGCATTTTGCCGTTTGGCTTTTAATAATTTTCTTTTTTATCGATGGCAGTGCAATGACGACTGCCTTGGCACCTTAAAGGGCAAGTGTGTTGCTAAAATGTATAATGTTGTGTTAAATACACGCGCTATCTATACTTGTGATCGTATTCGATAGCTTTTTGTGTTTTCTACTGCAAAATTATATCCCAACAAGTATGAAAACCACTTTCCCACTTACCTTCAACCCCGCCGCTCCCCAATTCAAAGAATTTTTAATGTATGTCTTTAACCAACCTCATTTTTTCATGACGTAGGAAGATTTAGTCGACATCCTAATAACCAAACCATATTTTAATGCATTTGCAGAACAGCCGTGCAAATCATAAGTACTACAAATAATTAGTAAGGATTATATCCCAAACTAATATAAAATCTTTGTGTTAGTATACAGTCACTATGTTTCAATCAAATAGCCGAGCTGATTACTTAGTCTTTCAGTCGGGTACACAACAGTGAATTTCAGTTGTTTCTTATTACTTCTTATCATGGAATTACTTGTCCATACTAACTCAATTAACGCTATATATAGGGATGTATTGCTATTGTACATACTGTTTCCGACCATGCGCTATTACGACTTCAGTATTTATTTATATTTAGCACCCGTGGACAGAAATGTCGAAGATAAAAGCATGTTTGTTTTAAAATAAAATCCAGATACTCAAAATTAATCTCCAGTGCTAAATTGTTGTATATCCGTTTACGTTTTGTACAAAACACTGCAGGCGATGAATGCACCGTAATATGATTTGTGTGGAACACACAAGGCGAACAAGATAAAAGAACACACAAAACCACATCAAAACAAGACAAGCAGAAGTAATAATAAAACATTAAAGACGCAAACAGTAAACAAATATTTGTAATCTCTAAGCATTCGAACAATTAGCTGCGATTTTCTAATGGAAAACACACTTAAATATGTATGCGTGTACACCAAGACCGTACTTCAAGTGAAAATCGTCTGTCTGTTCATTTGCAATCATGCCTGTAGCGTGTTGAAAGATAAAATATCATGTTTTATTTTATAGAGATCCTCCATTTCTTTACATTTATATTAAACTAAATGTTTCAACGTCAATTTTGTTAGGCGCTGATAGAAGGAGTGTATATATTTTGTATTGAGATAGATGAAATGTGAACTAAGAAAGTAGCAGAATACAACAAATATGAAAATAACTAGGTTATAGCTATAATTCATTTACAGTTTTATATTTGTCTCTCTCATTGGTACAAGTAGTTTGTGCCAGCTGAATTTATTTAAAAGTTCTCTAGAAATACATCCTTATGCTGCAGGATCTGGAATTTAAGCATTTCTATATTCCTGGTTATACAGATTCCTTTCAAACGCTTTTATATCAAACTCTAAATGCACAATGTTTCGTCATTCGCTTGCTTGTCTGTCAACGTAAGTTATACGATATTTGATTATTCGAACACCTGAACAGTTTAGAAATGTGATCATCGTTAAACAAGATCTGAAAGAAATTCAAATCGCAACATGAAAACAAACGTCTTTCTGTTTATATGTTTGTATGTGTCAGCATCTGTCGCCGAAGGAATGATTGGTATGCGATAAGAAACTGTTACCTGTGAGTTGTCAACACGCAGTTGTATCATAATACATAGCAACTGGGAACTGTGATGAAAAGTTACGAGTGCATAAGAATGTGTTATATAATAATATAGGGAATATATTTATATGTGGATGCATCTGGTTATAAAAGGTTAGAATATGATAGCTAGGGTGTAATCATTTGTTGTTTGTTATATTTTGTTTTGCTGTCTATAAAGGGCCAGCTTTACTTAAGTAACTTTTCAGTGTTTAATATTTTAATGTTTGGATTTAATTCAATTTCGTTATAGACCAATTCGTTTTATTCTATGCTTGCCTCCGTCCACTCCACTAACAGCCTCCCCTACTAAATAAGTGCATAAATATACGTGGTTATGCTGGGAAACCGCGTACACTACAGTTTGATTCTTACGGCGAACTCATTCACTATTGATGTTTGTTAAGTATTTCGGTTAATATCTGACTACAAATATCGATATAGTTCTTCAGCACGTAGAAGCTTTTGCATTATAAATGATACTTTATTAAGAACGTTCATAAAATATTAATACTTAGGTGGAATTCCTAAAATTATAATGTGTTATTTCTCTTTATCGTCAAAGACTCAGGGACTGTGTCCAAGGTTATAAAGCTGATCATGGAAACCAGTCTCAAATATCAAGCATCTTATTGTCTGAAATGGCGACCAGTCGCAATTTCAGCCAATCAGATGCTTGAGATATGCGACTGGTTTCCATGCTCGGTTTTATAACCTTCAGCTCAGTTCATATCCCATGGAAGCATACTAACACACGTGAAGTCTTGTCTGGATCTTTATTCCTCGCTTTTCCGTCAAAGTTAATCTAATGAATCTTAAAGCGAACTGTGTACATTCTGGTCAAACTGCACGGATGCGCAGGTTAACCTGGATCTTCACTGGTCAGAGGTCTACCATGGGATATAATTCATTATCTTTGGAGTAAAGGGTTTACAGTTGCTATGATTTAAGCATGCACCGATGGGAAGTTTTCCCTCTATTTGCGCGTTATCAAACTAACTATACATACATCTTATGGAATTACCCAATTTATAGCTGATTATAAAAGCATATTAATTGTATTATCAGCAATTAACTAGCTGGATTGTAATCAGAGAGTTTCATTACCTCAAATTGACGATGTAAATATAAACAGCTATGCTGTATACTCTTTGAAGTTAATTACATAGTGTTTATTTCAGAATTGTTTTATCTTCTTACAACCTCATAGTATGTATCCAAGTTGCCTTGAGCTAACCTTATATTAATAATATTCACAAACAGCTTAAAGGTGCCTTGGTCACATATCAGAACAAAAATATGAAAAGTTTTAATTATCAAAATGTGGGATAAAAACTGTAGAGGACCTGTGCCCAAGATCATAAAATTTAATCTGGAGATAAGTCTCAAATCTCAAGCATCTGATTGGCTGAAATGGCGACCAGTCGCCATTTCAGCCAATCAGATGCTTGAGATTTGAGACTGATCTCGAAACTTAGTTTTATGATCTTGGGCCCTGTAAACAAATAAATGTGATGAAACATTCTTACACATTCAACGTAGGAGTGAATATATTTAAAGCCAAAGATGTTATAGAAATACTGAGGCACTACATTTCAATAACAACAGGGCCCAAGATCATAAAACTAAGTTTTGAGATCAGTCTGAAATCTCAAGGATCTGATTGGCTGAAATGGCGGCTGGTCGCCATTTCAGCCAATCAGATGCTTGAGATTTGAGACTGATATCCAGATTTAGTTTTATGATCTTGGACACAGATTCTTAAATGTATTATTAGTCAAAATTAAGCAAAATTCGCCCATTTTCAGTCATTTTTAAGGCATTATATAGTGTTATTATTAATATTAAAAACCACTGAGAGATTAAAGTATCCGCCCTTAACTGTAAATATGCAGCTTTAAGAAAATGTACAACACGTACCAATATCTCATCTCTATTCTGTGTGTACACACTTCCAGCGTAAATTGTGGTAAGGTATTTGAGAACGTACAAGTAGATGTTTTATTGTATCATGGCCTTGCTGTAAGATTCCTTGGCAAACTGACATGTAAATAGATCGTAAAGGTATGCTGTGAATATTCCGAATCAATAAGTGAATCTGGCGAGATATAAAACTGTGAGAAATGTTGGTATTTGACGGATTTTATTTATGTTACTGGTATGTTCCGTTTGAGTATTTTAAATATATGGTATAAATACCAATAGTAACTATGAAATAAGAATTATATATTCAGTATAATTATTATTTTATGATAATTAAAGGCAAACACCGAAAGAAGACTGTTACTGATTTTTACTTGTTTATTTGTGTGTGTAAATCATTAGTAATTGTTACAAGGGTATGTATTTGCTGTAACATTTAGGTTCACGTTGTATGGTTTGCCGAGATTTCTTCTTGTTCATCATTTTGGAAGTATTGTGTTAAAATGTTAATAACAAAATAAAGAAAGCATGTACTTGGTTCTAACTTAATTCTTTCTGTAGTAGCTGAGATGTTTACTATCAAACGAATTCGGATTGATTATCTCTACAAGGCTGCAAACTAAATATGACGGCCCACCCGCTTTTTTGAAGGAAGCATGACGATGGTTGAGATCTAATGAAACGTGGTTACTTTGTTTAATAAAGAAACAAAAAACACACACAAATGTGTAAACAAATTTATTCGGTACACATGTAGCAACCTTATTAAATTGTCCACCTTCAGAGTTTCATGCATACATTAATAGGGACCTATCTGCCAATGGCAACTGTTACCTTTATTGCAAGATAACTAACATAAAGCCTCTTAATAATCTTACACGAAAATTACGCTCGGAAAGTATTTTATTTGCTTTACAGATTTAGATTCCTGCGTTTTGTTTTTGTATGCTTAAATAAGTATAAAGGTTCTCGAAATAATTCAGACTTTGGTCTACCGTTACTCATCTACTTGCCTGTAGATAACCACCTTATAGATACCGGATGTTTCTTAAGGCGAACTGGCTTAAAATTGTGGCTTCGCTAAAGCAAATGTGTATACCTATAGTTTAAATTATAACGTTTCCTAGCATCGTGAAATAGCGGTTGTTTTTTATCGTTTCCTTATGTTTATTAGACAGTTTTCTACCTGATACAGATTACCAGATTGCTTTGATTAACCACATCTTCCGTTTGTTTTTTTTATTTTTAGACTTATGTCATCATTAGTCAAACAGAAGAAATAAATCAACTAACAAAATGAGTAGTCCGGTCAATGACCCGCTATTCCACTTCGAAACTCATTTTCCTGAACGCCTATCTCGTCTTCATCTCAACCCAGAGTTTGCTATAGGCAGTCATCCCGCGCAGAGAAAGGGCAAACGGTCACGTGCTAGACTTGGTGCACGATACAAAACACAGCCAGTAACTTTCGATGAAATTCAGGAAGTGGATGAAGAAAATATTAAAGAACCAGAAATAAAAAGTGAAGGCCTTAAGCATCAGTTTGCCGCCTTCTCTAAATCAATGGACGGGCTTGTACCAAAGTTTAGAAATTCTTTTGCAAATGACACGATTCAAGAAGTGGATGACACTGATTCAAAGCAAAATGCTGTGAAAACTGCAGATTCTGACAAAGTGTGCTCTGATCCTTCGCAAGTCAGATTGCAAAGAAATGAGCAAGAAGAGTCGGAGAAAGAAAACAAGGAAAACGACCCCATAAATGGCACTAAACCGGATGTTTCAGGTTCACCGTTCGGATTGCCTCCGTCCGGGCCGAACACACGGCGACAGAGAACAACTGCCAAAGCAAAGAAGCGCCAAATGCAAGCGGAAGTGCAAGGTGGAGGCGACAAGGGAACATAGGATTAATTATGATGAGAAATTGCTCTTTGGTTTTTACCACTTTTTTCTTCATTTTGGTTTAAATTTGCATTACAAGACATCGATCACGATGCTATTGTGTGATACAGATCAGCGTGCCTTTGAGTGCAATAACACAACATTATCTTTAATTAAGGGCATGTGTTTGCAGGATTGCATTTTCGACACCATTATTGTTAAACATTTTACATAAAACTAGTGATTCCTTGGATATACTTAAGCTTAAACTAACCGATTCAGAAACGAATATTTCAATACAAAGTATTGATTAATAATCAATAGACTAATAAACGGAATAAATATGTCGATGGTATGAAACTTTGTTGATGTAATCTGACGAAGATTAGTGTAATGTGTAGATAAAGGGTGCTATCTATGTGTTGTGCAATATTAATTCACGTGTGTTCAGTAGGGTTTTAATGTGATAAAATACGTGATTCATGTCTTACCAATATACACAGGATATTAATGTTTTATTTATAGATTTGAATATTGAAAGATAAGAAGTCGAGCCCATCGGCTGCCATTTCTACCAGTGCCATTTTCACCGTCTGTTAACATTTAGACTTCATGTTTTAGTGAATGTTATTTAAGGAAATGTTGAAGTGTTTTTCTTTGACCCGAAGACGTAAAACATACGAGCTTTGCTTCACAATAATATTAAGTAATATCTTGTTCTGAAAGAATGTCTGGTTCATTAGAAACTGTAGAACGTCAACATAATAAGAAGCATTGTTGTATGAAATCAACAACGAAGTAAATATAGTCGTTGGTCAAAGGAGTAAGAACGTGAACGCAAACCCGATAAGAAACCATGATTTAGGATATCACAAGAAGTACATTGGTGCTGTCGTTCATAAGAAAACTAGCATCATGATGTGTGTTTGTCTTCTTTCTTTCTCGTCAAACGTCAACCACTGTCGTGGTAATTACATTCAGTATGAAAAACATCGGTACGATTACTTGAAAAATGTGAGAATAATATTTTGTACCAAACACGACAAATACAAAACTACTGCATTTAATTGAGCCTTTTCATGGGGAAGTAAAGGAAGTGCAAAACCGCCGCACACTCTATGTTGCGTTTTCTTGAGGGTCACACAATACAAGACAAGTACAAGTAACCATCAGTAATTGAATCCATCCTTAACGATGACGTGTGCATCACCATTCGTAATCTATGCGTTTTGTTTCTTATTAGTCATAGGGGTATGGTTCCCAAATCAAATTAGCTGCTCTTTTATCAGGATGATTATTGACATGACTGAACAGAACGGCATTAGCGGTAATTTGTTATAAATCAATACCACTGGACAAAGTCACTCAATTGTGTACCCTTTGAATGCAATTTAGCATAATACTTATATTTGTGAAAATATTGAGTTGCGCTCAACCAATGGCTACGCGGCGTGGGCATTACCGTGCACTTCCTTTCCTCCTCATGAACAGCCTCAATCAAATCGAGCCTGCCACATTTTGGAATTTGTCGTGTTGGGTGTTGGCTTTCAAAGTTCCTTTTTATCTTAAAAAACAGTATTTTCTTTTTTTGCGACGTCTTTTCAGTTGCACTCGTCATTTATTTTACAGAGTGCTTAATTTGAAAGAGTTAAATAATGCTTATCGAGAACAGCCACGTTCTTAAAATACACCTGCCCCACACATAGTTAAAATAAGAGAGTAAAAGAACACACGTGTTCTTATATGATGATTTCAAAATCACACCACGATCAGTTATCGCAAATAAGAACCCGAGGGGTTGCCGCCTTAAATCTATCAGTGGCAAAACATTTCGTCATTTAGGGCCTAGTACAGATTATATGGCGGTGCACAAATTTCGCACTTGTCTCTACAGGTTCTCATATGGACAAACACGTTATCGTAGTAAATTAACTTATATCTACCTATCTACTAGACAATGTTGCAAGCAAAATACATCTTGTCATATTATCATTAGAAGCTTTGGCATTGGTAAGCGAAATGGGTAGATACTCGTTGGCCTTACTGATGCCATAGCACCTCCATTTTAAGTAGTACCCGATGGTAAATTGTTCATTTGCCGAAGCAAACATTCTAAAATTGTGTTTGGTTTGGACATATGAAGGTTCCTCTGTCTTCGTTGCAATATCTCGAATTTTCTATGTGACTGTCGGCATGTAAAGACTTAATAAAGATATGTTCAATATAAGATAAGAAAAATATGAACATTCAATTCCTTAATTGCAACATCCCCGACAGAATATGGAATATAGAGAGCATATAAAGTAATTTAATGTAATATTACAAACAAAGACGAGAGAACCAGAAGAGTTGTCGCTCTCATCGGTCAGTTGCAATACGTTTGCCAATATAAGTTTAACAAGTTTAAGCACAACCTCAACTAATATAACTATTTACTAGACCCGACAATTACACGCAATTATGCAGAAAAAGTCACCAAAGGGACTCGTATTCAACGGCGGTAACCACAAGGCGCTTTTTATAGTTTTTATTGTTAGTTTTGTTCGTTGTCATCATGCTAATTTTGGTGTGTTTTGAGAGATTATATTTTTTTGTAATTCGAGTTTCCTGATTATACATATTTCACTTTGTAGTACCATGATTAACGGATACCGCCTTGCCAACAAAACAGAAAGCTAAGCGTTAAACACAAACACACAGAACTCTGCTGTAAGATAAGTAAATGAATATCTAGAACTCTCTCAATAATGTGAAACAAGTAGACTCTTATTCACGGAAATAGCGTCTATTGAAAGCCAGAAAGGGTCATCAGCAATTAAATAATGGCGGCTTATCACCAATTCTGGTTTTCACCTTTTGCATATTTCACCTTTCAATAAACGATATTCGCCATGTTGTACGATATCCGTCACGCCCATTTTCACCAGCTTTAGCGGAGTCTGTTCTTTGTAGCATCTCTTCCTTTTTATGGGCAAAACCATTCACAATTTATGTATATTTCACCTGTTTTATAGAACCATAAGCCACAGTGATCATAGAATGATTACCGCATTGAAGATTTCATGTTTACCGCCATATTCATACATTATTGGTTCACTTGCGTAGATACCGAGTGACGCTCAACCCGGGGCTAGACGACGTGAGCAGTAATATGAATTTCCATTACTGCCCAAGAACTGGCTTAATCAAACCGAGCCTGCAATATTTTCTTAATTATTGTGTTTGATTGTTTATATCGTTTCATGTTCATCTATTTGATTGTTAAAAAAAATAGAGTTACAGAAACCATAACCTTCGGCGAACATAAATGAAAACATTTATATTAAAAAGGGGTGACACTGTTTAGTTTCACCCAAAACAAAACAAGATAGGTATCAGGTGTCTTAATTTCAACCGTCTTTTTATAACCTAACCTTATGCGTGGTTTTATTGATAACCCAGCCGTTTGTTTTTCTTAGTTCGTATTATACATTAACATACATCGCATGTTGATAGTACAAAACTAATTCACAAATCCACATTAAATCGGTACGGTATGTCTGATTGTGAAAATTTTCTAAGAATTCCTGAAACTTTCTTAACGTCTTCCTGAATGATAACTCACTATTAATAAACACGAGCTTTAGCTCTAAACTGTGTTTCAAATGCACTATAACCTTCATCTATTTATCCGGACGTAAACAAAATCATTTTATGAGTTAGGTAAGTAACCGGTTCATGCAATGACAGATAAACTGGTTGCTCTTTGTCTGATTGAATCTTTTAATCGTTTTGGGTTTTCTCTCGTTCGCGCGCGCACTCGCTCGGGAAACTTCCCAAGTTATTTTTCATTAATTGGAATTCCGAAAAAAACTATTTATTTATATTGTTGTTTTTGCTACTTGATTGTACGTTGTACACACGTGTCTGTAAAAACGTTTATCACCTGAAATCTGTACTCCAGAATCGGGTTCACATTATCCTCGTTCCGCCTAGGTATAAACAAACGTATTTCTTGTCTAATTTTCAGGTAATCATATTGAGTAAAGTTTTCAACAAGACATATCTTTTAAAAAGAAAAACGACGATGATAATAAATATTTTCATGTCAGTATATGAAATAATAAATTATATTGCCGCGAAGCAGAAGAACGAGTACATCAGTAAGATGATATGAGATTAATTCGCGGAAATAAAAATAACCACGTAATTGCAAAGAGACACAGAAAGCTGTTGTAGATCGAAACATTTTCTAAATGAAAAAACGAACGAAAGTTTTCAAAGAAAACTATCTTATATGCCAATAAAGGATAAATTATATCATTAATTGAAATACCATTCTGTTATTTAGTAACATATTTAACCTAATTCAGAATGAAAGACATAGAATTTCACAACTGGTGACATCTGCAGCGGATAGCCGCCATTGAAAATTATTTCCCGGCAAGAATTTGCCAACATCTTGTCAAAAACATGAAGTTACGGAGTTATCAGTTAATACGGGTAAATTTGGCATTTATACAGGAGACACAACCTAAACAAAGTTAACCATTGGCATAATCATTTCGAAGAATGTTACTGACTAATAAATCTGGCTTAATTGATGAGAACAGCTTCACCTCTTCACTGCCTTCCTCTCCTACCTTTACGATTGTGAATAAATTTATGTTACATCAGAATAGTTATATGCAGTTAGATGCTATTAGATTAATTTGCCTTTACATATGAAAAATAGATGGAAAAAGAGCACACTGTGCATATCAGATATTACCATACCCAATCAACACAGGCTTCCCACGCAGTCAAAACGAAGAGAGGAAAAGGGGCATAGGTTTAAAAGATGATCCATTTCAAATAGAACACCACATACTATTGCCGAAAAGTAGAACCTGATGGGGTATCACCCTGGAACAGTCAGTGGCAAAACAATTTGCCATTGCGGGATTAAATCAGGTTCTAGAGTGGACCAACTTCTTTCCTTTCCCAACAAACAAGAACAAATTGTCTTGGTGAATTAGCCCCAACCCACCCCTCAATTGGACAATGCTGGATGCAAAAGCACAAAGACATATAGAACATAAGAAGCGGATGGCATTGGCAAACAATGTTGGTACTCAATGACCATTTACGGATTAGAGCCTCTGAAGTCAAATCAGCAAGAGCACGATGACAAAAATAAAATAAAGCGATTGAGCTTTAAAGTTATTGCCAATATTTAGAAATATAACTTATTTATAAACTCAAAAGGCATTTAGAAGCCACGAAACACGACAAATATAAAATATATATCAGGCTCAGTTTGATTGAGCCTGTAGATGAGCAGTAAGTCGACTCCACCTAGCCCCTTGATGAACACTACTCAACAAAACACTTCTATTACCAATTCTTATTTTTTATGTGATTATGTGCTTGTGTCTTGTTTCCACTTATAATTATGTTGATATTTTTAAACATATTATACACATCTTAAATAGGATGTAACGTGCCAACTAATTGTAAAAAGCTTTCAGAAAAACTCTAAAACCAACATTTTACTTAAATTTAAACAAGTTCTCGAGTTCTTGAGGCGATCAATAAAAACCATTGCAGTCCTTAAGGGGAAAAGAACAATCCGAATGTACAACTCAGACTTATTATAGACTAGGCTCCCAAGCACAAACCTTGTCCGGATTAAAAAGTGTCATAACCCAAGCGGAAGATGTGGAAAAAGACGTTCAGAATACGCTCGAGTCGGTTATCAAACTGCGACGTCAGAAAATAGCATACCAAAGTGATGGTGCGAACGTTAGATGGAAGCAATATGTTAAGACATTTGGAAAGTAAAAACCTTCTCAAAGTTTGAAAAGAATCATATGAGCATTTTTACGACATAATAGCTAAACTCAAACCAGACAACATTTTTTACAAAATCTGCCGAAGTTTACTGACAAACTCTTATGAAAACTACAACAGTAAACAGTATTTTTCACATGGTGGAAGAAAAGCTGAGAAAATACGCCAACTACGTCTTCCGATTTTGTAAGAAAGTTTATTGCAATTGATTGCACTGATTAAAAATATCACCTCACTGCTTAAGTCTACTACGACGGACTGTTTCCAAATGTCATTTGTCAGCAAAAATATTTTCTGTGACAAAACATAAGATTTGTTGGCGATAGTTATTGTCATGGTATTTCTATGGTACTGACTTGGTAAAGCAGACATTTCACAACGCTCTTTTTCACTTATATTACAAAGCAAGAATAGCAGAAAAAAATGAGGTATGTGTTATTCTTTTAAAGTTATAATTTAAAGTTGGAACTTTACATAGGGGACAACCAATGGTTAGGATAACTTCTTTCGAGACTGTTCAAACAGGCAGTGATCGGCTTCGATACCATTCATGATGATTGAAAACAACAGAGCGTGTTCTGGAGAGGAGGGCTATAGAGTAAGACATTGTCAGACCTCAATGATGATACAATTTGACTGATGTGACATAGATATTTCGTCACCTTAGTGCAATAACGGTGTAACAGACGGATTTTTTTTACATACGTATTTTAGCTGATCTAACGAGAGTATATCAGTAATCTGCAATAAACTTTGTTGTGCACCCTATAAAGTGTTATTTTGAATCAGTACCATAGTCTATCTCAGAGCCTTAAGGCAAGAACCTGTCATTTTTACAAACTATCCTCGGGCAGTTAGATAATTGCTCATACAAAAGAGATGGAAGCGAGGATCTCTCAAACAGACATTGAAAATTGATTCAATTAGTTCATTATCGTATTTTGTTACATAAAATAGAATATTTGTATTACAAAGTGAGGAATTTTTGTTACATTAGAAAACCTTACATATTAAAGAAATGTCACAGACGCACAGGAAACTCAACCGGAAGCGAACTCCACGTCACATGTCACGTGAACAATGATGGTTCCAGTCGTCGGTATTGTAGTACGTAATTTTCTAGGCAGTCAGACTTTCCAAGAAGTCATTAGAACTATGCGGGGTGTAGAGTATAAAAACGTTATTGCTTACTACGTGTTCTCCTTCGTTTAACTTTGCATATTGTGCGTAATTACTCTGCTGACAGATCTGGAGTAATTGGTTGATCCGTTCAGCTTTGCCAGCGTTCTTGACAACTACTTCGGAGACCAATAGGTTAATGTGTTCTGCAGATAAAGAAGAAACATTTTGCAGTGCTGGTAGAAACTGCTAACAAGAAGCAGGTGCATAAAATCTGCAATCTGTTCTGTGGTTTAATGCCACACAAGTTTATGTTTGGGGCATTTCTTTTTTTTTCTGAATAAAATAATAGTCAAATAAAGGGTTTCACTCAATAGTTCATATTGATGCCAAGAAAGTTTAAGATACTTTTAATTGGCATGAAGATAGCTAAGATTCGAAATGCAAATTAATTTAGTAGAGAACATACAATAAACTAGATGAATTTCAGGAGCTTTGGTCTCGGTAAGATCATTGAGTACCCGCCCCTTTGACTTTGCAATGCTATAAGCTTCTTATGTGTTATATGTGTGTGTGCTTCTGCATGCAACATTGTTGAGCTGATGGCTGGGTTGGAGTTATTTCACCAAGAAAACTTGTACTTGTGAGTTGATATGAGAACCTGTCGGGGCAAGAGTTAGGTTGGTGCACCCTAGAACCTGGTTGAAACCCCAAGTGGCAATTTGTTTTGCCACTGACCATTCCAAAGCCAAGGGTTCTCTTTTTCGTTTATTGTTTGTGGCGTCTTATTTGAATTGACATACAAACATGCTCTCTCAACCTCTCTTCTTTCTCGCTGCGTGGGGAGGCTATGTTTTGTGAATTGCGATTCCTGATATGCATATTTCACTTTTTTTCTAAAAATAAATTCATGTATAAGGATATACTGTTATTATTGAGTAATTAAAATGTATTTGTTATAATTCCCAGAATCAAAAATCGTCAACCAGCTATCACTGCCTATGATTTATCTACTGGTCTCTTGCCAATTCTCTTATGCTATTACTGCATTTACAAAACACACGGCTATCATTGCCCATACTTTAGTCACTGTTTTATTTGTTTTATAGCATCCACAATCCACTGCTCTTATTTCCCATGTAATATACAATGCTCTCATTGCCCATGCCATACTCATCGCACTTATTGCATCTGATATACAAACTGCTTTTGTTTCCCATGTTTTACTCGTTGCTCTCCTTGTCCATGCTATTCCAACTGTTGTCACTGTCCTTGATAAACGTACTGCTCTCATGTCCTTATTGTAAAAAATATTAGTTTTTTGATACTTAAGGGTTTTGAAATTAAGAAAAATAATATACTGATAAAGGTGTTGAAATGACAGACCTTGTACATTTATATGTTATTATAAATTGTTTGTCTAAATTGACGTAAAAATGCATACACTGTATAGAAATCTATGCCTATATACTGATTGTGAAAACATGAATAGCTGTTTCGATGATTTATGAGCATTTCGTAATGCATTGTGCTGTTTAAGTTAAAACCTCCTGTGGATAACCAAAAAGGTGTTTAACTATAAACACGTCATTTCTTTTTGATTGACTGTATTTGCTGGGGAGGGGGTTAAATTTAAACAAAACAAATAAAAGAAGAAGAATAAATTAATGTTAAACAAATAGATAAACTTTTACTTGTCGCCATTGACCGATTCGGAAAGATATAAACTTAGAAGTTATCATTTTGATCAGGGATCATAAATGATCTATTTCAAAATGTCATTTATTTTTTTATATCTTATGAATAAAAACTTCTTCTTCTTCGTCTATGCTAAACATATTGCAGTCGTTGCCTACTGCGCCCAAGCTATACCCAGTGTTTTAAATGATCTTACTAACTGCTTTCACTGCCCACTGACACACTCACTGCTCCCATTGTCATGCCATTATTGTCGCTCTCACTGCCTGTGCTATGCTTTCATGTCCATGCTATACTCACTGCTCTCTTTGTCCATTATATACTCACTTCTCCCATCGTTCATGCTATACTTACTGTTCGCATTGCCGATGCTATACTTGCTGCTGCCATTGCCCATGCCCATCTCTATGTCCATGCTACACTCACATTAAGTATAATCACGACAGTGAGAGCAGAGAGTATATAGCGTTGATACTGGGAGCAGAAAACATACCAATAGAGCATTTAGTATTACAACGACAAATAAAGCAGCGAGTATAGCGTTGATACTGGGAGAAGAAAATAAACCATTAGACCATTTAGTATTAGTATTACAACGGCAGTTAGAGCTGAAAAATAGATGGAAAAAGAGCACACTGTGCATATCAGATATTGCCATACCCAATCAACACAGGCTCCCCACGCAGTCAAAACGAAGAGAGGAAAAGGGAAATAGGTTTAAAAGATGATCAATTTCAAATAGAACACCACATACTATTGCCGAAAAGTAGAACCTGATGGGGTATCGACCTGGAACAGTCAGTGGCAAAACAGGTTTAAATCAGGTTCTAGAGTGGACCAACTTCTTTCCTTTCCCAACAAACAAGAACAAATTGTCTTGGTGAATTAGCCCCAACCCACCCCTCAATTGGACAATGCTGGATGCAAAAGCACAAAGACATATAGAACATAAGAAGCGGATGGCATTGGCAAACAATGTTGGTACTCAATGACCATTTACGGATTAGAGCCTCTGAAGTCAAATCAGCAAGAGCACGATGACAAAAATAAAATAAAGCGATTGAGCTTCAAAGTTATTTCCAATATTTAGAAATATAACTTATTTATAAACTCAAAAGGCATTTAGAAGCCACGAAACACGACAAATATAAAATATATATCAGGCTCAGTTTGATTGAGCCTGTAGATGAGCAGTAAGTCGACTCCACCTAGCCCCTTGATGAACACTACTCAACAAAACACTTCTATTACCAATTCTTATTTTATGTGATTATGTGCGTGTGTCTTGTTTCCACATATAATTATGTTGATATTTTTAAACATATTATACACATCTTAAATAGGATGTAACGTGCCAACTAATTGTTAAAAGCTTTCAGAAAAACTAAAAACTCTAAAACCAACATTTTACTTAAATTTAAACAAGCTCTCGAGTTCTTGAGGCGATCAATAAGAACCATTGCAGTCCTTAAGGGGAAAAGAACAATCCGAATGTACAAGACTTATTATAGACTAGGCTACCAAGCACAAACCTTGTCCGGATTAAAAAGTGTCATAACCCAAGCGGAAGATGTGGAAAAAGACGTTCATACTACGCTCGAGTCGGTTATCAAACTGCGACGTCAGAAAATAGCATACCAAAGTGATGGTGCGAACGTTAGATGGAAGCAATATGTTAAGACATTTGGAAAGTAAAAACCTTCTCAAAGTTTGACAAGAATCATATGAGCAATTTTACGACATAATAGCTAAACTCAAACCAGACAACTTTTTTTACAAAATCTGCCGAAGTTTACTGACAAACTCTTATGAAAACTACAACAGTAAACAGTATTTTTCACATGGTGGAAGAAAAGCTGAGAAAATACGCCAACTACGTCTTCCGATTTTTAAGAAAGTTCATCGTTGATTGCACTGATTAAAAATATCACCTCACTGCTTAAGGTATCGCAAACATTGCAAATGGCGAAAACAGGCTAAAATTTTAAGAAATGAATTTTGGGGGAAATAATTATTGCCACCTAGATTTTAGTAAAGAAACGTATTTAGCTATGGATGTAGTAAATGTTTGTAAGCTCAGTTTAGTCTAATTCATGTTCTAAATACCAAGCACATACTAAAACAAGAGAAAAACCATTTGCATGAGAACTCTGAAATTCATGAACAATATACCAAAGAAACTCATACCTGAAATAAGTATATGCTGGTCTACAATGTTTAGTGCCAATTCGTTAAAATAATGTTAGGGTTTTCAAGAAATTCAAGGAAATCTTACTTCCTGGTTCAAAGTAGACCAGCATATACATATTTCAGAGATGAGTTGCTTTGGTATATTGTTCATGAATTTCAGAGTTCTCATGCAAACGGTTTTTCTTTTGTTTTAGTATCTGCTTGGTAATTAGAACATGAATTAGACTATATTGAGCATGCAAACATTTACTACATTCATAGCTAAATACATTTCTTTACTAAAATCTAGGTGGCAATAAGTATTTCCCCCTAAATTCATTTTTGAAATTTTAGCTAGTTTTCGCCATTTGCAATGTTTGCGACCTCTTAAGTCTACTACGACGGACTGTTTCCAAATGTCATTTGTCAGCAAAAATATTTTCTGTGACAAAACATAAGATTTGTTGGCGATAGTTATTGTCATGGTATTTCTATGGTACAGACTTGGTAAAGCATACATTTCACAACGCTCTTTTTCACTTATATTACAAAGCAAGAATAGCAGAAAACAATGAGGTATGTGTTATTCTTTTAAAGTTGTAACTTTACATAGGGGACAACCGATGGTTGGGATAACTTCTTGAGGGACTGTTTAAACAGGCAGTGATCGGCTTCGATACCATTCATGATGATTGAAAACAACAGAGCGTGTTCTGGAGAGGAGGGCTATAGAGTAAGACATTGTCAGACCTCAATGATGATACAATTTGACTGATGTGACATAGATATCTCGTCACCTTAGTGCAATAACGGTGTAACAGACGGATTATTTTTACATACGTATTTTAGCTGATCTAGCGAGACTATATCAGTAATCTGCAATAAACTTTGTTGTGCACCCTATAAAGTGTTATTTTGAATCAGTACCATAGTCTATCTCAGAGCCTTAAGGCAAGAACCTGTCATTTTTACAAACTATCCTCGGGCAGTTAGATAATTGCTCATACAAGAGAGATGGAAGCGAGGATCTCTCAAACAGACATTGAATATTGATTCAATTAGTTCATTATCGTATTTTGTTACATAAAATAGAATATCGTTTTTACAAAGTGATGAATTTTTGTTACATCAGAAAACCTTAGATATTAAAGAAATGTCACAGACGCACAGGAAATTCAACCGGAAGCGAAATCCACGTCACATGTCACGTGAACAATGATGGTTCCAGTCGTCGGTATTGTCGTACGTAATTTTCTAGGCAGTCAGACTTTCCAAGAAGTCATTAGAACTATGCGGGGTGTAGAGTATAAAAACGTTATTGTTTACTACTTTGTGTTCTCCTTCGTTTAACTTGGCATATTGTGCGTAATTACTCTGCTGACAGATCTGGAGTAATTGGTTGATGCGTTCAGCTTTGCCAGCGTTCCTGACAACTACTTCGGAGACCAATAGGTTAATGTGTTCTGCAGATAAAAAAGAAACACTTTGCAGTTCTGGTAGATACTGTTAATAAGAAGCAGGGGCATATATTCTGCAATCTGTTCTGTAGTTTAATGCCACACAATTTTATGTTTTGGGGCATTTCTTTTTTCGAATAAAATAATAGTCAAATAAAGGGTTTCACTCAATAGTTCATATTGATGCAAAGAAAGTTTAAGATACTTTTTATGGGCATGAAGATAGCAAAGATTCGAAATGCAAATTAATTTAGTAGAGAACATATAATAAACTAGATGAATTTCAGGAGCTTTGGTCTCGGTAAGATCATTGAGTACCCGCCCCTTTGACTTTGCAATGCTATAAGCTTCTTATGTTTTATATGTGTGTGTGCTTCTGCATGCAACATTGTTGAGCTGATGGCTGGGTTGGAGTTATTTCACCAAAAAAACTTGTACTTGTGAGTTGATATGAGAACCTGTCGGGGCAAGAGTTAGGTTGGTGCACCCTAGAACCTGGTTTAAACCCCAAGTGGCAATTTGTTTTGCCACTGACCATTCCAAAGCGGTAACCCCAAGGGTTCTCTTTTTCGTTTATTGTTTGTGGCGTCTTATTTGAATTGACATACAAACATGCTCTCTCAACCTCTCTTCTTTCTCGCTGCGTGGGGAGGCTATGTTTTGTGAATTGCGATTCCTTACATGCATATTTCACTTTTTTTCTAAAAATAAATTCATTTATAAGGATATGCTGTTATTATTGAGTAATTAAAATGTATTTGTTATAATTCCCAGAATCAAAAATCGTCAACCAGCTATCACTGCCTATGATTTATCTACTGGTCTCTTGCCAATTCTCTTATGCTATTACTGCATTTACAAAACACATGGCTATCATTGCCCATACTTTAGTCACTGTTTTATTTGTTTTACAGCATCCACAATCCACTGCTCTTATTTCCCATGTAATATACAATGCTCTCATTGCCCATGCCATACTCATCGCACTTATTGCATCTGATATACAAACTGCTTTTGTTTCCCATGTTTTACTCGTTGCTCTCCTTGTCCATGCTATTCCAACTGTTGTCATTGTCCTTGATAAACGTACTGCTCTCATGTCCTTATTGTAAAAAATATTAGTTTTTTGAAACTTAAGGGTTTTGAAATTAAGAAAAATAGTATACTGATATAGGTGTTGAAATGACAGACCTTGTACATTTATATGTTATTATAAATTGTTTGTCTAAATTGACGTAAAAATGCATACACTGTATAGAAATTTATGCCTAAAACATGAATGGCCGTTTCGATGATTTATGAGAATTTAGTAATGCATTGTGCTGCTTAAGTTACAACCTCCTGTGGATAACCAAAAAGGTGTTTAACTATAAACACGTCATTTATTTTTGATTGACTGTATTTGCTAGGGAGGGGGTTAAATTTAAACAAAACAAATAAAAGAAGAAGAATAAAATAACGTTAAACAAATACATAAACTATTACTTGTCGCCATTGACCGATTCGGAAAGATATAAACTTAGAAGTATTCATTTTGATCAGGGATCATAAATGATCTATTTCAAAATGTCATTTATTTTTTTATATCTTATAAATAAAGACTTTTTCTTCTTCGTCTATGCTAAACATATTGCAGTCGTTGCCTTCTGCGCCCAAGCTATACCCAGTGTTTTAAATGATCTTACTAACTGCTTTCACTGCCCACTGACACACTCACTGCTCCCATTGTCATGCCATTATTGTCGCTCTCACTGCCTGTGCTATGCTTTCATGTCCATGCTATACTCACTGCTCTCTTTGTCCATTATATACTCAATTCTCCCATCGTTCATGCTATACTTACTGTTGGCATTGCCGATGCTATACTTGCTGCTGCCATTGCCCATGCCCATCTCTATGCCATGCTACACTCACATTTAGTATAATCACGACAGTGAGAGCAGAGAGTATATTGCGGTGATACTGGGAGCAGAATATAAACCATTAGAGCATTTAGTATTACAACGACAGTGAGAGCAGCGAGTATAGCGTTGATACTGGGAGCAGAAAATAAACCATTAGAGCATTTAGTATTACAACGGAAGTGAAAGCAGAGAGTATAGGGTTTTTAATTGGGAGCAGAAAATAAACCATTAGAACATTTAGTATTACAACGGCAGTGAGAGCAGCGAGTATAGCGTTGATACTGGTGCAGAAAATATACCATTAGAGCATTTAGTATTACAGCGGCTGTAAAAGCAGCGAGTATAGCGTTGATACTGGGAGCAGAAAATATACCATTTGAGCATTTAATATTACAACGGCAGTTAGAGCAGCGAGTATAGCGTTGATACTGGGAGCAGAAAATATACCATTAGAGCATTTAGTATTACAACAACAGTGAGAGTAGCGAGTATAGCGTTGGTACTTGGAGAAGAAAATAAACCATTAGAGCATTTAGTATTACAACGGCAGTGAGAGCAGCGAGTATAGCGTTGGACTGGGAGAAGAAAATATACCATTAGAGCATTTATTATAACAATAACAACTAAAGTGAGAGCAGCGAGTATAGCGTTGATACTGGGAGCAGAAAATATACCATTAGAGCATTTAGTATTACAGCGGCAGTTAGAGCAGCGAGTATAACGTTGGTACTGGGAGCAGAAAATAAACCATTAGAGCATTTAGTATTACAACGGAAGTGAAAGCAGAGAGTATAGCGTTTTTAATGGGAGCAGAAAATAAACCATTAGAACATTTAGTATTACAACGGCAGTGAGAGCAGCGAGTATAGCGTTGATACTGGTGCAGAAAATATACCAAGAGAGCATTTAGTATTACAACGACAGCGAGAGCAGCGAGTATAGCGTTGGTACTGTTAGCAGGAAAATATACCATTAGAGCATTTTGTATTACAACGGCAGTTGGAGCAGCAAGTATAGCGTTGGTACTGGGAGCAGAAAATATACCATTAGAGCATTTAGTATTACAACGGCAGATGGAGCAGCGAGTATAGCGTTGGTACTGGGAGCAGAAAATATACCATTAGAGCATTTATTAATATACGGGGCAAGCCAAGCAAAGCGCCCAAAGGGCGCTTTGCAGGCTTTGCCCGCCTATAGGTTAATCTTATGCAGCTTGTAATTATTGGAAATGATCAATTTGAAAAATTAAATTTATACCCGTCCGACCAAATTTTCGGTTCCCATTTCATGGCGCCATATGGAATATTGAACTTCGGGAACTTCCGGTATCGCTAAAGTACGGAGTACGAACGATATCTCAATGTATAAAACACAGATCACGGTCCAAGTTTTAGTCTCTCGCTCAGTTGACCAAAATTAAAAAAACGACAGTCGACCGTGAAAAAAAAATAAAATTAAGGAATTTTCAGATATCCAAATATCTATAGAATCTTAAAGAATTTAATGTTATTTGAATCTAAAACATCCATATGACTATTTTTCATTGTTGTATGCCACTGTTTTACCACAACAGGCCAATATCATTTTTGTAATGAACAGTGCACAAAGGCAACACAAAACTGTCCATCACTATGTTTGAAGTCTTTCATTCACTTTGAGAGGGAATCTGTAGCCTCAGCAATGACTCTAACTTACCATACAATCAATATACCGTTTCTCAATTAAAGGCATATGATAACAACACTAAGAAAACATGCAAAATCTTATGTGGCAGATTTGGGTTGTAAAGAGTAGCCTCGACCAGGATTCGAACCTCGGACCTTAGGCTTACCATCCTGACGCTCTACCAATGACTACATTCCTCACCACCTATACAAGAAATTTCCAATCTACTAAGGGTCTGCATAGGCTTGGGTCAAATACACCAGCCACATGCATCATCCAAAGGAGCTCCAAAGGTAATTTGTCAACAAGTAAATGTGACAGATTTGACTTGGAAAGAGTAGCCTCGATAAGCAATCGAACATAGAATCTCCGGCTTACTGTGCTGACGCTCTTCCAATTAAGCTAGTAGCATGCTGGTATGAAAAATGTTTTCTCATAAATCAACTTATCAGTAAAATTAAAAATGGCTCTAAGAATTGCATTCTGTTGTTGTTGTTTTTTCCAACATATATAATACAATATGGGACAATGTAATGCCTGATGATGCCCATGTAAAGAACACAAGAAAATCTTGATATTAATGATCACTAATCGGACTGCGATAGCATCATAATGTCATGTATGAATTTGTATGTATTTGTGAGTATATTGCAAAGTAGTTCTATAATCATGAAATAGTTTCCTAAAAATAATTTTGATTAATAATTGCTATAAAAAGAAATGATGAAATTGTAACTTAATTAAAACATTTCTATAAAAAAATCAAAATAATTGAACACAGGTCTGGGTTTGAGCCAATACCCAAGTCCAAAGGAGCTCCAATGATTATTTGCCCTGCCAACAACACTAGTGTGGTAGTTTTTGGGTGAAATGAGTAGCCTTGAGCAAAGCTTGAAACTCAAACCTCCAGTTTACTTGCTGACGCTATAGTAATGGAGCTTCAGAGGCCACCATATTTGAATACAACGTAAAACCTTACCAGTTTTTATGCCCATTAACCAATTATTACTACATATATGGTGACTTTTCCTATATCTACTACCTAAACAAATGTATCTGTGCAGTTCTTTGGCTTTCCTCGAAAAAAAGGGTAGCACGTATAGTTCATATTAGCGGCTGTAAGAGCTGCGAGTAAAGCGATGGTACTGGGAATAGAAATATACCATTAGAAGATTCAGTATTACAACGGCAGATGGAGCAGCGAGTAAACCATGACCACTGGAAGCCGAGAATATATAATTCAAATATTTCGATTAGAATAAATGCTTTCCACATGTTTTATTTTATATATGCGTTTCTCGATTTATTATTCACCGAGTAATGTAGTATAAACTTCAATTTCATCTACAGTCACTTGCATTTCAACCTTTAAAAGCTAGAACCCTGGCAAACTCGACCCAAATACAGCTCAAGCTGGTCAAGTCCGACCGCAATACATTTTTATCAGCCAAAAATTAGCTTGATCTTGATATTTCACACAGAATAAATCGAGTGCTTTCATTAAGCTAGGTTGTCTTCAGTTTCTGTGCATACCTTGTGAATGCTAAACACTCATCAGTGTGCTTCTTGACACGCAATCAACATGAATTCGGAGCTACTTGGTCTTCTTGCTTTGTAAATCCTTCAGTAGCTCTCCAATAATCGGATGAAAAATGTTTATGATACAACAAACTGAAGTGTTTATGGTCGGTTTGGTTCTGTTGTAATCACAGGATTGACAGATCTAGAGCAAGAGTTCAATGTTGCATGTACTTGATTTACGTTTGGGATATATCAAAATGTGTACGGTTTACCTATGCCAGCAACACTTCTACTGATCTTAAACTCGAATGAGCCACATTTATTATCTGTATTGCAAATTGTTTTTTCTTTAGTTTTATCGGCGACATCTTTCTGCTAAAAAGTAAAGGTACATCAGCGGATTTTACTGCGCATGACTACCGGAAGGCGATGGTTCGATGGTGAAACAACAATGGCAATATGGCGAAACAACGATGGCAAATGATGAAACAACGGTGGTGCGATGGTGAAACAACAATTGCACGATGGTGAAACAACGATGGTACGATGGTGAAACAGCGGTGGTAGGATGGCACGACGGTAAAACCAAGCGGTACGATGATGAAACCGCGATATTACCTTCGTGCCATCGTGGTTTCACTATCGTGCCTTCTTTATTTCATCATCGTGCCATCTTACCATCGTGATTTCACTAAAATATTTAAGTATGTCCATACGGTACACCGTAATTTTTTTCAAAAAATGTTAAATTTATTATATGTAGTTTTGCGAAAACGGTTCTTAATCCAAAGGAGTTAGGACCTTTATGACTTTGCAACAATTGCATAAAGTTTACAATGTGCGTTACAACAAAAACGCGTTGTCGGGACAATTACATTTTAACAAGGAAAATATATTTCTTATAAAATATTTTCCCAGTTTCCTAAAACAGAATGCATTGCGGTCATCGAGATACCAAATTATGAAAATTTATTGCATAATAAAAAAGTTATTGCGTAATAAAGACAGTGCCCCAAAAATCAAAAGTAACACTTTTGGCCAATTGTGACAATTAATTGGTTCAATCGGTTTGCTATTGTTCATTGTCACAATTAGCCAAAGGTGTTACTTCTGATTTTTGGGGTATTTAATAGTTTATTATTGTCTCATCCATTTACATAAAACATAACTTAAAACATTACATATTAAAACATTACATAAAACATTACATAAAAAATAACTTGTAAATGGCCGTTCTAATATAGAACTATAAGAGACATTAATTTCACTACGATAAATTACATTTATACATTTAAAATATTAATATCTTTGCCAACCCCAATCCAGAATTTGTTGTAAAATTCTAGTATATAAGGAAACTTGAAATTGAATCAAGAATCAGCACATTTTCATGTAAAAGTATTAAGAAACAAGTACACTTTAGAATAAGACAAGTTTCCCCAATAATAAAACGAATCATCTGGAGTTGGATTAGCAAAAATATTTTAGTTTAATACACAATAAAAGTCTTTTAAATATTATATCTATAATACAATCATCCACCATTTTTCCTAAAGAGTTGATTATTTCTAAATTTTAAAATATTAAAACAGGTTTTTGCTATGGTTCTTATTACATCTGGGTGGGTGAAAATGAACTTAAACTTCTCAGTAGTACTTAAGGTATAAAAATTAGCATTGACAGAATTTGCTTTTTCGAATAATATTTGTCTGTCTATTACATACATAGGGCACTCCAGTACAACATGCATTTCTGTTTCCACCTTGTCCATACAAAATGGGCATTTTCTTTCAATTAATGGCAAATTCTCATAGCGCCCAGTTTCTATCCGAAGTGGTGCCACACCACATCGGAATTTAGCTAATGCAGACCGGTGCCTAAATGACATGTTTAATTAACAATACGGTTCAACATTATATGTAGACTTAAATAGATTATATGTTCTGAGCTTATTGCCACCTGTACCATTTACAGCCGTCACCCTTTCTAAGTCAGCCTTCCAATTTTGAACATGATTATGCATCAACACATCAGATACATCTTTAAGAAACTGTTTGCAAGAAAATGGTAAATTAACATATCTATTTAGACTAAATGACTTAAGTTTTTCTTTAACAGTGTAAGCCCAATTCTTACATCTACTATTACCTTTGCTCAATGACCAATTAAAGATTTTCTTATTTTTTCTTGAATCATCATAATATAAACACCTTGACCAATGATTACAGACTACTTTCCACTGTTCATGTAAAATAGGCTTCCAGCCCATTTCATCCTGAACAGCGGAGTTTGGAGTGTATTTGCTTGTGCCCAGGTAAAATCTCATTGCTCTATGGTGAACTGCATTAATACAGGAATAAGACTTGGTTCCCCACACAGCTGCACCATATGATATTACAGGGACAACATAAGCATTGTATAATTTTGTATATACATCATATGGTAGCCCACCACAATTCTTAAACTTCGCAATGAGGAGTCCCAGAGCACGGCCAGCACTCTGAGCGACCACTTTTGCTGTTATACCAAAGTCAAGGTATTCAGATAATGTAATACCAAGATACAAATAACTATAAGCATATTCTAATACAGACTGTCCACAGTAAAAGACATATTCAGATCTTTGTACAGATTCTGACCGAAAGTGAACAATATTACTTTTACTTATATTAACAGACATGCTGTTGGCTGTACACCAGTAATTTAGCAATATTAACATGGCTTGTAGGTCATTTTCATTTTCAGCAATCTAAACAATATCATCAGCATATAGAAGTATACAAATATCTTCATCACCAATTTTAATACCTTTGTGCAAACCTTTCACTAAAACAGCAAGATCATTGATAAAAATGTTGAATAAAATAGTTGAAAGAGAACAGCCCTGACGCAAACCGGTATTAACATTAAACCAATCTGTTAGAAATCCATTTACACGTACACAACATGATATATCAGAGTATAACGATTTCACTGCTGAGAGCATTTTGGTTGACATGCCAATATTAGACAGTTTGTGCCAAAGTAGGTGTCTACCGACGGAGTCGAACGCTTTCCGGAAATCTATGAAAGCACAAAAAGTAGATTTTTTACTTTTCTTGCGAGTCTCAATAACATTTGTTAGACTGGATATATGATCAACCGTACTGCGTTTTCTGCGGAAACCATTTTGCTCATCAACAATAAGATCATTATCATCTGTCCATTTTACAATTCTTTCATTCAGAATACTACTATATATTTTATACATGGTAGAAGCCAATGTTATACCTCGATATGACATCGGATCCCTTTTGTCTTTATTGCCAGACTTTGGTATTGGGTTTATTATGCTCTTAGACCAAGTGGTAGGTACCTGTCCAGTTTCAAAACAGACATTAAATAAACTGTGTAAAACAAGTACAGACGCATCATTCTTCAAAACTTCTGTTGGAATTTGGTCTACACCTGCAGCTTTATTTAATTTAGCCTTTTCTAAAGCTTTTGCAACTTCAAAAATGCTTATATTTTTATCAAGATTTACATAAACTGTGTTTGAAGGCAGTGCATCTGAACTAGGCTCAGCAGAGGCAGTGTTGAGCAACTTACAAAAATCATTTTTCCATTTATTAAGGACTGTCTTGAGATCTTCAGAAATGCTACCATCATCAAGTAATACCTGGATCGGAATAGATTTATTACTCTCTGACACAATTCCAACCCTGCCAATATTTTTCCAGAACAAGGTTTGGTCATTTTGTAAATTAAACAACATATCACTTTGTGTCTTATACCAATAAAACCTTTTGCTTCGTTGCACATCTCTATCAAACAATTTCCTGGTAGCAACGTAATCCTGCTTTAATGTGACTTTCTGAGCTCTATTTGTACACTTCAACCATTTACGTTCATTATCATGTACTACTTGAAAAAGGTCAGAAAGTTTTTGGTTCCACCAAGATTTTGGCTGTTTATTACTTCTAACAGTTTTTGTATTAAAAGATACAGTTTTATAAGGCAATTTATCATACATTTCATGCCGAATAATATTACACCATTCATTATATGCCGTGTCAATAACACATTGCAGTCTCATGCCCTGTTCAAGACTGGATATAACAGCGTTAATTTCTGATAAAACACTATCATTAGATAGAAAAGTACCCGGGACACTTTTTACATTAAATTTATCAAAACTTGGCGCGGTCTCACTTGAATCAAGAGCAAGAGGCTGCATTACATTACCAACATTAATTTTCCAAGAAATAACTGAATGATCAGGTATGTTTCTCGCTATGCTATTTCCATACCAATCCTATTCAATAGGTCTGACACATGTGTAACGTTGAAATCTGTAAAAAGTTTAGGCTTGAATGACAAATAATACAATAATCAACAACAGAACTACCTTTTGATGAAATTGAAGTAAAGTCATTATGTAAATAGTTGCGACCATTTAGCATACACATATTACAATCTATAAGAAACTGGATTAGGTGGTCACCATATGAATTTGATTTAAAGTCTACAACATTCCGCTGAACCACTTTATCAACTCCAGCGATAAAATCATCATTGTTACCACAGCGACTATTTAAGTCACCACAAATAAAAATTTGACCGTCATTCTGATACTCATACACAGATTGCAGTAAACTATCATAAAATAAATTTACATCTGATTGTCTAGAAGAGTTTTCAGGCGGCAGGTAAGATACACATGGAAAAAGACAGTAATTCTCATATTTGTGAGCCATTCTTAACCAAAGAATACCCTCACAAGTGTCGTTAGCAACTGAAACATTAAAATCATTTAAAATTGATTTTTTAATTAGAAAACCAACTCCTCCTGAGCCCCGCCATGCATTTCTATGAATATGTTTTCTATTATTTCCGTACCATGTATAGCCGTCAACATCTATAACATTATCTTCTAGTAAATGGCTTTCACCTATTCCAATAACATCTAAATTAAAAAAATCAATACAATTTTTGCGTCATACAAAGTTGTCTGACATTTTATCAACACTCCACCCTCTAACATTCCAAAAACCTGCTAGAATCTAATTACGTCTCCCCCGAAATGAACCTCGTCTGCTGTTCCCATTGTTGCGCTGGATGTTACCCCGGCTCCTGCTATACGGAATGTTTCTACTTTGTTGGTTACCTTGCTGCTGCACACCGCGACCTTGACCTGTTCTCATGTTACTGTTTTCTTTTACACTATCATGTGATTCCTGCGCTGATTCCCTTTCACTATTAACACGCACAATTCGGGATCCTCGCATTGCTTAACCTTGATGTTTAAGAGCACTCAAAATAGATCTGAAGTTACTTGACATAACACGGTCAGCATGTGATTGGTCATGGTTCAGATAAACTGTAAAATACTGACTGTGCAAAACAAGGGCATTTTTGTTGATACGTTTGTCTTCATGACTTCTCATTTTAACAATAACAACACCTGGGTGTGAATCATTTGATGACTCCTTGCGTTCTGCACTAACACAGGTAACATCAGGCACCTTCAGACCACCTTTAAACAAGGCATTCACTTTGTTGACAATGTTTTCATTGTTTGTTTCTGGAAGACCACGAATAACAATATTTTTGGTTATGTCCTCTGGCTTGTTAGAGCCTGAATCTGTATGGCTTGCAAGGGAAGTAATCTTAGCATTTACCTCCTGTATATCTTCTGCTACGTTGATACGAAGTGCTTCAGTGGCAGCCTCTATTCGTTCATCAACATCCTTTCTAATTCGGATCATCTCGGAATTCATTCTTTGATCCAGAATTCATTCTTTGATCCAACAGTTGGGACACTTTGTTGGCTATGCGTTTCTCAAGGCCAGACTCAAGTTTGTCCATCCTTTCACTTAACGAACTAAATAACATATGCATGTCAGCTGAAAGTTTAGTAATCAGATGTTCCAATGACGGTTGACCATGAACATGGATGTCTGCTTCTGCAACACCTACTTTTCTTGAACCTGGGCTTTGCGAATCTTCATAGAGCGTATATACGTACGTATATATATATATCCGTGTTTTATGTTCAGTCAATAACAATTGGCATTTAAAACAAATGGAGAGAACTTTATACTTTACGAAAGCTGTAAAAAGTGGAATGCATTTAGGAAGAGTCACATTTAGGAAACAACATCCAATCCACACAGACAAAGCGTAGATACGTTTAAAAAGAGAACACAAGCTTGCAACTCAATTAAAAAATAGACACTAGAAAATACAGAACCAGAGGGACTTCTAATGGTCAGTTCCAGTGTTTGCCAACGCCAATAGTTTGACATCGAGGTTTAAAGCAGTAACATCGAGATGTCAACATGTCGGATTTTTGCATTTACATGAGCATTTTGAGAGTCGCTTAAGATAACAATTAGCCCGATTTATTTTAACTATTAGTTTCAAAGAAAATGCAAATCTTGTTTGTTGATTTCTTTGTGTTTTAGACTTGTATAAGTCACTGGGGGCTAACGCGTGTAACGGAAAAGTGTTGCGCATCGACAGCTAGTGTATGTTTCTCAACAGAATTTTTTTTATAAAACGTCCCGCTAGTAAGACTTACACCTGACTTGTTTCTGTATGAATTAAATTAACATAGAAAACATGACATAGAGGTGACTCAAACATCGAACAGAAATCAAGGTGTGTAATGTATAGTTTATTTTACGTTTTTCAAAACATTTAATGCTTGTCAATGATTGATTTTTGCCAAATATAACATAAATGTATTAATATTACATATAAAATATAAATCAATTGCATTATTTGTTTAATTTCTTATTTAAGTGGCCATTAGCATTAGTTTCAATAACCAAAACGTTACTTATCATTTTTAATTAATGCTAATGAAAGTGTTTCTATGTCTCGGTAAAAGTCAAATAAAGTGTACGTGTCCATACGAAATCAATAAAAGTGTGTGCGTTTCTATTCGACAGTGTGTGCGTTAATCATTGAAGACTGTTTTCGGTTTGTTTGGAAACGTGAAAGCGAAGATGCGGTTATTATAACATTTGATATTAATATGCGTACTGGTTATTAATAAATACATCACCGGATGTTCCTATTCGAGAAAGTCAGTTAATCGCTGACACAAAGTAGTCTCCACTTTTTGCTTTGTGGGGCATAGGATGGCTTATATGGCCTGAAAGGGACATATTAAGTAAATCACAAGGTTTACTGACGCAATGAAAGCAAATTTATGTCTATATATAATGAAGGCTCTAAATATGAAAATGGGCTCTGCTCTGCTTATAACATGACATATGTAAACATATAATTGAATTAAAACGGGGCACCGGTTTCAAGGTGTCAGATCACTGTTAATTAATAAACTACCTATACTTTTCTTTCTGAAAATAGACAGTACAAACACATAGCTTTATAGTTTAAAAGCATGTAAGTTCATCAGGAAAAAAATGAAAGGAATTATACATTAAAGGAATGTTCGAAACTTCTGTTGCATACATGTTGTACATCAGTGTTAATTCAAAATGCTTCACTTCGTATACCCTTCGGCGCCGGCTTGAGCAGAAAGTTATTTTAAGTGCATTAAATATAGAAATGACCCATACTCCACATAACACCTACTTAAATAAATGCACATTATTTTTTGCAGGACTAAAACAATAACGATAATGCGACAGCAAAACACTGACCGAGTGCGGAAAATGCTGTTTGTGGCAGCCAGACACACAGGAGTTATCAGTGAAAAGTCTGCATAATTATACTCATCTCGATCGCGAGGATAACCATTTGAGAACGTTTTAGAGTTTATTAGCTGAATGTTGTTGATATATTTACATACATATTCTTTTTAAGATTTAACACTGGTTCAATTCTTCCCAGGGGCCGTGGTCATGTAACATCTTCAGCGAATCTTAAAATCATTGCACTCGAGTTGAAATACCTACCCAGACATATTTCTAATATATTTAATATATCAATCTATTCATCTCAGTGTACCATGCAACATATAAATATAATAAGTGTTATGCATGTATATACTATAATTATACATGTATCATATTTTGCAATCAAATCTATTTATACAAAGAGATAAAGTTAATGAAGTTCTTTTTATAACGTCAACGTTTCTCTTTTTTTCTGAATACTGTCCCACGGCTACAAGAATGGCTTATTTCTTTTTAAGTATTTAGCAATGATGATGCGTAGTACAAAAAGTTCAACGTACAATCTTTTAAACGATAACAGTGCAGTTTATACAGATAAACCCGTCACACTATGGCAGCGTTCTCACGACGATCCTATGGGGTTTAAGAACGCCGAGGTCCGCGAAGTACGTAACACTGCCACAGCAACGCAGTGGCATCGCCAGTAGAACGCCGACAGATGTTTGAGCATGCACAAAACAAATGCGGTCGTTAGGTGTTCTGAAAAGAGTGGGGTCGCCGTAAGGTTGCCGTAGCAACGCAGTTATATCTACTTCAACGACACAGGAGCTCTACCGGCGCGCACAGAGGTCGCAGTGCGAATGCTGTGGTTGTAAGTGGCGCTTGTACGGAGATTTTATGACAATCTCAGAGACGTCACTGCGTCTATACTATACGGCGCGTCCACGGCGTTTATATAGAGTGTTTTTTATTTTATTGCGTTCTTACAACGACTACATGCTTTAGTGCGCTTCTACCGCTTTCATCGTCGTTTGCATGAAAAAGACGAACACAATTATAAACATTTATAAGATTTCCAAATAAACACTCATTTCATTATGGAACCAAGCCTGGCTACTTCTTGCCGATATACAAGTCCAAGAATGAAATTGTGCATATCAATCTGGGACGACGACGGAGGGCCCAAATGCATAGATTCAACTGTTCGAGAACACAAATAATTGATGAAGATGAGTCTATTCACTTCGTTTTATATGAATAGCAAACGAACGTCTTCAGCATGCCGTCAGCGCAGTGTGAGCGCCATGAAAGTGCAGTGCACGCAGTGCAAGCGCCACGAGACCACAGACAATCGCCAACAATAAATCCGTAGGAACGCGATAGAACACAATGGGAGCTCCGTAGAAACGCCTTGGTCGCTGTGTGGACGTCGGGATATCTCCCTCTTCAAGAAAAATTTAACAATTTTCTTGCGATCTCACGGCCGTTGTCTTGAAAACTAACATTACCGTGCCAACGCAGTGGAAACGTAGTATAGTGTGACAGGGTCTTTAGATTATAATAATTAAAGTTTACACATGAGTAATCTTTAGGTAAATGTGTACCTTATATTTGCAATATCTGACATTGCTTTCCACGAACGCTGATGTTCCCAGTTAATTCACCAAATCATAGAGCATTGATTTTTGTCGCCACATCACGACCAGGTACTTCAAATGTTCTTTCTTTATATTCTATTTTTGTCGAAGAGACTGTCTCATAGATGTAAGACAAATATTCGTCTGGGGGACCACTGCACTTTGACTTGACTCATCATGTTTCACCGCCAAATGAAACACAGAAGTATCGACATACAGCATCGTCTATTCCCTGAAAAATATAAAATGATTTCGTTGATTAACACACGCATAAAAATCTACTTCGTTGAACAGCCTACACAGTCTAAGGTGCAACACGCCCACACCATCTAATGCTGAAAAACAGCCTTACTAGTGGTTTTTAATCAGAATCACAGAAGCAATAAGCGTATAATTATCATATCACATCATTTATATCGTGAAGTTGGCCGCCTAGCAGCCTAGCAGCGTGAAGTTGGCCGCCAAGCAGCCTAGCAGCCTGGCAGCGTGAAGTTGGCCGCCAAGCAGCCAAGCAGCCAGGCAGCGTGAAGTTGGCCGCCCAGCACCCTAGCAGTCTGGCAGCGTGAAGTTGGCCGCCCAACAGCCTAGCAGATACTTTGGCTGCTGTGATACTTTGGCTTCTGAGCTGCAGTGGCGGCTGGGAAAAGTTGGCTGCTGGGCTGCTGTGGCGGCTGGGATACTTTGGCTGCTGGGAAAAGTTGGCTGCTGGAATACTTACGCTACTGAGCTGCTGTGGCGGCTGGGAAAAGTTGGCTGCTGGGCTGCTGTGGCGGCTGGGATACTTTGGCTGCTGGGAAAAGTTGGCTGTCGGAATACTTACGCTACTGAGCTGCTGTGGCGGCTGAGATACTTTAGCGGCTGGGCTGCTGTCGCTTAATTTAAGTTAAATAATGCTTTTAAAAATTTCTCACGTCATACTTCGATTAGGTAGCCTGGTATCCTGGCAATCAAGCAGCCTAGCAGCCGGAAAGCGAGAAGTTTAAGACTTAACGTAGGTAATGTTAAAACATTGTTTTATATTATCATATCATTAAATTAACTCAGTTCTTTCGATATTTCATGTTCTCGTACATTTTTAGAAAATTCAGTTAATTGAAATTTAAAAAGATATGAAATACACGTTAAAAAAACACACAAGAAATTTGCTGATTTGCTTTTAAACGCATTATTACGTCAGTTTCATTCAGAACGAAGACTTCGATTTGGCAGCCTAACAGCAGAGTAGACTGGCAGCCTAGCTGTTTGGCAGCGAGAAGTTTAAAACTTCACGTAGGTGATGTTATAATATATTTGTCAGTCTAGCATCCTAGAAGCAGATGGTTCAGACTTAAAATCATCATGCCATCATTAAAAAAACATGTACTTTACCGGTATTTCATGCTCTTTTATTTTTCAGAAATAAAATGCGAGATTTGAAAAAAAAATTAGTACAAGCCATGTTGACATTCTCGCCAAAACCAAAAGAACATAGTAAAATGAGCGAAGGCAGTTTACGGGCTATAGCGAACGCATATGAAATGTGTCTGTGTGAAGTCGGAAGAGCAACAGATCAGTTCCAGGAGAATGTAGAAAAAATAATGGGTGTATTTGATTTGTCGATGTCAGATTAGAACTATTTGAAAAAGAAAATTTTTATAATAGAATCGAAAACACCTATAATTGAAAGAAAAATACTAAATCAACGATATTTGACTTTAACTCGAGTTCATAAAAATGTATAAATTTCCCAACTACGAGAAGACAAAAGCGTCAATACAAGTTAGAACAGTAAAGAAAAATAGTTTAACCTTAAAAATCCCTAAAAATCTATTTGCAATCAAACACAAAAAAGAATCATCGCAAAACAAATACAATTTAAATACCCAAATGATTAAGAAGATACTGACAACAATATGTAAGGTCCTTTTATTTCTCATAAACAAATTTCTTTTCTTTTTAAATTCTTTTCTCGCATTATAATAACTTTGGTCAAACCATTTTGCCTTTATATTTACTTGTTTGTTATTGTGAGTATATGTATTATTGGAGTTGCCTTTGGCGTTGTCTGTGATATGCAGGATTTTTATTCTAAGATCCCCTGTCAAAGTTCTATTCTGTTTAGTTACGCCCATTGTTTTCTCGTTTAAGACAAACCCATTCTTTCATCTGGGGACCATACGCCGCTGAACATGGAATGTTATTAATCTGAAAATACCGCATTGAAGGTTCCATGTCCACCGCTATATGCACACCATCGTTTGGGATGGTCAAAATTGTACTGTTTATTGGTGTAAATATTGAATTGCGCTCAACCCGGGGCTATGCGGCGTGGGCAGTAATATGCATATCCATTACTGTCCATGAACAGGCTCAATCAAACCGAGCCTGCAATATTTTCAAATTTGTCGAGTTCGATGGCTTTCAAAGTTCCCTTTTCATCTATTGTAAAAGCTTATTTATTTCATACTACTTATACTACAGCTTTGAAACTTTTTTCACTTCTATAGTATCAAACCTCAGGTTGATGTTCAAAGGCCAATAACTCTATCTTGGTTTTTTATTTAATTTTGGCCCTTTTCACTTTTTGGATATAGAAATTATTGTTAAAGTTTTCTTGTATTATGCTATAGCAAAGGTATAATACAGATTACCTTATCATACTTTGGTGAGAAGTGTTGAGTAGTTGTGTGGACGGGGGGTCGGTAGAGGGGGTGCAGGAACACGGGTATCTTGGTCCGGTACCTTCACCCCCCCCCCCCCCCCCCCCACACACACACACTGCATTTTTTGTTTAATGTTTCATTTTATTTCTTTCTAAACTCGAACCAATAAACTTTTTGTTGTTGCTGCATGAGGTGGGGATCAGGTGCTTATCCTTCACCGCTCCACCTACCATCACCTGTTCTCCTGTTTTACTTTAATTTTTCCACTCTTTCAAACCTTGCACCAGTATTTTGTTTTAATTTGTCATATTATTTATTTATATGGCTATAGCAAAAAGGTTTAAAGCCAGTGACACTTATTTAATTATATAAGAAGTTTTGAGCGGCTAAGGAGGGTTAAATGGGGTCATGGTTATCAGTTTGGGTCACCGCATTCGAATAACTTTATTGTAACTTAATAATCATTTTTTAAGTTCTTAACTAAAACCAGCCATTGTTTTTATTGTTAGTTGGTGTGGTTGGGATTTAGGTCCCAATCCACTCCCTCCTCTCTTAATTATTTAGTGACTTTTTTTAGTTTTTCTTTAAACACTCTCATCAATATTACTTTTGTTGGGGTGGGTGTGGAAATATCAGATTGAACACCTGACTCACTATCCAGTTGAAATGAAGCCCACTTTTAAGATGTGTTTATTTCTGACTATTCGAGTAGTCGAGCGTACAGACGTTTCCGACTGACTATTGTTTTATTTGCAAGAAATAAATTTCTGAGTTAAAGCCATTTTGATCGCAAACGCGTACCACAATACCTTGGGTGGTGTTGGAGATTTCAACATATTGAATTCATTTTTGTCAACTGTAAGCTGAAACTTGCTTGGTAGATATATCGCAAACTTATTATTGAATTAAACAAAACCGGAAAATATAAGATACTATTGGGGGTTAACTTGTAAAAAATTACTGATCTCTAACCGACCAGAACCTAATTAAAACGCGGTATCGCAAATACGGTGCCATAAATATACATCTGACAATCCGGCACTAGTCCGCCTCTATCAAACAAGATACAGGCATAAAATTTCGCTTCCTTTCCTGGCATGTTATAACTGCAAGCAAGCCACAAACAGGCCGATTTTAAAGGTTAAGAGGCACCGGAATGAAGAGTAAATTATTCATATATTCAAAAGGACTTCATTCCAATGGACCACGTCGGTATACTGCTTTTTTTCGGCGTTAGCTGTCTAAGCTCACTTTTGACCTGGTTTTTCGACCAATGAAATGTTGTAAATAATACTCGTATTCTAATTTTATGCAGCGGAAAAAAAATGAAATAAACTATTTTGATTGGTAGCTATTTACACCAGAGAGGCATCTAGCAGGGTGGAGAGGTATCTAGTGGGATTTTTATTATTATGCAGCGGGAAAATCAAATTGATTATTTCGATTGATTATAGTGGGTGTTGTTTACGATTACCGTAACGATTTTTATATTTTGTGTAAATTCTGACACAAAATATAAAAATCGTTACGGTAATCGTAAACAACACCCACTATAATCAATCGAAATACTTACCTGGCACTTACATGTTCGAGCATTTTCGTTTATAAAAGCGATAATTGTATTGGAGAAAATCATATTTACGATTTAAATAACCATTTAAGTCAATTTTGATGGCTTAAATACAATTTTATATAGAATATTCTTGGGTGTCAGGTAAACACACACTTGCGTACAACACACAGTGTAAAACAAGAGAGAAGTGTAGATATTTCTAGTTCTTACTGGTTCCTTTTTAGTTCCTTTGATACTGATTGTTAATTTCAAGTGCATACTTTAAGTCCTGTGTAATGCAGTGGCTAACTATGTCGCCTCTCAAGCGGAGGCCCCGGGTTAAAGTTTATTTACGTAAAAGTTGGTAGATTTCGCTCTTGTAACAAGCTGTTATTATTTATATTTATTGAATTTCAAGAACATTTATTCATCTTGAGTTCTAACTCTACAAGAGGTATTTTACTGAAGCTGAATAAATGTAGATCAAGACTTAATGTAAGAAATTGCTTCTTTAATCGACTTATTATCACCGTATGAAATTGTTGCAACAGCTTCAACATTTTGTTTGAAAGACGTAATGAATTTATGAGTTGTCATGATCCGGTCGCATAATCTCTAGGTCATACTAAGAAGGCAGGGAGGGTTCGTCAACAGCTATAACAAGTAAAATAAAATAACTAAACTGTGTCTCTTTCTTTCTTATATACATGCATTTATGAATCTTTTCCAACAACGCCGTTGATCTTTTTAAAAGATATTTCTTGTTTTATCTAATACTACCTAAAACTGTGGCTCAGAATTACATTTCGGTTTCAAATGTGTTTTCTTTACAGTTCGAAGGAATTGTATGAAACTTTACGATCATATTTAACTCACAGAGCCAAAAAAGGATAAATCAGTTCCGGCACTCTTGAAGGTCAAATGTTCGAGGAACCATTTTGGTGTACGCTCCTTTAACGTTTAAACTTGAAGGATTTGTAGAAAAATTGCTACAAATGTTTAACTCGCTAAGATGATGTGCAGAAGGCACGGTACAGCTCGCCACCTCGTGATTAAGGTCGGTCTTTAAAGTGCACACTTTCTTTTCTGGCGTCACACACGGTGCAATATTATAGCAATGATATATATTGTATATTTATTCCATGTCGTGAACTATTTATTGTAAAAAAAATATGTGTTCAGTGCGAACAAATATCCATTCAATATTTTAATATATTATTAAATCCCCTAAACATATTTTTGTAGATATAAAATATGTGTGTATGAACAAAAATATTTCGTAAAACAAATTATTTTTCGAAGATGACCATATAAAATAAATTTATTTTATTAATATATTTATTCATTACCCAAATAATTAAGCTTATCAAAACTATTTGTTTATCGAAAACAAAAATATTTATTTATTGTTATATATCATCATTCAATATTTAAAATACTATAGTTCGATTTTGACCCGTGAGCTGTGACCTTTCGGACAAGTCCACTGTTTTAATCCTAAATAGGTTAAGTGCGTCAATTTACAGATTTACCATTAAATTACTTAATTTATACGACCTTAAAACCTTTTCAACGCAGCGGATTTTCAGTCAAGACGCAATAGCTCAGTGGATTAGGATCTCGGACTATGATGCAAAACATTGCAAGTTCAAATCCAGTAACGGCAACATTTTTTTTTATTTTTGTCTTTTATTTGTTTTTAAAATATTTTAATTTAGTTCATATGGTATTATTTTATTTTTGAGTTGTTTTGTTATAAGTTAATGAAACCTTCGTTGCATTCTCTTTTTTTTATTTACATACTTCAAAACCATTTAATACAATGTTTGGCATCCTCCGAAAACTGTGGTTTGAATACCGGTAGGCTTCGATCACGAAATCCTATCAACTTATTTGATTAAAGCTTATTCAAAATTTGTTCGGTTTAATGGCATTTTCTTTTGGTGTCTCCATTAATGTATTGAAAAATGACATTAAAACAAAGAAATAAAATACATCGTCTTATAGGATTCGAACACACAACCCTTATGCCATATTAACATAAATCAGAAGCGCTACTGCCACGGCCAGGAAGCATTTTGTTACAAAGCTGTACATTTTCTAGAGTTTGAGCTATGATGAGAACATCTAACTTCCCTATTTTGTGGAATATTCCAAAATTCTATAAATACAAAAGTACATACACGGCTCAATGCATAAAATCGGACTATAGTATATTTATTCTATCTTTTAAAAATAATTGTTCAATAATTTGCATGGTAGGAAATTTGTGTTTATTTTTACAATGGTTTTCAATGGCTGACTGTGGAAGATCAGTGGTCTAGGGGTAGATCGTCGGACTCCAGATCCGGAGACTGCGGGTTCGAGTCCCACCAGGGATGAGGTTCGTCTGCAGTTTCCTCAATCAACACTCGGCGCGAGTACTGGTTGGAAACCCAGGAAGCAGTCATCGAGCGTGATTAATATAAGTTGGAATAACTTGTTTCACAATCGATGTAAAATAAATAAGTTTAAACTAATGGCTGACTTCAAACGATATGTCGGCGCACACGTAAGGTAATACCGAATAATATGGGCATGGTTTTAGAAAACAACAACAACAAAACAAAAACGAAACACATTTAGATCGTTATACCGAAATATTTTATTTACTGCTTTATTATAGAAAGGGTGCACAGCAGCTATTAATCCAACGAATATCCCGTAAGGTTTAATAGGCGTACCGCGTACTGTACCGCACTGCCCCGAATCTATGAAAACAAAGCTGGACAAGCTAGAAGGTCAACCATACAAAGGCATACAAAGGCCGAAGGAAATCAGGGACGCAAGAAATATATTATGGCCCATCATGAAACAAAAAGAACGCCAGGGAAAGGACGTACAACTAAGGGGAGATAAGCCATACGTGGACAAAGCTTTATACGACCCGAGCAAAGAGCAACACAGCGGAGCGGGTAACCATGGCGAAGCAACCAACTGAGAATGTCAAGAGGACTGTCGTTCATTAACATGGAATGTTAACGGTCTGGCACGTAAATTAGCCGACCCTGACTTTTTTAAGGGTCTGCCACACTCCTCCCAATTCTATTAATCGATAAAAAGAAAATTATCAAAATCTCAATAACGGCAAACTGCTGTTAATTGAAACTTTGCACAAATGTATGTTATTAATGTATCTTTATTTTACAGATGGTAAGACACGTTAGAAAAGTAAAGAACAATAGCGAGATCAAAAAATTCCCTCAACTTCTATTTACATAAATTCACAAAAACTAAAGAACACAAAACATCATTTTAAATGCCCAAATGAGTAATATGATACTGACAACAATGTATTGTGCCCTCGTGATTTACATATGTAAACTTTACGAGATATTAGTAAAAGTGTGTTTGACCTTCAATTTCCTGGTCGCGTAAACTGATGACAATCACTGATTTCGCTTTTAATAGTTGAAAGTTTTTTACAAAGTACACAACATTTTCTTGTCAGTATCATTGCGCTCACGAGGGAATTTAAAATTATGTTCTGCATCCCTTAGTTTTTGTGAATTATGCAAATAGAATTAAAGGAATTTTTAGGTCTAGCTTTGTTTCTTTACTTTTCTAACGTGTCGTTCTGTATGCAAAATAAAGTTACATTAGTAACATTCATTTGTGCAAAGTTTCATTGAATGGCATTTTGCCATTACTGAGATTTGATGATTTTTATTTTATCGATGAATAGAATTGGGAGGAGTGTGGCAAGCCCTTAACATTGTTTGTAAATATGACGCTATATGTTTCACTGAAACATGGATTCATAAAAATACTTAATTTAACCTGAAATTAGAAAACACATGTGACCATTTATTTGGCAATAATTCTAATATGAACTAAGGCACTGCCTCTTATCGAGCTCTAGCTTTAATAATCTCGGATAATGATTTATATTAAAATAATTTGTGTCTAACATTTGTTAGCCTACTCATGTACGATATAATTATGTGATTTTTGGAAAGAATTTAAGTCTACATCAACTATCTCTGAATTCAGATGGACAACTGGCAATCTCACTTTTACTAAACATATGTTTTTTAATGTGTAAAACACAAAGGCTTCTTGCTTAAATTTTACAACCCAAGTGTTTTCCATTACCTCAATTAATGCAATATTGAATATTGATAAATTCTTCATTGATACATGTAATTTCTAATTATTATAATATGTCACATTGTGCATGAAAATTAATATATTATTTTATGAAAAATAAATCTTATTTTTAAAATGTTACCTTGATTACACTTGAATTTGTAACTTGCAGTTGAAAATATCTCCAGGAAAGACAATTCCATAGGAATTTTCAGTTATTAACAACAGTAATTTGAAGCTATAGATGCTGTGTGAAAAATATTGTGACAATATGGTTCATATTTGGTGACAATAAGGTACATATTTGAGCCAAGTTACTTGAATTCATGTGCATGATAGAATTACTTATTTAAGTTGAAAAATAATTCAGCTATTGGGCCAAAATAGATGAACTTATCTCAATCAATTAAACACAAACATGTACAATGTCATGTAGTCTGATTATCCATATGTAACACTCCTTTACAGGTCTTAGTAACTGATTTGAAACAAAATGCTTCTTTATATCTATTTTCTTTACAAATATGAATTGCGGTTGCCAATCAAATCATGCATTTAAAATGTTGTTGGTCCATTTTTTAAAATGTATAATAACAATGTTAAGAGATTATTGTTTACAAAAAAAAAGTAAACCTGGGAACACATCAATTGGCAATAAAATGCCATTATTCATAACCACTTTTGGACCTCTGTCTGGTAAGTATTTTATACATGTAATATATATACTGGAAAATGTGAATTTCAAATTCTGAAGCTCATTCCATTTGGTATTTTCTTGATTTTGTATTTTTTATTGCAGAAATGTAAGCAAAACTACTGTAAAATAGGTAAATTTCTCTTAAAAATACCATATATTAAAAAATGTAAACTTCTATACTGTTACAATTGCTAAAACATAAAAATACAAAAGAAAAAATCATTGTATTTATTATTAGTGCAACTTCCAGTTTTCTGTGTAAAAGTCCAGCTTAAGCAGATCCAAGTACCGGTTTATTCAGATTTTAACAATACAATATTTTAAATACATGTCATGTATTTAAAGAGGCCAAAAACCCACTGACATGGCAAGAAATATTTCTTCCTCTTCACAGCAATCTACATTTTTGTTTCAACAATTTAAATGATTATGAAAGCTTTGAGTTTTTTATTTTCTTAAACACAACTTTTTGATGCTGAGCAAATTTAGTGACACCATGCATATTTAACAAAATTTGCAAAAATAAAACAAAACAAAACAGACACCATGTAAATAGTGTATTTGATTATACATGTACCTCACATACATATTTTGATTATGAAATCATGTTGAAATGTGCACATGACAGAAAATATGGTAATAATAGAACACTTAAAATGAATTCCCAAAATGAGCACTGACTTGATCTTTGATGCTATTCTTGGTACACATGTATTCTGCTTTCTGGTCAAACTTTTTGGTACCAACTGATGATAATATTATGTGGAGATTAACCCTTTCCTCCATGTAAACACCTTTATGGCATGGAAGAACTGTGTAGATTCAGATCAACCAGCACATGATGTCTGATCAGGATCTGCAATGCTCACTTGTTTAAATCATTAGGTTTTTTCTGACCAAAAAGTGAACAGTGCAGATCCTGATCGGATGTGCCAGCTAATCTGGATCTTCACTGGTCTCACATGGGTAAAAAGGCATGTCTATAGAGTAACAGGGTAAATTTCTCTTTTATTTAAAATCTCATTTTACTGTGTATTAAAATTAAAAGGTTAATAATCAGTAGTTACTTTGAGAAAATTATTGTCTATAAAATTTATAAAACCTGTAATTCCATACATGTAGGACAATCTGTCATGTATTTGACCAAAATATAAAAAAAATAAATTGTGTCTGGAGGTATCATGTCAAATGGGCCACAAGTCAATTCAGGTTAACCGTAGTACTTGTAAGTCTAGTGTATATGACAATCACTGTAAAGAGTTAGCTTTGTTTTTAGACTTACATAAGCTTTTTAAAAATAGTACCGGTATCATTGTTTAATTGATATCTTCAATTGTGCTTGTCATCCTGAAACCCAAGAACAAATAAAAACATCATCTGATTGTCATTTTTGCTTTAAAAATTGGACTGTCATCAAAAAGTAAATTAATTTATGTTATAGTCATAATCTGTTCCCTACACCTACCCAAGGTGTTGATTCAATCAGTTTTGTCAGGGTGTCACATTGTTATATCCTTTCCATGACCATAACGTATTTAAACGTGACAAAATTTTGACTTCCCAAAACCCGACCCTGTTTTACAGGAAGAAATCCTAACTTTGGTGGCTATTAGAAGAACACGTAATCATCGACCAGTATTTTAACACTAGTGACTATTAGTCCTTTGAACGCATCGCATATTTTCTCTCAAATATTATTTAGTAAGAAATTGAATACATGTGACTTAGATAATCTGATAAGAAAATTAGTAATTTTAAAAAGTTCAATTTTAAGAAAAAAAATCTAATTACATGTGTTGCTGTTTCTTCATCTTTCATTGTCAAAATAAAAAAAGTGGCTCCAAAACAGTTATTCATTATTTTAAAAAATACCTATATCTACCATGTAATAACTTAAATAAGACATTTTTTGCAATGGCATAAAAATTAATGACTGTTAATTAGATTAATTAATTTACGGAATTTTATGTTACAGTCTTCCTGTGAAAAACTGAATTTTTCACCCATTACGTAAAAGAACGTTGAAATTCGGGATTTTAACGCACTTTTCGTGATATGCATTTTCCACCTTTTTTTACAGAAGAAAGACCGCAACGTTAGATAACGTGTTTTACAGTTTTTTATCGGGTTTCTTACCATGTTGAAAATTCCGAATTTTATAAAAAGGTAGAATACCGGTAACTGACAAAAGCATATATGATTAATTCAAACATACACTTATCAATGGGCATTAAAAAAAATTACACAGATTTACGTAATGGGTTTTAAAATCGTGAAAAAAGCATACGTTTAAATACGTTTCGGGCGTCCTTCAGTAAAACAGGATCGGGTTTTGGTAAGTCAAAATTTTGTCACATTGAAATACGTTACGGACGTCCGTCCGGAAAACAGGGTCGGGCGCGGAAAGGATATAAGATCACAATTTACAACACTTGCATTAAAAGTCAGAGGTGCTTAGAATGCAATCAAGGTGTCATATTTAATAAATAAATAACTTTATTTCTAAACCAATTTCCATGTTGGACAATGCAAAATACACAGCTTATGTTGCAACCATCAATATTTGATTCTGTGCTAGTGTAGACCAAGTGACTTTTGTAGACTAAGGTCATTGATCAAAAGAGCATATTGACACATAAATGATGTCTTTTCTTTTGTTGCAACATTTTGTCAATTGTTTTCCCACCTGTTTAGTCATGATAGTCTTGGACAAAAATCCGGAAAAAGTACCTGTTGCTTTGTGCAAAATGTCCAATCAATGAAGCAACTTGTTGACAAATATTTTATAAAACATCATAAACTGACATAGAACATATTAACACAATGATAATAAAATCTTTATAAATAAAATAAAAATGTGGCCTATTTTTATGGCCTATTTGAGCTTTTTCAAAATAAAGTGTGGCCTATTTGACTTGTTTGTGGCCTATTGACTGTAATCCATGATATACCAAATCCATGGAATTTGATCTTAAATTTGGTCTGAATAGACTGATAACGATCCCAATCTATCAACCAAAACAATAGACATAAACATTATGTTTATGCAGTGTAGACCCTCTTTTTTTGGAGCGGGGGGGGGGGGTCAGTCTTGAAAGCCTCCGTGGTGTAGATTTGCTCTTGTGCCATGTGTTTTTATAAGAATAAATAAAAGATCTCGTACCTCGTATTCAGTTTTCAGCTAATTACTCTCACAAATAATATCTTCGACTGCCATGAGCTAACATGTCTAAATGACGAACATGACCAGTGACAAAAAACTCTTAGGCCTACACAGAACTGAATTGTGGCTGGTCTACGCTAAGCTCAGTGTGTCTCACACTGTGAGTGACTGAACATTGCGAGGTCCATTTCACAATTCAACTTCACATAAAAGTTGGTTCTCACCAGCCTTACATCTTGTTTTCAAGAAAAACTCCATGCATCTGATTTTTCCGTCACTGGGCCTTATGCTCCATTGAATTTAAAGGCCTAATAATCCACTGACCAGCTACCGTTCAGTAGTTTTCAACTTGATTTCCGCAGTCTAAAAATGGCCGATTGCTAGTATTGCTATTGGTTACAACGAACGACAACCTACTCTCTAAACTAATGATTTAGTTTTTTTGCTTTCCAAAATGCTAGTCCGATAATAATGCTTACGAATAATAAGTTTTAATATATATATATATATTTTTTGCAATTAGAGATTTATAAAAATAAGGCCAATAAACAAAATTTGTCAAAACAATACTTTGCCGTAAGTTTTTACCGGTCAGGTTTTTTCCGTGTTTACATTGCCTTATGCTGTGCACAACCGGTAACCAGCGCAAACGGAAGGACATCGTTTTTTTAGCCTTAGTGAATGGGCATTCCTACGACCTTAAGACGAGCCTAACGCTCGGGTCGCTTCGCGACCCGAGCTAGAGCTCGATATTAATCAGAAAAAGGACGGTATGGTGGAGGAATATCGATCTACTATAAAACAAAACTAAAGGATAAAATGAAGGTAATTGAAAAAACAGCAGTGTGGTATTATCTGGGTACAGTTTTGTAAAGATGTATTCTATTTTCAAGAAGATGTCTATTTCTGTTTTGTTTATTTACCACCACATAATTCTACTGTACTTAACCAATTCGATATCGATTTTTATGAAGAAATTGAATTAGTCATCGAAAACTAATATGAACTAAGGCACTGCCTCAATGCGAGCTCTAGTGCAAAACTCTTTTATTCAAGAAAACTTTTTAGCTTGCTGCTTCTGAATGACTGGAAACATCTTGAACTAAAATTTAATAAACCAAAATGTAACAAAAAAGCTTTTATTTGGGTTGTTAGCAACTTTAGCAACAAGCAATGCATTTTACTGTCTTTATTCTGATTATAACACTTCAAAAATTAAACTGTAACAGTTGTAGATTTCCTTCAGGCGGCCTTGGTAGCTGACAGAGCATCACTATCAAGTCCTGGTCAAGGCTATTCTTTCCAACCCAAAACTGCCACATAAATATTGATATGTAAACAAAATAGTCCCTCCTGCTTTCACACTCGGGGCTTGGGACCCGACGATGGTGCAGTTGCCTATTTTGTTTTGGTTTTTCTTGTATGTACAAGCCTAAAGCTAATATCGAAATGCTGGTAATAGCACCATTGCTTACACAGAATAACCAGTGATAATAATCTAATTTTACTGATATACTGGAATCATAAAAAAAATAGTATTATTAAAAAATATTTGCATTAAGGTTCCCATTTCAGGCATTACTGCATCAAAATAGGCATATGTTAATAACAAAATGCACGATAGACAATAATAATGGATGCACACAGATACAAGATAAACTATAGTAAACTATAGGACGCACAATACCGTTGCACAAAATGCAGTAAATGTTTCTGGCATATGAAAAAGGTATAGTCAAATCTGTCTTAAGCAGCCACCTGCAAATAGCAACCACCTGTCTTAAACAGCCAGTTTGAAGATGTCCAAAACTGACACGTTGTTCTAATTTTCACTTGTCTTAAGCAGCCATCTGTCTTAAACAGCCACTTTTTGTCACTCCCTTGGGTGGCTGCTTAAGACAGGTTTGACTGTAATTATTAAAAAACATAACGCTAATGATGATTTTAGAAGCACCACAATCTAACATGTGATTCCTCGTGTTTGTAAATTCATCGTACAGTGAGGGTATAAAAATATGTCTGTAATTTTCTTACAATATAATAGATTGTACTGCGCTTCGCAAGAGTGATTAAAAGAAATTAAAATCAGTTTGACTTCCCCGCTCTGTTTCAATCGCGATGACGTCACGCGTTGCCTCAGAAAATGGAGATCGATACAGTAACTGTAAACAATGGCAGCATGCCATAGGAAATTTAAATTTTGCGATTTTAAGCTTGAGATCTGTTTGAAAGAAAAATCCAGGAATTTGCAGAATTAGTTTTTAGATTTGTTAAGAAACCGCCTCTTTTAGGTTGTCACAAATGAGCTGGGACAAAACTATAATAATGTATGATATTTTTGACATTATGGTGTGGAATGCTATTGAGCTGTAGAAATCTATATGAAAAAAAAGTCACCATCTTCTGGAATATCATGAACAGCAAATTTCTTATTGTTTATGTGCAAAAATCTTTTGTTCAGTTGATTTTGCCAACACTTTTCCATTTTGTATTTTGCCTTTTTTGGCCACCTCAGTCTGAGGAAAATGAAAGTAAACTCAATCTTAATGTTATTAAAATGTCAAAATGCATATTTTTGTTTTCTCAGTGACCAGGAAAATTAGAATTAATTACACTTATTTTATCGAATAAATCAAACTTTTGTGATCATGACTTCAGCATGGGGCGAATCTTTACGGGGCGAATCGCATATTCATGTAAACAAAATGCTATATGCTTTATTTAAAAAAAAAAACAAACTATAAAAATGATTGTATATTTTGTGTTACAAATGCATTATGTTGACTATTCTTCTTATTAAAAATAAGAAAAAAACAACTGTTTAATAAAAAATTGAAACCAAGGGGGGCATAACTCTAATTAACCGCTGCATGGTTCCCGTCGTACAGCTAACAGTAGTGTTAAGGGCAGGTAGTCCAGACAAAAAAACCGGTGTCAAGTCTCCCAACTTCCTGTAGTTATGTTTCCAATTCAAGAAGGTTTGGAGTTTCGGATACAGACGCATGTTACCGTAAACGCTCGCCCGCTCGCGTATAAAGGATCTGGTAAAATTATGATATCCGGAGATTTGAATAGTAGAACCTGAAATTTTCTGGACGAATTATGGGTCATAATATATTATTACTATGTAACTATTACTTGATGATCTTTACTAAAGAACAACTAGTCCGGCCCAAAGGGATAATTGGCCCGGCTTTAAATAGAGGTCTATAGCGAATGTTGAGTACCATGTGGCCCGGCTTTATATATAGATCGTTGAGTACTGAACGGGAACCATGTTGTATGTACAACGGTACGGTATTACCCAAGGAAGTCTTATTAGTAAGAGGGAAGATGTCAACGTATTTTGTATGTTGCTTGATTATGTGGACTTTTATTGTAAAATTATTTTGTAGGTTATGTATGCAAAAGTTTTATGTTTATATATAAACAAAATATTTACATGACCAAGATGCAATTCCATGTAGGTTTAGTCAGATAATTGATTGTTGGGATTTCTCGTGATAACTTTGAACTGACCCCTCTGGTTTTTCAAGATGGCGTTCATCACGCAAAGCATGTAAACATGATTAGGTAGTGCGAGTGGATATAGTCCTATAGGATTGTTTGCGGTAAGTTTTTGTTATCTACATCTACTAGATAGTTTCGTTTTCTAGATCACCGTTGATCGGGAATGTGAGCCAGGTTATAAAAGGGATCGCTGAGTTTTGTGTTTTCTTTTAAGCGTTAGCGAACGTTAAGTACCAGCTCAAGCTATTTATAATTGAGTATATAAATAGATCTATGTATGGAGTATAGATATATATATAGATTATATAAATAGATTGATGAGTTGGTGTTTTCTTTTAATTAAAATATATGCGAATTGAAAGTTTATTGTTGTAAGCAGTTATAGAAAGTGTGTACATGTAGTAAGAGACATTGGTCAGATAGTTATTCTTGGCAGATATTGAAGTTTGTGTTCAGTTTACGAATATTGGCGATCCTGTGACTTGATTTTGGTGCGTGAATTTGACCTTTATATTTACAAATGTTTCTGATGTTGAAATTGACGGTTCTAGTGGGTTTCTGTTTTACAAGAAGAAGGTGATTTCATGTCTATAAAGTTAATAATGATTGTATAACCATTTTTGCAGGTCTTTTTCTGTTGTTCAGAATAAATTAGTTTTGAGGTGGGTGGTATTGCAGTGTGACTCACCCCCAGCCCCCTCCCATCACCCAGCCCCCTGGTTTACGGGATCAAGATGCTGTGTCTGAATATAGAAAGTTAGTATAGATTTTCATCCTGAAAGTAACAAAGAAATTGCCATGTTCGTGGTAGGACAATTTTGAAAGGTACTGTTGAGTTTATATAGAGCAAATTCATTGTAATGTGGTTAGTGCTATGATAATGTTTAACTTCCAGGTAACTCCTTCATGAAAATTAAATGTTGGTGTAACTGTTCACAAAGTGCAAGGTCTAACATTATCTTCAGATGCTGTTGATATCGAGAAAACGATATTACAAGGAGGAATGGCTTACATAGCTCTCAGTAGAGTATCTACTTATGAAAATCTACAATGACAATAATGAAAAATCAGTTACATTTATGAAATTTTGAGTGCTCTTAACGATCCACTAAACTCCTTGTTCGACCATCGATTAAAAAGAAAATTATCAAACTAAACAAAATTAACATTCATTTATGCAAAATTTCATTGAAAGGCATTTTGCCGTTTTTGAAATGTTGATACTTTTCTTTTTTTATCGATTAAGGTGCAAGGAGGAGTGTAGTAAATCCTTAAAATGTGAGAAATTATTTTGCATCCTAAATGAATAGATATCAACACATATAGTTCTGGCTTTTCTTTATCATAATGCATGTTACCATTTTTCCAGCTAGTTATCATTATATTTAAAAGGAAAACTGTTCAATTCGTTTGTTTTCAAATCATTCACTACATTTACTGCAAACTTGTAAATGTTCAGCAAACAAATTTCATCATAAACCCCAGGCCATACTATTTCCGGCATATTTCATTTCAACCGTACTCCTTGTATACAACGCGTTCCACAACTACATGTAATACACAAGCACATCCTTCAAAGTTCAATACCCTTTGCCAATAAAAGACAACAATATATTATCACTAAATTCTTTCTTTGTTTAAAAACAATCCATCACCTTCATGAACTCTTACACCCAACATCTAATTTCATGTTCAGCTACTAATTTAATAATCGCAAACGGAAGACTTTTCGCAGACGCACACGTAGGCGAATAAACGTTTAACCATTCATATTGGAAGAAAACCAACGCCTACAAGGCCACGTGATGAATTACGTAGTCCCGAGCAATGAATTAAATGGGATGACTCGCGCATAAATTCGTTTAGGGGCGGGATTATAAAACAAAAGTATTAAGCTGGACGCCTTGGCAAATACGGTTAGCTATCAAAACATAAATAATACGGACCAGTCGCCATTTCAGCCAATCAGATGCTTGAGATTTGAGACTGGTTTCCATGCTCACGGTTTATAACCTCTATTTATTTACTAACCTTATCAATGAAAACGGGATGAAAGTCTTGGTTGTACAAAATGGTTGTACAAAAATTTACAACTCCAATAATACATAATACTCACAATAACAAACAAGTAAATATAAAGGCAAAATGGTTTGACCAAAGTTGTTATAATGCGAGAAAAGAATTTAAAAAGAAAAGAAATTTGTTTATGAGAAATAAAAGGACCTTACATATTGTTGTCAGTATCTTCTTAATCATTTGGGTATTTAAATTGTACTTGTTTTGCGATGATTCTTTTTTGTGTTTGATTGCAAATAGAATTTTAGGGATTTTTAAGGTTAAACTATTTTTCTTAACTATTCTAATATGTATTGACGCTTTTGTCTTCTCGTAGTTGGGAAATTTATACATTTTATGAAATCGAGTTAAAGTCAAATATCGTTGATTTAATATTTTTCTTTCACTTTTAGGTGTTTTTCGATTCTATGATAATTTTTTTCTTTTTCAAATAGTTCTAATCTGACATCGACAAATCAAATACACCCACTATTTTTTCTACATTCTCCTGGAACGGATCTGTTGCTCTTCCAACTTCACACAGACAAATTTCATATGCGTTCGCTATAGCCCGTAAATTGCCTTCGCTCATTTTACTATGTTCTTTTGGTTGTGGCGCGAATGTCAACATGGCTTGTACTAATTGTTTTTTCAAATCTCGCATTTTATATTTTATTTCTGAAAAATAAAAGAGCATGAAATACCGGTAAAGTACATGTTTTTTTAATGATGGCATGATGATTTTAAGTCTGAACCATCTGCTTCTAGGATGCTAAACTGACAAATATATTATAACATCACCTACGTGAAGATTTAAACTTCTCGCTGCCAAACAGCTAGGGCGGGAACGTGAAGTTAGCAGTAAACAGTAACAGCAGTGACAGCAGTGAGATGATATAACTGCCACAGTGACAGCAGTAGCAGCAGTAAGATCGTTTTTACTGCGGCAGTAACAGCAGTGACAGCAGTAAGATCGTTTTTACTGCCGCAGTGACAGCAGTAAGAGCAGTAAGATCGTTTTTACTGCGGCAGTAACAGCAGTGACAGCAGTAAGATCGTTTTTACTGCGGCAGTAACAGCAGTGACAGCAGTAAGATCGTTTTTACTGCCGCAGTGACAGCAGTAGCAGCAGTAAGATCATTTTTACTGTGGCAGTAAGAGCAGTGACAGCAGTAAGATCGTTTTTACTGCCGCAGTGACAGCAGTAGCAGCAGTAAGATCGTTTTTACTGCGGCAGTGAGAGCAGTGACAGCAGTAAAATCGTTTTTACTGCGGCAGTAACAGCAGTGACAGTAGTAAGAACGTTTTTACTGCGGCAGTAACAGCAGTGACAGCAGTAAGATCGTTTTTACTGTATCAGTAACAGCAGTAACAGCAGTAAGATCGTTTTTACTGCGGCAGTAACAGCAGTGCCAGCAGTAAGTTCGTTTTTACTGCGGCAGTAACAGCAGTTACAGCAGTGAGATGTTCTTAAACCACAAAAATCACCTTACTGCCGCAGTTACAGCAGTGATAGCAGTAAGATCATCTTACTGCCGCAATAAGACCAGTTACAGCAGTGAAATGTTCTAAAAGAACAAAAATTATCTTACTGCCGCAGTTACAGCAGTGACAGCAGTAAGATCATCTTACTGACGCAGTAAGACCAGTTACAGCAGTAAGATGTTGTAAAACCACAAAAATCATCTTACTGCCGCAGTGACAGCAGTGACAGCAGTAAGATAATCTTACTGTCGCAGTAAGATCAGTTGCAGCAGTAAGATGTTCTCAGATCTCACAAAACATTAAAAAATTACCTAACTGCCGCAGTAACAGCAGTGACAGCAGTAAGATAATCTTACTGCCGCAGTAAGATCAGTAAGAACAGTAAGATGTTCTTAGAGTTAACAAAAAACGCAAAAATCATCTCAGTGCCGCAGTGAAAGCAGTGAGAGCAGTAGGATCATCTTACTGCCGCAGTAAGATCAGTAACAACAGTAAGATGTTTTTAGATATTACAAAACAACACAAAAATCATCTCACTGCCGCAGTGACAGCAGTGACAGCAGTAAGATCATCTTTCTGCCGCAGTAAGATCAGTAACAACAGTAAGATGTTCTTAGATATTACAAAACAACACAAAAATCATCTCACTGCCGCAGTGACACCAGTAAGATCATCTTACTACCGCAGTAAAATCAGTTACAGCAGTGAGATATTCTTAAATCAGAAAAAATCACCTTAGTGTCGCAGTTACAGCAGTGACAGCAGTAAGATCATCTTACTGCCGCAGTAAGATCAGTAACAACAGTAAGATGTTCTCAGATCTAACAAAACATTAAAAAATTATCTTACTGTCGCAGTTACAGCAGCGAGAGCAGTAAGATCATCTTACTGACGCAGTAAGATCAGTAACAACAGTAAGATGTTCTCAGATCTAACAAAATATTAAAAAATTATCTTACTGCTGCAGAAACAGCAGTGACAGCAGTAATATCATCTTACTGCCGCAGTAAGATCAGTAACAGCAGTAAGATGTTCTTAGATCTAACAAAACATTAAAAAAATTATCTTACTGCCGCAGTAACAGCAGTGACGGCAGTAAGATCATCTTACTGCCGCAGTAAGATCAGTAACAACAGTAAGATGTTCTTAGATATTACAAAACAACACAAAAATCATCTAACTGCCGCAGTGACAACAGTGACACCAGTAAGATCATCTTACTGCCGCAGTAAGATCCGTTACAGCAGTGAGATGTTCTTCAACCACAAAAATCATCTTACTGTCGCAGTTACAACAGTGACAGCAGTAAGATCATCTTACTGCCGCAGTAAGATCAGTTACAACAGTAAGATGTTCTTAGATATTACAAAACAACACAAAAATCATCTCACTGCCGCAGTGACAGCAGTGACAGCAGTAAGATCATCTTACTGCCGCAGTAAGATCAGTAACAGTAAGATAATCATACATTTAACAAAACAACACAAAAATCATCTCACTGCCGCAGTGACAGCAGTGACAGCAGTAAGATCATCTTACTGCCGCAGTAAGATCAGTAACAACAGTAAGATAATCTTACATTTAACAAAACAACACAAAAATCATCTCACTGCCGCAGTGAAAGTAGTAAGATCATCTTACTGCCGCAGTAAAATCAGTAACAACAGTAAGATAATCGTAGATTTAACAAAAAAAAACCACAAAAATCATCTCACTGCCGCAGCGACAACAGTGATGGCAGAAAGATCATCTTACTGCCGCAGTAAGATCAGTTACAGCAGTAATGTATTCTTAGATTTTACAAAACAACACAAAAATCATCTCACTGCCGCAGTGACAGCAGTGACAGCAGTAAGATCATCTTACTGCCACAGTAACAGCAGTGACAGCAGTAAGATCATCTTTTTTGCAATAAACTTTGATGAGTGATCCGGAATTGTCAGAATTTTATGTCTTGTTGAATTAAAATTTCTACATTTACTTACAATTAATTGTATAGTAACTGAATCGTAATTTTATTCCGAATGCTGTTTACTGTCTTTTTTACCATTTTGAAGGAATATGGTACAATTGTTAAAGTAGAACCATTTTTATTTAAAAAAATCTTGGTTAACTTTTAGTGACCAGAAATTTTCCGGACTAAATTTTTTGGACTCGGGAAGTAATGTTCAGGCGATAGCCGGAAGTGATTCGGAATACCCCATGTTGGGGTGATCCGGAACTACCTAATTTTTTAAATTTTTAATGAATGAAAGGCAGTTTCCATATTTACGCACGCGCATTCTTTAGTAACTTTTTTACCTTTATTCCGAATAAAAGTGACTGTTTTTTTACTATTTTGAGAATTACGGTACAGTTGCTAAAAAAGCATCAATTTTACCGTGCAAACTCTAAGATTATAAAAAAAACAACACCAAAATCATCTTACTGCCGCAGTAAAAGCAGTGACAGTAGTAAGATCATCTTACTGCCGCAGTAAGATCAGTAACAACAGTAAGATGTTCTTAGATTTAACAAAACAACAGAAAAATCATCTCACTGCCGCAGTGACAGCAGTAAGATCATCTTACTGCCGCAGTTACAGCAGTTACAGCAGTAAGATCTTCTTACTGCCGCAGTTACAGCAGTTACAGCAGTAAGATGTTCTAAAACCACAAAAATCATCTTACTGCCGCAGTTACAGCAGTGACAGCAGTAAGATCATCTTACTGCCGCAGTAAGATCACTTACAGCAGTAAGATGTTCTCAGATCTAACAAAACAATGCAAAATTCATCTTACTGCCGCAGTAACAGCAGTGACAGCAGTAAGATCATCTTACTGCCGCAGTAAGATCATCTTCCTGCCGCAGTAAGATCATCGCAGTAAGATCATCTTACTGCCGCAGTAAGATCAGTAACAACGATAAGATGTTCTTAGATTTAACAAAAAAACACAAAAATCATCTCACTGCCGCAGTGACAGCAGTGATAGCAGTAAGATCATCTTACTGCCGCAGTAAGATCAGTTACAGCAGTAAGATGTTCTTAGATATTACAAAACAACACAAAAATCATCTCACTGCCGCAGTGACAGCAGTGACAGCAGTAAGATCATCTTACTGCCACAGTAACAGCAGTGACAGCAGTAAGATCATATTTTTTGCATTAACTTTGATGAGTGATCCGGAAGTGCCAGAATTTTATGTCTTGTTGAATTAAACTTGATTTCTTGATTTTCTTACTAGTTTGAGAATTACGGTACAGTTGCTAAAATAGCCAGTTACAGCAGTGACAGCAGTAAGATCATCTTACTGCCGCAGTAAGATCAGTAAAAACGGTAAGATGTTCTTAGATTTAACAAAACAACACAAAAATCATCTCACCTGCCCAGTGACAGCAGTGACACCAGTAAGATCATCTTACTGCCGCAGTTACAGCAGTTACAGCAGTAAGATCATCTTACTGCCGCAGTTACAGCAGTTACAGCAGTAAGATGTTCTAAAACCACAAAAATCATGCGACTCAATTTTGTTAGAAGTGCATATGCGATTTGCAATACAACGTGTTTAATAAATTCCAGTGTTTTTATTTCTCATTTGTCGGCGATGACCAGTTTGAGGAGAACAGTGTGATTTTTTACATTTCTATTTATATTTACCAACGTATGTGTCAATATGCACAGTCGAAAGCCCTTCGATGAATATTCTACGGAGCTCTTTCTAACGTATAGAGTTTCAAAAATGTTTATGTTGTTCTTTTAAGTTGACAGCAAAACGCATCACATAATTTTTAAATACTTTCTAATATCTGGTTATAACCGCATATTAAATATACACAAACATTGGCACTTCCATACAACACTCAGAAGCGAAAGAATGAAAGCGAATTTATGCCCCTGCGAATTTGTTTTTTAAGGGTTTTGCGCGAAAATTCGTCCTCGCGAAATTAAATGAAGGTACAGTACTTTTACCAACTAAAAATAAATCTGACGTTTTGCTTTCATTTTTAATGGCGTCATCAACTTTCATGATTTTCTTTTACATGTGCTTCACAAGGTCTGTCCTTGTACTTTGTTCGATAATTCTAGCTAAAACAGTTTTCCAGACAAGTAATTTATTCATTAAGGGTTTCAAAGTGATTATTTCAGAGGTTTCAAAGGAGTAGGCAGGTGCGCACAAATTTTGATGCTTGGAAGTTGTGACGACACTTGTGGCCATATTGGATAACCTAATACAATGTATAATTCAATATTTACTTCAATATTGAGTACCTATTCTTCACCACTATTTATTCCACTTAAAATGCTATGCTCATGAAATGTTAAACATGGCGGTTTAAAGCAAAATTTGAAAAGATTACCAGAAAACAACTAAATAATGAAGATTTTTCAACAAAAAACTTGTACATAATTCATGTTTAATGCTAATTTACTTGAATTTAAATCAAAAAGTCAGCTAGTTCAGTATCTATATTGTATATCTTGTTTCGAATCACGTCAAACATGGTCGGTTTCGGATCACTTCCGACTGTCGCCTGAATTTTACTTTCCGAGTCCAAAAAAGTGATGCATGATCATTTCCGGTCACAAAAAGTTGACAAAGAATTTTCAGCTTAAAACAAACATCTTCTATCAAAACGGTACCATGCATCTTCATATGCGCAAAAGACACTACACATGTACTGTAAAGGTGTGAGTTTTGCCTACAAGACACATAGAGGAAGCGCAAAAGGAGATAAAAATAGTAAGAAAAAATCGACAATTGAACTATACGCTGACTCCAGTAGGGTATAAGAAGATAAGACTCACAGCTGTCAGAGAAAATCATTTCTCAAAGCGAAGGTTTCATTAGAGAGCATTACCTCAAATATTTACTTGTTTGTTATTTTTAGAACATCTTACTGGTGAAACTGAGCTTACTGAGGTAGTAAGATAATCTTACTGCTGTCACTGCTGTAACTGCAGCAGTAATATTAACTTTGTTGTTTAATAACATCAAAAAATCTGTAACTGATCAAACTGCGACAGAAAGATGATTTAATTGCTGAAACTGCGGCAGTAAAAATGATTTCACGGCAATTAGCTGTTAATGCGGCTGTAAAAATGATTCCACTGTTGTCACTACTGTTACTGCGGCAGTAAAAATGATTTTACTCCTGTAACTGCTGTAACTGCGACAGTAAAAATGATTTCAATGCTGTCACTGCTGTTCCTGCAGATACTGCGGCAGTAAGTTGGTTTTTGTGCTTTTATAAAATCTTACTACTGAAAATGGTGTAACTTCAGCAGTAGGATAATCTTACTGCTGTCACTGCTGGTACTGCGGCAGTAAGATGTTTTTGTGATTAAAGAATATTTTACTGCTGTAACTGATCTTACTGCGGCAGTCAGATGATTTATGTGGGTTTTTTTAAATCTTAGAACATCTTACTGCTGTAACTGATCTTAATGCGGCAGTAAGATGATCTTACTGCTATCACTGCTGTTACTGCGGCAGTAAGATGAATTTTGTATTGTTTTGTTAGATCTGAGAACATCTTACTGCTGTAACTGATCTTACTGCGGCAGTAAGATGATCTTACTGCTGTCACTGCTGTAACTGCGGCAGTAAGACGATTTTTGTGGTTTAAGAACATCTCACTGCTGTAACTGATCTTACTGCGGCAGTAAGATGATCTTACTTCTGTCACTGCTGTCACTGCGGCAGTGAGATGATTTTTGTGTTTATCTGTTAAATCTAAAACATGTTACTGTTCTGACTGACCTTACTGCGGCAGTAAGATGATCTTACTGCTGTCACTGCTGTTACTGCGGCAGTAAGATAATTTTTATGGTTTCAGAACATCTCACTGCTGTAACTGATCTTACTGCGGCAGTAAGATGATCTCACTGCTGTCACTGCTGTTACCGCGGCAGTAAGATGATCTTACTGCTGTCACTGCTGTCACTGCTGTTACTGCGGCAGCAAGATGATTTTTTGTGATTTTAGAACATCTTACTGCTGTAACTGATCTTACTGCGGCAGTAATATGATCTTACTGCTGTCACTGCGGCAGTGAGATGATTTTTGTGTTGTTTTGTAATATCTAAGAACATCTTACTGTTTTAACTGATCTTACTGCGGCAGTAAGATGATCTTACTGCTGTCACTTCTGTTACTGAGGCAGTAATATAATCGTTTTAATGTTTTGTAAGATCTGAGAACATCTTACTGCTGCAACTGATCTTACTGCGGCAGTTAGATGATCTTACTGCTGTCACTGCTGTAACTGCGGCAGTAAGATGATTTTTGTGGTTTAAGAACATCTCACTGCTGTTACTGATATTACTGCGGCAGTAAGATGATCTTACTGCTGACACTGCGGCAATGAGATGATTTTTGTGTTGTTTTGTAATGTCTAAGAACATCTCACTGTTGTTACTGATCTTACTGCGGCAGTAAGATGATCTTACTGCTGTCACTGCTGTCACTGCGGGAGTGAGATGATTTTTGTGTTGTTTTGTAATATCTTAGAACCTCTTACTGTTGTAACTGATCTTACTACGTCAGTAAGATGATCTTACTGCTGTTACTGCTGTTACTGCGGTAGTAAGATGATTTTTTTAATGTTTTGTTAGATCTAAGAACATCTTACTGTTGTTACTGATCTTTCTGCGGCAGTAAAATGATCTTACTGCTGTCACTGCTGTAACTGCGGAAGTAAGATGATTCTTGTGGTTTAAGAACATCTCAATGCCGTAACTGATCTTACTGCGGCAGTAAGATGATCTTACTGTTTTCACTGCGGCAGTGAGATGAGTTTTGTGTTATTTTGTAATATCTAAGAACATCTTACTGCCGTAACTGATCTTACTGCGGCCGTAAGATGATCTTACTACTGTCACTGTTGTCACTGCCGCAGTGAGATGATTTTTGTGTTTTTTGTTAACTCTAAGAACATCTTACTGTTGTTACTGATCTTACTGCGGCAGTAAGATGATCTTACTGCTGTCACTGCTGTCACTGCGACAGTGAGATGATTTTTGTGTTTATTTTGTTAAATCTTAGAGCATCTTACTGTTCTTACTGATCTTACTGCGGAAGTAAGATGATCTTACTGCTGTCACTGCTGTTACTGCGGCAGTAAGATGATTTTTGTGGTTTTACAACATCTTACTGCTGTAACTGGTCTTACTGCGGCAGTAAGATGATCTTACTGCTATCACTGCTGTAACTGCGGCAGTAAGATGATTTTTGTGGTTTAAGAACATCTCACTGCTGTCACTGCTGTTACTGCGGCAGTAAGATGATCTTACTGCTGTCACTGCTGTAACTGCGGCAGTAAGATGTTTTTGTGGTTTTAGAACATCTCACCGCTGTAACTGCTGTTACTGCCGCAGTAAAATGATCTTACTGCTGTCACTACTGTTACTGCCGCAGTAAAAAAGATCTTACTGCTGTTACTGCTGTTACTGATACAGTAAAAACTATCTTACTGCTGTCACTGCTGTTACTGCCGCAGTAAAAACGTTCTTACTGCTGTCACTGCTGTTACTGCTGCAGTAAAAACGATTTTACTGCTGTCACTGCTCTTACTGCCGCAGTAAAAACGATCTTACTGCTGTTACTGCTGTCACTGCGGCAGTAAAAACGATCTTACTGCTGTCACTGCTCTTACTGCCACAGTAAAAACGATCTTACTGCTGCTTCTGCTGTCACTACGGCAGTAAAAACGATCTTACTGCTGTCACTGCTGTTACTGCCGCAGTAAAAACGATCTTACTGCTGTCACTGCTGTTACTGCCGCAGTAAAAACGATCTTACTGCTCTTTCTGCTGTCACTGTGGCAGTTAAAATGATCTTACTGCTGTAACTGCTGTTACTGCCGCAGTAAAATCGATCTTACTGCTGTCACTGCTGTTACTGCCGCAGTAAAAACGATCTTACAGCTGCTACTGCTGTCACTGTTTTTTTTTTGAACGTGTATTTCATATTTTTTTTAAATTTCAATAAACTTAATTTTCTAAAAAAATGTACGAGAACATGAAATTTCGAAAGAAATGCGTTAACTTAATGATATGATAATATAAAATAACGTTATAACATTACCTACGTTAAGTCTTAAACTTCTCGCTTTCCGGCTCCTAGGCTGCTTGACTGCCAGGATATCAGGCTACCAAATCGAAGTTTGACGTGAGAAATTTTTAAAAGCATTATTTAACTTCAAGTAAGCGACAGCAGCCAAGCCGCTAAAGTATCCCAGCCGCCACAGCAGCTCAGCAGCGTGAGCATTCCAGCAGCCAAAGTATCCCAGCCGCCACAGCAGCTCAGCAGCCAACTTTTCCCAACCACCACAGCAGCTCAGCAGCCAAAGTATTCCAGCAGCCAACTTTTCCCAGCCGCCACAGCAGCCCAGCAGCCAACTTTTCTCACCCGCCACAGAAGCTCAGCAGCCAAAGTATTCCAGCAGCCAACTTTTCCCAGCAGCCAAAGTATTCCAGCCGCCACAGCAGCCCAGCAGCCAAATTTTCCCAGCCGCCACAGCAGCTCAGCAGCCAAAGTATTCCAGCAGCCAACTTTTCCCAGTAGCCAATATCCCAGCCGCCACAGCAGCACAGCAGCCAACATTTCCCAGCCGCCACAGCAGCTCAGCAGCCAAAGTATTCCAGCAGCCAACTTTTCCCAGCAGCCAAAGTATCCCAGCCGCCACAGCAGCCCAGCATCCAACTTTTCCTAGCCACCACAGCAGCTCAGCAGCCACAGTATTCCAGCAGCAAACTTTTCCCAGCAGCCAAGGTATCCCAGCTGCCACAACAGCCCAGCAGCCAACTTTTCCCAGCCGCCACAGCAGCTCAGCAGCCAACTTTTCCCAGCAGCCAAAGTATCCAAGCCGCCACAGCAGCTAGGCAGCCAACTTTTCCCAGCAACCAAAGTATCCAAGCCGCCACAGCAGCTCAGAAGCCAACTTTTCCCAGCCGCCACAGCAGCTCAGCAGCCAAAGTATTCCAGCAGCTAACTTTTCCCAGCAGCCAAAGTATCCCAGCCGCCATAGCAGCCCAGCAGCCAACTTTTCCCAGCTGCCACAGCAGCTCAGCAGCCAAAGTATTCCAGCAGCCAACTTTTCCCAGCAGCCAAGGTATGCCAGCCGCCACAGCAGCCCAGCAGCCAACTATTCCCAGCCGCAACAGCAGCTCAGCAGCCAAAGTATTCCAGCAGCCAACTTTTCCCAGCAGCCAAGGTTTCCCAGCCGCCACAACAGCTCAGCAGCCAACTTTTCCTAGCCGCCACAGCGGCTCGCAGCCAAAGTATTCCAGCAGCCAACTTTTCCCAGCAGCCAAAGTATCCCAGCCGCCACAGCAGCCCAGCAGCCAACTTTTCCCAGCCGCCGCAGCAGCTCAGCAGCCAAAGTATTCCAGCAGCCAACTTTTCCCAGCAGCCAAAGTATCCCAGCCGCCTCAGCAGCCCAGCAGCCAACTTTTCCCAGCCGCCACAGCAGCTCAGAAGCCAAAGTATTCCAGCAGCCAACTTTTACCAGCAGCCAAAGTATCCCAGCCGCCACAGCAGCTCAGCAGCCAACTTTTCCCGGCCGCCAGAGCAGCTCAGCAGCCAAAGTATTCCAGCAGCCAACTTTTCCCAGCAGCCAAAGTATTCCAGCAGCCAACTTTTCCCAGCAGCCAAAGTCTCCCAGCCGCCACAGCAGCCCAGCAGCCAAAGTATTCCAGCAGCCAACTTTTCCCAGCAGCCAAAGTATCCCGGCCGCCACAGCAGCCCAGCAGCCAACTTTTCCCAGCCGTCACAGCAGCTCAGCAGCCACAGTATTCCAGCAGCCAACTTTTCCCAGCAGCCAAGGTATCTCAGCCGCCACAACAGCTCAGCAGCCAACTTTTCCCAGCCACCACAGCAGCTCAGCAGCTAAAGTATTCCATCAGCCAGCTTTTCCCAGCGATAAAAGTATCCCAGCCGCCACAGCAGCTCAGCAGCCAACTTTTCCTAGCCGCCACAGCAGCTCAGCAGCCAAAGTATTCCAGCGGCCAACTTTTCCCAGCAGCCAAAGTATCCCAGCTGCCACAGCAGCCCAGCAGCCAACTTTTCCCAGGCGTCACAGCAGCTCAGCAGCCAAAGTATTCCAGCAGCCAACTTTTCCCAGCAGCCAAAGTATCCCAGCCGCCACAGCAGCTCAGCAGCCAACTTTTCCCAGCCGCCACAGCAGCTCAGCAGCCAAAGTATTCCAGCAGCTAACTTTTCCCAGCAGCCAAAGTATCCCAGCCGCCACAGCAGCCCAGCAGCCAACTTCCCAGCCGCCACAGCAGCTCAGCAGCCAAAGTATTCCAGCAGCCAACTTTTCCCAGCAGCCAAAGTATCCCAGCCGCCACAGCAGCCCACTTGCTAACTTTTCCTAGCCGCCACAGCAGCTCAGCAGCCAAAGTATTCCAGCAGCCAAAGTATTCCAGCCGCCACAACAGCCCAGCAGCAAACTTTTCCCAGCCGCCACAGCAGCTCAGCAGCCAAAGTATTCCAGCAAGCAACTTTTCCCAGCAGCCAAAGTATCCCAGCCCCCACAACAGCCCAGCAGCCAACTTTTCCCAGCCACTACAGCAGCCCAGCAACCAACTTGTCCCAGCCGCCACAGCAGCTCAGCAGCCAAAGTATCTGCTAGGCTGTTGGGCGGCCAACTTCACGCTGCCTGGCTGCTAGGCTGCTGGGCGGCCAACTTCACGCTGCCTGGCTGCTAGGCTGCTGGGCGGCCAACTTCACGCTGCCACGCTGCTAGGCTGCTTGGCGACCAACTTCACGCTGCCAGGCTGCTAGGCTGCTAGGCGGCCAACTTCACGAACATTCATTTATACACTAAATTAGAGTTTTATACATGTCATTAGTATTATCTTTGTGAAGTTAAGGTGGTATCATTTGTCACAATTATAGTTAAAGTTGGGGGGAGTGTGGTATCCTATTTTCATAAAATGTCATGTTATTTGATAATTATAATCTTCTTATTACTTCAGATACCATTTATAGGGCATATAAATGTTACAGGTCAATCAGGAATTATAAAAAAATAGAAATATGAAACAATTTCTTACACTGAGTGTAGCCTTATTGCCGGGAGTCCAAACTTCCAAATTAACTTCACTAGAAAAATAACTACAAACAATGCAAACATGAATGACAAATTTTCCTTTTGCAGTCACTAGGAGAAACATGTTTTGCTATTGTTCTAGTAATGTTTATTGAACTAACTTCTAAGACAGTGTTAACCTTGATATAGACAACCTTCCTGTGACTGTAGTTTAATACTACAGTGGATAATTTGGAAGTTTGGACTCCCGGCAATAAGGCTACACCCAGTGTGGGAAATTGTTTCATATTTCTATTTTTTTTATAAGTCCTGATTGACCTGTAACATTTATATTTTCTATAAATGATATCCGAAGTAATAGGAAGATTTATAATTATTAAATAACATGGAATTTTTATGAAAATAGGAAACCACACTCCCCCTTACTTTAACTATATTGTGACAAATGATACGACCTTAATATGTAGATAACTTTGTGCAGGAAACCTAAAAAGAAACTAGTTTCATGACATTATCTTAACTAAAGCACTATGAATAACAACAAAGGGTGTCATTTTATATCGAGCTCTAGCTCGGGTCGCGAAGCGACCCGAGCGTTAAGCTCGTCTTAAGGTCGCAGGAATGCCCATTCACTAAGGAGAAAAAAAACGATGTCCACTTCCGTTTGCGCTGGTTTCCGGTTGTGCACAGCATAAGGCAATGTAAACACGGGAAAAAACCTGACCGGTAAAAACTTACGGCAAAGTATTGTTTTTACAAATTTTGTTATTGGCTTTATTTTTATAAATTGCTAATGGCAAGAAATCTTTAAAAATTAAAACTTATTATTCGGTAGCATTGTTATCGGACTAGCATTTTGGAAAGCTAAAAAAACTAAATCGTCTGTTTAGAGAGTAGGTTGTCGTTCGTTGTTACCAATAGCAATACTAGCAATCGGCCATTTTGAGAAATTAGACTGAAGAAGTCAAGTTGAAAACTACTGAATGTTAGCTTGTCAGTGGATTATTAGGCCTTTAAATTCAAAGGAGCATAAGGCCCATCGACGGAACAATCAGATGGATGGAGTTTTTTTCTTGAAAACAAGATGTAAGGCTGGTGAGAACCAACTTTTATGTGAAGTTGAATTGTGAACTGGACCTCGCAATATTCAGTCACTCAGTCACATTGTGAGACACACTGAGCTTAGCGTAGACAAGCGCCACAATTCAGTTTTGTATAAGAGTTTTTTGTCACTGGTCATGTTCGTCATTCAGACATCTAAGCTCATGGCAGTCGAAGATATTGTTTGTGAGAGTACTGAACACGAGGTATGAGATTTCTTTTATTTATTCTTATAAAACACAGGGCACAAGAGCAAATCTACACCACAGGGGCGTTGAAGACTGACCCTGTTTTCTAAAAAAAAAGAAACTGGCCGCCGCCCCTCCCCCTAAAATGAGGGTCTACACTGGGTCTACACTGCATAAACATAATGTTTATTGTTTTGAAATTTATAAATAAAATCCACCTTTTTTCGAATTTTCGAACTCTTGTTCTTTGTCAAGATTAATACAGTATTAATCTTGACAAAGAACAAGAGTTCGAAAATTCGAAAAGGAGTGTATTTTATTTATAAATTTTATAACTGATTTCCCTTTTGGAGGATTTTACGTAATTGTTTATTGTTTTGGTTGATAGATTGGGATCGTTATCAGTCTATTGAAATTAACACCAAATTTATGATCAAATACCATGGAATTGGTATATGGATTACAGTCAATAGGCCACAAACAAGTCAAATGAGCCACACTTTATTTTGAAAAAGCTCAAATAGGCCTCAAAAATAGGCCACATTTTTATTTTATTTATAAAGTTTTTAGTATCATTGTGTTAATATGTTCTATGTCAGTTTATGATGTTTTATAAAATATTTTTCATGAACAAGTTGCTTCATAGATTGGACATTTTGTACAAAGCAACATGTACTTTTTCCAGATTTTTGTCCAAGACTATCATGACTAAACAGGTGGGAAAACAATTAACAAAATGTTGCAACAAAAGAAAAGACATCATTTATATGTCAATATGCTCTTTTGATCAATGACCTAAGTCTACAAAAGTCACTCTGTCTAAACTAGCACAGAATCAAATATTGATGGTTGCAACATAAGCTGTGTATTTTGCATTGTCCAACATGGAAATTGGTTTAGAAATAAATTTATTTATTTATTAAATATGACACCTTTGATTGCATTAGCACCTCTGACTTTTACTGCAAGTGTTTTAAATTGTGATCTTATATAACAGTGTGACACCCAGACAAAACTGGTTGAATCAACACCTTGGGTAGGTGTAGAGAAGAGATTATGACTGTACTTTACCTTATGATTACTTTACTTTATGATGACAGTCCAATTTGTTAAGCAAAAATGACAATCAGATGATGTTTTAATTTGTTCTTGGGTTTCAGGATGACAAGCACAATTTTAGATATCAATTAAGCAATGATACTATTTTTTAAAAGCTTGTGTAAATCTAAAAACAAAACTAACTCTTTACAGTGATTGCCATATACAATAGACTTACAAGTACTGCCTTAATTGACTTGTGGCCTATTTGACATGGTACCTCCAGATACAATTTATGTTTTTTTTATATTTTGGCCAAATACATGACAGATTGTCCTAAATGTATGAAATTTCAGGTTTTATAAATTGTATAGACAATAATTTTCTCAAAGTAACTACTGAGTATTACCTTTTTAATTTTAATATACAGTACTGTACAATGAGATTTTAAATAAAAGAGAAGTTTACCCTTTTACTCTACAGACATGCCTTTTTACCCGTGTGAGACCGGTGTAGATCCAGATTAGCTGGCACATCTAATCAGGATCTGCACTGTTCACTTTTTGGTCAGAAATAACCTAATGATTTAAACAAGTGAACATTGCGATCCTGATCAGACATCATGGATGTGCTGGCTGATCAGAATCTACACAGTTTTCTATGTCATAAAGGTGTTTACATGGAGGAAAGGGTTAATCTCCAATATATTATCATCAGTTGGGACCAAAAAGTTTGACCAGAAAGCAGAATACATGTGTACCAAGAATAGCATCAAATATCAAGTTAATGGTCATTTTGGGAATTAAAAGTGTTCTATTATTACCATATTTTCTGTCATGTGCACATTTCAACATGATTTCATAATCAAAATATGTATGTGAGGTACATGTATAATCAAATACACTATTTACAAGGTATCTGTTTTATTTTTGCAAATTTTCTTAAATATTCATGGTGTCACTAAATTTGCTCAGCATCAAAAAGTTGTGTTTTAGAAAATAAAAAAATCAGAGCTTTCATAATAATTTAAATTGTTGAAAAAAAAGTAGATTGCTGTGAAGAGGAAGAGAAACATTTCTTGCCATGTCAGTGGGTTTTTGGCCTCTTTAAATACATGTAAAAATCTTAATATACCGGTACTTGGATCTGCTTAAGCTGGACTTTAGCACAAAAAACTGGAAATTGCACTCATAATAAAAACAATTATTTTTTTCTTTTGTATGTTTATGTTTTAGCAATGTAACAGTAGAGAAGTTTACATTTTTTAATATATGGTACTTTTTAAAGAGAAATTTACCTACCATATTTTAAAGTAGTTGTGCCTAAATTTCTGCAACGAAAAATACAAAATCAAGAAAATACCAACTGGAATGAGCTTCAGAATTTTGAAATTCACATTTTCCAGTATATATATTACATTCATAAAATACTTACCAGACAGAGATCCAAAAGTGGTTATGAATAATGGCATGTTGATGTGTTCATGGGTTTACATTTTTTTGCAAACAATCTCTTAAAATTGTTATTATACATTTTAAAAAAATGGACCAACAACATTTTTAATGCAAGTTTTGATTGGCAAGCGCAATTCATTTATGTAATGAAAATAGATATAAAGAAGCATTTTGTTTCAAATCAGTTACTATGACCTGTAAAGGAGTGTTACATATGGATAATCAGACTACATGATATTGTACATGTTTATGTTTAATTGATTGAGATTATTTCATCTATTTTGGCCCAATTGCTGAACTATTTTTCAACTTAAATAAGTAATTCTATCATGCACATTTAAGTAACTTGGCTCAAATATGTACCTTATTGTCACCAAATATGTACCATATTGTCACAATATTTTTCATACAGCATCTATAGCTTCAAATTACTGTTGTTAATAACTGAAAATTCCTATGGCATTGTCATTATTGGAGATATTTTCAAATGACTTTGCACAAATATGCCCCAAAATCTAGGTGATGTATCACTCTACATACATGTATTGAAGTCTCAATGTGGTGTTAATGTGATGTACATGTATATTAAAACAGTTCTTTTTAGGTCTATATTATAACTTTATTCATTTACATGCATATATATTTTTTGAATAGCATGGAACAATTTTGTGCAATTGCAAGTTACAAATGCAAGTGTAATCAAGGTAACATTTTAAAAAATAAAATTTATTTTTCAGACAATAATATATTAATTTTCATGCACATTTGACAATGTAATATTTTCATGTATCAATGACGAATTTATCAATATTCAATATTGCATTAAGTGAGGTAATGGAACACATTTGGGCTGTAAATTTAAGTAAGTAGCCTTTGTGTTTACACATTAAAAACCCAAATGTTTAGTAAAAGTCAGATTGCCAGTTGTCCAGCTGAATTAAGTTGATGTAGACTTAAATTCTTTCCAAAAATCACATAATTTTATCGTGCATGAGTAGGCTAACAAATGTTAGAAACAAATTATTTTTTAATATAAATCATTATCTGAGATTAATAAAGCTAGAGCTCGATAAGAGGCAGTGCCTTAGTTCATATTATTAAATAACATTTACCATCATTATTGGATCTCCATTGGAAGTAAAATTAGTCCAAAATACACAAAAATGAAACAAGCACGTGATAAATGTCGTCGTAATGTAAACAATCTTTCGATGTGCAACGTACACGCACTGTCGTTGTGCAGCACTTGTCGTCACACGCGTTAGCCCCCAATGTAAGTAGTATTGGTTGACCAAGCTAAATTGGCGATGTTTACAATTATAGAATGTTAATACAGCAGCAAATTAAGTTAAGCCAAATTTACTTGTTAAAAGTACTATTTTGCCAGTTTATTACACATCGCCTCGATAGCTCAGCACTTGGTTTACGCATCCGTCTGGCATAGGCCTAACTTTTTTTCGGCACGGGGTCGATTCACACTGACACCCGGCTTTTAAGGAAAAATTTTAGATTTATATTTTTTAAACTTTTATTGCAGTTAGTTCAGAGTATTGTATGTATTTTGCCTCAGTTTATTTTATCGCAGAAATAATTTTTGTGCAAAAAAAAATTAAAAAGATTGTAAAAAAACATGTTTTGAACCTACAAACTATAATAGCGTTGCTACCATAGCATTTCAGATTGACTGCGTCTTAGACCACTCGGCTAATGGGACAAGTAGTTGGCAGCTTCACGCTTCGTATTAAACAACAATAAAAAAATAGTAAATCAGTGTTCTCATGTAATGCCAATGTAAACACGCCAGTGTAAACATTGCCAAATTACATTTTTCCAATAGTAGGAACAATCAAGTATTTTCGAAAATTTCGAAAAAAAATAAGCGAACATAGAAAACACTGTTTTTCATTGATAATCGGGATACTTCTTAGACGCTGTTTACACTCATCACAGAGGCTTCTTAGACGCCGTTTACACTCATCACAGAGGCTTCTTGGACGTTTTTTACACTCATCACAGAGGCAACTACGAGGATGAAATAAGCAAATATGCAATATTGTCGCATAATTAAATGTATCAACTTTGCCCGGTCTCCCCTATTTATGGCAGAATTAATAAAAGCGAGAAACACAACAATTAAGCATTCAAATATTTTTAATATATACTTGCATTCACATTGTTTAGTCTCTAACTAAGTTGAAATATATATTTCTTTCCTATCGAACTATCTTGTTACAACATTCTAAAACATTTTTTATTTGAAAGGATCTATAGAAAATTTTCTTCAGGCGGGAGCGAAAGAAAAAAACATCAGTCCAAGATGTCACATATTATTGCAAGAAATTCTCGTGCTAATTCATATAAATGTACGAAACGTATACAATACAGTAAAAATCTTGCCATCTGATTGGAGAGAGTTGAGCGTATTGAACCCTATTAACACTATATGAATTCCTGGAAAAAAATCATTCAGGCGATAAATCCATGTATTGTGTAACAGTCAAATTAGTAACCAATAATGAGGTGAAATCAGCACAAGAAATGATCGACCACCTTGAAATTTAGTTGTTTCACTGTATACACAAGTACATTTCTCAGGACAATTCTAAATATCTCTGTGTTATCTATGTGTGTTTGGACTTTATAGTGGAAGGATACAGACAAAAAGGGTAAGTTTACACCTTACAGTCTGCATACGTTTGTTTTTCTTAAAAATCTGCTAAAGTAAGTGTAAAATTGGTGCACTCTAGTGTATATGCTGCTCTCTTGTGTTTCTGCTGCACTCTAGTGCATCTGCTGCTCTCTTGTGTATCTGCTGCTTTCTAGTCTATTGCTGCTCTCTAGTAAATCTGCTGCTCACTAGTGTATCTGCTGTTCTCTAGTGTATCTGCTGCTCTCTTGCGTATCTGCTGCTTTCAAGTATATTGCTGCCTTCTAGTGTATTGCTGCTTTCTAGTGTTTTACTGCTCTCTTGTGTATCTGCTACTCTCTAGTGTATCTGCTGCTTTCTAATGTATTTGGTGCTCTCTTGTGTATCTGCTGTTCTCTTGTGTATCTGCTGCTTTCTAGTGTATCTGCTGCTCTCTAGTGTATCTGCTCCTCTCTAGTGTATTTGCTGCTCTCTAGTGTATCTGCTGCTCTCTAGTGTATCTGCTGTTCTCTTGTGTATCTGCTGCTCTCTTGTGTATCTGCTGTTCTCTAGTGTATCTGCTGCTCTCTTGTGTATCTGATGTTCTCTAGTGTATCTGCTGTTCTCTTCTGTATCTGCTGCTCTCTAGTGTATCTGCTGCTCTCTTGTGTATCTGCTGTTCTCTAGTGTATCTGCTGCTCTCTAGTGTATCTGCTGCCCTCTAGTGTATCTGCTGTTCTCTTGTGTATCTGCTGCTCTCTAGTGTATCTGCTGCTCTCTTGTGTATCTGCTGCTCTCTAGTGTATCTGCTGTTCTCTTGTGTATTTGCTGCTCTCTAGTGTATCTGCTGCCCTCTAGTGTATCTGCTGCCCTCTAGTGTATCTGCTGCTCTCTAGTGTATCTGCTGCTCTCTTGTGTATCTGCTGTTCTCTTGTGTATTTGCTGCTCTCTAGTGTATCTGCTGCCCTCTAGTGTATCTGCTGCCCTCTAGTGTATCTGCTGTTCTCTTGTGTATCTGCTGCTCTCTAGTGTATCTGCTGCTCTCTTGTGTATCTGCTGCTCTCTAGTGTATCTGCTGCTCTCTTGTGTATCTGCTGTTCTCTAGTGTATCTGCTCCTCTCTAGTGTATCTGCTCCTCTCTAGTGTATCTGCTGCTCTCTTGTGTATCTGCTGCTCTCTAGTGTATCTGCTGCTTTCTAGTGTATTTGGTGCTCTCTAGTGTATCTGCTGCTCTCTTGTGTATCTGCTGCTCTCTAGTGCATCTGCTGCTCTCTTGTGTATCTGCTGCTTTCTAGTGTATTTGCTGCTTTCTAATGTATTTGCTGCTCTCTTGTGTATTTGCTGCTCTATTGTGTATCTGCTGCTCTCTAGTGTATCTGCTGCTCTCTAGTGTATTTGCTGCTCTCTTGTGTATCTTCTCCTCTATAGTGTTTCTGCTGCTCTCTTGTGTATCTGCTGCTTTCTAGTGTATCTGCTGCTCTCTTGTGTATCTGCTGCTCTCTAGTGTATCTGCTGCTCTCTTGTGTATCTGCTGCACTCTTGTGTATCTGCTGCTTTCTAGTGTATTTGGTGCTCTCTTGTGTATCTGCTGCTCTCTTGTGTATCTGCTGCTCTCTTGTGTATCTGATGCTCTCTAGTGTATCTGCTGCTCTCTTGTGTATCTGCAGCTCTCTAGTGTATCTGCTGCTTTCTAGTGTATTTGCTGCTTTCTAGTGTAAAGACGCTAATGTCGAGGTCAGTTGCTTGGCCCGTTTGTCAAAGTTTTTGTTGTATTTTTGAACACTCAGCCAATCAGCTGGCGATTTAGCTAGCTGCTAATAACAGTAGCTCATTATATGAGCAATCGCATTTAATACCGCTTAATTTCAAGACAATCGCTTTACATAGGTGGAATAAAGGTGGAATAATTTGCAAAAACTACTCAATAAAATACTGGTACATTCCATATTAAACTCGGTAAAAAAACTGACACTTTATAAGTTGGCATAATAACAATGCGACCATATATGCAAAATTTATATATTCTTATCTTCCTGAAATGAACCCGAAAAATACCTTTATCAAGCAACATAAATATCGAAATGCACAGAATAAGTTTAAAGCACATTTAACTTTTTTTCAAATTACAACCACAGTTCATGTAGTTCGTCGATCTGGTTCTGGATCTGACATGCAGTGTCAGGGCCCAAGATCATAAAACTAATTCGGGAGATCAGTCTCAAATCTCGGGCATCTGATTGGCTGGAATGGTGACCGGTTGCCATTTTAGCCAATCAGATGCTTGAGTTTTGAGACTGGTCTCCAATATTAGTTTTATGATCTTGGGCACAGGTTTCTTTTTTTGTTGAGCATAGTTTACTGAGTATATTGTATTTGCTAGGTGCTTCTGTGCCCAAGATCATAAAACAAAATCTGGAGATCAGTCACAAATCTCAAGCATCTGATTGGCTGAAATATCGACCAGTCGCCATTTCAGCCAATGAGATCCTTGAGATTTGAGACTGATCTCAAAACTTAGTTTTATAATCTTGGGCCCTGAGCATTTTGTTAATGATGAAGATATTCATCTAGCAGTTATCTGTAGTAACAAAAGTGTATAGTTCCATGCAATTATAATATACTCAAATTTTGATAAGGGCCAGTTTTGTTGTCGGTGAGTTTTCACAATTAGATAATTTTACAATCGTCTTTCTGTTAAATAATTCAAATAAGATGACATATTCATCAATTTTATCAAATAAACAATAAAATCAGAACTTAATTTATCATAGACTGTTCAAAACGTTAACCTAAACAATGATTATTACAGACTAAACAAGTGGCCCTTATCCAATTTTGAGAAGTATATAATTACAAAGCAATCTGCGTTCAGCAGCAATCTGGAACCAAGATCATAAATCTTAGTTTTGAGATCAGTCTCAAATCTCAAGGATCTGATTGGCTGAAATGGCGACTGGTCGCCATTTCAGCCAATAAGATGCTTGAGATTTGAGACTGATCTCCAGACTTAGTTTTATGATATTGGGCACTGATGTGTATGTTTAGGGCAGACGATGGCCGTCCCACAGAAGATCCGGTGCAGAAGTATGCTGGAAAGGAGGCTGGAGCGATTGGATAACAGACTGAACTACTCTATGGATGATTATAGTACATATTTTCTGAATATTACTCATAGAAGGTAGAAGGTTTAAGTAACTATGCAAGACACTTGTGACTTTAATAGGAGAGAATATATACTGCCGTCTCAATGATCAGTAAATTTTTAAAAATACTTTTTACCAATCTCCCTCCCCCCCCCCCCCCCCCCCCCCGTCCCACCCCGAGTGATATCCATATCACCAATATGTGATGTGTGTGCTACTATAAACAGGGCTATATTGTTGTGTCAACATATATCAGTAACACGGTGCAGGAACAAACTCGTAAACTTTGATTAATATTAAATAAAACAGTGAGAATATTTCTAAACTCTTGGTTTTATGTTAATGGTACCTTTTGGCTAGGTATAAGAAAATATTCACAGTAGAGTTTTATTTGTAAGAATAAAGCAATATATTGAGATTAGAAGTTTAAGTATACAACTTATCAAACTTTCGGGAGTTTTCTGCAAACAACAAGGACTCATTATTACATGTAGTCCGACAAAGAAACTCGCACTAAGTTTATAACTTTCAGGGCATAACAAGTTTCGCGCTACATTTTTCAAAATGAAACAGATTTCTTCTGTTTATTCAGTTCCATCATAGGATTTGCACCGATCACTGGATCTTTGTCGATAATGCTTAAGGGCTTACCACACTCCTCCAAATCACGTACATCTATAAAAAGAAAATTACCAAAATCTCAATTATGACAAAATGCCGTTCAATGAAACTTTGCACAAATAGTCTAGATTCTGAAGCTGAAAATTTTATCGAGGTAGGGCCGACAAGATATACTTTTTTATTTTACGATTTTATTGAAGTTTATGGTATGTCTCAATGAAATTAGGTGGCCTGAAAAAATTATTTTATTGCGAACCCTGAAAAAATAAGGGAGATAACTCTGATATAGAATTATAAGTTAACTTTAAAATATTTAGATATAATGACGAGTTGCATTGATATCAGTCCAAATTTTAGTATCAACATTAGTTTTTATATGATCTAGCAACCATTATTTATTTAAGATGTATTATTAGCACATAATCTTGGACTAATATGTAATTTAAGACCTTTTTGTTGGTAAAATATACAAAGAAAACAGAACTATTTACGATTTACCCTATTGTATGAGTTAAGAAAATTATCTGTTTATATCACTTGTAAATCTTTATACAGATATTTCACATAACTCTTCTAAACATTAATTTAGATGTTTTAGAAGACATTTTATATTGAAGAATATGCGTTATTGATGATAAAACCTTAAAATTGTGTATACAATTACCCCACCCACACCATTATAGCAAGTATTCTTTAATAAAACCTTAAATGGATAATCAACACATTTTATGTTATGTTATTGACGATGTATATAGAGTATGATCTGCTTCAGTTAAAAAAGCAAACCGGAAAGGAAATGCTTTGTAAAACACCAAATATAAAGAGTTAATTCAAGAAAATGTAATAATATTTTCTAATATGATAATTTGGTGACACATTTTGTCGAAGTTCAGATGTCTCCAATAGATCTGTTTTATTCTTACTTTACATGTTTTAATGTCTTCTAGTTCTTGGAAGTAATCCCCCATACTCATAAAAAGACACTTCTTAAATAACAGCATCAACACATTTGTATTCTAATATGATTTGAACATCCTAACAAGTTATGCAAATCAGAGTGCCTGTTGTATTTTTTGTAAAGTCACATAATGACGTATAACAGCATAATGGTAAATAAGTCAGTATATTAACTGAATACAGATGGTAACTAATTTCTTGAAAAAAAAGTGAAGTAATTAAACATTAGATAAATATTACTGTTATTTTGAAACACATGTTTAATGAAGATTTTTCAGATGTTTATTCTTATGTTAAGTTAGTTTTTACTAAATTACAGGAAAACTGCGGGTATGTATCTTTAAATAATGAAATACAATGAGATCTGGCAAACTTAACTTCTTTTCCTTCAGGAAAAAGTTTTTAACTTCATTACATATGGTTGCATTGACAAATGATAAGTTCCCATATTGAGGGATGCACTAATCTTAGAATAAGTCTGGGTAATTTTGTTTCATATTGAAAGGTGCCGCAACATTAAAGAAGCTAGGCATAACTTTATAAAAGTCTAACATTGTTCTCACCTCATCATGCGAAAACGGAAGTAAGATTACAATCTTGTTGGTTGTAAGTAAAACATAATATTGTATTGCCTGTAAATGTTTTCATTTTTAAATATTTTGAAATAGAATGGCACATTTTGAAATTTTTAGCTTAAACTAGTAAAGGAAAGAGTTAAATCCCAAATATCGCAAGTCTTTTAAGGATTATAAGTAAGTAAAGTAGTTTTCCTGTATATGTCAAAATATACATGTATATATTGTTCGAGCTTAGAGAAATAGGACTGCTTATGTAAAATGGAGAAACAGTCACTTCTGGATGCTAGCGTTGCCCCAATATAGAACAAGGGAGCCTTATAAACGCTAGCAGTCATTAAAATATGACACGGTCTTGCTTCCTACACCACAGAATAGTGTAAGCGCCTTCTTGACGACAGTGTATTTGCCATGAGACGTATGGTAACACTATCCAGAGGTTTTAGAATGGTTACTACCCAGTTCTATGTTAAATCAACCGCTTTTTGAGATAGGTAAAACATATTCGAAAGTTGTTCTTAGTCTAGACTTATAGAAAAGAAAACAAAACTATTTAATTAATTAGGCAATTATACTCCTGTCATTGTGAAACACGCCAGTATTATGCGCAAAGTACATATAATGGTGAAAACTTTCAGGAAAAAAAACAGATGAATTTGCAGTTCACAATATTAAATATGAGTGCAGTTTGATGGTCAACATGCCTGTAAAGTTTCATGACTGTCACTTATACTTTTGGACTTACCTACGACACAAGATTACACATTGAATGCATTATATTGAAATGCATAAGGGGCCATAACTATGGTCTTAACAGCAAAAACAAAACCCCAGGTGCACAACTACACATGATTGTCAACATGCCTGTAAAGTTTCATGATAGCGACTCTCATACTTTTGGAATTACATACAACAAGATTACTTGCTGAATGCATTATATTGAAATTCATAAGTAACATCACTCTGGTCTTAACAGGCGTGGCCCAAAACAAAACCCCAGGTGCACAATTAAACATGATGGTCAACATACCTGTTAAGTTTCATGATTGTGGCTCTCATAAATTTTGAGCTATGTGCGACACAGGTTTCGTAAGTACGGAGAGACGGATGGACAAGGGCATCCTATAAGGCCCCTACTCGTTCAGAGGGGGGGGGCATAAAAAGGATACAGGATTCAAGAATTGGAATAAGGTAACCCTACGAAGGAATCTGGACCCTTTGTTCTGATGAGAATGCTTTCCCTACTAGGATCCTCAATCCTATTATTAGAGTTAATAGGCTACTTGTATTGTTAAAGAATAATATCTTTCAGACCCAGGCCCTCACTCCAGTACAAGGGTAGTGCTAGTATTCAGAAGGGACTGCAGCAACAATTTGACAGGAGCTGGAATAAGTTTAAAATACTGTTATCAACTACAAGCTGATAGTATAACCCATATGACCTATTATTTTCATATCGCTGTTCCTAGGTTCTTGGTCCCTGGCCAAAGTTAGGTTTATGAATTCTGTTTGGTCTACTATGCTATTCTAGAAGCAGTCCTACCCAAAGAAGGGAGTACATGTACTGCCATGAATGGCTTCAGATTGCCTTTCATTCAATTTCAAAGAATATTTAAAACCAACTTGCTACTTCAACGTTTCTATTCAGGCTCAGAAGGGGTTAAGCATTTTTTCTAGGACTGACACTTCCCTTTCACGAAGAGTAAGGCCATATTTAAAGCAAAGCGACTGTTGAGACAATAACTGGTTACAGAAACACATAGTCTCCATGAGGTTCCTCAACCTGTTTCAAGCTTAGTATAATTAAAACCAGTTCCATGGGAATGAAAATGGATTCATTGTTTTAAGCAAAAAAAAGAATGATCAAGATGAATCTGTAATAATTAAACATAACAAACCATAGATATGAAGGTTTTTTGTTTGTTTTTCACTTATTGTAATACTCTTGAGACTGCTGTCCAAATAGAACCATCCTTATTTATTGGAAGTACTACCCGTAGATGGACCCAGACCTTACTCTTAGACTGTCGTTCAGAAGCTTAAAAAATTTTGTCAAGGACATGTGCGAGTATGCCTGACTATAGTTTAAGTGTAGCACTAGCCACAAGCATATTTATCAATAGCCATAACAAACATGTATTAAAGACTCCCTTGTGCTATTTCAAATGAGCTCTAAAGCAGAAGCAGTCAATGGAACACTTTAAAAATATTATTTAGGTAATTTCCAAAATAATATTTCGACCAAATGTTAACTAAAAAACAATTTAGTTTGATGTCGTCATATTATCACTGCTCATTTACTTGTATTTGTTTTTGATATATATTTTTTAAATTAAGTGTGCATTGATTGCACTTAGAAAGTAGAAAAAATAAATGAGTTTTAACACACATATTGTTTAACTCAACATGTACGAATGATTTAATAGAATGATTAATACAACTAATAAAGAACAAGATTTCAAACTGCCACAAACCCGTCAGAGAGCAGAAATTGTTTATTTGTTTAAGTTTTGGAAATTAAAGACCCATAACTCCTCAGTGACTTGACTAATGTAATCTTGCTTGTAACCATACATAGCTGAGATCTTATTGTCCCCTTAAACAGTCGAACGTATAATAGTGATATTAAATATAGGTATTGTTTGGTATAGATGTAACTTGTTAAATATTTCCAGTTAAAGGGCATAACTCAAGAGTGACAAGAGCAATCTGACTGGCTATCAAACTTGTCTAAGATATTATGTACATACATGTTCTTACTAAGTTTGATCAAGATTGTCATTTTAATTAGGAAAGCATCCATTGCTTATTTGATTTCAAAAATGGCAATGAAATATCAATGAATTCAACGCCATTGCTGCAATCTAGAATATCTTGTTTAGATATTAGCAGACAGATTATGCCCACAGCATTCTGACAAACTGGGGCCTTAGGCAGTCCCTCATTTGGTTAAAACAGCCATTAGAGGACACTATCTATCAAAGCTATCTGCAAGTTACTGAACTGGATATGTTTACCTTAAACATTTTAAGCAAGTTTGTTGAAGATTGTCGAGTTAAAATGTGGAGGAGTTAACCCGTCAGATTGCTTCAGTCACTATAGAGTTATTGCTGTTTAATTACTAATTTGGTCAAAATTAGTAATAAAAGGGCAATAACTCCAGTCTGACTGAAGTAATCTGACGGGTTATAAAATATATTAGTGTCGTAATCACTCAAACCAAGTTTGGCGAATACCTTGAATAAGTATTATTGCCATAAGAGAGTTGATAACATTTTGTGGACGTTTCCTGCCACCGATGAGTCTGTAATATGTCCTGTTTGTCAAACTGGCTTGCAATAAATGGTTTGCTCTTTAGTATGAAATTAAATGTATATAATCTGACCTGGATGGTTATTGGTGTTTAACAGGCTTTTTCAGAGAATTTGTGCTGTAATTCCTTTCTCTAAGTTAAAAAAATCACTAGAAATATCACTTTCGAGCAAAAGAAAATGGGACATAAGTGATTTACATTATCTTTACAATAAAATAAAGTGGAATAACTCTTGTTTTTCACACATTATATACATAAGTTGTTCACCTTGGACTTTAAATTGCATCTTGCAACTTATTTGACAAAGTTTTAATGAAGACAGAAAAAAGTCTTTATAATATATGTCATATCATTGAGTTTGTCAGTTTTTTGTTGATTTTTTGTATGATTTGGCATGAATTATCTCCCCTTATTTCCTGACGATTCGCAATAAAAAAAATTTGCAGGCCAGTCCAGATTGTTTGGCCATATAATAGGCTTTAATTTGGTACAAAATAAAAAGTATATCTTGTCGGCCCTACCTCGACTTGCAGAATCTAGTCTAAAATGAATGTTATTGTCCAACAGTATTGACCTGGCACTCTTTCATTTGACCCCATATTCGTTAATTTTCGTAAATGACTCCACACATCACTGAGGTGTAAATTGAATAATTGTCGGTCATCCTGATGACCGACATATTATAATCGACCAAACTTGAGATCTTTAGCCTGAACACCGGTTAACAGTGAACGGTCCAGAACGGATAATTTAGACTATGCCACCTGTTCCGCACTTTAGACAAAGCCGCCCGTCTAAAGCTTGAGAATGGTATTCCGTTCCCCCTGTTTGCAAGAAAAGTCTTTTAAATGTTGATGAAACAATATTTGAACATTGTAGTTACAACAAATCAGAAATTGAGCTGATCAATAACGACATGTTAAATTTTGTAAACTTAAGTGAATGTGTTGTATTTTCTACAGGGTATAGAAATAATGTTATGCTTTTTTTTTTTAGAAAGTCACATGATGCAAACCTTTAAAGCAAATTATTAGTTGCATATTAGTTGAACTGATACTTTATTTGAATCAAACAACTGTTCAGGATGATGCCGTATCTGAAATAGATTCGTTCCGTTATCTTGAAATTGTTCGTCAAAAGCAAGACATCGCTTATGTTTTCTTAGAGACTAACGGATAATCGACTTTGGCGGGAAAGGCTGACTGTAAACAAAAGTTTACAAAAGGCTAGTCGGTCATTAGCATAACTTTTTAACCAAAAACGCATGACACTGAAGTTAAAAATTTAAGCCACTTTGAAATGAAAGCGCTTAATTTTTATTGGATGTCATACAAACATTAGTTTATTTATATATCCTTTGTTTTGAAGGAATGCATTTATTATCTGGTCTAACATAATTTTTGTCAGAAAGTAAAGAGAAAGCAAGGACAATCAAGTTGTAATTGTATTCCAAAATCTAGAGTTTATGTTTAACAACAAAATTTTGTCACTGTCATAGGGCGGGGTGGGGGTGGGGGATGGGGTGAGAAGCATGACTCAACAATATTATATTTACTATTCTTATCTTCAACAATTTTTTAGAACTTTAACATGCAATATATCGCTGGTTCTTGCACATTTTCTTGTTTTTGTTTGTTTATTTTAATGATGTCAATTTCAGTGTATTCCATGTTAGATAAAATAATGCGGGTTTTAAAAAAACTCATGTCCATGCGTTCATTTTGAAAATTGATGAAAACTTCTATCCATGCGTTACCATTAATTTTTTCTTTCTTGTGGTATAAATCACCAAACATACGTCGTGAAAAAGTGGAGGTTTATAACATAAGAGAAGATGTTAAACAAGCATTTAGGACGAAACGAACACTCAGAACTGTGCCTAATACTGTCTTTAAAAGAAAAAGTTTTTTGCGATTTCCTGTGCAAATTGAGTTTAACTTTTAAAAGCTTTCCGGTGATACCCCTGACTCCAATGTCTGCTGCCCCATACACATGCAATATAACGGATCTGGATTCGATCTTTTGTCGATACTAAACAATAACATTATTTTGTCAAGTACAGTAAGGTAGACAACACAAGCACTTTCAGTTCTCTTGTACATACAGAGAAATGTAAATGGAAAAAAACTTGAAACTTGAAACTTCAACTACATTCACAAATGGCTTGTCAGATACAATCTACGTGGTATTGGTCGACTGAAAACTGGACAAATCCTTGACTTCCGTTGGTCCAAAAATAAATGCAAGCACGAATAAATATGTATTCTATTTATTTATCTGCTAATGACCGACTAGCTTTTTGGAAAGCTAAAACTTGTATAATTCCCCCTGGCGGTGTCCGATGAATTGCTAGATGACTCTTTCTTTGCACGGGCTTTTCGGGTTTTTGTAACCGCGTGGTCATTCAGCGCTTGGACAGCCGACAATGACAGACGAAAATTTTAATTTTCATATAAAAGACTGGGTTTATTTCAAATGGCCAAATTACATTAGTAATCGCAAGCTTGTTCAATATGTCTTTGAATGGTCTTAATTTCATACAAAGTGTAGTATATTAAGGAGTTCTTATGTTGATACATGTATGTTTTAAGGTGCAAAAATATTACCATTTGTTTTCATTTTGATTTATGTAACGATGTTCTGTTACTGTCAGTCGGCATTCAAGGTCGCTCCCAACAAATTAAACATGTTAAATGTTGGATTTTGTGTTTCTTTAAGGCTTTGCCTTTAGGTATTTAGATTCCTTATAGTACTCCAATCCAGTTGGAGATTGACGTAGGGGGAATCGGTGTTTTCGCTGATACCCGTGTTTATTCAATGACCTTTACGAAAATATATGAAGTGTCAGGTCAATATTGTTGGACAATACTAATGTATCTTTATTTTGTATACAGTAAGACACGTTAGAAAAGTTAAGAAAAAAAGCTAGACCTAAATATTCCTTAAAATTCTACGTCTAGAGACATCGCTGTAAATCTGACCGACAGGCGACTATTTATCATGATAAACAAATCCAAATCAATCGCGATTTCTAATGAAATTATTTATCAGTGCTTTAACCGTATTTCTTCCACACTGGGCAATATGAAATTTAGGTAATATGATATCGAGCTACAAAATAAGGTATAAGGTTTATAAAACAAAGGCGTTTAATTACTTGCCTTCCCCATTTTACATAAATGAATGCTAATATATGGTACGCTTTTGCTACCTCTTCGTGTTAATGGTTTTAGACCGTCACGTTTTATATGTTGGTGCTCTGGTAGTTGTCGTCGTACTGTCATTGATAAAAAAGGAAGAATATCAAAATCTCCCTTACGGAAAAAAGCAGTTCCATCAAACTTTGCATAAATAAATGTTATTAATGTATGTTTATTTTTTATACGTTAAGAAAAGTAAGAACAGTAAAGAAAAATAGTTCGACCTAAAAATCCTTAAAATTCTATCTGCAGCCGCACACAAAAAGAAAGCAACACTAAACATAAATTAAAATGCCTTCCTGAGTAATGAATTACTAACAGCAATGCACATGCGCTTGTTCTCAATGCACAGGGACCTGTTCTCGAAGCGCAAGAATAAGTTTGGATGAAAGGATTTAAGTTTGTTGTAAAAAAAACGAGATCTATTACATTTGAATTGTGCGTATTATGTTACTTACAGGCAATCACAATGTTGGCGCAGTCAGCTCCGTGATGTCACTGGCGAGCGAAATAGGAGCTAATTTTGATGATTCTGTCCAGCGAGAGGTGTGGCGTAATTATTAGTATATTATTTATCTTCGAATACACTGTGTTTTGTTAATTCAAGACGATTCCGTATTTTACAGCTTTTTGAATTTTACGTGTACACCGTTTTTAAAGTTTACATCAATTAAAGGAATGTTTTGTCACAATAAAATGTAATCTGTAAACAAATGAGAGACTTTCATTGTTAAATAATAACCGTGAATCAATGTATGTCTGACTCAGGCCAACAACTGTGCGATTATTTCCATTTTAATTAGTTAAAACAGTTGGTTCTTAATTAGATTGTCAGAAAATAATCCATATGAATGATATAACATGAATAAGATGTTTTTATTCACTAAATTAGGTGGACTACAAGACTGATATACTGAAAATAGGTCGCCAAGATGCCAAGATTGAAACTTTTGCAGAGGACTACATCAAACAGACGGGCAGTGTAGACAACGCCTTGCTCTATGTGGTCTCCAACGCAGACATAAAACTTGTAACTATCCTTATTCCTAAGTAACAAGGCAAAAGATCATAAACCCGAGTTTGGAGACCATTCTCAAATCTCAAACATCTGTTTGGCTGAAATGGCGACTGGTCGCCTTTTCAGCGAGGCCAGTCTCAAATCCCAAGCATCTTATCGGTTGAAATGGCGACTGGTCGCCATTCGAGAGAGACAAGTCTCAAATCCCAAGCATCTGTCTGGCTGAAATGGCGTAAAGTCTCCAAAAAGAATGGTCTCCAGTTTAATTTAATGATTTTGTGCCCAGGCATATTGCTGAAAAAAAACAATTAATACATACCGTAATAATAAAATTTGTATTGGTATTTTTTTTACTTAGTTCAATTTTATGCCTCTATGAAGCATAAGTGTCCTATGGACACTGCCTTGTTTATTTTAATATGTTCTCTATTAAACCTCCCTGCTTAGTGGTAATTTGCCGCAAAGATTTTATCATGGATTATTCGAACATAATGGCTATAATGTAAAACAGTGTAGAAATTGTTTCATTCGTTGAGATAAAAAAAAGCATCTTAAGGCCAGAGAAAATAAATTATTAGATTCTCATCCGGATTTTGGGAAAAAAAAGGGGCGGGTGGGCACTTTTTAATTTTTATTTTTTATTAACGAAATACCTTAAAAAGGTATTTCGGGATGGTCTCAAACACGTTTTGTACGGAACAGAATATGTTTCGAATTTTTTACGAATAATTTTTTTTTTGGGGGGGGGGGGCGGGTGGTTTTGGACAGGGGCGGGCGGGGATGAGAATCTAAAATATTTTTTTCTCTGGCCTAACTACATGTACATTATTACACTGAGTCCTTGATTTGAATTTCCAACTTCCTGGCAAAATTGTTGGTCAATTTTTAGCACGTCTAACAATTTTACGCGGTTTGAGCCGATGTTAGTACCATAAAGGTATTTTCTATAAATCAGGAATGATGAGCAAAAATTAAGGAAACTCCGGTGCAATAACTGCTCATAATGCCTAGCATCTTTGCATCTTTTTCAAGAACTCGTGACATAATAAGGACAAAAATACTATGAAACAATAGCGGGAAATGTATCTTTGTGGAGATTGTCCGTGCACTTCGATTCTCATATACTGATTAATGAATGTTAGTTTTATGGAGTGGATTTCACCACATAATCATCCAATAATGATATTTTTTAATTTATCGTTCCAATGTTCGGTCAAGTAATCAGATTAACCTTATTGATGCCAGCCTATCACCAACCTCTGATGATAATCACCTCACCATTTAACTTTGTGAATTTACAGCTTCCGGATATTGTTGATTGTTTCATCAACCGTGGTGCTCGAACCTCAGTACAAGACTCGGACATGAGGAGTTCTCTTCATTATAGTGTGAAGCGCAATTTGTTCGGTAAGGCAAGGATCCAACAGTTCCTCAATACTGCAGCTTTATAATACAACTCCGCCCAAGGTTATAAAACTGAGATTGGAACCCAGTCTCAAATCTTAAGCATCTAATCAGTCAGATGCTTGAGATTTGAGACTCGTTTCATCATCAGTTTTATAACCATGGGATCTGATTGGTCGAAATTGGGGCTTCGCTCAATTTCCACTAATCACCTGTCGCAGAGTGTAGATTGTTGAGTGCTAAGTGATCTTGAACACTGGTTGTTAACCTACCACAAACAACTTTTTTAGTATAGAATGTTGTTAACAAACGTAATCTGGATGAAACATTGATTAAACTCTGTTCTACCTGAATATAGAAACGACTTAATAGACCCTATCCTCTATACATAGCCGCTTTCATGACCACCGAAAAGGACTTGTTTCTTTTCGTCTCGAACATATTATACATATCTAAAGAACTCGTGTAATATTCCATGGGTGATTTAATAATAAACTTAAATCATAAGCTGAACAAATATCTGGTTCTGTGACAAATACATGGTATTTGGATCACGTTACCACACCCGCTTTTTATTATGAAATCAGAAGTAACAAGTCATTCATATTTCATGAGATAACACGATCATGCTCTTTACAAGTACACATCATTGAAAGATGGTAAAGTTATTGCAATAATTCACAGATTACATTGCTTATCCCAGAATTAAATAGCCTGCCGAGCCGTTATCCGGCGATTCGATTTCGCATTGCAACGTCAGCCAATCTTAACAAGTGACGTCACTGAATCCAAACGACGCTGTATGTTCGAATTACTCATTTACGATTCTTACGAGTTTCGCATTATTTATTAAAAAGTATCAGTTCGTAAACTTACATTTTGGGACCTACGTCCCCTGTTTATTTAGATCTATAGTAAAAAAAGTTACAATTGGTTTAAGGAGGTATGCTCGTTTAGACCATTTTTTTAAAAATATTTAGATGGTTTTCATAATTTGCATGCTGAAAGATATTTCGATACCAAGCATGAAAATGTAAAAAGTTGGGGTCACCGTGCATTTTTTTAAAATTAATTATTTACACATTTCAAGTCTTTAAAATATTGTAAATCATCCTCACAAAGAGGTAGACAAAGTTTTCATGCAGTACATTTTAACAATATGTATTAAAAAGGCATATTGTCCAACAAAACAACTAAATTTTACATTCCATACTATTCATATTTTTTTTAAGTTTTGAGTATGTAAGAGATCATGAGTTAGACTAAAAATATAAATGAAGAAATTGATAGGTCACCGTGCTAAATTTTTCTATACGGCTATCTAATTGATGAGCATTTCTCTGAAAAAAGCAACAAAAGCAACAAAATATCATATACATTAAATTTTGCACTTTTTAAATGTTTTACTGACAAAAGATATAAGTATGTTGTTATGTTCACCGTCTTTAATAGAGAAAATGATTTGTAGAACATTTTAATGCTCATAAAATTTTATGTAGTGTTAAAAGCTTGAGGTAATGTAGAATTACCCCACCCACTTTTTATCATTTTAATGTGTTTTGATATAGAATGATACATGAAAGCCACATTTCACTTTTTATATACTAATTATCATCATGCCCAAGGATGAAGGATATAGATAATATTTTATGTCTTTGTACAACCTTTTTGTATGGCTGTGCGTCTGTCTGTCCCTGACAGTTTGAAACTTAAAATTCAATAACTAAGATATTTAGAGATTAATTTGAAAAAAAAATCAGCAAAAATGTTTAACATCACAATACAGAATGAGAGAAACAAAACTTGGAAATATTGTCAATCCAAGGTGATGGTCAATGGTCACAAAAATTAGAACTTTACCCACAATCCTTCATTATGTGTTGTTCTTAAGTGGAATTCAAAATAACTTGCCAAACTTGTATAATATCACAAAATAAGTCTACAGCTAGAGATGCATCCATAGAACACAGAAGGCCCCCAATATCAGTTTATAATATGTAAGTGATGATGACTTGGACCAAAAATAATAATAAAAAATTTATAAGTCATCATGGAAAAATTTTCAGTTTGGCTGTCTAAATGATAAGCAATTCTTTAAAAAAAAAATGAACAAAATATCATACAAATTAAATTATTGCATTTTTAACCAGGTTTTCTTTAGAAAAATCCTGGTTATTAGATTGGGGTATGTCGTTGGGCGGGCGGGCGGGCGTCAACATTTAGTGTTTTGTTAAAGTTGTGTTTTTCTCAGTAACCGTTCAAGGTACAACTTTGAAACTTAACATAGTTGTCTGACATATCAATACCAATTATCAGGACAAGTTTCATAATCCCTGACTGTATTTTGACAAAGTTATGCCCCTTTTTCACTTAGAAATTTTGTGAAGTTTTTTGTTAAAGTTGTGTTTTTCTCAGTAACCGTTCAAGGTACAACTTTGAAACTTAACATAGTTGTCTGACATATCAATACCAATTATCAGGACAAGTTTCATAATCCCTGACTGTATTTTGACAAAGTTATGCCCCTTTTTCACTTAGAAATTTTGTGAAGTTTTTTGTTAAAGTTGTGTTTTTTTCAGTAACCGTTCAAGGTACAACTTTGAAACTTAACGTAGTTGTCTGACATATCAATACCAATTATCAGGACAAGTTTCATAATCCCTGACTGTATTATGAAAAAGTTATGCCCCTTTTTCACTTAGAAATTTTGTGAAGTTTTTTGTGAAATTTGTGTTTTTCTCAGTAACCGTTTAAGGTACAACTTTGAAACTTAACATAGTTATCTGACATCTGAATACCAATTATGAGGACAAGTTTCATAATCCCTGACTTATTTTGACAAAGTTATGCCCCTTTTTCACTTAAAAATTGTGTTTAGTTTTTTGTGAAAGTTGTCTTTTCTCAGTTACCATTCAAGGTTTAACTTTAAAACTTTACATAATTGTTTGACATCACAGTACCAATTATCAGGTCAAGTTTCATAGGGGTTTTGATTGTGTTTTGCAAAAGTTATGCCCCTTTTTGACTTAGATTTTTTGTTAAGTATTTTATGAATGTTACCTGTTGATGCCAAATTGCCTGTTGACGCTTAGATTGGTTTGTGGGTAGCTTATATCAACAGGCAGCTTGCGATTGTTACCAAGGTGTCTGTAATAAATGTCAAGGTCACTTGCTAAATATAGAAATTCAGCTTACCCTCAATAACTTGAGTTTGCTTTTACCTCTGGATGCCAAACTTAGTATATGAGTAGCTAATATCAAAGGACAGCTTGGGATTGCCACAGGTATCTGCGATAAAGGTCAAGGTCACTGTTGCTAAAAATAGAAATTCAGTTTTCCCTCGATAACTTGAGTTTGCTTTGGTATATTTACGCCGAACTTAGTGTTGGTATCTAATATCAACATGCAGCTTGAGATTGCTACCCAGGCGCCTGTGATAAAGCTCAAGGTCACTGTAGCTAAAAATAGAAATTCAGTTTCTGCTCAATAGCTTGAGTTTTCTTTGGCCTATTGACACCAAACTTGGTTTGTGGGTAGCTTATATCAAGACACTACTTAGGATTGATACCCAGGTGTCTGTGATAAAGGTCTATGTCATTTTTGCTAAAAATAAAAATTTAGGTTTCTCCTTATTACTTGGGTTAGCTGTGATCTATTGACACCAAACTTTCTTTGGGTAGCTGATACCAAGACGCAACTCGGGATTTCTACTCAGAAGTCTGTGATAAAGATCAAGGTCACTGTTGCTAAAAAAAGAAGTTCAGTTTCTTTATATCAGATATTTTCTTTACAAAAGTATAAGTATTAAATGAAAACCTGGTTTTCGGCGCGTGGCGACGACTTTTTCTTGTTAGGGTTTTAACTACAAATATTATAGTTGTTTGAAAAGTACACTGTCTTTAATGGAGAAAAAGATTGGTTGAAAGTTTTATGATCCTATAATTTTATTTAATGTTAAGAGCATCAGTTAATGTAGAATTACCCCACCCACTTTTATTGTTTAATGTCATCCAATGTATTGTAATATATAGAATGATAAATTAAAGCCACATTTTACTCATCGGTAAACATACTACTTGAAATCAATGAAATGTTAACTTTTTGTTGTTGTTGTGGAAATGTATGTATATTTTAGCTATTGGAATTCCTTTATTCACTTATGCATTAACTTATAAACATATAAGTAACAATATCAATGAGTCTCTTTATTTACAATCAATGCATGGAAAACTTAATTCTAATGAAATAAGTAAGATTTGTACAAAATACTGCCTGGTTTTTATTTCACAGACAAGAATTAACATGTTTTGCTGAACAAATAAGAAAAATATTAATTATTAAGAATATTAAAATGTTAATAAAGAATTTATTTGAGATGTGTCCTGCTAAAGAATGTAAATACAGAATATATAATCTTATACATGTATCCACTTTGATTGATCAATCAGTAAAATAAGGGGTATTCAGGATAGTCCTTTTACTAGTCATCATGATGAGTGATAAAATGAATAATGAGGAATTTCCTTTTTCAACAGACACTTTCAAAAATGTATGGGGTTCTGGTGACTGTCACATTTAAAACTTTTTGGCTCATAGGGCTGGGACAGGTAACTGATCATGCGGTTACCAATAGTGAAATAGAAGAAAAAAAACAAAACCCAAGACAAGGATTTGACAATAGTTGATGTCTTATGAAGCAGGAAACCAATAGTTGATGTCTTATGAAGCAGGAAACCACCAGGATTCTAACAAGGATTTGACAATAGTTGATGTCTTATGAAGCAGGAAACCAATAGTTGATGTCTTATGAAGCAGGAAACCACCAGGATTCTAACAAGGATTTGACAATAGTTGATGTCTTATGAAGCAGGAAACCACCAGGATTCTAACAAGGATTTCACAATAGTTGATGTCTTATGAAGCAGGAAACCACCAGGATTCTAACAAGGATTTGACAATAGTTGATGTCTTATGAAGCAGGAAACCACCAGGATTCTAACAAGGATTTGACAATAGTTGATGTCTTATGAAGCAGGAAACCACCAGGATTCTAACAAGGATTTGACAATAGTTGATGTCTTATGAAGCAGGAAACCACCAGGATTCTAACTTGGGATCATTGACTAACTATAATGCTTTACCTACAGGGCAACTGAAGCTGTCTGATTTATATTTAGGTTCTACTTCAATAGATTCATTTAAATTATCAATACAAATGCTAGAGATTTGAACCTAAACAGCTAAACTACCACATTTGTGCCGACAAATAATCTAGAGCTTTTGACAAAGGACAATTGCTAGTATATTTCAAATTTGACCTAAACTTGCAATCTTTACGACACAAATTTTATAAAATGAGGTCAGAGGTGGTTATTATAAGTTGGTCTCGGACCCGCAAGTAGCAGTGACAGCAAGATATGGAGATCTGCATTTGCATTTCCAAATGTCAACAAATTTTTAACAACCATCCAAATAAACTAACCCAAATCCTGGTTAAGAACTTACCACTTTCCACCATTGTATCGCGCTATTTATTACTCTCGCCATATTTTGCTTGCACTGTTACCTGTTGATTATTTACATTGTTAACTAGGTCACACCTTCTTTCGCTTAGCATTTGACTTAAGTTTTCTATGAAAATCAATTAAGAGTAGCCGTAAGTACCTTTGAATAGTGTTTCCTCCACAAATGCCTCTATATTCACTAAGTGATTTTGATACACATGCATATAAACACATTTAATCGACAATGATGAAATGCCAGTATGTCTGCAACTGTCAACTATCAAAGTGATAGGTCACATGACATTAACGTCACAGTTTCAGTAGGCCCTATAGAAAAGGCGGTCATTCATATTTTGAACTGTTTCCCACAATGCATCGATATAATGGCGTGACCTCATATTTCAGTAAGAATTACCCCCCTTGTGTATTATTAACCAGTTGTTGCTGAAAGTAATTAATATTGAAGAAAGTTTAGAAATAATTGAATTAAAAAGACATAAAAGGATATTGAAATACAGAAATAACAAGGTATGTGGTTCAGTTTGTTTCACTGTTTAATGTTGGCTATTAAATAGATCGATACAATTGGGTTCCAGGCTACTCAGAGCTAATGTAAAACTATTTACAACATTGCTCGGTATTAAATTCATTACCACCCAGCCAGTCTGCCTCACAATATTGGTTTTCCTGCAATTTATTTCCAAATTTTCGTCCTTGAAAACAGGTTGACCTTTGTGAGCATTGAAATCACGTGCTGTGAAAATCAATATTTTCCCGGTCTTAACGTACTCTACCTGTAAACAAGGTTTAGCTTTCCATGCAATGAACAGGCAATGAGCTAAATAAACCAAACGGATAAAGACATTCTTTAAATATAAAGTTCGAGGATAATTTTTCTTTCGTAAATTTATAGGCAATAACATCAGTGTTAGATAAGACGCTTGCATTTATATTGATTTCGTATATGGAAAAAAACATGCGTTTCACTAATGTTGATCAGAGACGTTGCTGTACGAACAGTCGTAAAATTTAAAAACAAAAAAGATCAAACATTAGTGAATAGTGAACATTTTACAATTACATAGATCTTACTTTAAATATTTTCGATGGTCAGTGTGATTAAAGAAGTTTATTATGAATCTAAATAGTTTTACGACCTACTGTAACCATGGTTACACTACCGAAAAATGGAAACGATTCAGCCCCCTTAATTAACACGCTTATGGTCATATGTAGCTGCTAAGGCAGATAATTTTATTCAAAATGTTACGACACAGCGGTAGGCCAGTCTTCCGATATTGATGGAAATGAATATCGTGAAAAAGCCAAAACTGCTTTACACACGGAAATTGTATTAAATTTTGCATTGTAGGGGAGACCGGGGATAGTTGTTACACGGGGCAAGTTGTTACACTTAATGTTGCGACAACATTGCATCACTGATGAAATTCGTATGGATACTAAAATAACTCTCAAAGTTTTATCTATGTTTAATGTAAGTTTCATTAAAATTGTCCGGGAAATAGTCAGATTAGCTAGGAAAAACTGATTTTACTATGTAAAAGTAATTTCTTTCGAATTCGGAAAAACATTTCGATATTTCCTCCTTATTGCATATACAAGTCTTAAACACAAATAAAAATTAACATAAATATTTGTATTTTCTTTGAAACTAGTAATAAAAATAAATCAGGCTATATGTTATATTAAGCGACCTCGAAGTGCGACAAGGGGTGGGTGGGGTAAGTTGTTACGTCTGTGATGGGGCATGTTGTTACAGGGTAATATTTCGTCCCTCAACAAAAAGTAGATTTTTGACCAGCATGATACACCTTAATATTATTCATTTTGCAACTTTCGACAATATTATCGATGTTTTATCGGAAAAAATGCTCGTGTAAACGCAAAAATAACCCGAAATATTGATATCTTTATCTTATTGCATTAAACCTGGTGGAAAACTATTGGCACTGACCGCTCGAAGAAGGTAACCTTTCTGGTTCTCTTTTTTGTGGTGTCTTTTAACTGATCAAATTATAAACTGATACACTCTCAGAATTTCATGTACATCTACGGTTTGTTTGTGTGGGTAAGCTTTTGTATTTTGTGACTGTGATTTTGGCTGTTCCTGTATGTATATTTGACTAACACTTTTACAGGTATCATACTAAACTTTCGCAAAGTTCTTTCGCAAAAGTTATAACGTTACATTGTTTTCGTTCGAGGAATATATGTAAACCACAAATTTATATATACAATCTATCCGAATTCAGAATAGATTTAAAAATGAATGCCTTATTGAAACGTTTGGACAAACGTTTGCGACTTTCCAACTTAACATCCACAGTGACTATATTTATGAAACAACATGCATGTTTTTTTTTCAAAAATCATATTCTAAACAATTTTCACGTCTTTGAATGAAACTGTTATCAAAAAGTCACTGTTATGTATCTGAATATGTTAAAAATTGTACCCAGAGCTATTGTAACATTTTACCCCGAGACCTGTAACAACATGCCCCACGACCGGGGTAAGTTGTTACACTTTGGTCAACTTACGAAAAATTGTTTTTTTATGAATTCAGTTTATATACTGTAATCGGTCTAATTTTATATTAAACTTAACTTCCTATGCTTTTAATTGCCACTATTTACATTACTTTCGCACAACTGACACAGTCACAATTCTGAAAAATGCTAAAAGTGTAACAACTATCCCCGGTCTCCCCTACGTTAAAATGATCAGGATCTTTAATCGCATTTTCTGCGCGAAGATTTAGTCTTGATAGAGCGACACATTAATCAAACATATGGCGTCATTGCAGATATAGTTAATAAACTTCTGGAGAACGGTTCAATGACACTGCTTAAGGACAAGGACGGTAGATTGCCACTGACGTTTGCGCTGGACAACGGGAGAGATGATATTTGTGCCTTACTTATTAAATACATGGTTCCTGACAGGTATGTACATCTCATCTAGAATAAGTTGTTACGACTTCTATGCTAGCAAGAAACAAGCTCAAAGTGACAGCATGGCATAACAGCAAAAAAAATATTTTCATTAGGCCAGCACACTGGGCATATAATTACTACAAATACTTTCATTCTGCTGGTCTTCCCATTTTGCTGGCGGAATGAAAATAGAAAAATCATAGTAATACGACTGGGGTACGTCGTTTAGCGGCCGGCCAGTCGACGGGCGTCAACATTCTTTTTGTGAAAGTTGTCTTTTTCTGAGTAACCGTTCAAGGTACAACTTTGAACTTAACATAGTTATCTGACATCACACTACCAGTTATCAGGACAAGTTTCATAACAATTGACTGTATTTTGCCAAAGTTATGACCCTTTTTCTTTTTTACTTCGAATTTTCTTTAAGTTTTTTGTGAAAGTTGTCTTTTGACGCCAAAGTGCCTAACGACGCCAAACAGTGCGTGGGTAGCTTATATCAAGGACAGCTTGGGATTTCTACCCTGAATCTGTGATAAAAGTCAAGGTCACTGTTGCTTAAACAGAAAATCAGTTTAACTCAATGACTTGAGTTTTGGTTTGGGCTGTTGACGGCAAACCTATGTTTGGTAGCTTTATAAGAGGCAGGTTGGATTTGCTACCCAGGTGTTTGTGATCAAAGTCAATGTCACTGACGCAAAAAAAGAAATTCAGTTTCCGTGGAATAACTTTAGTTTGCTATGACCTATTGACACCAAACTTGGTATGTGGGTAGCTTATACTGTAATTGGCAAAATGGGCAAAATATGACTACGCCAAAACAACTTAAATACACCAATTGAAATTTAAAACCTGATATTTATCGAGTTGTTTTTATAAGCGATAAAAAGCGTTCAACGGTCTGCGCAATAACTCGAGTTTGTTTTGACCTTTTGACACCAAGTGTGTAGGTAGCTTATATTATATAAAGGCGATACTTGGGATTGCTAACCTAGATGTCTGTGATCAAGGCAGTGGCCTCCTCCTTTCTCATCCACACTCCAACCAACTTTTTTTGGCTTAACATTTCTGGTCTCAAAACAACATAGATTCCGGTGATGGGTGGTCTGGGTTGATGATTGTGTTCCTACTCTGCTCCGTCAAAACAGGATTTTATTACTTTTTTAATGTACACTATAACTTAAATTGATTTTTCTTTTTGATGTGTCAGTTTCGGCAGTTCTCAACCATATAATACTATTTTCCTTAAAATGAATACTCTTGAATACAAAATGAAAACATGGTTTTCGTCGCGTGGCGACTTTTTTGGGTCGCCCTTTCGAAGAAAATGCGAGACATAGGGATCGCTTTGTCCGTCTGTCGGTCCGTCCTGCACAAAAACTTAAAAATTTTAAGGTCAGTGTCACATTTTATGGAGTTGTGCCACTTGTTGTACTTGGATTTTGACACGAAAAACATAACGTTTGCTATAAATTTGCCATTTCTTAATAGTTCTTCAACAAACTTTCTAATTATATTTCTCATGACAACACACTCGCGATGATATCAATTTCTTTAGGTCAAGATGGAGTTATGCATTTTATTCCGACATGGTACCAGAGGGCGAAATTAAATATTGGCTATTACTTTGCATTTCTTCATCAAACTTTGAAATTATATTGCTTATGAAAATACGGTCGTGATGATGCCAACTTCTTTAGGTCACATTTGATGGAGTTATGCCCTTTTTGTACGACACAAGTGTTAAACTGAACATCTATCTAGTTTCTTGTTTTCTTGTAAGTCAATTTTTAAGAGAGGCCTTACTTGAACGGGTTTTAAACCCAGGTTTCTAAAACAGCGATAAATAACCAAGGTAACCTAGACTAGATTGAATTGCCATAAACAAACAACTAGGAGGTTCGGTCGGAAATTTGAAACACGGTATAGAAACGAAGAAATACCACAACGCCAATAACAAATAAGTAATCGAGAACAAAATAAAATATAAAACATTATTTACAAAAAATGAAAATTAAATGGCATATACAATCATATTAATTCTTTTTTTTCTTTTAAATTGATTTCAACTAATATTTTTTTTTGAATAATTATCGAAGGTTAAAAGTAACAGGCTATGAAAATATGAGCGACAGCTGTGAGTAATGAGGTTAGGATTCAGATGCTTGAGATCTGAGACCGGTCTCCAATCTCTAATCTCAATTTTATAATCTTTAATCTGGTCAAATCAGTTGCTTCTTGACTGTGCTTTCAGTGTAAGAGGGTTGTTTCTGAGTTGTGATGACAAGCCGCCAGAGTTTTCCTTCCATGATCTGTTACGACGTGAGCCTTGCATGCAGGTATAGTGACAACACCACCCTTTCTGTCGTGAAAATATACCTTACCGAAAGAAAGTGTTATTTTTCATTAACTGCTTTTCTTAATGCCTAAATATTTGGTATTTAAATTGAGATGAGATCATAGATAGTTTTATTGTAGCATTTAAATGATCTAATCTCAATTTTGATACCAAATATTTAGGCATTAAGAAAACGCATTTAACGGAAAACCACCGAAAAATGCGCACACTTCCTTGTGGAATACAGTATAGTATTAAAGCTGACTATTCACAGTTCATGATAAATTACTTCAATGTCTCAGATGTAGTTTGGCCTAATACTAGTTGTCTGTTGGGTAATGACAATAAATGACTACACAGGACACAAATTCGCCGAAAATTTGGACTTAACAGTACATTTTACGACGGTTTGATTGTTTTTGAATTTTACTGTGTTAGTAACTCTATTACAACTTCGTCTTTGTTTTGCTTACCTGTGTTTTACAGTTTAAATAGGGCGCGTCACGGGAAAAGGTACATTCGGACATTTGGCATCAATTCTTGAAATGACGTCATAAATTTGAGCAGACGACATTATTTAATATGTATTTCGCGATAGAAAATACCATTCTATTGTCAAAATATGCAATAAAATCACATTTTAGTAGTAAGAAATTGATTTATATTGGTCATTTTTTTCTAAATATAGTAACAACTAAAATATCACTAAAATTGACCGAAGGTACCTTTTCCCGTGACGTGCCCCATTAATTATAAATTTTGATATTAGAAGACACTTTATATTTTCTTCCTAATACATGACTAGATACTTTTATAAAAAAGAAAACAAATCAAGTCATGTTGGACATCAAGAGTATAATGTTGCGTTTGCCTTAACTTTAGGCATACATGTTATTATTATCATTTCTTTACTGTGTTGCGTTATCGGTGGTAGTAGCTGAACAGAACAGGACTAAAGGTTATAAAGCTGAGATTGGAAACCAGTCTTAAATCTCAAGCATCTGATTGGCTGAAATGGCGACTGGTCGCCATTTTAGCCAATCAGATGCTTGAGATTTGAGACTGGTTTCCATGCTCAGTTTTATAACCTTGGGCACTGAAGTTTATTCAGACCTGTACCCTGTGCATCATCTTCTTAATGACTCACATAAAATATACGTATACTTAGTTTCAAAAACATTATTCAAAAATAGATTAAACATAGATTATACAAATAGTTTTAAATGGGTATATTCAAAATATTTTTAAATTCTGGACTCGACATCACTTTCTAGCCCTGGCAAGTACAATCTCTGCCTAGCAGGCCAAAAAAACTTGTCTCTTTACCAGGATGACTAAAATCATCATTAACAAATTCAAAAATGCTCTGATATTGCTAATGCTTTGTTTATTTCCAGAAAACAATTACAGCAGTTCTGGACTGTTTGATTGAAAAAGACAAATTAAGTGAGAAACAAACTGTTTACTACAACCTCCTAGAAATCGACGAAGATGGCCGTACACCGAATCACCCTGACTTTGACAAGACCACAAAATCACCGTACCAGATTATTGCAAGAAAGCGCAATAAGGCATGTACTTCATGTAGCCTTATTTCTTTCCCATCTTATATTTCAGGATAGTATATGCCACGACGCCTAAAACCTCTCCAATCCTTTATTTAAGGACATTAATTACTACAACGTCTATCATATATCCAATCCTATAATTTAATATAATATTATATAACAGAATGCCTATGATATATATACCACGAAGTCTATCATCTTCCCAATCCTATATTTCAGTATATTTAATATCACGACGCCTTTCGCCTTATGTATATTTAATACCACGACGCCAATCACCTATCCAATCCTTTATTTCAGTATATTTAATACCACGACGCCAATCACCTATCCAATCCTATATTTCAGTATATTTAATAACACGACGCTAATCACCTATCCAATTCTATATTTCAGTTTATTTAATACCACGACGCCAATCATCTATCCAAACCTGTATTTAAGTATATTTAATACTACGACGCAAATCACCTATCCAATCCTATATTTCAGGATATTATATATCACGACGCCAATCAACTATCCAATCCTATATTCAATATATTAAAAAAACCACGACGCCAATCACCTATCCAATCCTATATTTCAGTTTATTTAATACCACGATGCCAATCATCTATCAAATCCTATATTTCAGGATATTATATACCACGACGCCAATCACCTATCTTTTCCTTTATATCAGGATATTATATAGCATGGCGCATATCGCCTTTCATATTCTATATTTCATGATATAATATTCCACGACGCCTTTCGCCTATCCGATCCTTTATCAAAGGATATTATAAATAACCACGCATATCACCTATCAAATCCTATATTTCAAGAAATATCGCCTATCCAATCCTATATATCAGGATTGTATAAACAGCCACACATATTGCCTATCCAATTATATATTTCAGGATTTTTTAAGACGACGACGTTCCTTTCCAATTCTATATTTTGATATATATATAAACTACATCGCCTATCACCTTTCCATTCCTATATTTCAGGATATTATAAACGACCACGTTTATCACCTATCCAGGATTATATTTCAGGATATTATAAACGACCACGCCTATCCAATCCTACATTTCAAGATATTATAAACCACGACGCCTATCACCTATCCAGTCCTTTATTTCAGGATATCCTAAACCACGACGCCTATCGCCTATGCAGTCCTATCTTTCAGGATATCATAAACCACGATCCCTATCGCCTATCCAGTCCTGTATTTCAGGATATCATAAACCGCGACGCCTATCACCTATCCAGTCCTATATTTTAGGATCTTATATACCACGACGCCATGAGGTTGCTGACCAGGGAGAAATGGAAGGAGTATGCAAGAATTCGATACATGTGAGTTCAATATTTTATTATAAATGTTGCGAATATGAAGCATTACTTATCGTACGGGAGAGGCTGACGGGGTCAATATTCAACTTGCCTTAATGGCCCTTGCCCTGAATCGAAATTAATAGATAATTGACTCTGTCTTGTTTCCGAGCTCGTATGCAGGACAACAGATATTAAACACGAGCTTCCACAGCAATTTTTTTTAAAAGCCGCGTGACATTTTTACCTTTTTCTGGAAAAACGATACAAAATATTTTAGTAATACGTCGTCACAAAATAAATAAAGAAAAGTTGCAATGATGTAGAGATTATTTAATCACATTTTATTCACTTCCAAATTGTCAGTCATTTTATAAATTCATTTCCAAATTTAGTCATATTTAAGTTTGAGTAGATACGCAATTAAAAAAACTAACATCTTCATTCAAGTTGATTTACCGGAAGTCGATATTGGGACACTTTTTAACACATTGACCCTTGGACCTATATGTCGAAACGTGTCAAAAACTGTATAATACTTTGGACAAACCTCTGCTGACCATTATAAATTTTTAAAGGTAATAATATTGAGCCCAGGCAAAGGTTTTACGCTGCAGTAGTTGAGAAATATAACGAATTGCAATATCGCGCAAAACTGTAGAAAGTGTCTCTCAAAAATATTAAAACGGAACATCGGTCGCATTCGAAGACGACAAAAACTGAAAATGTTGCACTCAGTTGTGTTAAGTCTATTCATGGGCCGTAAAAGAAAATATATATTACCGTTCCACGTTGGGTGGTATACAAGTAAACACTAGACACTTTGTTCCATCTCCAATGAGGAAAGAGGTTGGAACTAAAAGATAATATTAACGGTCTTACTTGTGGAATAATTCACGAATATCTGTCATGAGGCGATATTTAGGCATTTAAATATCTGTTTGCATTAAAACAGGTTTAAAACTTTTGACCTTTGCAGTTACTCGACTAATTGATCTACTAAGTTAGAAAATGAGAGTTCAGCATCATTTGTACTCAGTAATCTCGTACCTTGAGTCAGATGGTACACGTTATGTTTGCGCCTTTCTACTTACTTAATTTTAATTCCAATCGCAAACATAATATACTGAGTGCCAATCAAAACGCAACGTGGGCAGAAATATGCATTTCCATTAATGCCCAATGAACAGGCCCAATTAAACGAGCAAGCTGCATGCAATATTTTCATATTTATTGTGTTTGGTGGCTTTCAAAGTTCCCTTTTCATCTATTATTCATTTCAAAACACATCTATGTTTGCGAATTTATTAAACTTTTCCACACATCGAAAATATTCCAAAAAGTAAAGTGTTGCGTTTTCATTGGCACTCAGTAAACATTCTGTTGAGAATGCGAAATGCAGATTTTAAACTTTAATTTCATTCACTTTAAAGATTTCATATAATTCTGTTTGGAAACTGTGCACAAGATCATCAAACTTAATCTGGAGACCAGTCTCAAATCTCAAGCATCCGAAAGGCCACAGTATAAAACACAGATCACGGTCCAAGACATGACTGAACTGGGTTTTATACATAGTCTGGTCTTTATATGTTTATGATCTTGGAAGAGTGTGTAGTATAATTTTATGTTTCAGAATGAATCTACTCATTTATGTTGTGAGCCTTTTTTCCCTGAGCTTATCTGCAATTGTTGCGGTAGACACTGCCGAACCGACGGTATATTTTTCTCATGTTAATGAGGGTTGGCAGGTGGCAAGGGCTGTATGTGAGTGTTTGTCTGTCGCCTTCGTGTTTGCTACATTCTGCAAGGAGATGGTCCAATTAGCAAGGTAAATAACAACACTAGTGAATAGCCCGCTTCTTTTTAATTGGCGTTACCTGATTATAGTTATCATTGCACTGTATGCTAAAAAAGAAAATTATGAAAATCTCTTTAACGGCAAACTGCAGTTCAATTTATATTTGCATAAATCAATGTTATTCAACAATATTTATTTTACATACGTTCAGAAAACTCAAGGAAGTAAAGAAAATGTGTTTACCTAAAAATCCCTAAAATTCTATTTGCAACCAAACACAAAAACGAAGCTACACTTAACATCTATTTAAACGTATTCATAAGAAATGAGTTACTGACAACAATTACTAAGGTCATTACGACTAACAATTGTCAGCATTATGAGGATTTGTAAACGTGTGTTTGACTTTCAATTTCATGGTCGCGAAATTGGATCACAAAAATGTGGCTTTCTCCACAACTAAACGTTCTTTTAAAGGGCCTTACAAAATCAAAAGCTTGTCAATAATCTTCGTAATATTTCGTGTTTTTGAACTGAAAGATTTCTCAACAGTTGGACCTAAAAATCCTTAAAATTCTATTTGCAACCAAACACAATAACGAAGAAACACAAATCATCCAATTTAAACGTCTTAATAAGTAATGAGTTACTGATAACAAAAACTGAGATCATTTTGACTAACAATTGTATACAATATAATATATATGAAAAACAATTTTAAGCCATCGAACACGACAAATATGATAATATTACAGACTCGGTTTGAGTGAGCCTGTTTAAGCAAGGGGGGACGTTAGGTAGTTGATAGAACATATTAAGTGAGAAAAATGGTAGACGTGAAACAAAATGGCGTAAATTCATTAAACTTTGAGGAATTTCAGCCACATTTCTTTACTGTAAGTAGCTTCATTTCTTTGTCTTCAGATCCTTGAGATTTGAGACTGGTTTCCATGCTCAGTTTTATAACCTTCAACCCTTGTTTTGTTGAGAATGGAATTGCTACTTCTTCATCATATAGACATTAATGTTCATTATTTAACTATACATCACTTGAATAAAAACAAATAAAATTCAACTTAAACTGTGGTAGCGCGGACTATGCACCGTTTATTTTACTGTAATAAGGGTATTTAAAAAGAACGTCTGTGTTAAGGGGTAGGTCTGCTTATAGGGTACATATGGAATATAATAACAGTATGCAATCTGTAGGTTTGTAATTATGAATTCACATTTTAGAGGGGTAGCTACGCCTCTGATATTTATCAAATTTAACTGCTTAGATCTTGTATTTCAGGCACCGGTTGGACTATGCCAAAGATTTATTCAACTATATAGATGTTGGAGCTTGCTTATTGCTGCTCACTGTTGTTCCTTTACGGTTTACTCATAAAAACGAACAGTGGTTCTTCTTTGCCTTTGGATATTTACTGTGGGCGATAAGAATATCGAAGTTTGCAGCGGTTTACAGGTAAGAAATATATCGTAGCCAAACGATCGAAAAATTAAACTTTAAAGTGACATTTTAATGTTATTTTAATGTTTTCGAAGCTGAATTTATTCTAAATTGTACGTTATCCGGCGATAAATAATAAATGAATAAACGTTTACTGTATCAACCCATCTATAACGCTATGGTTGATAAGAGAATATCCTTAATGATATTTAAAATGCGCATGTATAGATAAAAAACCGATCTGGAGACCAGTCTGAAATCTCAAGAATCTGATTGGTTGAAATGGCAACTGGTCTTTGTGAGATTTTATGGTGGCTCGTGCTAAAAAAACTCATCTATCGGGCTCAGTTTATCACTCCGCCCTTTTTAAAAAAAAATTTTTCTTTTTGAAATCGGATCCCGATTGGACTTGAAGCTTATTCCTTACACAAAAGATTCATGATCCCGGTAAATAATAAAAAAAATATTGGATTAAAATGTAACTTCTTATTTTACTGTTTTTTTAGGCAAACCGGTGTATATGTACAGGTTCTAGCGAAGATCCTGAAGTTTGACTTCGTACAGTTTGGTATAATGTTTTTGGTCGTCCTGGTTGCCTTCAGTGGTGCGTTTTACTTGGCGATGAGGGGAAATGATAACCTTTTCAAGCGTCATGAAACACGGCAAGTGGTGATTCCGTTTATACTAACGAGATTTGGAAATTGGGTTTTTGTATACCTCATTATGAGTTGCATATGATAGATTTTTGGCGTTTGCGGAATGCTGATGGCAATTCTCAATCAGTTATTTGTTAATTTTTTTTATCTTTTTCGGAGTATAAAGTCGAATCTTTGTCTCTTACTTCAGTCGTGGTTGGGCTGGAGTTATAAAAGTCACATTTATAGTGGTTCATATGAGAACATGAAGTTAGCGCATCCTTAACCAGGTTTAAACTCTTATTTACTACTGACCGTTTCCATGGGGTATCCCACCAGGTTTTCATTTTTATGCCCCCGGCATCCAGTGATTGAACCGTTCGTCGGTCCGTCCGTCCGTCTGTTCCTCCGTCCGTCCGTCCGGTAAACATTTTTCGGCAAGTTCGTTATTTCTCAATTTCTACAAAGAGCATTGGCATGAAAGTTTACACATTTCCTTAACAGTTCACAGGTCATGACCCTGACAAGGTACATAACTCTGGGTACCTTACTTCTGGGATTATCTCCCCTTTTTGTACTTAGATAATAGTAAACCTGTTTCGGCATGTTGGATTTTTCGCAATATCCACAAAGAGAATTGGCATAAAAGTTTACACACTTACTTAACAGTGCACAGATGATGACCCTTACAACTTACATAACTCTGGCTACCTTTTTTTCTGGGATTATCTCCCTATTTTATACTTAGAGATAAGTGGTTAACCTGTTTCGGCAAGTTGGATATTTCTGTATTTTTACAAAGAGCATAGCCATGAAAGTTTACTCACTTACTTAACTATGCACTGGTCATGACCCTTTCAAGAAACATAACTTTAGGTACCTTTTTTCTGGGATTCTCTCCTCATTTTGTACTTAGAGAACTAGTTTACCTGTTTTTGCAAGTTGGATATTTCTCAATTTCCACAAAGAGAATTGGCATGAAAGTTTTTACACTTCTTTATAGTGCACAGGTCATGACTGGACAAGTTATATAATTCATGTTACCTTATTTTTAGGGTTATCTCCCCTTTTTATACTTAGAAAAATGATTAACCTGTTTCTGCAATTTGGATATTTCTGCAAAGAACAGTAGCATGAAAGTTTACTTACTTACTTTACAGTGCACAGGTCATGACCCAGACAAGTTACATAACTCTGGCTACCTTATTTCTGGGTTTATCTCCCCATTTTGTACTTATAGAAATGGTTTTACCTATTTCAGCAAGTTGGATTATCTCAATTTTCAATAATTTGGGAAATAATGCCTCTAATAAATGCCCACCTTCCCAATACTTGCATCATCGGTGTTTGAATTAATTTCTTGGCATTTATTACATTAATTGTTCCAGTTTTGTCTTGAATAATCTGTACTTTATCATCTTAGATTATAGGTTACATAACTTGATTTTTATGTTAAATTCCTTTCATGCACAGGTTCTTGCACCAGAAAGTTGTTTCCATTATTAAGAAAGGTTCGTGAAGTTGGTAGCCTAGCAGCCTGAAGTTGGCAGCCTAGCAGCCTGAAGTTGGCAGCCTAGCAGCCCAGCAGCCTAGCAGCCTGAAGTTGGCAGCCTAGCAGCCTGAAGTTGGCAGCCTAGCAGCCTAGAAGCCTGAAGTTGGCAGCCTATCAGCCTGAAGTTAGCAGCCTAGTAGCCTGAAGTTGGCAGCCTATCAGCCTGAAGTTGGCAGCATAGCAGCCTTAACTTACCGATTGATGAATGAATTTCGGAAACGGCTTGAAATGCATTATTTTCACTTGTTAAGGACACTTCAAGCTTATCTCCTACAATATTAACCTGATTTATTTTGTATCAAATTTCTCATCTTGTGAAATGTAAAGAAATTCTTCAATCGCTTCAACTGCATCAAAATCCCTCAAAATCCCTTTCTGAACACAAAATGATCTTTAACTTGTTTAAACAAAAATACATCTATTTAAAACCATAAGAATTTACTGAACTGTGCTTGTAGCAGCCTAGCAGCCCAGCAGCCTAGCAGCCTGAAGTTGGCAGCCTAGCAGCCTAGCAGCCTTAACTTACCGCTAAAGCCGTTTCCGGAATACTTTCATCTAGCGGTAAGTTAAGGCTGCTAGGCTGCCAACTTCAGGCTGCTAGGCTGCTACACACACATTTCAGTAAATTCTTATGGTTTTAAAAAGATGCACTTTTTCAACAAGTTTAAGACCATTTTGTGTTCAGAAAGGGATTGTGATGCAGTTGAAGCGATTGGAGAATGTCTTTACATTTCACCGGATTAGAAATTTGATAAAAAAAATTAGGTTGATTTCGTACGAGATCAGTTTGAAGTGTCCTGAACAATCAATGCATATCAAGCCGTTTCCGGAACACTTACATCTAGCGGTAAGTTAAGGCTGCTAGGCTGCTAGGCTGCCAACTTCAGGCTGCTAGGCTGCTGGGCTGCTAGGCTGCTACACACACATTTCAGTTAATTCTTATGGTTTTAAATAGATGTATTTTTTTCAACAAGTTAAAGATCATTTTGTGTTCAGAAAGGGATTTTGAGGGATTTTGATGCAGTTGAAGCGATTTGAGAATTTCTTCACATTTCACAAGATGAGAAATTTGATACAAAATAACTCAGGTTTATTATGTATGAGATAAGCTTGAAGTGTCCTTAACAAGTGAAAATAATGCATTTCAAGTCCTTTACGAAATTCTTACATCTATTGGTAAGTTAAGGCTGCTAGGCTGCCAACTTCAGGCTGCTAGGCTGCTGGGCTGCTAGGCTGCTACACGCACATTTCAGTAAATTCTTATGGTTTTAAATAGATGTATTTTTGCTTAAACAAGTTAAAGATCATTTTGTGTTCAGAAAGGGATTTTGAGGGATTTTGATGCAGTTGAAGCGATTGGAGAATTTCTTTACATTTCACAAGATGAGAAATTTGATACAAAATAAATCAGGTTAATTATGTACGAGATAAGCTTGAAGTGTCCTTAACAAGTGAAAAAAAAAGCATTTTGAGCCGTTTCCGAAATTCATTCATCAATCGGTAAGTTAAGGCTGCTAGGCTGCTGGGCTGCAAGGCTGCCAACTTCAGGCTGCTAGGCTGCCAACTTCAGGCTGCTAGGCTGCCAACTTCAGGCTGCTAGGCTGCTAACTTCAGGCTGCTAGGCTGCCAACTTTAGGCTGGTAGGCTGCCAACTTCAGGCTGCTAGGCTGCTGGGCTGCTAGGCTGCCAACTTCAGGCTGCTAGGCTGCTAGGCTGCAAACTTCACGAACCTTATTTAGAACTAACTTGTGACTTTAGTTGCTGTTTTAACACTGTGCTGTCTTATAAATTTGTATCATGACAAACTTCGCTACCGGGGGCATATTATGCGTTTTCCGAACACAGCTTTTTGTTGCTTAATGGTTTTGTGGTTTTAAGTTTGCCTACCTTCTCGTTAAATCTTGCTTTCAAACAAGGTTTGTTAACCATTATACCCCGAGTTCGTTTGCCAAAACCCATAAATTTTAACTTTCATTTTGATCAAATTATCCTTTTACAAATCAACTTTAAAGCAAACAGTGCCCAAGGTTATAAAACTGAGCATGGAAACCAGTCTCAAATCTCAAGCATTTGATTAGCTGAAATGGCGACCAGTGTGTGATAAATTGCAAATAGCATTTTAGGGATTTGTCAGGTCTGACTATTTTTCTCTACTGTACTAACTTTTCTTAGCATATGAAAATTAAACATATATTAATAAGATTGGTTTGTGCAAAGTTTGATGGATCTGCATTGTGCTGTTTGAGAGATTTTTTTTATTTTTCATTTTTGTCTATTGCATTTAGCAATGGTGAAAGGCGCAATACCATAAATTTTAAATATATTTGGTTGTTTGATATACTTATAGACATTGGTGGTGTATTTTATGGGTCGGTGCTCGCTCACTGGTCGAGGGACAACCTGCTGTTGATTATGCTGGGGAAGAAGGATATGGGTAAACTTTCGACATTTAGTTAAACTGTTAACTATTAATTTTAACTTAAATTGTGATGAAAAATAGTTTGACCTTTCCCTTCATCTGAGGCGATAATTTGTGAGTATGTTTAATAGTTTATTATTGTCTCATGCATGTACATACATTACTTAAAATACATGAAACATTACATCATAAAACATTACATAAATTTGAATAATTGTAAATGGCCGTTTTAATATATAGAACTATAAGAGACATATGTACTTTAGGCAAGCCTTGTCGGACTAAAAGTGAAAATGACTGAGAGCAGTAACATAAATAAATTAAAGTGTTGAGTCTTTAACCCTTACCGTGATATATACGCATGTTTACGCATGTACGTGCGACCAGTGTAGATCCAGATCAGGATCTGCACTGGTCGCATTTTGGTCAGAAATAACCTAATGAATCAAAAAGCGAACAGTTAAGATCCTGATCAGACGGCACGGATATACGTGCCGGCTGATCTGGATCTAAACTGTTCGCCCTAGTTACAAATGTGTATCTATACAGGAAAGGGATAAATCAAAGTGTTGAATCTTAAAACTCGTCCACCTCTTCCAAACACTCGTCCACCTATTCCAAACACTCGTCCATCTCTTCCAAACACTCGTCCACCTTTTCACAACGGCCTTCAAATGTCGTGATTAACAATGATAAAATGTACGGGGAGACATTTTACAGCCGCTACACTGCACACACAATGCTACTATGATGATTAATGGTAATGGGATGAACACGGAATTTTTGATAGCCGTCGGACACGACATATAATCAAAATATTGCATGCTTGGTTGATTAAGCCTTTCGTGGTAAATAATGGAAATGCTTATCACTGTCCAGGCCGCATAGTCCTGGGTTGAGCGCAATTCAATATTTACGCAGATACTTGTATCGTGCTTAACTGCCTTTAAAGTAGGAAAAAAAACTTTTGTGCATTTCGATCAGTAAAACTTTCTTTATGTTGAACCATTACAATAATTTCATCAATATCCCATATATTGTTACTTTCTCTTCAGTTTGCGTTCTTGTTGTCTTTTCAGATTTTGGAGCCAGTTTATTATGTTTTGCTACCTTGTTACTTGTATTGTGGTATTGCTGAACATTCTGATTGCCCAACTTGCCGACTCCTACCAGAAGATCCAGCAAGACGTCCAAAGGGAGTTGGAGGCCAGTAGGGCGTGTATTGTAGCAAGGGTGGAGTTACACACAATGTGGTGTACAAAGGTGTGCATATTTAAACTTAATTTTACATAGCAATGACATCATTATGTCTAAAGAATTCCTGTTTTGCGCCGCAAGAACAATTAATTGATGGCTACATAGCTGACGGACTAAATAGACAAACTAATAAAGTCGCCTAAGTAAAATAACAGGTTGAATATCATTGAAATAAGAAGGATTTATACAGTTTTTGCACCGAGAACATGATTTAATGATCCTTCAAGAAGCACAGAAACAATGACAACTGTGCTGAATACTTTAAAACTGAGATTTGAAAACAGTCGAAAATCTCAAGTATTTGATTGGCTTGAATGGCGAACAGTCGCCATTTCAGCGAATAATGATCCTTGAGATTTGAAGCTGGTTTCCATTCTCAGTTTATAACCTCAGGCCAGAATGACATGGAGGCACTGTGTGTGCTGGCAACCAGCCGGATAACGGGCGATCTAAACGACTTATTTATTTAATTATACATGCACTTTTTCAAAGTGCAAACCTTAAATGTTTTGAATATCGCAAAATAAAATTATCCTTAGGCTAACTAAAAGAAATTTGGATATTATGTTTAAGGGCTTACCACACTCCTCCAAATCCTGTTCATCGAGATAAAGAACATTATCAAAATCTCAATAACGTTAGAACAGTAAAGAAAAATAGCGAGATCTAAAAATTCCCTCAACTTCTATTTACATAAATTCACAAAAACTAAAGTACACAAAACATCTTTTTAAATGCTTACATGAGCAATATGATACTGACAACAATTTATTTTGTCCTCGTGACTTACATATGTAAACTTTACGAGATATTAGTAGAAGTGTGTTTGACCTTCAATGTCCTGGTCGCTTCCTGGTCGCGTAAACGGATGACAATCAATGATTTCTCTTTTAGTAGTTGAAAGTTTTTTACAAAGTAAACAACATTTTCTTGTCAGTATCATTGCGCTCACGTGGGAATTTAAAATTATGTTTGGTATCGCTTAGTTTTTGTGAATTTGTGTAAATAGAATTTCAATGAATTTTTAGGTCTAGTTTGTTTCTTTACTTTTCTAACGTGTCTTACTGTATGCAAAATAAAGATACATAAGTAACATTCATTTGTGCAAAGTTTAATTGAACGGCATTTTGCCATTATAGAGATTTTGATAATTTTCTTTTTATCGATGAACGTGGTTGGGAGGAGTGTGGTAAGACCTTAATATGATAGTTATTTGAAAACTGGGCGAATGTTTTACGTATTACGTCATCCACGTCAGCATACGCTATTTATTCGCAATTCCAGTGCAGCAATCAAATTGGATTTTTTTACAATCCTTTTTAATTTTTTTTTTCACATGTTTACCGACATCGGAGGATCTCACATCAACACTTTATAACAATGAGACGTTTGACGACTGAATACCGCGAAATTTCAATTTTTTATAAAAACATCATGATGTTATCTAAAATGCAATGGAAATGCCCCTATTTTGCATATTTTATCATTATAAGAAAAAATGCAGATTGTAACGTTGCTTACGTTGAACGTTGAACGTTGACGCTCTTACGTCATTAAATATTTAAGTAAAAGAACGTCAACACGAAACAGGGGGTTCAGCCTAAATGGTGGCTGACATACTTTAAGCGAGGAATTTAGTGGCTGGAGAAGAGCCTAGTTTTGTCTCGACACAATACGTTTATCGTTTTGTGTAAGCGGCATTACGGAACGGTATGGCTCTGTGTAGGAGATTACTAAACATCAGCCACCAAAAATGACTTAATAGTACATCAGCCACAAGAATTGAGCTTAATCCTTAAATTTTTGGCGATAGAACGTTTTCTCATGAACATATTTTTCCAGAAAATTAAAAAAATCCATTTTGGACATATTTTGACGTAAACATGCTTCATAGGGACCTGTGTCTAGCAGATTTTGAAGAAAACAACAGATTTTCACGAGGGAAAACAAAAAACCACAACAAACCTTGCAAGGTTTTGTTTCAATAACTTTTTTGTTAGGGCAGCTAGGAAGCTCAAATAAATACCGAGTCAAGCGTTTACATCGCAGATCCGAATGGGATATGTCATTAAAGGAAATATTTGAATATAGTGTGCTTACCGTGTGAAAATATTCCAACAGGTATCAAACTTTCCCGATTTTTTCCGCCATATTGGAAATCAGCCACCAAATTCCTCGCTTAAAGTACGTCAGCCACCAATTAGGCTGAACCCCCTGACGAAAGAACTTGTTGATAAGTGCGCACTTATCTATACTCTAAAAGTAAAATTATTAGAAATTTATTTAACTTTAAACGCGAATCAAGCATATAGTTCGGAAAATCACTTTTATAAAGTGTGCACTTAGAACATTTGAGTAGTGCATTTATGCTAGCCTACTTATTGAAACCTACAGGAAAATCACTATCAGCACAATAATTAAATGTGGAATAATTAGTAGATTTTAATAGAAAAAAAAATCGTAAGATAAGCTCAATTGTTAAAAAAAATAAGCCGATGATGTGAAAACTGAAGATATTTCAAAACCACAGCCGTTGAGGTTGAAATTACATGTCATTTTGTTTCTAGAACTGGAGAAAGGATAATTATAAGGATAGTGTGGAAGTTCTGGAACATAATGCTCTCGAGAAATGGGATTGTCCACCCCTGAAGGAAATGAATAAACATGTTCAGGATATGTTTACCTCAATAGACAATCACAAGGCGAATCTGAAAGCAATAAAGCACAGATTGATGCGCCAGGAACACTCACTTCTACAGATACAGTAAGTATGCGTCTATGATTTTAGCCTTTACAAATTTCTACTATGTTGTAGCTGCCAACAACAGTCGTTTACTCAAAGAAAGTAGTTTATTGCGGAAATTTACGAAATACCGAGTTTCTGATGGTGAACGCACCACAGAATTTCGCCGAGACTTACCAGAACATTTCATTTTAGGATCTGTTGTGAGTGAAATGCAACATTATCGTTCCGCTATATAATGCCTATAATTGACTGTACAGAATTTCGCCGAGACAAACCAGAACATTTCATTTTATGATATGTTTTGTGTGAAATGCAACATTATCTTTCCGCTATATAATGCATATAAATGACTGTACAGAATTTCGCCGAGACAAACCAGAACATTTCATTTTAGGATCTGTTGTGAGTGAAATGCAACATTATCGTTCCGCTATATAATGCCTATAAATGACTGACAGAATTTCGCCGAGACTTACCAGAACATTTCATTTGAGAATCTGTTGTGAGTGAAATGCTTTAGTAATACTACACTCGTAACAAAGTAGACTTGAAGATATTCACTCGGACGTTGACTGTGTAAGAATGTTATATCGCATTTACATTTGTTACAGGTCCTCAGCAGTGTATCTTTTAATGTTTGATATTTGTATAATTTTTTATCATGAAACTTTCCATTTTTATTGCTTATGACAACACCCTCATAATGATGCCAAATTCTTGAGGTCAAGGTCACGTTTGTTGGAGTTATGCCCCTTTTTGTACTTGGCTTTTGACACGAAAACTTAACGTTGGCTATAACTTTCCATTTCTCAATATTTCTTGATGGGACTTTCAAACTATACTGTGTATGACATCAAGCCCATGATGATGCCAAATTCTTGAGGTCAAGGTCAAATTTGATGGAGTTATGCCCTTTTTGTACTTGGATTTTGACACGAAAACTTAAGGTTGGCTTTGACTTTGCCATTTCACAATATTTGTTCATCAAACTTTCCAATTTTATTGCTCATGACAACAAGCTCGTGATAATGCCAATTTCTAATGGTCAATGTGGAATTATGCCCCTTTTTGTATTCCGCATTTTTATTCCGACATAGTACCAGTGGGCGACACAAGTGTTCAACTGAACACCAATCTAGTATTACCTTCAGCCCTGTTTTTCATATGTGGCGAATCTGGCGATCGGAATAATTGTGGTTATTCAACCGGTTTGTAATTGTACTTTATTACTTTAAATTAACCGGCTTTAAATTATTTTGGATGTAATTAAAGTTTTGTATTACAGGGACAAGCTGACCCCTCTGATTGGGTTGCACAGCATGCCAAGACGCTCGTTGAATGAAAGCGCCAATGAGTCAATTCAATCAACCGAATCCGAACGCAACAAAAGAATTCTAAAATAAACTCCGCGACTTTCGAATGTCGCATTTATTAAACAAAATTAAAGGACGAAATTCGTCTAATGTGGCAATATTTGTTTAAACTGTATGTGAAGGATATATTGGATACATGTATTTGAACATTTACTACAAGGTTAAAGGCTAGGTGAACATCTTGATTGACATTTATTGGTGAAACATACCATTGCTTGTTTTAAAAAAAACACATTTTATAATGTATTCGTGGTCAATAAGTGTCTGTATTAAATATAACTCCACTGATAATAAAGTATAATAACGCAAATATTTGTTATCGTTGCTTATTCAGTTAAAATTCAAAGTCACAGATGTCATGACTCCGATATAACCTTCAGCCCTGTTTTACATATGTTGCGAATCGAAATAATTGTGGGTTTTCAACAGGTTTTGATTGTAATTGGTTACTTTAAATTAACCGGCTTTAAAAACTTCTTGGATTGAAATTAATTTTTTTATTACAGGGACAAGCTGACCACGCTGATCGGGTTGTACAACATGCCACGTCCCTCGTTGAACGAAAGCGCCAATGATTCAAATCAATCGGCCGAATCTGAACGCATAATAAGAATTATAAAATAAACTTCGCGACTTGCGACTGTCGCATTCATTAAAACAAAATTAGAGGACGAAGTTCATCAAATCTGGCAATTTGTTTAAACTGTATGTGAAGGATGTATTGGATACATTTATTTGAACATTTACTACAAGGTTAAAAGTTAGGTGAACATCTTGATTAAGACATTGATTGGTGAAACATACCATTGCTTGTTTCAAAAACACATTTTCAAATGAATTCGTGAACAAGTGACTGTATAAAATATACCTCTGCTGATAATAGAGTATAATGAAGCAAATAAATGTTGTTGCTTGTTCAGTGACCAGGGTTAAAAACTGAGCATAGAAACCAGTCTCAAATCTCAAGCATCTGATTGGCTGAAATGGCGACCGGTCTCCATTTCAGCCAATCAGATGCTTGAGATTTGAGACTGGTTTCCAATCTCAGTTTTATAACATTCAGCCCAGATTAAATTTCAAGTCACAGATGTCATGTTAGATTATGACTCTTTAACCACCTTCAAATACCTTGAGAAAACGGCCAGCACGTAATGGTATATTTGTTTTCCATAGAAAGCAGCATGACGAAGGATGATAATCTAACAATTCTCACTGGTCGGTGGCTCCACATTTCTATCGTTTTCTCATTCCTTGAAACCTCCCAACCTTAGTGAAGAAGACTCGACAGCGGATGCGATAAATTTCATGTTTAAAGCATCTTCGAATAAATAATTGGGATTTGATCATAAGTAGTTTTATTATAGAATTTTAATGATCTTATCTCAATTTTGATACCAAGAATTCAGGCATTTAGAAAAACAGTTCTTGATATCACAGATGGCTTAGTTCATGAAGATGACTTATTCCAAATACTAAGTGAATAGGACAAGTACTGTCAGAGTTAGCAGCATCATTAAGCTACAATACTGGTCATTTGAAAGGGATCTTCAAACAAATAGGAGTTAACATTCTTGTTGTCAAAGCTGGTTATATTCATGCAGATAAAATAATGCCAAGAATAAAGTTATTATTGTTTAAAGTAATTTCAAATTTACAAGAAACATGAAGTTTCTTATTAAAATCATTTGAAAGGGGAATAACTAAAAATAGTGAAACTGGAGTTATCATTCTTGTTGTCACAAGTGAACTTTTTCATGCAGATGATTTATTCCATGTATTAAGCGAATAGTAAAAGGCAACATTATGCTTCAGTGTAAAGTCATTAGAAAAGGGCAGAACTCAAAAAATAGTAAAACAGTAGTTATCACTGTTTTCACAGATGGCTTTGTTCAAACAGATTATATTTTTTAAAGTATTTAGTTAATAGTACTTTCAATGTTAGCCTTAAAGGTAACATCAAGATCCACAGGTAACATCAAGATCCACATTTAAGTCATTTGAATTTGGCATAGCTGATAAAATAGTAAAACAGGAGTTATCAGTCTTGTTGTCGCCGATGGCTTTGTTCATGCAGATAATATATTCCAAGTATCAAGTGAATAGGACAAGTACTTTCAAAGTTATAGGCAATATGAATTTTCATACTTAAGATGGTGGACCAGTAGACGACGACGCCGGATCCATATAGCGTCTACATGATAACAGCGGGCGACACAAAAATGATTGTTTCTAATTTAAGAAACTCTGGTTCGATTCAACCATTTCCCTAATGTTTCAAATATTAAAATTAGTTTACATTAAATGTCAGCTTACTGCTGTTTTAAATATAAAGAACCTTATTATGTTAAAAAATAAAAAATTTCGTAAACGTCTGAAGTTTGTTTACTTTACCAATTATAAAACCTTGGATGAATGTTATTTATCTGAGATTAAAAACCAGTCTCAAATCTCAATTATCTGATTGGCTGAAATGGCGACCAGTCGCCATTTCAGCCAATCAGATAATTGAGATTTGAGACTGGTTTCCATTCTCAGTTTTATAACCTTGGGGCCTTACTGCAACATTGTTCATGTGTAATGATTACAATACATATGTTATTTTTGTTCAGAACAAGTATCAAGTGTTTGATCTTCCCGAGTGCTATCATCAGCTTCGATGGCTCTTAAAACGGTGTTATTATCGTCTAAACTAACAGGGGTTTCCTCTGCGAGATTTTCTCTTCTCGGATCTAACCAAACAGACGACCGAATTGATTCTCTGTCATCGGTTTCCGAGACTTCAGATCTCCTATGATTTATAGTTTCATTATTTTTATCTAAATACTCTCCTTCAGTGAAGTCTACATCTGAAGAGATCGGTGTTTGTACAGGCTGGTCTGGTACTGTATCGCCACGGTAGAATTTTGGTCTTTGAGATTTACTAGCGTAGCTGTCAGACGACTCTGACGCTGCTGATGTTTGCATTGTTATCAAACACTGAAGCTGGTCTCTGAAATCACAAGTGCAAACAACTCATAATGCCGGAGCTGTACAATCTATTATTTTGTATGAATCGTTCTAGTTTTTTGCTTTTAGTTTTGTTTACTTGAAACGATATACTGTAACTAATGGATTTTGATAGGAAAAATGATTTCTTAAAGTCGACATTAAATATCGTATGAACGATCATTTTAAGAAGAAAGGAAAATTAAAGGATTATCAACTTTGCATTACAATTTGTTAATGCGTGGACCTGCAACATGAAATCGACTTATAGTAATCCAAGTGGATGATTATGATTTCACAGACTTAAATGCATTTAATTGCTGCATGTGAGTGGAAGGTGGGGTGGGGGCGGGGGGCAGCATGCCTAGATCATCTCTGATTTAGCAGCCAGCAAGTTGGGATACTAGGAACCAGATACAATTAAAAACAAAATAAAATAACGACTGCATTGATTTACACTTACTGTATTTTTCTAAGGGTGTTTTCTTGACGCACCATCCTGTGTTGTATTGTGAATAGATTCATTTTGTGACTGTCTAAGGAGTCCCAGATATCACGTATGTGCTTGTTCATTTCATTTAATGGAGGAGATTCCCACTTCGTCAGAACGTTTTTCAAGTCCGGAATTTCCTCCGATTCTGCGTAACAAGTCCTCCGCCAATCCTTGATTATGATATAAGGTAAAACATAAAAGCTTTGAAAGAACAACGAGAGAACGCGTCATCAGGTTAAACATTTGGATAAGGAAGGTCTATAAAGCCCTCGTATTAACTATTCCTGATATGTAAATATTCATCTAAGGTCCTTCCACAATTGTCAATGCACATTCATCATTAGAAAAGAAAATTATCAAAGTCTCTTAAATGGCACTTATAAATGTTTTAAAGATTATTTCTTTAACATATGTTAAGAAATGTTAGGAGTTGGACCTTAAATTCTCGTACAGTTCTATACACGTTCAAATGCATAATTAAACAACACACAACATTGTTTGATAAATAAAAACATCATTTTAAATGACCACATAAGTAATATGATACTGACAACAATTTATTGTGTCCTCGTTACTTACATAATTCTGTAAACTTTACGAGATATTAGTAAAAGTGTGTTTGACCTTCAATTTCCTGGTCGCTTCCTTGTCGCGTAAACGGATGACAATCACTGATTTCTCTTTTAGTAGTTGAAAGTTTTTTTTTACAAAATACACAACATTTTCTTGTCGGTATCATAACACTCACGTGGGAATTTAAAATTATGTTTTGTATCACTTAGTTTTTGTGAATTTATGTAAATAGAATTTTAAGGAATTTTTTGGTCAAGCTTTTTTTCTTTAGTTTTCTAACGTGTCTTACTGTATGCAAAATAAAGATACATTAGTAACATTCATTTGTGCAAAGTTTCGTTGAACCATTATTGAGATTTTGATAATTTTCTTTTTATCGATGAACGTGGTTGGGAGGAGTGTGAAAAGCCCTTAAATTGTGCATCTCATCATTGCATGTACGTAAAAAATATCCATGAACGAAAAAAACATTTAGAAACGAACCTTTCCTATGAAGAAGCTGTTTAACTCCACCCTAGCTACAATCCATGCCCGGTTTACTTCAAGCCCTCTCTGGGCATCTTGTTGCACTTTCTGGTATGTGTCACTGAGCTGTGCTATCAGTATGTTCAGCAAGATGACGATACACGTGAATAGAAAACACAGCATGAAGATGGCGCTCACTACACTGAAAATAACAATTAACCTGTGAAGAGGAACCATAGCATGAAGATAGCGCTCACTACATTGAAAATAACGATACATGTGAAGAGGAAACACAGCATGAAGATATCGCTCACTAAACTGAAAATAACGATACATGTGAAGAGGAAACAGCATGCAGATATCGCTCACTAAACTGAAAATAACGATACGTGTGAAGAGGAAACACAGCATGAAGATATCGCTCACTAAACTGAAAATAACGATACACGTGAAGATGAACCATAGCATGAAGATAGCGCTCACTACATTGAAAATAACGATACGTGTGAAGAGGAAACACAGCATGAAGATATCGCTCACTAAACTGAAAATAACGATACATGTGAAGAGGAAACACAGCATGAAGATATCGCTCACTAAACTGAAAATAACGATACACGTGAAGAGGAAACACAGCATGAAGATATCGCTCACTAAGCTGAAAATAACGATACACGTGAAGAGGAAACACAGCGTGCAGATAGCGCTCACTACACTGAAAATAATGATACACGTGAAGAGCAAACACAGTATAAAAATGGCGCTTACTATACTGAAAATAATGATAATGTGAAGAGGAAACACCGCATTAAGAAGGCGCTTAATACACTGATAATAAAGAAACAGGTGAAGAGGAAAGAGCGCTCGCTTAACTGAAAATAACGATAAATATGAAGAACAAACACAGCATGAAGATGACGCTCACAACACTGAAAAAAACGATACATGTAAAGAGGAAACACAGCATAAAGATAGCGCAAGCTGTTTTTTGTTTTGTCATCTTTTTGTTAAAAATCAGTTGGAAAATATATGTTCAGAGGGTAGCTGGAACTTGGAAGTGTTTATCGTGATATGAGTCTGTAAATGTTTTTTTTTGTGGAGTGTTTCATTCTTATACCGCTGTTGCCGCTTCATTAAACATCAGACTCTATGAAGAAAATGAATAGAAGATAAAATAGGAAATAATCTGCTTTTAAATCGGGATATTTCAACTTTAACTGGTATATACAATTCAATCTATTCGAATTATGAAATGTGATGAAATTACGGATAACCTAAAAAAATTGCAGATTCGTTATCAACGGATTACCAGCTGCATATTTCCATGGCATGTAATAACGATTCTTTTCCTTTCTTAAATTTGTAACAATATTGGTGCACATGTTAGGGGTATTCAGCTTTGACAGGACTGTGAATTCTTGGCTGATTTACCGTTCCTACACGAAGTAACGCAAACGAAAGAGTTCTCCAAAATTGTTGCGATTTATTTGATTTTTAAAGAATTTATTCGAATCTTGAAGAAGAAAATGAGAAGAATAATGAATCATTGATATTCGGCGAAGATCATGGTATCACGGTTTTCACAACACTGAAAATAACGATACATGTGAAGAGGAAACACAGCGGGTGCGTTTTAAGCCTGTCTCACACAGAACACACGGCTTATACGGTTGGTCACCCGTGTAAACCGTACATAAAACCGAACCAACCGTGTCCTTATCCGAGTTACACTCGGGCCATTCGAGTGTATTCGTGAAAGCCGTGTATGATTTTTAAAACTTTAAAAAAACTGACACGGATGCCATGTCCGTGTATGATCGTATAAGCGATCGTACAAGACCGTGAGAGACCGTGTGAGACCGTACGAGACCGTATATACAATCGCACATGAAGTTCACTCCACGAGTGAGCTCAACCGTGTCAATATCGTATTTAAATCGTATCGAACAAAAGTCGGTGGGACCGTATGTAAACCCTGTAAATGTCCAGTTAATCGAGTATAAGTCGTGTTTAATCGAACTAGGCCGTAACAGACCGTACTAGACCGTACATGGAATCGTACAACAATCGTATGGAAATCGTTTGCAAATCGTGTTCATACCCTGACAAACTTTACTTGACCGAGTATATCCGTGCTATGTTCGTATATACTCGTGCTACATTCGAGTCTAAATCGTACTAACTCATCCCCAGGCACGGTTGGAGCTCAATACTCGTACCAGTCAACCCGTGTATAACCGAGTAAACCGTATTGGAACCGTGTGCGCAACCGTGTTCTGTGTGAGACAGGCTTTATCAACGTTCGTACGAACGTTTTATGCGTACGATTATCGTACGACGTTCGTACGCCATCCTGAGCGTTTTATCAATAATTTCGTACGAACAAAGGTGCTACGAATTCGTAAGTTTGAACGAAAAAGCTACGAATGGTTCAACCCTGTCGTACGAATAAAAAACATGGCCGCCAAGTTCTTTTTGATAATTTTAATTATTTTTGAGAAAGTTAATGCAAATCTCTTAACAGTTTTAATAAATTACCATTTGATTGTACATAGGACTGATAATGTTTTATTTTTTCCATCTTAGGTTCAGTGATGTAGTTTCCAAATGGCCAGGATCTCTACTTGACTCTGCAATTATTAATAGCTGTGACTTCAAGGTAAATTAGTTGAAATAGCCATACATAATTATAATTGTTAAAACACACCAGCAAGTTATCCCAAACAATCAACAAATGATTTGATGGACTACATCTGGCATTCTGCAACATCTTGGTGATGATGATCAGTAAATGTTGTTAATTTTATGTATTATGTACATGTAGCATTAAGTAATATCCTTCTAGTCTTTCTTTGTAATAATGTCAAAAGTAGCATTTCGTAATGACTTAAATTAATTTTTGGTAAGGTCAACTTATTTCTTGTAAAAATTGGTTAAGGCCATCTGATATTAAATCACTATTAAAATATATTTTATTGAGGTCACATAAGTTTGGAAACCACAACACATTGGTAATACTTTTATTTTTCAGGACTTCTTAGAAGAGAAACTTGTTGGTCTCCTTCCTGCTGATTGCCATTCAAGTCAGACAAGTGTAACAGAGTAGGCAGGGCCTGCAAGCCTCTGCATAATTTATAATGTGATCAGGGTATCCCCATTCCAGAGGGAAACTGCACAGATGAAGTTCTTAATGAGTACAGCCAGAGGGAGGGAAGACCATAATTGACAGAAAAAGAATTATTAATCTGTTTTAGCCTTTAGGCAAGTTTTGATGAGTGTCTTTCTGAAGAAGTTACAGGAACAAAAATGAAAGTTTAAAAGTGTAAAGAAACTCTTTGTGTTGTTTTAATATGTATTTGGTACTTCTGAAAACAATACTTTGATTGAAGATGAACTTACCGAATGAGAGATTGTGTTAAAATTGCATTACCAGAAAAAAAGAAGATGCAAGTGTAGAATAGATTTTAATTGATTTAAAAATAGATATATTGTATACAACCATAATTATTATACACTTCATAACATGTTAATAACATGTCATATTATAATAAGGTGGTTGGCCTAAGAAATTCTGATGATCATGGGATGTGGGTTCAGTGAAATAAGTGAAAACGAATGACTTTTAAGTTATTTTTATACCACAATTAATCCTGACTTACAGCTTATATCTCATTGGTGAAAAGTATAGATCTGGATCAGCCTGCTCATCTTTAAAGTCAGACCTGGATATGCACTGGTCACATCTTAGAAATAATGTAATGAATCTAGAAGCAAACAGTGTATGTTCTGATTAGACTACATACATGTGAAGGCTGATCTAGATCTACACACTTTGCCCATGAGATAAAAGGTATATCCAGGTAGTAAAGGGTTTATAGTATAAATGTGGCAGTAAATATCCTATTTGTATAACATTAAATATACAGTTACCTGTCTTAGCGGCCACCTGCGAATAGCAACCACCTGTCTAAAACAGCCAGTTTGAATATGTCCTTAACAGAAATTTTGTTCTAATATTACCATTCTTTAACAGCCACCTCTGTTAAGCAGCCACTTATTGTCACTCCCTTGGGTGGCTGTATAAGACAGGTTTGACTGTATGGGTAAATGTATTATATCTGACATCATCCATATGTTATGAAGTGGGCTGTTTTTTTAAGGTTTTGGCATAAAATAGCTCATCAATTCCTAGAATACAAATTCTGAACCAGGAGTGATATTTTGTGTTTACATTATTATTTTCATTTATTTTCTCATAGTTGCACATGTTGCTAAAATTACCATTAATAGTTTACTCCATTGGATATGGTTGTTATCCAAGGACAAAGAGTGTAGATCCTTAGCTGCTGACAAATCTTTTTATTCAGAAGCAAACAGTGTAGATCCTGATCAGACAGTACAGATGTGCCAAATGATAGAATCTACACAGTTTGCATTAGCGATAAAACAATAAATGAAGTAAAGGGATAAAGTTATACTTAAGATAACACAAATGATTTTCATACCCAGATGAATGCAACACAGTATTGATCAGAATCAATGTTATTTGTATAAATTAAATGGAACCATTGTTTTAATTTAAGCCTGCAAAATTCAGAGTTAACTAAAACATTTTTTTTATAAATATGAATATGTTTACATTTTAAAATAACATGAAATCTGTTTAAGGTTTGATTGGTCAGAACAATCCTAACAAATCAAACAGTGAACAGTAAAGATTCTGATCAGACATCACTTTACACATAGTGATATGTGTGGGGATAAATTATGTTCACTTATAAAATCAAAACATTATTTAAATGTCAAAAAATTGAAATGAAACAAATAACTGTTTAAGTTTTTTGCAAAGTGTGGCCATTGCAGAATTTATCACAGTTGAATGCAAAAGATGTAAGCATTTGGTGCAATATGCATCCGGTACAGTGAAACCATCACAATTATTGCAAATCCAGAAATGTTCTCATTTGGCCACCATAAATTAGTAAAGTAATTACAGGTGATGATGAGTGTAATATGTCATACAATTTTGTTGTAAGTATATTTATTTATATGTTAATATTGTTATTTGTATATTGTTTTTTAGCTTGTTAACTTACTGTCATAATAAAAACTGTATTTCTTTATTATGTTTTATTTTGATTTTTACATATTCAGAATAAATTTATTAAGAGTAAAATAAGAAAATATGTTCTTGTTAGTGATTGGATATTGACAAAAAATGTCAGATGAAAAGAAGTTACCAGTACCTGATATTGGAACAAAATGTGCAGTCAGATATTGCAACAAAATTAGCTGTCAGATATTGCAACAAAATTATAGCTGTTATAGGGTTTGAAACCATGTTGATAAGTGGATTTATTGCATAAGTGTTGACTTATTGTGTATGTTTAACGTTCCTCTGCTGTCGATTTCCCTGCTTGCTGAATTTATATACATGAAATTTAAATACCGAGTTAAGAAACCATACCAGAAACCACCCCCACCTCCGTCCAAAAATAAAGATTGTGAATCGGGTGAAAATAAACAAATATTTCAAGCTATGGAAACGATTGTACGAATACTAGTGGTAAGCTATTGCTTTTACCGTCGAATTTTGATTATGAATTTTATCCAAAAAAACCCAACAAATCCAGTTTCGCGGCACATTCATGAATCGGAATCTACACTGTTTGCTGCTTAGTCAATATTAGACTTCACTTCAGCGATGAAGTGTATTCCTCAGTTGGTATGCTCATACTACATAATAGTCCAGTTTCCACCCACACACTAAATAATGCCATACCCTTTAGAACTATATATTTGAAGGGATGTTTTACGTTTTCTGAAATTTTTCTTAGTTGACCTGTCTTCTATCTAAAATATATACAGTTACATGTACAGGGTAGTTGAGACTTTAGTTTATTATCGATTTCATAAATAAAATGTTTCATTTATAAAAGAAATTGCTCATGTTAGAAAATAAAATCTTATCTACTCTGTAACTGCATATATTTTTTAAAATATACTGATCAACAGAAGATAAAAAGGTTTCATAAAACCACGGGGGTAGGGGGGTGGGGGAGCGCACAACCTTTACCGCTGGTTAGGCGAGAAAAAAATGTTATGCAAATTTCTGGTGATGGTACTGTGAACGTATTTTTTTTTATTAGGAAAGGTAGGTGGTCAGCTTTGATTCAATTATATTAAAATTCCAAGCATATCTTCGGAAAATGGGGAACGTTTTTCGATGCCGCGATTGCGTGTTTGATTTACCTGCACTCTTGTATAATATGATACCAATATATCAAAACATCGTTATGACGATAATTCCGACTCGGAAGTGAGTGCAGTTCAACGATAGTTGACGAGTTTATGCAGTTTTTAGTTGCATTCCGGTATAACTGTAGCAACCAAGTATATGTTCCAGCGGTAACTGTTGTGCGCAATCCCACCCGCCCCGCCACTCCCCCCCCCCCCCCCCCCCTCCCGTGAAAACGTAAAACAATCCCAGTTACATGGTCAGAAGTAGTACCATAATTAACCTAGGTGTATAGTTAAATCATTTTTTGAACTCGCACAACAAAGGCAACTATACTCAGGTTGAACATTGAATAGCGACGACGGTTTTACCCGAGCCTTTTTATGCCCCCGCCATGTAATGGCGGAAGGGCATATAGTGTTCACCCTGGCTGTGGGTGGGTGGGTGTGTGTGTCAGTGTGTGTGTATGTTCGAAAATCGTGTCCGCTCTGTAACTTTGTTATTTCTTATTGGATTTTAAAATAACTTGGTATGAATGTTCACCATATCAAGACGGTGTGTCGCGTACAATACCCATGCCTGTAGGTCCAAGGTTAAGGTCACTGTTACTAAAAATAGAATTTTCTTGTCCGGGCTGTAACTTCCTTATGAATGGAGGGATTTCAAAATAACTTGGCACAAATGTTCACCATGACAAGGCGGTGTGTCGCGTACAACACCCATGCCTGTAGGTCCAAGGTCAAGGTCACTGTTACTAAAAATAGAATTTTGTTGGAAAAATCGTGTCCGCTCTGTAACTTTGTTATTTCTTATTGGATTTTAAAATAACTTGGTATGAATGTTCACTATAATAAGACGGTGTGTCGCGTACAATACCCATGCCTGTAGGTCCAAGGTCAAGGTCACTGTTACTAAAAATAGAATTTTCTTGTCCGGGCTGTAACTTCCTTATGAATGGAGGGATTTCAAAATAACTTGGCACAAATGTTCACCATGACAAGGCGGTGTGTCGCGTACAACACCCATGCCTGTAGGTCCAAGGTCAAGGTCACTGTTACTAAAAATAGAATTTTGTTGGAAAAATCGTGTCCGCTCTGTAACTTTGTTATTTCTTATTGGATTTTAAAATAACTTGGTATGAATGTTCACCATATCAAGACGGTGTGTCGCGTACAATACCCATGCCTGTAGGTCCAAGGTCAAGGTCACTGGTACTAAAAATAGAATTTTCTTGTCCGGGCTGTAACTTCCTTATGAATGGAGGGATTTCAAAATAACTTGGCACAAATGTTCACCATGACAAGGCGGTGTGTCGCGTACAACACCCAAGCCTTAAGGTCCAAGGTCAAGGTCACTGTTACTAAAAATAGAATTTTGTTGGAAAAATCTTGTCTGCTCTGTTACTTTGTTATTTCTTATTGGATTTTAAAATAACTTGGTATAAATGTTCATTATATCAAGACAATGTGTTGTGTACAATACCCATGCCTGTAGGTCCAAGGTCAAGGTCACTGTTACAAAAAATAAAAATTTCTTGTACTGGCTATAACTTCGTTATTTACAAAGTGATTTCAAAATAATTTGGCACAAATGTTCACTATGACAAGGCGTTGTGTACAATTCCCGTGCCTGTAGGTCCAAGGTCAAGGTCACTATTACTAAAACCAGAATTTTCTTGTCTGGGCTGTGAGTTTGTTATTACTTATTGGATTTTCAAATAACTTTGCATAAATGTTCACCATGACAAACATGCATAGCGGGGGCATCCGTGTCCTATGGACACATTTCTAGTTGTATATATATCTTTCAACTAAAAGTTTCACATTTTGCCAGGTGAAGATTAAAGTTACCAATAGTACTTGCAGATTGAGGAATAAAACCAGATTTTCATACCATATTAATATAAAATGTAGAAATTCACAATTTCAACACGAACTTGCGTACTTGAATCTCGAAAAAAAAGTTTGTTATCCCTTCTGCCACTACGCGAATCAATAGATACATGCAGATTACATTTGCATTTGAAGTCAACACACATTTCTCTCTAAAAAAAGCGAAAATGAATAAACAGAAATGTATCGTGTCTACTGCTAGGTCTGTCGGATGGCGGGTCTGGTCTTTAAGTATTTACAAGTCCAATACACAACAACTCTGCGCCAAAATGATTTTTCACATTCTGCTAAGTGAAGAACATAGCAAACGTCAGCATATATGATTAAAGTACAACCATTGACCTGCCAAATTTTCCATCACCGCGTCTGTCTCATTGAGGAGTGTAAGCACTATAGAGAAAGACTTGTAAGTTCAATAGAGCTGCGCATTCGGCTTAATAATGTGATTGATCTGCGGTTGACAAATTAAAAACAACTGCCGAGCCGGTCTATATGTTATAAACCTACTTCTCAATAAACTCTCCCAAAACTTGTGATTTGTTTTACTCGGCTCCTTCCCCAATCTCATCCGCACTCCACTTTGTTGTCGTTGATGGTAACTTCATTGATATTTTTTACGCGAAGGTAAATGGCAAGCGGCGCCAATTGTCAATAATGTCCATAGGCGGATCCAGGATTTGTAGTTTGGGGGGGGGGCGCGGAAAATTAACAATCCGACTGGGGGTCCAGGAGGCCCCCGGAAGCTCCTGTGTTTTAGTCATTTCTAAGGGATTCATGCACATTTCCAGAACCTCAAATATACTTTCCCAAGTTATACAATACAATGTACGAGAGCTCTAATCTACTGTGTGCTTAAGGTATGAATCAAACGGAGACAAAAATAAGATCTTTTGCACAATATATATTTTGAATGTTTGCGTGTTTCCCACTTGGTGCATCCATGTTTGTTGACTCACTTTACTCAAAGGAAAAATATAAATGGAATTAAGTGAAAGCGGGAATATTTAAAATACAGAAACGTATTTTACTATGAACATGTAAACTGAATTCAAGCGAGAGGAAAAATATAGCAAACACGTTAACTTAGGTATCACAAATTAATCTTACAAAAAATGAGAAGGAATTGTTTGTGAATTGTTCGTTATGTCATTGTATTTAGCTATTTATTATAGGTATACATTAAAATAAATTATAATCATAAAGCATAAATTTGATCTCCAATCTCCACACGCTTAAAGGTGTTTTAGCAATCACTTCCATTAATTAAATTAAATACGTCATGATGCTAATTACTTCGTCATTTTAGTAATATGTGACGTAATGTTGTTGTTTTTTTTCAAACAGTAGGCCTACAAGTTGTTTATTTTGCTTTAAATCAAGACTTTATTTTAATCGTTGGAAAATGATAGGAAACTGATACAGGAAATTGCTTATTTTTGAATGCTAGAAGTGTTTATCGTGGTATGAGTCTGTAAAAGCTAGATTTCAGAGTTTTTCATTTTTATACCGCTGCTCGAGCTTCGTCTATCTACATCAAGGAGACAAGGCAACTATGGAGAAAATGAATGGAAAATAATACAGGAAATAAATAGCATTTAATCAGGACTTTCCTGGTATGTACAATTCAATTTTATACTATGAAATGTGGAGAAACTGAGAATAACGATTGAAAAAAATGCAGGGCCCTGCCATTGTATATCGACGTTCGTAAATAACTTGTAACATTGAACAACATTTCCGGCCATTACAGAAAGTGTCAAACAATATAAAACTTGTGTTATAGTTATTAAACATGTTTTAAATTATTGTATAAAGTTTCTTTACAACACGACACTGGGCACGAACCGCAGAGAGATACGCGATTGTGCGTACGAAAACGTACGAATACTTGTTCGTACGAACGCATTGATAAAACGGTCGTAAGAATGTTCGTACGACATTCGTACGCCAACGATTGTTCGATACGAACGGATTTTCGTACGAATGTTGATAAAACGCACCCAGCATGAAGATGACGCGTACAACACTGAAAATAACGATACGCGTGAAGAGGAAACACAGCATGAAGATGACGCTCACAACACTGAAAATAACGATACATGTGAAGAGGAAACACAGCATGAAGCTGACGCTCACTATGGAAGCATATTTGTGCCATAACTTAACCACATAAAATAACGTGAAAATAATGGAGGATTTCGCCAAAAAAAAGTTTTTTTCGCGAAAACATCCATATTTTCACGATTAAAAAAAGTTATGTTAACACGAATTTATTTCTGTTAGTGCTCTTAACTGCCACAACATAAAAAATAAAGTTTTCATGTAAATAACGGAGGATTTCACATAAACACATAACTTTTCACGAAACTTTAAAAATTTCAGGAAAGATATCTTTGCATGAAAATAATGGAAGATTTCACGAAATCAGATTTCGTTAAACGAAAAACATACAACTTTTCATGAAAGCGTAACAATTTCACGAAAGATGCCAGTTATCTAAAAATTATGGAAGCATATTTGTGCCACAACTTAACCACATAAAATGACGTGAAAATTATGGATGTTTTCGCGAAAAAAAACTGTTTTCGTAAAATCCTCCATTATTTTCATTGATACTATATCTTTATGTTGAGGCAACTGAAAATAACGATACATGTGAAGAGGAAACATACCATGAAGATATCGCTCACTAAACTGAAAATAACGATACATGTGAAGAGGAAACACAGCTTGAAGACTGTGCTCACCTTGAAGACTGTGCTAATATACACCAACTTTTATCATGATAGCAACTACTCAACAGATGCCGACATTGCAAACTTAACACAGCTGTATGGAATAAACGCTGGCTAATAACTAGAAAACACAGCTTTAATATCGTTTTGTATATTTTTTTCAATGTTAAGTTGACAGACGTCTAAGAATTCGAAAGGCAAGAAAATATATAATATAGAGCTAGGTTAAGGAATGAAAAGGTAAATCATTTGTGTTATAACTATTCATATTGTTACGCAAATTTTTCTGTTTCAAGTCAATTCTATTAAATTGTTAATTGACTACGAGCTTTGTATTTATTAAAACGGAAATCTTTGTTAAAGTTTCAGATACTAGTGTGTGAAATATATGATACATGTTGCGATGTACGTTCAATTTTGTTTCATTATTGAATTAAGAACCTTATCTTGTACGGATATATAGGTGATTTTATGGAATTAACATAGTTCTCTGTACCAGGTAAAATCAATATTATGGTAACAATTACCCGTATCCATCATCCCCTGTGTAGGTGACCACTGGGGAGGCTTCCGTCAGCGAGCGTACACCAACCAGCAGTATACGCCAAAAGGAACTGAAATTATCAATACATGAGTGAACATACATTTTAAATACAGTTTTATTTTTTCGTTAATTGCGGTGTCTTATTTGAAATCGATCATTTCATTAACCCATGCTCTCTTTTCCTGTGTGGTTAGGCTGTGTTTTCTGAGTGTGGCTATTCCTGATATGCATCTTTCACCTTTTTCGAAAAGATGCTCCAAAACTCTATATACACATGTTTATTTAGCATATCATATGTTCAGATGAATACCGTAACATAAAAACAAAACACTGATTAAAATACAATGTATCGTAAATACACTAAATGGATATTAGCAAAATAGTGACGAAATTTACATGCAGCTTGGGTTTGAACCCGGCACCAATCGTACATCTGCTCTAATAACACCCGTTAAAAACGAGCAATAACAAGTTGGTCTGTGGACTTATTCAAACCTGCTAACACACCTTTTAGTATTACATACACAAGACTGAGAACGGGATATATTTTTATCTCAAAAAACAAAATAGCCGAGACCCTTTATGTGTGTTCTTTGAAAACGCAAATAACATTTAAATTAAAGCTGTATAAAAACGATTGAGAAACCTAACCTATTTAAATCAGACGGCCAGGAAATTAAACCGGCACACACAAAAGAATGTAATCGGGCCCTAGGTTCGAACAAATTCAAAATTGTACTGTTCATTGGTCAACTCGGGGCTATGCGGCGTAGGCAGTAATATGCACTTCCATTACTGCCCATGAACAGGCTCAATCAAACCAAGCCTGCAATATTTTCATATTTGTCGTGTTCGGTGGCTTTCAGAGTTATCTTTTCATCTGTTTCAGTTACAAGTATCATCAGAAGCTTTAAAACTAAACGCATCAAGTTAAGGCATTGCAACAAAAATGCGCCAGTTATTTTAATATACTGATATTTTAAACTTAACATCTAAAATATAACTATGCATGTCTGCTAGTTTGTCAAACATTTAATGTCCATGGAAATTTACATTCATACAATCGATTCCAAGTTCGAAATGTATATATAACCTGTAAGATGTTGCCCGCGGGACATCGCCGTTCAAATTAACAATATAATAATAAAAATTGCCACTTTTCTAAAAAATTGTTGTTGTAAAATGTAGTAAAAACATTTACAAAGAAATATTGCGGTTAGTAAGTTTCATTGATTTTGTTGTTGTTGTTTTTTAAATTAACATTATAAAGCTGGATTTCGTTAGGATATGCATTATTGACTAAAGATGGAAATGGTTTTTATCTATATTTAACAAATCGTCAAGGTATCGCGAGGTATTAATAAAGGGTGATGCAATGCCATCTTAATATTCAAAGAAAGATAAAGACCCTCTCGTAGCAGTGTTAAAACAGATCAGCAACAAGGTGTGCACAATAAATAACCGTATGGATGCCTATAATTAGGTACTTTTTAATAAGTAGATGCACCGACTTTAACATAAATATCCTCCAGTAAAATATCCAGGAGACACCAAAGCTAATAAACACTCGTGTGAGAGATAATAAGGAAATAAACTTGCCTTGTTTCAATGTGAGTCATGACATCTCTGTCCCCACGGAGAGATAAGTAGAAAGATCCACTAAAGGCTAATAAAATGACGAGAAATACTACTCCGAACTGTAGGAAATCGTGTGCCAGAATTCTTGATAATATCTGCGCGTAAGCACCTGTTTGTCTGAAAAATAAACCATAGTTCAAATAAACAAGTTTAATTTCTTTTAACAAATATGAGCAAACGTTACCTCATCACGTTCGAATGAAAACAAAGCTGGAAAATAAAATTTAAAATTTCTTAATAAACAAGCTGAGTTTTCAAATGCCAAGGTTTTTCAATGAATAGATTCCAAAGCCCTTTTTTCCACAGATGCCCTTAAAACAAAAACAAACAAACAATAATTTCTCGTTGTGTTTGATGGAGCGTGTAATTGCCTTTAAACTTTTTGACAATGACATTTTGGGAACTCAAGTAAATAGTATACATTTTGATCGGTCAAAAAACATATGATGTGCTTAGTAAGTGAAGATTTTATGCACAGTTTTTACCTGAAAACTGCAGCAAATTTAAATATTCGAATCGTCCACAGCAAATATCCAAACGCGAAGACATACCACTGGGCATTGTTGTGTGTAAATCGTAGCGGTATCACACACAACAACAAAAGGGAGGAAGACAGGTCGAACCAGTTGAAAGGATCGTGAAAATATTCTAGTCGATGTCTGAAACAAAGATTTAAAGAACAAATCTTATTGTTTTATTTTTACTGCCGCGCCTGAAGACATTTGTTTGTTTGCAGTTTTACGTCAAATGGAGATGATTTCAGTGAACAAAAATCTATAACCAACATATATTTCTACACTTTTGACTATAAGGTGAAGATTGACTAGTCTGCCACCGAGTGTAACCAATGATTTAAATAAATTGAAGAAACTTCACCTTTTTCATAGTTCACTTTTTACTAACTTATTTGAATATTCTCTAATTATTAAAGAGATCATCAAATAATTGAAGATATCATCAAGAAATAAAATACATCTTAATTTTTTTTAAGTTTATGTAGATTTAACGTTCTAATTAATAGTGCAGTGATGGGCTATCGTATACCAGGGCTATCCGCTCAACCATTTTTTTTTTTGGGGGGGGGGGGGGGGGTCCCGGTTAGCTCAGTTGGTTGCGTCGTCGGAACTGCAGGGCTAGGCGCTGTTGCCGTGACGGTTCGGGTACGCTTCCAGGTAGAGGCAATATCATTTTATATCTATTTCTAAGATAACAAACACCATGCCTTGTGCCTAATTACGTTGTATGCAATATTAATAATGCCAGCTGACCTTCTCATTTGGTTTATCTCTGTGCTGAGGGTGAGTAACACCATGAGGACGGAAATCACCTCGAGCACTGCCCGAGATATCTGCAGACGGGTGTTATACACAGCCGGGTCGGACACGTCCACCGACACAATCGCCGAATACGTAATACAAAATAATGCCAGCACGTAGAGAAATGAATTGTATCTGAAATGAGAAAATGATATATTAACTAACGATTTTGAGTATCAAACAAAATATTTTAAGCTTGGAAACTTTTATAATGTTTCATGTTTCTGAATAACAACTGAATATATCCGAACACAATATTTGTATTGTTATTATCTGAATCTTGAGCAGCATCCGACAAAAAGGAGAAAAGCTGTGTTGTTGGTTTTTTGCCATATTTTCAACTGGAAAATGATCATTAAAAGTGCATATATCTTTAAGTTAATTTGATAAAGATGCTTTGGTGAATATTCAGTTAAATATTTAACAACCTGTCGAAAAAAGAAGGAAATATAACTTTTATCTCAGCCCTTCTCCATGTCCTTATTGACACACTATGCCAAGACAAATACGAAATCTTACTCAAACCGGCGTTTTGCATATTTCTTCCATTTTCGTCTTATGAGTAGCCTTACCACGTCGTGATATACAATGTTCTGAAACAGATTGGGAAGTCTGGACATCAAGCATTCAGCTCAATCTCTATCGAGAGTTGTCGCTCCTTTTGCTTCAAGACACTGTAAGGAACGACAACTCTGTTATAATTTAACATTAGATCAAAGGCATCTGTCAAAAAACAATGGTACTTAACAATGGGTCTATTCTATTTTTATATAATTTATACATTTATCATTGTGCTTTGTATAGGTGGGGGAGTGGTACGGGGGAAGGAGGTCTTTTATTATTTTCTTATCTTATGGCTGGCATTTAAGTCTATATTTTCATTGCGTTTAATAATAAACTGCCATGAATACCAGCTATCTCTGTGGTTAATGGTTCATTTTTGTTTATTAATCTGGCAGAAGCCCGTCCTCTCGTTTTACGAAGAAAACATTAATAGGTGCAAATTTTCCTGAAAACAATTTGTCGTTAATTATAATATAATATATTATTATATATTTTCATGCCCCTGTCTCTTCCCCTCCCTTCATACACACCGCAGATTTACTAAGGCAAAACTATCGCCTACCTTGTTGCCCTGCTTAGCGATAATTTGAAGCGGTGATTTGGACTTGCTTTCAAATTTTGGATTTTCAGGAGTCCGTCCGTTTTCGTCGCACTCTAGGAGACTGTAATACACCTTAATGCCTTCTGTTGATCCACGAGTTTCTATCATACAATCCAATATGGATAAAATTGTTTTCTGAAAATAAAAATGTGTACGAGTAAGTAACCTTCAAAATAACTTAAATACCGCCAAATATTAATGTATCGAAATGTTATATATCGAAATGTTCTTAACATTTTTTATTATGTTAGCCTTTATAAAGAGTGCGATAAAATATTTAACTGCCACCCACTAACTTATTTTGAAGAACTACAGTAAATAAAAAAGTTCGTTAATAAAAGCAAACTTAGATCCCATTGAATTCGATAAAAACATGTGGCCTGAATCCATTTTATTTGTGTTGGCCAACGATGTACATGTAGACTGCTCGGCATCGAAAGCTTATGACTTTGTATGTTATTTTCTAAAGAAAATGTAAGACAAGAATATGCAAACACTGCGAGAGGACACTAATTAAATTCGCCATAGAGATGCCATATACATGTATTTTGCCATTCTACTGGCATTTTATTTTACCAGCGTATAGTGAAATGTTACACATATCAAATCTGTTGTGTATTTGTAGACGCATCAAATACTGTGAACTTATTACTGTTTGTGCTGTACTAATGTTTTGGGATTTCGTGGGAAAATTGAGCCTCGAATTCGAAACCGCCAAGAAATATATTATTGAACATGAACAATTTGAAGAAAACTCAAAACCACGAAATTAGGAATCCTTCAAAATATCATTTAAACGAAAACCACGAATTTGTATGCCGGCGAATATAAGTGCATTTATAGTAACCTCTAGCTGATCTTAACAATCTTTGTGTGTCTCCAATTCCATTCGTCATCAAAAACAGGGCTAAAGCAGGTTTTTCACAATATTTAAAAATTATAGCTGAAAATTACAACTTTGAACTTGGCTGTCATCATCAGCTATATATCGATCTATAGTCTGTCCATATTATACGTAACATTTAGGAATTTAATAAAAGCTACCTGCATGCTATAATCTGTCCGTAACAAATCGTGGAAAGAAAATTCTGCCTCCCTTTTTTCATCGCCCACAAACAACGCTCGAACGCTGAAACCCCATCAGAACAAAGTTATAGAGAATAAATATTATACTATAGTTAGTAATACAATTAACCTGTTCAGCCGATTTAATTTAAGAAAGCAAAATCTCTCTCTCTCCCTCCCTCCCTCTGCAACCCCCTCTCTTTATCTCCCTGACATGTTTGCGCCTAACTTGTTTTTTGCTTGTCATAACGTGATCTTTTATTGTTTGTTTTGTTGTTCCTTTTTTAAATGGTTAAGTCTGCTTGTTCGCATTTTTTTCAAACACTGTATCATATAATTTTATTTATCACTGAAAGGACTTTAACTCTGTACATACAAGTAATTAGGCATATAGGCAAGGAGTAAAGCACACATCTCGTCGTTCTTGTTGTCCATGGCAACCTTCAGCGGTAATGTCCCCTGCTTGTCTCTAGCGTGGGGAAGAGCATCGTTCTCCAGTAGCTTCGCGGCAACACCTTCAACGATAATGCTCTTAATAGGCACAACATGTAGACAGCATAATGAAACATTTACGCCAGAATCATTAGCAAGAACACAGCTAGTGATATTCAGGCAGTTAATTTGTTTCAACAGTACACAGGAACCCTTTATGGGTTTGCCTTACGCAAATAGAGAGTCCGAGATGATAGAACAGAAGCTGTAGACTATTCTTTTATATCTGACTTCTGACTAGTTGAAAATAGGCGCAGTGTGCAAACTGTCGTTGTTTCGATCCATGATTATACAAGATATAAGTTCTAGAACTCATAATGAACGAAAAAAAGAAACTTCCGATTTCTAAATTCAAAAGCCTTGTTTCATGTTATTAATGGTATTTGAACATTTGAACATTAGAAAGAGGAAGCTGTTGTTATTTTTTCACATCTCTAGGTCCTTGATATCTTCTCTTTCCTTAAATGATGTTGGAATCCAATTATTTTACATGTAAATTTAGAAAGAGATTTATTGACCGTTATGCAGCATAGAAAAACGATAATGGTTTAAGTCAGGTAGTACAAAGAAAGAAGACATGATTAATCATTTATCCGTTTTGGAAAATTTCTTCACTTTCATAAAAGAGAAATAAAAAAACCTACTTCTTAATTTGCATAAATTCGACAAATTTTGTGTTAGAAAACCACAGATACTGAATCAACAACAAATTAAATTCCTCTCTTCGCATGTAGTTGCATAAATGATGTTAAAGGAGTTTCTCATGATATTCGAAGTTTCCTAATGGTTCAGTATAAATACAATATATAATATAGCATTGACATTACTCTTTAGGTTGCGTTTTACGGCGTGGTGAAGTGGCGTTCTAAGATCCGAGTCTGCAGCAGACGTACTCGCTCCTCGGTTAATTAATATGTTTACCAAAACCGAAATCTGAAAATACAAAAAATCGCAGCAGTTAAAATACTGTTTATACGAGTACAATTTGAACATGCAGTTTTGATAAACACTTTTTCTAACATCTAACATTTAAAAATTCTTTTCTGGGTCAACAACCGCACTTTTCAAAAATATATATGTTAAAAAATTTTGATCTCATGTTGGTACAGTCAGGTTGACGAGGTTTGTGGTTCCCATATTAAAATAAGTGAAGCGATAATTTAAGCACGGCTGTAAAATATCTCTTTCAGCCAGAAAGGCAATACATGTTAGCATTTCGTTTTTTTCATCTACTGAACTTTAGAAAAACAAACTTTAAACAACAGGCATATATATTATATCGCCGCAGTTTTCAAACCACTAGGAAATGGACGCGTCGGTGATGATCCTAAAAGACACACGGTCCCAAATAGAAACCTTTCTCTTCAATTAGAGGTAGTTTACCTAAGAACTAAGCATAATATGCATATTTTCTTGCGTTATTTAGTATCATCTTTGCTTTATCTACTACCTTAGATTCTATTTTGATCTTGGAAATAACAAACAGCAGAGCCTTGTCCACACTGCCCTTTCTTTTGATGAGGACATCTGTAAATACTTCTGTCTCTGCCTCTTGACGTCCTATTAGTAGAGTACTTGTCTTGTGTGCTACCTTAACAAAAGCAAAACATACAGCTACGATGTCGAATAATACTTTTACATAAATGTGTTTGCAATTCGTTCAAAATATTTATTTTTAATGATCAAAAGATCGTTATTTTATAGGTTAAAGGAGTGCATGAAAGCCGTGCCATATTTAAATTGATGTCTGTAAAACTTGAGTTAATTAAACAGTGAGAAAATACCACAAATAAAACAAACCGAAATCACGCCACGCAAAATTAACAATGCCGACGAAACAAATTCTATTAAATAATCTACATAAGACAAAAAACAACATTCCAGTATTATAAGAACGAAAATGGAATATAACTAAAAATAGATAAAACTTGTAATGACCTCTTGTTGAAACTGATCGGATGAGGAACTTGCACCCAGTTCCGAGGCGAGTGATGCCACTGACTCGCTGGTAATAAGGTTGTGGCTATCTGTATAACACACAAAAGTACGCACAAATCTCAATACATGTTGTATGTACAACTCATAAAACACACAAAACCATACACAACTTTCAATAAATGTTTATAAAGACTAGATAAACAAAACTTATTATGGAAATATTGAAATGATATTGATTGAATTCAGATTTTGTTTTAAGCCATTTTACATACATGGCATTGAAAGTTTAATTATCCATCGATTATGAAGTTAATAAAAACAGGAAGAACGTAATTATGCAATAGGCTCGTGTGATGCAGGCAATTTTATTCCAGCATAACGATAGCATAATATGAAAAAAAAATTAATGTCTTCTCACCTAGATCCTCCAAAGTAATAGTTTCGAGTTCCTGAACGCGCCCTTGTTTCTTTCCGCGCATGCACTGGTCCGTTATTTTCACTGGTCTGGCCATAAATCCGGACTCTGGTCTTCTCCGACGGAAAGAACTTCTCCGAAACGCTTGAAACCTTGCCTTCTGCCTTGTACTTGCCATATGTAAAAGATTATTCCAAATTGTCAACAAAGGAAAACCAAGATAAAAGAACTTACATTAAAATAGAAAACTCTGGTAAAGTTTTTTTGTATAGTAACTAACTTCACCGGTATTTTAGACTCGCCATTGGTGTGACACCGGTTAGCACAAACCATGTAGCACTCCTTTTATTATTCCTCTATTTTTTTTTAATTATGTAAAATAATGAATCGGCTGTGTTATTGCTTCATGTAAGCGCTTTTTATTCTACACCCTGGCAATGTTTTATCAGGTCTTGGAACTAACTATAAGTTGTCGCATTTTATGACGCTGAGTGCTCCGTGGTATGCAGGTGTGTCGGTAATTGATAACGAAAGTCATTCCAATTGTTACGCAATTAAGTCAAGTTTTTGTGCCAATAGTATACAAGTTGCTACTAATATTGTCAAGTTTGCCGCAGAATGAGTTTTTTTTCTATTTCCATTGAAATTAATGTAATATAAGCGGCCTTTCATTAAACAAAAATCTCGTTAATGTTATTAAAATCTCGTTAAAAAAATAATCTCACTCGCATTCATAAGAAACAATCCGACTTTGTTGTTATTCCATTAAATGTATTTGAAAAATTTCTAGAAAGTGAATGATGCTTTGGTCGAGGCTTGCACTGATAGAATTTCTTTAAGACAAAAATAACGTACCTTCCCCCTGATCGTGTTTTTTCTATTCACAGATAAAACTGGAACAAAGATACAGCTGGTAATGAAACACCCTCTGGCAGTTGTCTGTATGTCTGACTTCAACTATTTCCTGTTTGTCATAAATATATATCTTCATTTTCTTTTACTTTCGTGTTTTCAAAGACTGTTAACACCGTACCATACCCCACCAATTCCGTCGTTTAGGTAGCTTTTTCGGACCATTCGACCATTGCAGACCATCAAACATTTAACAAGTAGATGTTTTTCAAGATAAAAATCGTTGTGTGGTTTATTTTGCGTTGGCGTGGTTGTTAACCCTAACTGGGCGCAGTCAACCGCGATTAGGGATAGCTTAAGGCAGCTCTAACATATCTTCGTAACATTCCGCAACTAAATAATAAATAGATTTACCTTCAAAGATGCCAGTACGTGTATGTACACGATGCATATGTATTTTACCGCTCCCTTCGCTGTGTTAATCCATTGTTTTCATTTAAAATACGCGTTTAAACGCTTAAAAACAATATCCATCTTCAAGTACATGTACCAAATAAGGAAACCTCAAGAGACGTGACTACTTGATAATGTCAAGCCAACCGACAATTTATTTTTACGCTACAGCACTTTAGTGAAAGTATTTTAATAGCTCGATCAATTGATTTGTTTATCTTTTTTCTCCAGAAGCCATGAAAAGAATAAACAAACCTTTGGGCCATGTTGCATAATTATATTGTACTATAGCCTGGCTATATTGTTATATCAGCATAATTTAGTAATAAATATTGTTTCGGTGCAATATTGTTTGTTGATTTTAATTAAAAAGTGATAATCTTTCGAAATTTTTGATTTCGTGGGAATGGGACCTTTGGTTGGTATAAGTAAATATTTATTCAAAATGAACTTTATATAGTTCATGGAAATATGCTGGCTGGAACAGAGTAACATACATTGACATTGGCTAGAAGATAAAGGTATTTTATGTACAGAGTATACGTACTTTGTTGGAAATATTCCACCAATGATCGTAAGTATGTTGATCTGTAATGAGTATCTGTAATTCTCTTGTCTGTGTAAAATGACACCCCTGCTTCAACAGGTGCAAGCGCTTAAAAGTGACGTTATGAAACAGAGGCAGGATCGATTCGGTTTATAGCGTGATTATAATGTGTTTTTCTATTATAGTTTCGAGAAAACCCTACTTTCTTTCAAAAAATCGGAGAATGTCATTTCCAGGTAAGAAACAGAATTTAATCGTTCACCTCCGTGCTGGAGGCATCGATATAGTTTTAGGACAAAAGCGTGAGTAGAGGGGTTTATTTAATTTTTTAAAGAACACCTTACCTGCTGATTCTATTCGCTGAACCGTCGGGGTTGGCAGTTTATGACATCAATCAATATACGTATGTTAATGTGTTAAATATCAAGCAAATTAATGATGCAATTACAAATACTTAATAAAACATTTGATGGACAGTAAAACAATGTGAATGTTTCTTTTGCATTGTAAAAGTTCTAAAAAATCCAGTTTGAAATATCTGGTAGAAAAATGGCATCCGAGCATGAGGTTCAACCATTAATATGTGTGTTAAGTTGTTTTTTCTGCAGACTTTGCAAAAGCCAAGATATCAAAGCTAAACTACCCAGTTAAACATTCTCCCTCCAAAATACCCATCATGCATTCTAAAACAAAATCTAGTGATAAAACTCCATAAATTATGATTTCCAGAAAGAAATCGATTGTAGTAGAATTGTTTTGTTATTTGCTTATGTGTTTTGTTCTGTTGTTGTTTTGTCCTAAAACTCATTGGGCTCGGAGATGCGAAGAGATTTATGAGTATGTGAGTATAATGTTAAACATAAACGAGAAAGGTATACTTGTATAAGTGGATATTTTCGCTGGCGTAAAAGTTCGTGTTTCCTGTTTTGTCGGCGTTTCGCGCGCAGAAATGTTTGCGTAAAATTTATTTTTATGAAATTCATGAAATTGACACGTCGTTATATTCACTCTGACTTATTTGGTCTGAAGATTGCATGGTATATATTTCGGTCAAATGTTGGACTTCAATTTTGACGAATTTTTGTTCAGAATTTCTGTATCTTAAAAATACAGATTTTATATACATGTATTTAGTCCGGTTATTTCTTCAACCCGCGTATAATGTTTAACATAAACGAGACAAAATCTAACAAGTAAAGAATGATCTGTTTGCATCATCTAGTTGGGAGACTGACTGGTCTGTTTAATTGCATCCAAGGTTAAGAAATAAGAAGTCCTACGAACCGCTTATAAACGAAACCAAGTCATTTTCCTAATCGTGACCTTTCAATCCAACGGACTCAGGAAAATATTCAGGCATCACCATCCACTCTAAGCACAATACAAAATAAACATTGTTATTAAAAGTCGTTAGAGCGGTTAAAGAGAAACATAAACTATCGACATACGATACACTTCTGGATGATCCGCATGCCTAGAGTCAAGCGCCTCCTTCAGTCAAAATATACCGTTCTTGGACCTATTTTAGCTAAATTATTACCGAGTTTTTGCATATATTTCTTCACGACGGCTTTTGCACTTTACATGGGTACTTAATGACCATTTTTTTTAAAGTTCAAACACCTTAAATGTTTGCCCTGAAAGTGGTAAGCATTGTTTTGTTCGGTGCAGAATCTGAATAACAAACTTGGATGAATGCGTTAATATAAGTGTAAGTAAGACAAGAGCAGGTAACAAATGTTAATAATCAAAACAAAAGCCAATTGGTTACCCAATTACGAATGTCTCGCGTATTTGTTATGCAAAAGTACCTACCACATACACTTGCTTGTATATTATTCTGCCTCTTGATGTGTGTTCATTACATACTTACTTTTTAGTAGTAGGCCTACTTAGTAGTATTTTACCCCCAAAAAATACAGGCGCACCTATAAATATATAAGCGCACCTTTATATGTAAATGATGATGGCGTTGTTACATACGTTTCTGTACCTATTTCAGATCGAGACAATTCACGATGCCAAGATATAAGAAGAAGTCTCATCTGCATTTTGAGAAGAGGGGCACAAAACGGACAATTCGAGGCATGCCATACAAACGTTTGAAGCGTATTTGCGGCACAACCACATCTTAAATGATGATTGTTTACTTGACTCGTTATGTTTAAATAAATACTGTTTGGGTCGAAAGTAACATTGTTCTAGTCATTATGTGTATTAAATATATGTATATCTAATTAAAAGGTTCGCTTTTATATTTAGAGTCGCAACTCATTATTTCAAGGTGCAGATCTAAATAAAGAGGTGCTCCTATATGTCCAAACAATGAAATAGAGGTGTTCTCTGAATTTAGAGAAGTGCACCTCTACACCTGGGATAAGAAAAACGAGGTGTAGTGTACATCTAAATTTAGAGGTGTGTCGCTATTTTTGGGACTACCAGTACAGGTACTTATATATAGATAAGAACATACGTATGTTTGGGTGACAAATTAGCTTTCGTTTTGATTATTAACATTTATCACCAGCTCTTGTCTTACTAACACTTATATTAGCCTAACGCATATATAAGAGTGTGTTATTCAGATTCTGCACCTAACAAAATATGCTTACCACTTCCACGGCAAACATTTAAGATGTTTGAACTAGAAAAAAATTGGTCATTACGTACCCATGTAGAGTGCAAAAGCCGTCGTGAAGAAATATATGCAAAAACACGGTAATAATTTAGCTAAAATAGGTCCAAGAACGGTATATTTTGACTGAAAACACAGTTTCAAGTCACGCAATTTTTTATTTTCACTTTGCAAACAAACAATCTTTCAGTTTATACATTCAATAACTTTTTTGTAAAGGCCACCAGAAACATAGGTTGAAAACCCGAGTGGAGCTTATACATCTGGCCTCCGGGTAGGCGTATTTATATTACGATAACAGTGATATAAACCTACTTACCAGGTCAAAATATCTCCAGAAATGCACAAAATAACGAAATTTTCCGCCATTTTGTTCCGCACAGAACATGTCCCTCACTTACTTTTCCGCAAAAACCAAATACGTTGTACCCTCTGCCTTGAAAAGTTTGCTTTGTCACTTTCAGTTTCTAATTTCTTGTCTAGGGTTTAAGTCTTAGTTCTGTAAATTTTGTTTAAAAAAAAGAGAGTGAAATATCCATATCGGGAATCGCCAAGCTCAGAAAACACCCTCCCCACGCAGCCTAAAAGTATGAAGCATGAAGAGAGCATGGGTTTATAAAAAATATCAACTTCAAATAAGACATCACAAACAATTAATGAAAAGGAGAACCTTTGGGGATACCGCCTTAAACGGTCAGTGGCAAAACTATTTGCCATTGGGGTTTAAAACAGGTTCAATTAAGGTGCTTCAACCTCACACTTGACCCAACACCTTGTCATCCCAGTCATAATCGTTAATTTGATTTCTGATTGCATTATTATTATTATTATTATTATTATTATTATTATTATATAATTGAAAACCTATTCTCTAGCTATAAAATGAGCTTTTTGAACAATGTCGACTATTTCTTTACTACCTTATCCATCATTTTGCTTTTTTTTTTTATCCTTTTTAGTATTTAGTCACACCGAATCGGTGTTGATATACGTTTCACAGCATGGAGGACCAAATAATCGCGGAGTTAGAACAAGCATCACAAATTGTTCTGGTAAACAAAAAGAGGATTATATATTCAATTAAAATAAAATATACGCATACAGACAACTATCTATTTCCTTTAAAAAGTATTTGACAGTACCACTATCAACTGTGCAGTAAACTGGACAGTTCCGAATCTTGGCCTGTTTCGAATCAACATAATCAGGTCTAGAAAACGGCACAGGTGCTTGGAAGACGGATCCCGTTTTCTCCAGAATGTGTATAAACTGGCCGCCCCGACCCCCCCCCCCCCTAAAAAAAAAGAGGGTCTACACTACATAAACTCATCTTTTTTGTTTAGTTTTGATAAGTCTCAATAATTCGACTGCAAGCACAGACCCATTATCATGCTGACTTTTTACAGATATCTGTCCTTTATGTCTCAACCAAAATAGTCCAAAACTGTGGTGGAAATCGGCGAGGGTTAAGATTTTTAAGAATCCGAGTTTTACTGTTTTTTTTTCCTTAAAATCTGTACACAAGCATGTTCACTTATTGTTTTAAAACACATCTGCGATCAAAATAAATACTTAAATATTATATTTTGTGAAAAATTTCTGTTAAACCCATTACCGTTTAATCGCCGTCTCAGGTTTACATCGCCATGCGGGGCGGAGCTTCGATCCAACATGCTAACCAATGAAATTAAGATCTTTCTTCAAAACAATTATGTACAGTAAAGGAGGGTGTACGCGGTAAATATATTCGAAACGTGAAATTTATGTATGATTTCTTGCGTGTTTATTAAGCAGAAAGAAGAAGTTGCAACTGATTTATAGTTTCATTTACGTTATTCTCGATTTCGAAATTACCATTTTAGCCCGTTTTCCGGTACCGATCGTACTTTGGTCAGGGGGGTTGCCGATAATGGCGATATATAGAGCGTATTGATAAAAACATGTTTTACAAGGGTTAAATGTTGAAATTGGCGAAAACATTTACACATTTTATTTGGTTTAACTTAAATTGTAACTTGCCATAAAAATATCTAATGTAGGTACTAATAAATGTAAAATTTTCTCATTCTTTATCAACATTCACGGACGAAGCTAACGTCGCTATCCCAATTTTTAACTGAGAGAACTGATAAAGTTACATAAAACAAAATTATTTCTCGTGTCATTTAATATATTTTTATATATTCAGTAACTGTCTATGGAAAAAAATTGTTGATTTCAATAAAAAAATTAAAATATGATTAATTTTACGCATAGCTGCAATGTCGTCTTAATTAATACGCGTACCACCCTGACCGATTGTACGGAAATACCGACTTCGTAGGTTAGACACTAATTTCGAAATGGTCAATATTAACGATTTAGTTCTAAACCGGCATTCTGGTTACAAAATAGGCCTATAGCTTTAATAAAGAAAGAAATAATCTGACAGGGGTGGAGATGGTAGGCTGTGATCGGAGTTTTTCTTGTGCATTATGATGATATGAACAAGCCTGTATTTTTGTTTATCAACAATAAAAACTACAACAAACTCAGAGCATTTTTAATAAAGTATATACAACAGTGATCAAAACTTTCCAGACTGTAATTCGTCGCACAGTTTTATTTCTTTACTCTGACCAATTTGACTCTATATAACTGCAAGTATTTACATGACAACATTTACAGCGCAACCCGTTTCGCCTTGTCCAACCTTTTTGACAACTTCTTAATTCTAATTGAAAATTTTGTGTAGTTTATTTTTGTCACTGACGAAACTTTAGGAAACGATTTGTGGTATCTTCCGCTAACATTTCTAGTCAGCTTTTCGTCTTTCAATAGAGTTGCGAAAAACTTCAGGTCTTCAAGCCTGTCATTATGTAACTGTTGCACAAGTTGTGCAGCTGTTTGTGTTTGTACTGGGAAAATGGACGCTAGAGATCGCTTATTGTTTAAAAAAACGCTGAAACTATAGAACTTTATTACAAAAAACATCAGCTCTGACAAGATATTATGTGCAACAGTCGACAGAGTCATAACATGTGATACTTGTACTTGTTTAATGTTGTTTAATATCAATAATGTGCAGTGCCGGTAAATACATGTTCAAGTAAACGTTAAAAAAATCTTTTGTATTAAAGGTTTATAAGTTATTAGTGAGTTCCTTTTTTCTTCTCATATTTTTGACAAAAAAATCATAGTGTTTTTGCCGGAAAGAAAATAAAGTATTTTGTAATTGACAAGAATTGATCAATCTTGACTAAAATGTGTAAAACGGCGTTTAACGCTTAGGCGCAGTACAGGTTATCATATAGTAGCGTCGTGTTTACATCAGCTGTCGATATCCAATATGGTAGAGCTAGGTAGATTTTACCGTGTTAAATCAGTTTGAAAGTTTAACTGCCGATATGAACGATTGCGTGAATGGATTTTCTTTATAGATGTCTCATCTGATGCAGAAAATTACAAGCTTTCTGTACATGTTAAAATTATGCAGGTAAAACCCAATTTTTTAGCCATAAATCGTGCCCAACGGATTTCGTTGGGCATTACATACGCAAAGAAGACAACTTTTCCACCACAGTTTTGGTCTATTTTGGTTTGTACTCTGAAGGGGGATATTGACCCAGCAAAAAAATAGCACAATATCCACCTTTTAGAGTACAATTATTTGGACTAAGTTTTGATAGATTGGGATCGTTATCAGTCTATCCACACCGAATTTACAATCAAATACCAAGTTCTCTGAAAATTCGTGTCCCGACTATATAAACGGAAGCAAGGTAAATAAGAAAACCTCCATTTTGTAAAGCCCACATGTAAACACAGTTTTTAAAAATCAGCATCTCCAGGTATCGGCCTAGAACAAAATTTTATGGAGAAGTGACTTCTCCCTGATGGAGAATTAGGGAGAAGTGAGCAATGTGTTCAAGAAGTATATCAAAATAACATAATAACACGTAGATCGATAAAATGATGTAAACATGATTAAAATCCAGTCAACAGGTAATTATTGCCTATCGAATCGGCTACAAGATGGCAGATTATATAAAGTGAAAAAAATGCTTTGTCACGTGACGAGATTCTCGTCCAGTCCACGTATCAAAACGAGATTTACTATATAAGTTATAGAGAGATGCGAATCTGTGTAATATATAGGTCTTTGGACCAGGTTTCAGCGAAAAATGCCTCTAAATAGTGAAGTTGAAAAATTTGACTTAGTACTTATATTACTGAAGGGTGTGCAGCTGCTATTAAACCAACAGAAATCCTATAAATTGACTGGTTTTTGGGCTGCAATGTTGTAACTTGTTCGCAATTACTCGTCATTACCAATTCGTGATATCCCCAAAACCAGTCAATTTACTGGATTTCCGTTTGTTTAATGGCGGCTACCCACCCTTTCAGTAATATAAGTATTAAGTCGAAATTTTCAACTTCACTATTAACAGGTAATTTTTGCTGAAACCTGGTCCCAATGGTTGGACCCTTTGCGATGCTGCTGGGGTTGATGGGGGGAATAGGGGATAAAAATTAAATATGAATTTCTAAATCCAGTCATCAATACAAGGTAGAAGCAATTTAATGTTTTATTCAGAATGTTCACATCTGTCATTAAATAATTTCCAAAGATCTGCTTGGTGATTGCCACGTACTCCCTATAATAGTATAATAATGATTCCATATTTGTTTTCAAAAAAATTACCACACCCCAAACATTTATCAATTCACAGTGTTTAGATAATGAAGCATTTTTTGTTCTCTAACTGCTCTTGTTAATAGTATATTAATGCAATAAAAATGCAAGTATCCACTGCAGATTGACAAGATATTGATTGATCACTCTAATCCATTTTTCAGGCTCCACCTAACTTGGTGACCCATGAACAAAGACACGCAGCAGAAACAATTATCTTACAGTTTCGGAAGACTAAGCTGCCATACAATATATGCAAACATATTCTAGGTAACGTTGACAAAGTCGGTAGCCATCATAATTTTTTAAATAGTAACTAACAAGATAAAAAGGTCCTAGAAAGCTATGATTCCCCTTCTCTTGCTTCTTTGAATAAATTTAATCTTAAATCAAAAGTTGACTGAACTGACCCCAAAATAATAGTTCTATTTCCTTAATTTTCAACCTGAGATCAGACAGTTTTTTACTGAGATTGATTGACATGCATACCATACTGTCAGCTTGTGGCCTAGTGGTTGTGAAAACCATCTATGAAGCAGATCAAAGGTTTGAACCCTACCAGCTGGTAAATCATTTACTCCATGAAGGCATAGAATATGGCTTTTATCTCATGAGTTCCCAGTGTAGATTTTGATTTTCCAGCACATATATACTGTCTTGTCTTCCATGTGATGAATGACATATGATATGTCATGATATGGATATGATATCCATGAGGAAAACAGTTAAAGATAAGAATCAGGAAGTAATGATGTTCTGTCTTACAAACCCAAAAGAGATGGCAATAAAAATAGGGCTGATTCAGTAATAAATAACACTTTAATTTTACATCATAGTTTTTCACAAGTAGTAGTAAACAAATTATTGCTTTCAGAGAAATGCCAGACAGATTATGTATTGTATCAAGCAGCCACTACCATACAGGAGAGTGTGTTACGTGAATGGTCGCTGCTGTCTGCTGATGATATAGAGTCACTGAGAGCATTCCTGCTCAGATATATCACACAACACATAAGGTAACAGTGTGTAAAATGCCATTTTATTCCAAGCAGCGTTTCCGCTACTGACCATTTTGTTATGAAAACATAAATTTGTGGCTAAATTGGTTTGATTTAGCGAAAGTTTTTGGTGCTGTAGAAACTGAACCACAAAAGTTGCTGGACATGCCACTAAACACATATTCATGGGCAGATACATGTATCTTTGTTCTGTCTTCTGGATCTTTGTTCTGTCTTCTGGTGGTCGAAAGAATACAATACCTGTTTTTGTTACTTTCAGAAAAATTTCTTAGAGTTTATTATCATTGTTGCAGCCTACAGAGCTATGTACGTGAGCAGATCTTGCAGACTGTGGCTGTCATATTGAAACGAGGGACTCTGGACAGCAAGGGGGCGCGGCTTGATGGGCTCTTTCAAGATGTGACTCAACTCATCAGCAGCGGCAATGTCACTATGGTAAGATTACTGTCTATTATTATATAAGGTTAGAAAAGGGTTAAATTATTCTAATTTAAATGTAAATAATAAATATTTGGTATGTAATATGGATATTTAAGCACTTAAAAGGTCACACATTCTCATGGCCTATCATTTATCATATCTTGTTGTCCACCCATTTAACATTGAGACCAATCTGCATACACTAGCATGTGAATTTTCTGTTTGGAAACATATATCATGATAACCAAATAGGTGTTTGAGATTAAAGAATGGTTTCCATCTCTGTTTTATGTACTCAAGATTATTACACAGACCAGTCATGTATCTCAAGCATCTGTGCCCAAGGTTATAAAACTGAGCATGGAAACCAGTCTCAAATTTCAAGCATCTGATTGGCTGAAATGGCGACCAGTCGCCATTTCAGCCAATCAGATGCTTGAGATTTGAGACTGGTTTCCAATCTCAGTTTTATAACCTTCAGCCCTGATTTATTATCTTGGGTCCATGATCTTGGGCCAAAACAGTAAGTATTGGAGTCCTTTCTTGATTTTAGTGTATTTTTTCCAGCAACTGGTTGCCTGCTCAATGTTGACAGCTTTGCTGAATGAATACTCAAGTTCAAGTCGGACCAGCAGTGTGGGCTTCACCTGGGAGTTCCATACCAAATGTAAACATGCCTTCGAGGTACATAGTGCTCTGTTTTACATCATATTACATTTGGATAATACTATTTACAGGCAGTGCTCATGCTGTCGGTTGACACTTTCGACATTTGTGATAATTTTAAGTGGTTCTCAATTGTTATCAAAAATTGGCATAAAATCTTGCAATTAATTTTCTGTCCATTATAAAGAGAAAAATTAAGCAATTAGCATTCATAATCGATGAGCAGTTCTCACATGTTTGGTCATTGTGGTTTGGCAATTTTCCCGATATATAAATGCAGTGTCACTTAAGATCATCTACACATTTGAGGGTAAAATTCGAGTACATTTTTTACTTGAGAAATAAGCTTATATCTCTTTGGGAAACAGGTGTACAGTTGGTAAAGTTCAGTTGTCTCCAATTAAATGCAACTAGAACAAGCAGTTCTGGGATTGTTCTTGCAGCTATTTTTAGCTTCGATTTACATGTATAAATATGGAATTTCTCTTTCCAACTTAAAGCAGCATTACTTCAATTTAACCCGTTCTTGTATGAAATATTACATGTATTTGGAACTATCGGCACAAATTTGCAGCATTAGTTCGGGCTAATAAAATTTTAATTTACTAAAATAAATTTGGTCCTCGCGACTAATAGCGAAAGTAGGATTTCCGAAACGTCACGGAAATCGAGATCGCGCATGAAGTGGTCTCGTCGTCAAAAATGGGTGCTAAATATACCTCCATTATATTTAGCTTCTTAAAAGTTTGTTAATGATAATTTAAAAATATCATTGAAATCCCGTCTGTAAGAAAAAATTAAATGGGACCTTTTGTGTGCTGTTAGAGAGTTTATATTTTGGAGTCTATATGGACAAATATGATTTTTCAATGGTATATTCTTACTTAAGTTTAGGGCATGGGCTTTAAACATACTCTAGATATTTGATTTGAGACTGGTTTAACCCTTTACTCTATAGGTAATGCCAGCTCATTCTTTCTGTCAGGATAAACAGCAGATATATGGTGTGTAGTGTTAATGAATTGTATAATTACTTTATTTGTTATAGGAAAATGATCTTCAAAAAGTCTTCCTGTTTTCCCTGCAAGTTTTGAATGAGATTGAGAAACAGCCATCTCCACTGCCCCGAGAAACCCTTGCGGTGCTCAACCGATTTCTGGGCATTACAGAACATGTTTTATGCTGGGAGTTTACACCCAAAACCAACATGTGTATCCTTCATTAGTATTGCTAGCAGATTAAAACAGGTTTCTGTTTTGTAAACATTTGTATTTATTTTATGCTTTTCAGTGAAATATAGAATTTTCCCAGTGAAATAAAAGTGGTATTTCACTGTTTTGAAACAGTGGAATACCATTTTTATTTTTCACTGATTTTGACGGACTACTTTTTTTAGCTTATTACCTCCCTTTGGTATTTTTCATATTATTGACATTTGTTACTTCCCTTGATTTTTAGGATAACAAGTTTTGTCTCCCTTTTGTTTTTGTTGTCATTGACCGTCTGCTTCAACTGTCAAAAATGACAGACTGCCACGAAATTGATCAAATTGAATTTGATGCATTATTTGGCCACATATTTGATGTGGATGAGTTTATCAACACAGAAAATGAAACTTTGGTAACTCAAGTCACATCAGAGTCTTCAGACAAATCAGAAAATACATCTATACTGGGTAATACCAGAAGTTTTGCATCAGTTGATGTTGATGCATTTTTAGAACAGTCAGTGAACCATAACACAAAAAAGAAAACTGACAGAGACATGAAAGTGTTCAAAGATTTCTAAATGTCTAAGGGTGAACAGAAAGACCCTGAGTTCATTCCCCCAGATGAGCTGAATCTTTACATTTCTGAGTTTTTGCTAGCTGTTCGGAAGATGGATGGGGGTGAATATGAACCAACCACTTTAAGAGGCTTTATCTCCTCAATTGAAAGACACCTGAAGTCCAAAAATTCAAAAATGTCAGTTATTAATGATATCGATTTCAACAAAGCACGAATGGTATTAAAAGGTAAACAAAAAAGCCTCAAAAGCCAAGGTTTAGGCAACAAGCCGAAAACTGCTGAGCCCCTGACGGATGAACAGCTCGAAAAAATGTATGAGGCAGGAACCCTGGGTGATGCTAGTCCAAGGGCCCTTATTCACTCCCTTTGGCTAATCTGTGCTACATATTTCGGCATGCGGACAGGCCAGGAAATACACAACCTATGTTGGGGTGACATAAAACTTGAGCTTGATGACCATACTGGGTTGGAGTATCTTGTACTAGATACTGAGCGCCAGACGAAGACAAGGACTGGCGCAAATCCTAAAGACACAAGGTAAATCTAATGTATTTTTTAAGTTCAAGTTATTTTAAAATTTGATTTTACATTTTAACAAATTCAATCTATAAAAAAGGAAAACTCTCTGTGAAAATAAATGTGATAATCCACTATTGAAACTGCATTATCTTTTTCATTTTACTTTAACATATTAAATTTTATCATTCAGGACACTGAAACCCAAGGCTTTTGCCATTCCTGAAAATCCGAGGTCTGATCCTGTTCACCTGTACAAAATGTACAGAGAAAAGCGCCCAGATGGCATGAATACGGATGACAGCCCATTCTTTTTGACACCTGGAAACTTCACTCAGATTTGCTGGTTTAGAAAAACTCCTATGGGCATTAACAAATTGTACTCAATTATGAAGGAGATGAAGGAAGATGCTGGAATTGATGCACCTCGAATAACGCCATACAGGTTGGTAAACAATTTAATAACAAAAACTATTTTTAAATAAACTTACCACTGGCAACAAGCTGTAAGGCTTCACAATTCAAAGTAAATCCAGTACAAATTGAATTTAACACACTTCCTTGTTGTTTTATTTAGAAGACACTTGAATTGTGACTGTCAAAAAACACACTTTAAAGTATTTTTAGTGAGCGTTGTAATGTAGGACGAATGAGGCACTTATGTACAGCCAAACATGCACTGTAAATGTTTAAATGTGTAACAAAAACAGAGCAATGCCAGGCAGGTAAATAAAATACCTCTATTATTCAGTGCAAGAAAACGTCTGGTACAGAAGCTCAGCGATGGCGGGGTTCCGGCCAACCAAATTGTTCAGATTTCTGGTCACAAGAATGTCAACAGCCTGAACAACTACAGCAAACTGAATAACCAACAGTGCAGACAAATTTCGGACATCCTATCCAGCAGACCGTCCACATCGACTGCAGCTGTTTTTACCCCACCCGCTCAAACAAACACACATGCACAACCATCCACCTCACAAAATTCAACACCTCGTGGATTTTTCATTAACAGTCACTTCCACGGAAACGTGAATTTTCATTTCACAACTTCAAGCACTCTCACCAACACAAGAAATGAAACACAGCAATTGTCACAAGTTCTACACAACAGTCCCGTAAATCTACATCCGGAATCTCCAGTTCGTCCTCCGTTCAAACGAATCAGGCAGATAATTGAGAGTGACAGCGATTGAGTGATTTAAAATTGCACATATAAATCCACTATTATTGACAGACATGTTGCGATATTTTACAAGATGGCGGACTTTTGAATCGATGACGGTTGAATGTGTTGAAATATGTATTACTCCGCATTTCATAATTTACGTGACATTAAATTAAAAATGTTGTAGGCCTAAATAAAAATAAAATTGATTTGTTATTTTTCAGTTTTTTTTGATAAAAGTAATAGAAAAGTTGTTTAAAATACTTTTATCCGAAATAAATATTGGAACTATTTTCTATTGCTTTATCAGGTATGATTGGAAGTAGAGCGGCTATAATATTGGGGCCCTCCACAGGGAACAAAAAACTCGCTGTTTCAAGTTTTTACCGATTACTGCGTCAAAAAGCATAAAATAAAAAGAAAATTTGTTTGTTTCAGTGAAATATCGATTTTATTTCACTCGTGAACTCCAGAAACAGATATTTTCACTCGTGGCTTCGCCACTCGTGAAAATATCAGTGTCTGGAGTTCACTTGTGAAATAAAATCGATATTTCACTGAAACAAACAAATATCCTCTATTTATTGTATTTAATCGTATTATTAGAAATGTGATAGCCTTTAAAGTGAACTTTTAGGCTGAAACTATCTGGTGGTATGGCATGTAGATTCAGAGAGTTTGATGTGCAGATTTTTGTATGTTTATGTGCAGATATTTTTGTGAAAACTAACAGGTTGTTGAACATCCTCCACAATTGGCATTAAAGTTTTAAGTTTTGGTTAACATTTAATCAGTTTTATCCAATTTCATGTATTAAGGCTTACCTATTCCTTACACACATATTCAGCCCAACACAGAATTCTTGTTTTGATATATGTATATTCCTTGACTGTAGACAGTAAGGAGAAATGTGGGATATTTTGATAAGGATCAGAATGTTACATTTAAACCACATGACAGTTGGAGAGACACACTTCTAGATCCAGATCTAACACAGCTTTTGTTCAGGGTAAGGTTTTGAAATAATTATGTTGCACAGGTTTAAGAACTCATTGCCAGAGGTTAGTGTTATAATTTTATTTTTTCTTTCTTGAATACACAGGCTACTCCCAGTTTAAATTAACCTAACATATGATTAAATGGAATGCAAATTAACCTAACTTATGATTATGTGGAATACAAATTTATATTTGAAATGCTTTACTAGGATCTAAAAAATTGCTAATGGGATTATTATCACCTACCTGGGTTGAAGGTTATAAAACTGAAATTGGAAACCAGTTTCAAATCTCTAGCATCTGATTGTCTGAAATGGTGACTGGTCGCCATTTCAGCCAGTCAGATGCTTGAGATTTGAGACTGGTTTCCATGCTCAGTTTTATAACCGTGGGCACTGCTGTCTTCATATTGAGGATGAGATTAACTTCAACTGACAAAGACTAGTCTTTGCTAATTAGATCGAACTATGCATTTCAAAAGCATAGGCAAATGTTGTGCAATTTTCACACTCAAATCAGAAAACAATAATGCAAACTTCAAATATGAACTTCATTATCATTTTGTATTTTAAAATTATTGGTTGGCTAGCTGTTAATTTGGAAGGAGGTATGCTGAAGTCGCTTTTTCTGTCTGTTCTTAGCGCTTCTGCAAATTCAGTGCTTGTTTTTTTCAACAGTTGAAATTGCTGTTAAACACCAGCTAAACATGCAATGTATGTTGTTAAATTCAGATTCACCAGAAAGCTCGATTCAACTCGGAGATGGCGAACCATTCCATTCAATGTCTGACACAGATGGCCTCACTGAACGGACCAATCTTCCCCGATGACAAGGCTCGAACACAGTACCTGAACACCTTCATAGAGACAATGCTGAACTTCCTGTCCAGGTACAGTTACATTGTCCCTCACTTTGAAGGGACAATTAACACCATGTTGTCAATGTAAAGTAACTTATTCTGTCAGTACCATTCAAATATCTGGGCAGAACACTGCCTTCACTGCTCGCTTTCATGTCTACATGAAAAAATAATCAATATAGTAGAATTCGCTTATTTGAATAGCCCATTTGTCAGAACCCTTGATTCAATTAACCGGAGTATTATAATATACGGAGCTTACAGATTCTATCCAGCTTTTGGTTTCGTTCGTATCTCTGCCATTTTTCATCGGTGCGTCATGAGAAATACGCACTTGTGAAATTCGCTTACACCGTAACTACAGCGTAATGTTAATAACTACATGTGGTGAAATCAAAGATAAAAAAGATATTGTAAATAAATACACTGCGATCCGTTATATTGCGATTTCCAATAAATCGCGCTTGGTCCGTGGATCCCATTTTTTGTACATTTACAATCTATATGTTTGTTCATTCTTCGTGGCAGTAAAAAGATCAAATGATTAAATCAACGTTGCCGACAAATTCATGAAACGCACGCTTTTTTCGTGTCGTATTACGTCATTATCGGCGAAGGTTGTTTATTACATTTGTAGGCAGGGATTTAAGAGGCAATGTACAAGTTTACCAACGGATACAATTTAACGTCAAACATATGAAAATAAATGAAAGTTTTTTTTACAATTCTGTTGCTTCTGATTTGACATGAAACCACTTTGTGCCGAACAATACCCAAAAAATAGGTGCGGAAAACACCAAGCTGATACTGTACTGGCAGAATTTCGTTCATGAGACAAACCGCAAATTAGGGAAAAATAATGCAAGCCGCTAACTATAATAGACATTGAGCAGGAAACGTCAAAACAGTTTGTTGTTCTGACATTACCTGCTCATCGAGATACCGAGCAAGCATTTTTCTGTTTTATGTTTCTTTCCTTTTTTACGAATAAAATAATTTTTATTCGAGAATTTCCCGTATTCCATAAAACGTAATCATCTAATGAACAAAAACAAATGAAAATTCTCGATGCGGGGAAACCCGTTATGTGACATCATTGCTATAAATGTACACGGTAAACACGCGTGCCAGTGAACGGAAGTCATTATTTTAAATAGGTGATAAACAATGACAATAAATTTATCGAGTTTACCGGATAATGAACATTGCCTTGGGCTTGGGGCAGAAACGTGTGAATTTCAAGTAGGATTAGCGTCGTAAGGCGTTGTAAGGTAGGAAAGTGTTATCTTAATAAACGAAATGCATGCGGTGACCTATTCAAATAAAGAGATTTTTTAGCATAGAAATAGATAGAAATGGTTTTGTGTTTTAATATTCTACTATATTAAGCGAAATATTCAAATAACCGCTATTCAAATAAGTGGAATGTACTGTATATACTACTCAAACTTCGATATTAAAGAGCAACTTTTATTGGCTTTAATTATTATTGTTTTTAACTTTTAAAATTAAAGTTTGAACAGTTTATGATATATTAAGTTTTGTTTGTATTGTTTATTTAATTAAACAGATGAATTAGCCATCCAAGTTGAATTATTGAACTGAATCATGAGTGTAAAATTATCTAAGTGGGAAAACTTATTGACTGCAAAAGTGGCCCTTATCAAATTTTGAGTATTATATATGAATTGGTATATATTTCTGTAACCTCGATTTTCACGTAATTCTTTTCAGTGTAGATTTACAGGACTATGAATGTCTGGGAGTGGCCTGTGTATTCAAGAACCTGGTGATGATGTTTCCCTCCATCTGTCTTTCTTCTCTCTCTCTGCCACTGTATAACAAGTTCATGGAACGCTTACAGAAGCTAACCTGTGCCTTTGGGCGGGAGGCAGCGCTCGAAGAGGAGGTACTGTTAACATTCTAATTTTATCTTGGCTCTATATTACATGTGTTCGAAAAGCATTACTTTCGTTGTCATTGGTTATTGTTGTTATTTGTCAGGTACAAAGAAAGTCTCATGGACTTGAATATTCACTTGTTATGTAACAGAAATAAATAAGAATTCCTGCAATAAAAATGGATAGAAACATTGGTTACAGGACTGACTAAGATCTCTAGAGGGTACAACTTACCAGCTATTATGTGTATCATTGCTTTTAATCGTAAGTTATATCTTTTAACTAGAAACAGTCCTCCAAGTATTTAGTGGCAGGCTGTTCTTTAATATAAAAACTGTTATATTTAAAACAGTTTCAGAATGCCATTATTTTGTAAGCAGAGGCTTATATAAAGGATATCTATGGACTTTTTAAGTTTTGTAAAAATAAGGTGTCTGAAAAAAGTGTTAAGTTTGATGTTGCAAACAAGTTGCAAAAATATTGAAATATATGTAATGTTCAGTTTGATGTTTCAAAGAAGTAACATTAATATTGCAGCTGCACAAAGACGACACTGTTCACATGGAAGCCTATGAGAAGTTGCTGGAGACGTGGATGGAGCTGCTGACTACAAAGAAGGACAACATTCCTATGGAAACTATCTCCTCTCAGGCTGTTCACGTGTTCAACTCCTACGTACAGTGTCATATCAGCCCGCCCGATGGCTGCAGAATGCAGGTCAGCAAGCTACTATATAACACTAGCAGACATTGAATGAATGTCTATTGCAGAGTTCATTCTTGTTATGACAGGTTCATAGTTTCTATACCAAGCACTGAACAACTGATTATCCAGTGAAACATATTGAGGTCTCAAAAGAGTTTTAATTCTTGGATTGTGCTTGTTCCCTCAACTTTAAATTCAGATTAGCAATCACATGGTCATTGGAAAGTGGCTATAAACATACTCTATGATATGTTACAGAACACGTTAGATTCGGCCCCAGATTTAGAAGATATCGACGAGATAGAGGAAGATGACCGTGATAAGTTTGCTGACCAGCTGTGTAGTGTCGGAGCCCTTGGTAGACTGACAGTGGAAAATAGTATCTCCATGATTACCAGGTATTCTTTATTTTTATTTCTATACTATTTTTTGAAGTTCTTAGATTAAGTAGCTTAACAACTTTTTGACAAAAGTCACAAGTTTTATATAAAGAAGTGTTTTAAAATTATATCTGGAAATCTGGTTGTAACATTCATTATAAAATCATCATTCTTGGGGAATTAACTATCGTTGATGTTGTTGTTAGACTAATTAAAAATGATCCAAAAATTGAAATTCCTCCAAAATGTCGTGTTCCTTTCATTTTTCTCTCTTTTCTCAAAATTGCTAAAATTGGATCCTCACAAAACAACTTATTTCACTAGAACAAAAAAGTCAATGCCATGAAAATAAATGATTTTATTGCATCACTGTTCATAGTAAATGTAGTCTTTGAGTTTTAATAGATTTTGACCCAGCAAGCAACCTCCATAAACACCTATTGCACTGCAGCACTTCACAAGATGCCAACCACGTTTTTTGTCATGGGACGACTGTTAGAGCTGCTGCTCCATTTAAAAGTTGCTGTTTTATCTGTTGTTAATTTCCTTTGCTGATGTTGAAACAATATCAAAAGTGTGGCCTAAAGAAAAGCAACCTGATGGCATCATTAACAGTGAACAATGTTCTGTCAATTATACTTTCCCTTCTGCTACTTTTCAACGAAAATATCAGTCGCCGCGCAACTTGTTTGATGTTTTTGGTTGCAAGCCAAAATCTAACTGAAATTGAAATTTGTAGTATCTGTAGATGAAAATTATATTATTGGTATTTATTGTCTTTGGAGCTCTTGAATCCACTTGAAAAAGGCAAAGAAATTTTAGTGAATTTCGGGAATTTTCACCTTAAATTTTTTTTGCAGTTATTCTAATCTTTTAAATTTATCAAGCATTAGATGGATAATAAAACCATGTAAAATTGTTAACATATAATATGCAAAATTGATCTTAAGGTGATCATATCGGTCAGAACTTAGAAGTGAATGTAAAATTCAACAAATTAATTTTGTTGAGAAATTGGAAATGGTTAAGCGGGGCCACTTACACAGTTATAGACATCATAATGTAGACCATCATAGGGGCAAATAATGATAACATAAGGTTAAAAACCAATTTTTCATAAACACTGAATTCTAAAATGGTTAAAATCTGCTTGATCACTGTAGAAAATGAAGGTTTTCAATTTGAATAATTGTGGCAAAAGAAATTATTTTATCATGAATGTAACATTTATCAGTAAGTGATTTTGTTCTTCCATTCAAAAATACTGATTTGTGTTTATTGTACAGATGTATGGAGGATCGTATCACGAGACTTCATGGTCAGCTCCAGAGGATCCATCAGGCTCGAGTCTCCTCCGCAGATATGAACAGCAGCTTTGATAACTCGATCATCAACGTGTTACACGAAGATCTACACTGGCTTCTCCTTGTATCTGGTAATGTTTAACCATTTACTCCATAAATACACATTTTTAAGCATGTGCGACCAGTGTAGATCCAGATCAGCCGGCACATCCATGCTGTCTGATCAGGATCTGCACTGGTTGCAATTTTGGTCATAAATTACCATTATGAATAAAAAAGCGAACAGTTTAGAACCTGATCAGACGGCAAGGATGTGCCAGCTGATCTGGATCTAAAAGGTTCGCCCACGCATTATAGATGTATCTATGGAGGAAAGGGTTAAATACTATCAATTCATGAAAGTAAAAACTGCCTTATCTTAGCTGATAAGGAACAAATGAAATTTTTAACATGCATATATTCTTCCTTAAGGGCTGATTGTTTTAATTCTATGTAAATTTTATGAAAATGTTCTAGCTCATGTCCTTATTCAAAAATAAGACAGAATTATATGTAAACAAAGGTGAAGCCATCTTAATATTCTTAACATTGCTGTAAGACTGAATATTTGAGTGAAAAGAGTGAAAGTTTACATTAAATTAAAAAAAATAATTTCTGGCCCCTTGCGGGTTTCCCCATAATTTTTTTTTTGTTATCTTATAAGACGCCAACTGACTATACCATATACTGTGTTCTTAAGCTTGCAACAAAAATCATTCACATGGGCAGTTAAGTGTGCTTTAGGGTTTAATCAAGACTAGTATCAGAGATAGTAGAGGCTTCATTGGATTTTAATATCATATTTCAGTTTGTAAGGCTTATGGTGATCAGATGCCATTGTTTTCCAGGGCATGTGTTAACAGAAGAGTCAGAAGGGGAGACGCCACTGATTCCCTCGGAGATAATGCAGTATTCCATCAAACAGTCTGCTGAGACGGACCTTAACACAACTCTCAAGGTGCTCGCCTCTCCCTCCGACAATATAGACAGCATTCCCGGGGCGTCTACACATTCTGACAATGTCATCAGGTTTCTATCCCAGAATTGTTCTCTTAAAAATTAAAGTTTTTAACAGTTAACTTTTACTCCCTGGGATACGGCTGTTATCATTGGGAAACAGTAAAGATGGGAAACAGTAAAGATCCAAATCATCTGGCACAACCAATCGTTTCTGATCAGAATCAACACAGTTTGCTTTTTGATTTATGAGAATATTTCTTACCAGAAAGGGAGCAGTGTAAATATTGATCAGATGTCATGGATAAATAAAATGCAAATATATGAAGTAAACAGGTAATAGAGCATATTAATACAAATTTCAATTTGTTGAGCGACAGATATTATCGTTGAGAAGTAGCGGGCAAGTTTAATTGACAGAACGTTGTTTATAGTTAATTACACCTTCCAATTGCTTTAAGCCACACCTTTTGTTATTCAACATCCGCAACGACAGAAAGTGATTGACAGCAAAACCTTGTGAAGTGTTGCAGCGAAAAAGATGTTTACGTAGGTTGCTAGCTGGTTCAAAATCTAATTGAAATCGAAATTTGTTGTAATTTTATAAATTATAAAATTTATTGGTTGCATGTAGAAACTTTTGAAGAAACAAATTGCATTATGTCATAAAGCTTCTTTGATATAGAGAGCATCCATGGTTCATTTGCTAAATGTAAGGGTCATTTTTTTAGTTGCCTAAAGTAATTTTACTGCATATATCATGTACAGAGGTGTAAGACATGTGTCAGAAACCATGAATATTAATTAATTTACCATCAATACTTCACTTAAAGATTGTTGAAAAGCTAAACAAAATTGAAATTGAAATTTTACCTTTTTAAGTCGCTGGCATTTTTACGTCACAGGCTTTTTTTATGCCCCTCGTCTGTCCGTCAGTTCATACGTCCCCCAAATTTTGTGGCATCAACTCATGAACTGTCTGGTTGATTTCTTTTAAACTTGCAGAGATGATCAAGCAGGATATGTAGAGAATTGTTAAGAAAAGATTTTTTAAATCAACAATTTTTACTAGAGTTATGACCATTTGTAAGAAATTTTGTTGTATTAGTGGGAGCTTTAGTGTCCAAGGACAAATTCAAGTTGTGTTTTCTTGTATAGGTTAATCTCCGCTGTATTCCGGCTCTGTGAGGTAGAGAAGAAAGCAATCACGGCAAAGATGGTTGATGCTCTTAGTCCACAGGTGACCAGTAGCACAATGTGGCTGCTCAAACGCTGGTGTAAGTCATACCTTCTCCCAGACGAGAACTACTACAGTCAGGTTGGTATATACCCTTTTAGGGTGTAAACATAAGTCACATGGGCACAAGACTTTCATTATAGATGGATGCTATCTTTGCATGAGATGAGATCAGTAAGCAGTAAAATTTCAACACTTTATTTACCATTATCAGTTACCATGGCTTCAAGATGACAACTAGCTTCTTTTGAAAAATAGTGATGTGAGAAGTTGACGAGAGCTAAAACCTATTATAATAATATTATAAGGGCCAGAGATTATAAAACTAACATTGGAGACCAGACTCAAATATCAAGCAACTGATTGGCTGAAATAGAGACTAGTCTCCATTTTAGCCAATCAGATGCTTGAGATTTGAGACTGGTCTCCTGTTTTAGTTTTATGATTATTGGGCTTAGGTACATCATTTTGATGCAATATTTCCATCCTTCAGATGAGTAAGGCATTGTGGGCAGGTTTTGGGCGAGATACAGACGGTGCCCAGTGGACTGTGAGCTTCTTGCTGGACAAGATCATGATCTCATTGAGCGCCTGGGGAGCTGAGGATCAAACCAGGATGGATATTCTACAGTTTCTAGTCACATTGATGGATAATAAAACAAGGTATACAACTCATGTTCAAAACTGGTCTTTGGTGAAACTTTAACTGTTGGAAATGCGTTGAATGGATATGATCTTGCATAGTTAATAGTTGCTTGTTTAAAGCGTTTTGACTCAATTTCTGTGATCCTTATGTAAAACTTGTTCTCTTGCCCCCACTGTTTCTTTACCTTTTGGTAAATATTTAATTCAGGGTAGAAAGATTATAGTTACCCTTTACTCCATAGATATACCTTTATTGAGTGGGCGAACAGAGTAGATCCAGATCAGCCGGCACATCAACTCTGTCTGATCAGGATTTGCACTGTTCAATATTTTATTCATTAAAGAACAGAAATGTCTGACATGAATTGTGTCTGTATATAAATGAGAAAAAGTTACACAATAGTTTCGTATGTAAGTAACAATGTATAAATCATATTGGTCAAGACTTAAATCAGTGCTCACGCTGTCAGTCGACATTGTCGCCATTTGCGATAATTTTACGTTTTTGTCGATATTTCAAAGAATTGGCGGTAAAATTTGGCGATTAAATAATTGTCAAAAAAGCAAGATATTGTTAGCTTATTTGCATTCGCTTTGCCCTGAGTGGTCGCCACATAACTGATAATTGTGGGTCGTTAATCCCCTAATTGAACTAACAAAGTGTCACTTAAGATAATCACCTTGGCGTCCTTGCCTACGGGTCAATGATTGATGATTTTAATCGGTAAACTTTGGGCATTTCTATTACGTCATGACAAGGGAATTCTAAAGTTGATGCTATTTATAGCTATTATGGATTCCACTATCATATGTTTAGCAAAGCAGACAAATATTTTAAGAATAAGAATAAATGGTGTGTTCTGTTTTTTCTAAACTTATATTAAATACTGGCCAAATTCTAAATCCATTCTCAAAGCAAAAACCTAGCCGGATACTGTACCTCAAGTGATGAATAGGACGAAAATTTGCGGTACGAATTGCCGATTTTTTTACCATGTTAATGGAGAAAATACTTCCTATTTTCTCAAAAAAATGTGTTTAATCAGCTGCTTTGGTTATTTTTTGCTTAGGAAAAGTTATTTCACATTGGAATTTTCTACTGGTTTATAAGTAATTACGTTTGTCATCCATTTTCGCGACGTCTATTTTTGACGTACCATTGATCTAATCCCGAATCGTCTTTGCCACTACCCATTAGCATATAAACACATTCTAAGCAGAAAATTGATGTGAATTTTATTTTGCCCAAATCTTTAATGCAATATTTTACAATTTTGTTTGGTTAAGACTGCTTTGAAGGTTAGACCTTTTTGGTATGTTTACATAGCAGTGAATCCAATTGATTTTGTCTGCAATAGTGAAGTGAAGAATGCCTTATTATTAAAAATCATCAGTAATTTTACATAAAGCCAATTATTTTCATTGACTAGGTTAAATTAATAATGTAATAATTAACAGTTAATCTTCATAACATAGATGTTATGTTAGATAAATCATGTTAATTAAAAAACAAAACAAATAATTATAATGCTATTTCCCACGGATGGGGAAACAACGCGTAAAACTTTGGCTATTAATTTAATTTTCAAAAATTTTGTGGCTATTATTTTAAAACAGCCAGCGTGAGCACTGTAAATATTGTCTTTTCAAACAGCTATAAGAGAGAATATCAGTTTACTGTACATCTTTAAGTTTCCATTAACCATTTACTACATATATTCTCTTTTCATGCATGTGCAACCATTGTAGATCCAGATCAGCTGGCACATCTGTGCCATCTGATCAGGATCTGCACTATTTTCTTTTTGGTCAGAAATAACCTTATATATCAAAAAGCAAATGAATCCTGATCAGATGGCATGGATGTGTTGTTACTCTTGATTAGGGTTTATCATGAATGTGTTCCTTGAGGATGTTGCTTCTGTTTTCAGAGCAATAAGTATAACAAAGTGTGAGGCACTGTGGGAGATGATACGTCACCTGGCCAACAATGAAATGCCATTCTGTAGCCTCCCTGCCAAAGCTCTACGACTGGTTTACAAGGCTTTTGTGCTGGGTGGTACAGGCGTAGCTGAACAAATGGCAGTCGATTATTGGAAACTGGTTGGTAACGATTAAGTCCTAGTAAATTGTCATTTCTTTTTGTGAAATTATGTAATCGTTTGCAGTTAATTTGAAACTAATGAACATGAATCAATTGGTTTTAAATGCTTTAAGTTCAAATTTTGAAATCAAGGAATGAAAATATTATTTATTGTATGTTACAGTATTCATCAAACCAAACGCCCATGCCCCAAAATCTGCCCACCATGTGTTTTTACATTTGCAAATAAATAAGCACCCATTATACATGTAACAATTGTTACTCACCTTTCTAGACTGCTATATCATTGATACCATTTTATCTAAGAAGTCATCTGGCCAGGAAATATAATTTTACAAGGAATTTTTAATACCCTTGCTTCGCATTCACTGTGTATAATTGTTGGTGATATTAATAACAGGTTTACACTTTTTAGCTCACCTGTCACGTAGTGACAAGGTGAGCTTTTGTGATCGCAATTTGTCCGGCGTCCGTCCGTCCGTAAACTTTTAATTTAAACGACATCTCCTCTTAAACCCCTGGGCCAAAGTTGATGAAACTTGCCACAGATGTTCCTTGCATGAAGCTCTTCCAAAGTTGTTCAAAGAAATCAATTCCATGCAGAACTCTGGTTGCCATGGCAACCTAAAGGAAAAACTTTAAAAATCTTCTTGTCTGAAACCACAAGGCCTAGAGCTTAGATATTTGGCATCTAGCACCCTCTAGTGGAACTCTACAAAGATTGTTCAAATTATTTCCTGGGGTCAAAATTGGCCCCGCCCCAGGGGTCACTTCATTTTACATAGACTTATATAGGAAAAACTTGAAAAATCTTCTTGTCTGAAACCACAAGGCCTAGAGCTTAGATATTTGGCATTTAGCACCCTCTAGTGGAACTCTACAAAGATTATTCAAATTATTTCCCTGGGGTCAAAATTGGCACCGCCCCAGGGGTCACTTCATTTTATATAGACTTATATAGGAAAAACTTTAAAAATCTTCTTGTCTGAAACCACAAGGCCTAGAGCTTAGATATTTGGCATTTAGCACCCTCTAGTGGAACTCTACAAAGATTGTTCAAATTATTTCCCTGGGGTCAAAATTGGCCCCGCCCCAGGGGTCACTTCATTTTACATAGACTTATATAGGAAATCTTTTAAAATCTTCTTCTCACAAACCACAATGTGTACAGCTTAGATATTTGGTAAGTAGCATTGTCTAATGGATGTCTACTAAATTTGTTCAAATTATGTCCCCCGGGCCAAAATCGGCCACGCCCTAGGGTTCTCTTGGTTTCATATAGTTATATAGGAAAAACATGAAAATCTTCTTCTTTAAAACCACAAGGCATAGAGCCTTAATATTTGATAGACAGCATCATCTAGTGGTCCTCTACCAAAATTGTTCAAACTATCCCCCTGGGGTCAAAAATGGCCCCACTCCAGGGGTCACTTGTTTTACATAGACTTTTACAGGGAAAACTTTAAAAAAATCTTCTTCTCTGAAACCACAAGGCCTAGAACCTTGGTATTTGGTTTGTGTCATCATGTAGTTGTCCTCTACAAAAATTGTTCAAATTATTCTCCTGGGGTCAAAAATGGCTCCGCCCGGGGGTCTCTAGTTTTATTACATAGTGTTATATAGTAAATCTTTAAAAATCTTCTTCTCTGAAACCGTAAGGCCTAGAGCTTAGATATTTGGTATAGAGCATCATCTAGTTACATTTTTCTCCACAATAGCAGCTTAATTTTTTTACTTGATTTTACCAAACTTGCACACAACTCTTGCAACCCTTGAGCAGTTGTTGACAGGTGAGCGACCCAGGGTCCTATGGACCCTCTTGTTTTTCTACTTTTTGCAGCATGTACAGATTTTATTAGATACTATAAGTGCTACAAGGTAAATAAGTTTCCATATCAGATTTAGAATTTCACATTTATCTGAAAACACTGAGATGTTTGCTGTGACTTAATATGGATACCATCAATGGATGAATTAATTCATTGTAAACTTGTTATTAGAATGTTTACTTATACTATAATGTTTTTCAGGTTCTACAAACATTACAAGACAAGTTCTACCACTTGGTACAAGCTGATGGGTTCACCAAGAACTGTCACTCTGCCGATACCAAGGAGGAAGTAATCAAACTTCTCGAGAGCCTTTGTGGGGTCGCCAAGGGGTCAAGGGTGGATAATATCGACAAGATATTTGACTACCTACTACCTCTTATACAGAGCTGTGTCACTTTACTTGGTGAGTTGAGGGTTTCACCGGCTAATCTATATAATGCTAGTTAGACACTGTATTAACCTTTTACTTCAAAGATACAAGTTTTATTGCATAGATGAACTGTGAAGATCCGGATCAGTCAGCAAGTTTTATTGCATAGATGAACTGTGAAGATCCGGATCAGTCAGCAAGTCTTATTGCATAGATGATCTGTGAAGATCCTGATCAGTCAGCAAGCTTTATTGCATAGATGATCTGTGAAGATCTGGATCAGTCAGCAAGCTTTATTGCATAGATGAACTGTGAAGATCTGGATCAGTCAGCAAGTTTTATTGCATAGATGAAATGTGAAGATCCTGATCAGTCAGCAAGTTTTATTGCATAGATGAAATGTGAAGATCTGGATCAGTCATCAAGCTTTATTGCATAGATGATCTGTGAAGATCTGGATCAGTCAGCAAGTTTTATTGCATAGATGAACTGTGAAGATCTGGATCAGTCAGCAAGTTTTATTGCATAGATGAACTGTGAAGATCCTGATCAGTCAGCAAGTTTTATTGCATAGATGAACTGTGAAGATCTGGATCAGTCAGCAAGTTTTATTGCATAGATGAACTGTGAAGATCTGGATCAGTCATTACTTCTGTGCCATATGATCAGGATCATATGATCTGTTTACTTAGAATAATTAGATTGTTTCTGACCAAGAAGTGACCAGTGTAGATCCTAATCAGACAGCATGGATGTGCCTGCTGATCTGAATCTACATTGGCAGTGAATGTGATAAAACCTGTATATTTGGAGTAAAGGGTTAAGTTGACACTATGCCCCTTAGTGACAGCATACACCGTATTATAACTGCAGATTATTTTAGTGGTCTACATTATGTAAATGTTTCTGCAGAGGAATTTGGAAATGATAAAAGTTAAATTTTATATAAATGTAAAAGTATATAGATATGCATTTCATATGTTTACAATAAGGTAGGTGTTAAAATAAGCTCAGAAACTGCTTTATTATAAGAGTTCAAAAGTCTGCTGTGGGGATCGTATTTATAAAAGCTAAAGTAAAGATCAGTCACTGATATTAAGATCATAGTATGCTAATTCTTAAACTGTGCTCAAATTTCATCCAGTCAGATTGTTTTGGTCATAAACTATCCTCTAGTTTTATACCAGTGGGGCTTAATTTCGTCTGGTTAATGACCCTCCTGAGCAATTAAACTTGCTTATTTTACAGACTTATATCACAATTATGAAGATGTTGTGCCATTGATTCTGGAAATGCTTGTTGAAATCGTCCAGAAAGAGCTGTGCTTCCTGAATCCGGTAAGAACTAGAATCAACCTGGGCATTTGTTATGCCCCCACAAAGTGGGAGGCATATAGAGTTGCACTCGTACAATACGAGTCCGTACTTACGTACGTCCGTGCGTCCCCAAATCTTGTGGCATCAACTCCTCCTAAACTATTAGGCCGATTTCTTTCAAACTTGCTCAGATGATCAAGCAGGATGATTGGTGTTCTAGAGGTAGAGTGTCAGACTCCAGATCTTCAGATTGTTGGTTCGAATCTCGCCAGGGATGAGATTCTTTTGCTGTTTTCCCTTTCCCCATTTGGTGAGTTCTGGTTTCAACCAGGGAATCAGTAATCAAGCGTGATTAATATAACTTGGAATAACTTGCTTCACAATTGATGTAAAGTAAATAGGTTTTAAACTTTAAACTATATAATTATATATACCCTGAGTGAAAGGTGACAGAGTTTATCAAAACATCCATTTAGTTTGTACTGGGCAGTCGCCATTTCAGCCAATCAGATGCTTGAGATTTGAGACTGGTTTCCATGCTCAGTTTTATAACCTTAGGCACAAGTTGCATGTTGTATTCACCTATGCAAAGCTGATATGTCGCTAGGACAGCTACACTGCAACTCCATTATATCGCGGACCTCGGGGTCCAAGCCCGCCAACCGCGATATGAACGGAGGGCGATATAAGTAAATAATCGCACTAAAACAAGGAGAATGCATTTGTTTTTGCTGTCAGATGCATGTATATCGCGGTGTTGCGTGATTAACACGTCGTGAAATCTACGGGTACATCAGGGAGTACGTTCCGAGCTGGACAGATGTTAAAACAACTTTTTTATATAATTTATTAACTTTTATTTTTAATAAAAAGAAATTAATTAATGTACAAAACAAAGATCGCCGTCATCAATTTCCAACGGTGGTATTATTGTTTTCGGTACTTTCAAATGATCGACGATCTGTTTGTCAGTCATGGTCGGCGATGTTAGTTCGTCGTCGTCCGTCGTTGATATGCTTGATATGTGGATGAGCAGGTAATGTCAAAACAACAAACTGTTTTGACGTTTCCTGCTCATGCCTATTATGGTTAGCAACTTGCATTAATTGTCCCTAATTTGCGGTTTGTCTCGTGAACGAAATTCTGCCAGTACCGTATTAGCTTGGTGTTTTTCGCACCTACTGTTCGTCACAAAGGGGGTTTCATGTCAAATCAAAAGCATTGAATTGTAAAAAAAACTTTAATCTATTTTCGTACGTTTGATGTCAAATTGTATCTGCTGGTGAACGTGTACATCGCCTCTTAAATCCCTGCATACAAAATGTAATTAACAGCCTTCGCTGATAATGACGTAATACAACACGGAAAAAGCGTGCATTTCGTGAATTTGTCGCCAACGTTGATTTAATCATTTGATCTTTTTTACCACCCACGAAGAATGAAAATTGTAAATGTACAAAAATTGGGATCCACGGACCAAGTGCGATATATTGGATATCGCTATATAACGGATCGCGATATAACGGAGTTGCAGTGTATGTACACATCATATATATGTTCTTAATACATTGTGTTTCAGGAACGATCTACCAGGCTGTATGAAGTGTGCCTTTCTGCAATACAGACATACTCCAAACATAACACAGGTACATACTTATACCTGTCTTAGATTCCCTTTTCATAATGGTAAATCCTGAAAAACTAGAGACGTAGTGCCATATTGGAATAAAAATTATGTAGAGAGGAAGCATAGTTCGTTCAAACTCTGTATGTTCTGTGGTCCTCTTTTATAACACTGCATTGTTTACAATCATCTGCATCATAGTTAGCGAGGAATCTTAAAATATGTTCTAAATGTTATGAAAATAGTTTCAGTTATCAAAATTTAGAAAATAAACATGGTCAGTCATCTTCCAGGCAACAGTATACTGCGAAAGTAAAAATATTTTTTTGAACTAGACTTTTTCTACAAGAGTTTTATTTGACAGTCTATGCCAATTTTAGACTGGCCATTTTTATCAACAGTTTTATTTTGGCAGTCTGGTTTGTTTATGCCAATTTATTACCCCACCAATTTAAAACACTTCAAAATACGCCAAAATATGACCAGCTTATATTAAGCATACAGTATTTAAGTAATTATCCTTGAATAAAAGCAAGATAGTGACATTCATCAATAGATAAATAGAAGTTACACAACAAGATGAATGAAAGGTTGTTTAAATATTTATGCAGTTTATTATTAAATACTGGTAAATTAGTTTCTGGATTTCAAAATTTGAGAAAATGGCAGCCGATTGATAGTGGAGGTTAAATGTTGATGAAAATGCTTTTTAACAGGAGTACTGTGCTCTTAATTTGATAAAAAATCGGTCCAGAAATTACAGAGAAATAAGCAAAAACCTATCTGAAGGGAGTGATTTTGGTGTGTGCATGACATTCTTAAAGTCATGTGTCTTGCCACCCTGGTTTAGAAGTTTCTAGATCTTGGTAATCCAGAACACACCTTTAATTCTATAATAACAACACATGAATCAATGCGCAAGGTATAAAGCTGAGCATGGAAACCAGTCTCAAATCTCAAGCATCTGATTGGCTGAAATGGTGACCAGTTAACATTTCAGCCAATCAGATGCTTGAGATTTGAGACTCGTTTCCAATCTCAGCTTTATAACCTTCAGCCCAAGAGTCACCATGCAGCAGTTGATGACTGTTATTGTATATGTAAAATAAAGCTGCAAATTTACAGTTCAGGGTGGAATACTTGTGGAATGTCTCAGTTTTACTTTTAATTGATTGTACTTCTTTATAATGCTAATACATGACTGAACAGGGACTAATTTCGCTGAAGTTTTAGACTTACCAGTACATTTTATGATCTATTGTGAGTGAATTTTTCTAGGTTATTGGCTTTAAATATATTCACTTGTACTTTATCATGGCAATTGATAATAATCAGTTTTCTGGCACTGTTTTCCTTGATCTTTCCAAAGCATTTGACTTAATAGATCATGAGCTACTATTGTCAAAACTATCTGCATACAAATTTCATGAAAACTCCATTAAGTGGTTCCAATCCTACTTAGGTGACAGGACACAAAAAGTTTCAGTTGCAAATGTTCTTTCTGAAAGCAAATCCATTTCATGTGGCGTGCCACAAGGCTCTGTCCTTGGTCCTCTTCTATTTATTATTTTCATAAATGACATGCCTTTATCAACACAGCATTCAACTACCAATATGTTTGCTGATGACTCATCAATCACTTATTCATCAGGCTCCATTTCAGATGTAACAAATGCCTTAAATGAAGATTTATCTCAAATTGAACAATGGTGCTCACAAAATTCAATGAAAATAAACACAACAAAAACAAAAGCTATGTTTATAACATCTCATGCAAAAAACAAAGCTGTTCTAAATTCAGACAATCGAATTCAACTTGCCAATGAAAACATAGAAATTTCAAACAGTGAAAAGCTTTTAGGTGTTCATATTGATAGTAAATTAACATGGCACATACATGTTGAAAAAACACTTAAAAAATGCAATTCCTTGCTCTATTTGCTTGGCAGAATTAAATATTATCTCTCCATTCATATGCGAAAGTTATACTTTAACTCATACATACTACCTCATCTTGATTATTGTTGTACTATCTGGGGGAATTGCAATTCTGACCTCATAAATAGTGTTATATGCTTTCAAAAAAGGGCTGCTTGACTTATTTTAGATCTTAATATCGACGCTCCTTCTGAAACTCTTTTCAAAGAATTAAGGTGGATGAAATTTGACGAAAGGATAAAATTCAAAAAGGCTATAATTATGTATAAAGTATGTAACAAAATCGCTCCAGATTATTTGCAACAAAAATTCACCTATGTTTCTGATATTCATTCTAAAAATTTACGATCCCAAGTGTTAAATTCAATTTATGTTCCAAAACCCAATCTTGAAATTTGTAGGAAAACTTTTACATATTCTGGTTCCAAAATTTGGAATTTTCTACCAGATACAGTTAAGAATGCATCCACTGTTCAAGAATTTAAAGCCAAATATTTAGATTTCACATATAACTTGCCATATTCATTGCATCATTCCCATAGTAATCATTTCTGATTCTACTTGTAAATTAACCTGTTTTATACCTGTATTTGTTTGTTTCTGCTTTAATTTTTGTCATATAACTTGCCATATTCTTTGCAACACTCCCAAGACATTCATTTTAATTCTATACTTGTAATATAACATATTCATTGTACACTTACACAGAATCATCTTAATGATATACACTGCGGACTCTTTATAACGCGCTTCGTTTAGATCCGCGCTCCATTATAACGCGGTCGTCCCGTGGATCCCCTATTTTTTTTCTTAGTCCATTTTTTACCATGAAACGGCAAAAAATCGAAACCGGAAGTCATTTTGATCGTAAAACAGCAAATAAATCGAAACCGGAAGTCACAATTGTAACATGTATATAAGTGACGCACACATTTTATCCCTAAAACAACCGTGTTTTAACACCTTTCCCAGTGACAGATATCAGCCCGAGGCAAACTTGTGAATGCTTACTTACTGTTTATCATTGATCCATTACTAAATTCGATTGTCTCTATAATTATCACATAATCCGCACAATTCAGAAAGAAACAAAAAAATATTCCCAATCATGTTTTAAACCTGTCGGTAGTTCATTGATGTACATTTTGCTTTGATCCGCCTTCCTGTTTATTTCATGGATGTTGCATTTTTTGACTATGGAGTTAAACAGCGATAATATCTGTCAATGAAATGCGACTTAAAGAAAAAATGTCGGCTTGTATCGAGACTGTGATGTTTTGTCGGCTCTGCTATGACATTGTTTGATCTGCAAGAAGTGTGTACGTGACATTTGGCATTTTTTAGCTGGTTTAAGTTGGTTGATGATGCAATAATACTGAAATATTATACTGGAGATAAAATTATGATGTAATTTATAAATTATGGAATATGTTCATGATAGTTAGTGTTTTAATATTTATTTTACATTTACGTTCGTAAATGTCAGAGTTTGTGTCATAAAAAAATAAAATATTTATGCAGGCATCTAAGCAAACTAGATATACGGTCTTTAATTCCATTACAACAATTTAAAAGGCCGATCCGATTTTGATCTTGATGTTATTAGTCAGTCTCTTTCCGTTTTGTGATTTTATTTGAAATTTGGTAATTTTTTGGTATGTCTTGTAAGAAATATTATTTGTCGAGTACAGTGTGGGGAATCATGATGTTACGTGGAATTATGCATAATCTCATTAGTTCTGTATTAGGTAGTATATTTGCGCGGGAAAATCGGGTCATGTATTTTTCGCGGGAAAATCGGGACATGTATTTTGCGCGAGAAAATATAACGCGGTTTCACTTATTAACGCGGTCGGGATGATGGACCCGCAATACCACGTTATAAGGAGTCTGCAGTGTACTGTGATATAACTGTTTGTATACCTGTATTGTTTGTTTCTCATATTATTTGTCATATAATTTGCCATATCTATTATTGCATCATTCTTAAGGCATTAATTTCAATTCTTTTGATGAAACATAACCTGTTGTTTTTCTATATTGTTTGTTCTTTTGATATGCAACGCTTTATTATGTACATAATTGTATATGTAAATAATAGAGGACCACAATGAAGATTGGGCTTGCCCGACTGTGTTTCCTCTCTAAATAAAGTTATTATTATTATTATTATTATTATTATTATTACTTTGAATGTGTAAGAATAGTATTATCATTTTTACTTTTTCAACAGGTCTTCTGCAGTTTATATTATAAATTTTAATATTTGGAAACACTTAATTTTTTGTCCCTTTACATAACAAGGCACCATTAAGGTGTGTGAACTGATTATCTTGACTGTGACAAACTTTGTAGTGTTATAACATAGACAGTTGTTGTTTTATTGCCAGGGAAGCGTGTGAAAGATGCGAGTGAGGAGGAGGAGGAGCGATACAATGATATCCTGCTTGTCATGGAACTACTGACTAACCTGCTGTCCAAAGACTTTGTTGACTTTGGGGATCCAGGTATGTCCAGTTGGTTTAAACAATAGTTATTCAGAAAATGCACAAGTAATAAACAGATGGCAATCAATAATATTAATAGTAAAATGGATATAACAACAAGCGAAACGCAAATGTGAACTATTCTATGTGGTAGTGCTATACAATCTATTATTTGTGTGTAATTGTCCAGAAAGTGAACAGCTCAGTCAATTAGTCAATCAAATAATCAATCAATCATTTAATCAATCTAACAAAAAAATCATTGAATCAATTAAACATTCAATCAAAGTATGTCAGGAAAATATGTGTAATTGAACATGATAAAGGAAAAAAAGGTATCTTGTATAAAAAAAATAGAAGGACTAGAGAAAAGGAGGGGAAGGGATAGAGAAGAAAACATGTACAGCCAAACTTCAAAGCTAGTTTTGTAATCTACATTTTGCTTGTATGAACTTAACTAAATATTAGTACATGTATTACTAAGCCATACACTCGTCATCTAATAAGAAACATTGCTGACTTACCTTCTCTCCAAGGACATTCGGAACCCTTGGGTTAGCTGTGCACAGGTCATCTAGCCTAGATAAAAGCTTGTAGAATGCTACTGCAATCAGCATTTAATAATTTGCAAGTCGTCTCCTGACATTTACAATAGAAGAAACAAAACTTATAAAATGAAATTAAAACCTTCAGTTTTTCAGTTCACATTCTTTATTCTTTTGGCAATATTAATATCTCCTCCAAAAATTTAGAAGCTTTTCCATTAAAACCTTTTCAGTTAACAAAAACAAACATTGTGTGTTTTCTCTACTGATTTTTTATTTGCTGAAAGAATTATGTGCATTGAATTTGAACATAAGCATGCTGTTAATCCTTTCCTGGATATATACGCATTTTTACGCATGTGCGACCAGTGTAGATCCAGATCAGCCGGCACATCCGTGCTGTCTGATCAGGATCTACACTGGTTGCATTTTGGTCAGAAATAACCTAATGAATCAAAAAGCGAACAGTTTAGATCCTGATCAGACGGCACGGATGTGCCGGCTGATCTGGATCTAAACTGTTCGCCCTAGCAATAAAGGTGTGTCTGTACAGGAAAGGGTTAACCCTTTCCTCCATATATATGCATTTTGACGCAGATGTTCTGGCTGATCTGGATCTGCCCTATTCACCCACGCAATAAAGGTGTGTATATGGAGGAAAGTGTTAATACTGATTTTAAGCTAAATCTGCAAGTATCTTAGTCAACCCTGGTCTGACCCATAATAAACCCTTCACTCCATGGGATAAGGATGTTATGGACAAGTAGTGTAGATCCAGATCAGCCAGCACATCAGCATTGTCTGATCAGCATTGCACTGTTTGTTTGTTTTTTATTTATTACGTTTTTTCTGACCAAAAAACAAACAGAGTAGATCCTGATCAGATGTCACAGATGTCCCTGCTGATCTGGATCTACACTGGTGGTCGCACACACAATAAAGCTGTTTATATGGAGTATGGAGTGAAGCTAGTGGATAGTATATAAACCTTTCTGGAAACTTGACTGTTTCTTTTGAAACTATTAAACCTTGTTGTATGTTTTCAGAGGACAAGAGAAAGTCCAGTAGCAGTGATCCAAGTGTTACTGCAGTTAATGTTGTCCTGTTTGGTCTAAACACAGTTATACCGCTGATGACAGAAGATCTGCTCAGGGTAACGTTTCATATAGTTGTTAACATGCTGAATTTGTGTCCTGGACCTGGCATTCTTTGTACCTGATCCAGTTCAGTGCCTAAGGTTATTAAACTAAGCATGGAAACCAGTCTCAAAACTCAAGTATCTGATTGGCTGAAATGGCGAAGGTCGCCATTTCAGCCAATCAGATGCTTGAGATTTGAGACTGGTTTCCAATCTCAGCTTTATAACCTTCAGCCCATTTCTTGCTTACTGTGAATTTTTTGTATAATTTAACAGAATAGCAAACAATGTAGATTATAAACAGACATTGTGGCTACACAGTATAATGTATTCATGTTTTAAAAAGTTGCGTTTCTAATTTCTTCAAGTACATATAACATAGAAAACGAAACTAAAAATGAAACTTCTTTAATCACAAAACATATTTTGTGTTTAAAGAAGTTGCGTTTCTAATTTCTTTAAGTATATTATGGTTTACACTGGTTGCAAATGGGACTATTTTCACTATTTACACTGAAATTGTTAAAGTTTCCAATTATTATTTAAAAAATATAGTGTTATAATTATAATAATTATTGAATAGAGCACTGGAGTTGTTAAAGTCTGTGATTTGCTATATAGCTAAAAAGTTACTCAAGTATGTTGTCCCCAATGCCAGAGACTTGTGCCCAAGGTTATAAAACTGAGCATCGAAATCAGTCTCAATTCTCAAGCATCTGATTGGCTGAAAGGGCCACCAGTAGGTTTCCAATCTCAGCTTTATAACGTTCAGCCTCAGTTACATAGAGTGATCGCATTGTCTGTCCATCAGTCCATCCTTCTGTAACAAATCTGGCTTCCTGAGAATATCTTAGCAACCCCTTTTGGGACTTCAACCAAATGTCACTGAAGTGCTCAAGTCAAAAAGTTATGTCCATGAACATGGCTCTACTTCACAGGTCATTTTGAATAGCAGTCTTGGATAGGAAATCAAGATCCAGTCTTGGATAGGAAATCAGAGAAAATTTGGTTGCACTATGTTGCTCTCATTACCAGTTAAGCGTCTGATTTTCTTGGTTATAGCTGTTTTAAATGGATGTTTTCTGATTGCTTATATCATGCACAAGATTAATATATTTTCCCATCCTTTCAGTTTCCCACCCTGTGTTGTCAATATTTCAAGCTAATTACCTTCCTGACGGAGATTCACCCGGACAAATTTACCACACTTCCTGAAGAGCTCTTCAAGACCCTGATGGTATCTCTGGAGCTCGGCCTTGTCTCGTATCCTTTCTATACTAATTATACATTGTTTTTTTAAGGTTAATAAAAAATGTTTGCATGATTTTGTTATAATATACATTCTTTTTTTATCATACTACAAATTTCGATAACAATTAGATTTTGACCCAGCAATTTACCTCTGTAAACACCTGTTGCACTGCAGCACTTCACCGACGCCGACCGTGTTTTTTCATGCAACGACTGTTAGAACTGCTGCTCCTATCAAAAGACACTGTATTTTACTTCCAAATTAGGATGTTGCAGTCAATCAATTTTTGTCGCTGTGGGTTCATTCCCCTTGCGGATGTTGAAACAATAACAAAAGGTGTGGCTTAAAGTAAAGCAACCTGAAGGCGTGATTAACAATGAACAAGGTTCTGTCAATTTTACTTCCCTGCACTACTTCTCAATGAAAATATCAGTTGCCGAGCATTGTGTTTGATGTTCTGGTTGCAAGCCAAAATCTAACTGAAATCAAATTTGAAGTATATTTAATATTGTGAAATAATTCTCGGTGAAAGCTGCATTGTTGAGACACAACTCTTAACATAAAGACTGTCATCAGATTAGTCAGCAACACAAATGCTACTGGATTTTAACAGGATTGGAGATTTCGTTACCTAACATTCATTACTTAATTAAATTCCAGAAGTTGCTGTAATCAACTATCTAAATAAAAGTTAATGACACATAATGGAAGACTACACTTAACAACTTTGCAAAGTATACACCTTCGTACTGGGGCATTACTGGCTTGATTTTTGGGCTATTGCCCTAAAACTTTTAATAAACCATGCAATGAATACTAACTGATTTATTAGTTAAACATCATTCAAAATAACAGACAACTGACTGCTCAAAATCATTTAGAATACCGATACCCACAGAATACAAATTCACAAAATCAGATAATAAAGTGTATATTCATGTTAATAAACGAATTATGCGTACATATAAATGGACATTTGGAACCTAGAAATACGCTATTCTATTTCTGTTAAATTAAATTCATTTTATTCTAATCTTAATGTTTTATAACTGTTTATAGTCCAACCCACTTTTTGAGCAAATCAGTTTGAATGCATAAAATGTAGTGGCCTATCTTTTAGTTTTCCAATATGCCTGTAAAATTTGACCAATATTTCTTATAAATCAGTTAGTATTTATTGCATTTTTATTGAAAGTTTTAGAGCGATAGCTCAATTATCAAGCCAGTAATGCCCCAGTACAAAGGTGTATACTTAGAAAAGTTGTTAAGTGTATTAATGTTTTCATTAAGTTTTACAAAAAGCTGTTAATGTGAGAACCTCGTTATCAGCTGTTGTTAGGGTTTCTGCAGTGCATTTGGCAACATTAAGAGCCTAGAAGTAGTTAGAAATTTAGGGAACGCTGAAACTGAGAAGTAAATGCTTTTATACCTTACAATCAAAATATATACCTCTGAAGAGCAGCTCTGACCACTTGAAATCGTAAAAAAAAACATCTAAAATATTTCAGAAAAAAAACAAGTTATGCACAGAGTGGTAAGCCTTGATTCTGTTGTTATACAGCTGATTGTCAGCGGTAATTCTGTAGTATAAATCAAATATTTCGGGAGATGGTTGACAGCTGAATTAAAAACCTTGACATTACCCCACAGATATGGCCCAGATATAACAAAGCTTTGTTTGGACTGTATTTACTCCCTGGGAACATACGTGTTCCAGAACAACCTTGCTGGTACTCCCATCCATAACACACTCAAACATTTTCTCAAGGTAGGTTTACTAAAGTTAAACTGTATTTAATCTCCTTTTTGTAAATATATCAATTTTCAATGTAATGGTAGAACATTAAAATTGCAGGCAAGAAGCTGATGGTTTTTTGAGATTGGCCCAAGATTATAAAACTAAGATTGGAGACCAGTCTCAAATCACAAGCATCTTATTGACTTCAATAGAGAGTAGACAAAGATTGAAGACTAGTCTCAAATCTTGAGCCTCTGGCTCCAAGGTTTCAAAACTGAAAACTGGAAACCCATCTCAGACCTCAAGCCTATGATTGCTCAGTTTTAAGACTGTTCTTGATCTCAATCAAACAGATTAACAAGTTTTGAGACTGGTCTTCATCCTCAGTTTTATAACCTTGGGGTCTGTTTGGCTAATATGGAGACAAACTAGTCTCCATTTCAGCTGAGCAGATGCTTGTGATTTGAGACTTGTCTCCAATCTCAGTTTTATTATCTTTTGTCATTTATCTACTTCCTCAATCCACACAATTATACTGAAAGTTTAACCTACTTTTAATTAAGGTAGTTTTCATCAAGCATGATTAGTGGTTAAATACTTGTTTCAAATTAGAAAAAAAATGTAAATGCTATGAGACTGAGAGTAATATCACTACAATTACTGGCTGTTGCAGGTTGTGTTCCGAATGTTACTGCTGGAGAACTTTAACATGGACTTGCTGGACACAGCTAGCTCCGCCCTGTTCTGCCTCATCTGCTGTCACACTGAGGAATATCAACACCTTGTCCATGAGATCCTCCAATCACACATCGATGATGCCTACAAGTCACGCCTCCTTGAGGCTTTCAATAATCTTACCCCACCCACTCTGTCACTTACAGTAAGCCGACACAATAAACTTATATTCATGGAGAACTTCAATAGTTTCTTAATCAATGTTAGAGGATTCCTGTGTGTGAAATGATACTTAAACAGCCTGTAGATAAATTAAACATTATTTTTATCATGTATCATTTTGCATGGTGTTTCGAGACTTTTTCTTGCATTGTTGGAAATTCATGGTTTCATGTTGAAACTGCAGGAACAGACTAAATGGATAATGTTGCTCTGATTTTTGACTCCATCTATTGATTCATAACCCTTTCCTCCATATATATGCATTTTATCGCATGTGTCATGAGTGTTGATACAAGTCAGCCGGCACCTCCTTGTTGTATGATCAGGATCTGCACTTTTTTACTTTTGGTGAGAAACAATCTAATAAATCAAGAAGCAAACAGTATATATCCTGATCAGATGGCATGGATGTGCCAGCTGATCTGGATCTACACTGTTCACCAAAACCGTAAAGACATTTATATTGAGGAAGGTGATAATCATACAGTGCATACTCTTGTCATCCTTGATTTGTGAAATTATGTGTTTAGCTTACTAGAATGTGTTAAGAGTAATTTAGCAGAATTTTATCATATGAGATTATTTGTTAAGGAACAATGTACATAGTTGTTAAGCAATAAATTAAAAACAAAATATCCTTCTTTTTTTTAGTCCATTTTTTGACGGAAATGTAATTTAAAATGAGATATCTTGTCACCTGTGTAAATCTTTTTCAGAAATTATACACCAAACAATGACACATCATAGCTTTAAAAATATGATTCATTTAACAATTGATTAAGCTTTCAATTGTTGTGTCACCGCTTCAAAGAATAGGCGATACTTGAGGATTGCTTTTCTGTCCATCCATTGGTCCGTCCGGAAAACTAAATGCTGACTATAATATTTCTTCATGAAACTTTAAATTATAGTGCTTATAACAACAGTGTCATGATGATGCTAAAATCTTTAGGTCAAGGTCACATTTATCAGAATTTTGCCCCTTTTTGTACTTGGATTTTGCCACAAAAACTTAACATAGGCCATAACTTTTCCATTAATTAATATTTCTTTATCAAATTTTCTTATTTTATTTCTTATGACATCAGGGTTATGATTATTCCAAAATCAAGGTCAATGTCATAATTAAAGGACATATCTTTTTTTATTTGTATTTGTATTTTTTGTTTTTACAAAATACCCCAAATGTTCACAAATGTTCAACTGAACACCCATCTAAGTTAATCTTCTATACAACTTTTAAGCTTGCCAAAAGTGTGTAATAATCTCCAGGTAAAGGCGGGAAACATTTCAAAACGTTGGTCAGTAGTTAAAACAGGAGTTTCTATATATTTGTTACCTATACCATTACAGTTTTCCTTCCAGAAGTGATATTTGAGCTGACAGCATACTTGCACATCAACACCAGAGTGATTTAAATTAATTTAGCGACATGGGCTGAAGGTTATAAAGCTGAGATTGGAAACCAGTCTCAAATCTCAAGCATCGATTGGCTGAAATGGCGACTGGTCGCCATTTCAGCCAATCGATTCTTGAGATTTGAGACTGGTTTCCATACTCAGTTTTATAACCGTGGGCAATGATTTCATTCATGTTCGCTGGTTTTGAATCTGGCCATCACACTGAAAACCACTTGTTATTGGACATTAATAGCCTATAGAGTTTGACTGCAGATGGTTTTAAGCTTCTACCACATAATAGAAAATGACACAATGTTTCTTCTATGGTATGAGATGGAATATTTTAACTCAACTTAACCATGCTACAATTAAAGTACATGAAAATATTTAAACAATTTTGTGTTGCCCTTTCGAAACAAAGGTGACACATTGCTTTGTCCGTCCGTCCATCCGTCCAACAGGAAAACTTAACTTTGGCTATAACTTTGCCATTTCTTAATATTTTTCAAGAAACTTTCAAATTATATTGCTTATGACAACACGCTCGTGAATCGTGATGCCAAATTCATTTTAAATGTGTAAAATATGGATATATTTTTAAATATATTTTACCTCCAACATGCAGGTTTGAAATTTATAATTTATTTAGGATAACTCTTCCAGATAATTTTTAAGTTTAACTAATATTATTAAGATTTCCTCGGCAACAAGAAAGGTAATTATACCCTCACAAACGAAGTTTGAGGGGGTATATAGGAGTGAGCTTGTCGGTCGGTCGGTCTGTCTGTCGGTCGGATTCTTCGTTTCCGGATGACAACTCATGAATGGCTTGACAGATTTAAATAATTTTTGGTACACATGTGTAACATCATAAGATACAGGTCAAGTTCGATTTTAGGGCTGGTGGGGTCAGGGTCAATGTCACTGTTACTAAAATAAGGAAAATGCTTTCCAGACGATAACTCCTGAAAGGCATCAAATATTTTAAAAATCTTTGGTACACAGCTGTAACATCACAAGATACAGGTAAGGTTCGACTTTGGGACTGGTGGGGTCAATGTCAAGGTCAGTGTTACTAAAAATAGAAAAATGGTTTCCGGATGATAACTCATGAAATACTTCACAGATTAAATCCTTTTTTGGGTCATAGATGTAACATCAGAAGATACAGGTTGAGTTGGACTTTGGGGCCTGTGGGGTCAATGTCAAGGTCACTGTTACTTAAAATAGAAAAACTGTTTTTGGACGGTAACTCATGAAATACTTCATAGATTTAATTATTACTTGGAACACAGATGTAACATTACATGATACAGGTTAGGTTTGACTTTGGGACCTGTGGGTTCAAGGTCAAGGTCACTGTTATTTTAACTTTAAAACTTCACTTCCACTCAGTAACTATAGCTTAGAATGAGATTCTTGAATGAAATTTGGTGTATTGGTGGTTTCTGTGAAGACAACTTTTGGAATTGAAAGTAAGGCCTGTGGGGTCGAGGTCACTATTACTATAAATAGAAATACTGTATATGCTCAATAACTGTAGTTCGGAATGAGATATTGTGATGAAAATTGCTGTATAGGTTGTGTCTGTGAAGACTAAACTTGGTATTGAAAATGGGCCTGGTGGGGTCAAGGTCACTGTTCACTGTTACTTAAAATAGAAAAAATGGTTTCTGGATGATTTCTAATGAAAGGCTTCACATATTTTAACATTTTTAGCACACATTGATCCTAAGAATTCCCAGTTCAAGTATCAAGCACACATGTGGGGGTATTTAATCACTTTCAGTGATAATTCTAGTTTGTTAAGTTTTTAACCAGGTTTTCTTTAGAAAAATCCTGGTTATTAGATTGGGGTATGTCGTTGGGCGGGCGGTCGGGCGTCAACATTTGGTTTTTTGTTAAAGTTGTCTTTTTGTCAGTAACCGTTTAAGGTAGAGCTTTGAAACTTAACATAGTTATCTGACTTCACAATACTAATTATCAGGACAAGTTTCATAACCCCTAACTGTATTTTGCCAAAGTTATGCCCCTTTTTCACTTAGAATTTTGGTTACCGGTAAGTTTTTTGTTAAAGTTGTCTTTTTCTAAGTAACCATTCAAACTAGAGCTTTGAAACTAAATATATAGTTATGTGACATCACAATACTAATTATCAGGACAAGTTTCATAACCCCGACTGTATTTTGCCAAAGTTATGCCCCTTTTTCACTTAGAATTTTGGTTAAGTTTTTTGTTAAAGTTGTCTTTTTCTCAGTAACTGTTCAAGGTACAGCTTTGAAACTTAACATAGTTGTTGGACTTCACAATATCAATAATCAGGGCAAGTTTCATAACCCCGACTGTATTTTGCCAAAGTTATGCCCCTTTTTCACTTAGAATTTTGGTTAAGTTTTTTGTTAAAGTTATCTTTTTCCCAGTAACTTTTCAAGGTACAGCTTTGAAACTTAACATAGTTGTTGGACTTCACAATATCAATAATCAGGGCAAGTTTCATAACCCCGACTGTATTTTGCCAAAGTTATGCCCCTTTTTCACTTAGAATTTTTTAGTTTTTTGTGGAAGTTGTCTATTGACGCCAAATTGCCTATTGTCGCCAAACTTGGTATTTGGATTTCTTATATCAAGAGGCAGCTTGGGATTACCACCCAGGTGTCTCTGGTTAAGGTCAAGGTCACTGTTGCTAAAAATAGAAATTCAGTTTCTGCTCAATAACTTGAGTTTACTTTGGCCTATTTACGCCAAAGTTTGGTGTGTCGGTTACGGTAGCTTATATCAAGATGCTACTCAGGATTGCTACCTGGTGTCTGTGATCAAGGTCAAGATCACTGTTCCAAAAATAGAAATTCAGGTTCCACATAAATATTTGAGTAAGCTGTGACCTATTAACACCAACGCAGTTATTTACACTCCCAATACAGTTATTTCCACTCCCAATACATTTATTTACACTCCCAATACAGTTATTTACACCCCAATACAGTTATTTCCACCCCCAATACAGTTAGTTCCACTCCCAATACAGTTATTTCCACTCCCAATACAGTTATTTACGCTCCCAATACAGTTATTTCCACTACCAATGCAGTTATTTCCACTCCCAATACAGTTATTTCCACTCCCAATACATTTATTTACACTCCCAATACAGTTATGTACACTCCCAATGCAGTTATTTCCACTCCCAATACAGTTATTTACAATCCCAATACTTTTTTTTTCCATTCCCAATGCAGTTATTTCCACTCCCAATACATTTATTTCCAATCCCAATACATTTATTTACACTCCCAAATCAGTTATTTACACTCCCAATACAGTTATTTCCACTCCCAATACAGTTATATCCACTCCCAATGCAGTTATTTACACTCTCAATACAGTTTTTTCCACTCCCAATACATTTATTTCCAATCCCAATACAGTTATTTACACTCCCAATACAGTTATTTCCACTCCCAATACATTTTAGGTAAGGTCATGTGAACACCAAAACCTAAAAACAAAAAAAGGTAATTTTAACTTTTTATATAACTTTGCTATCCAAAGGTTTTTAATGATTCGGATTGCCTACACAAACTGTACTTTTCAACTTTCTATGATTTACCACTATAAAATCCAAATAATCAAGATTCCATGAATTTTCCAGACAATACTCATTTTTCATGAAATTTTAAAGATCTGTGCAAACCCTGCCATCAGCAATCCCAAACGAGCTCTCTACACATTCTTACTATACACCAAGTTTCATGTCAATACGATGAACCGAACTCAAGTTAATCGCCGGAAACCAAATTTCTATTTTTAGTAACAGTGACCTTGACCAGTCAGCAATCCCAAGCGAGCTCTCCACAAGTTAAAATCAACATTCCATGAATTTTCCAGGCAATACTCGTTTTCCATGACTTTTCCAGATCTGTGCTAACCCTGCCATCAGCAATCCCAAACGAGCTCTCTGCACGTTTTTACTATTCGCCAAGTTTCATGTCAATACGATGAACCGAACTCAAGTTATCGCCTGAAACCAAATTTCTATTTTTAGTAATGGTGACCTTGACCTTTGACGGACCGACCCCAAAAGTAATCCTAAGCAAGCACTCCACCTGTTCTTACTATACACCAAGTTTCATGTCAATACCATGAACCAAACTCAAGTTAATCGCCGGAAACCAACCAGTGACGCCTGCTCAACGACGAACACTATTCTAATAACCTGTTGTTGTTTGTTGTTTTTTCAAAAAAAACCTGGTTGAAAACAAGAAAATATGCGAGAACCAGCAATAAATTACATGTTAAAGTTCTTAAGTTCTAGCAATACCAGCATTCTAAAGAAATTGATGAAGATCAGAATAGTAAATACAATATATTTGAGTCCCTGTCAGGCTGCTTATCTCCCTCTTTCCCCCCCCCCCCCCCCCCCCCCCCCCCCCCCCCCCCAACAAATACAATTACAGCTTGATTTTCGTTGTTTCTCTACACTTTCTGACAAAAAAGTGTTAGACGAAGAAATAGTGTTTGACAAACCTAACAATTTTGGTACTTTCAAGTCAATTATTAGAAATGTTTGCAAAACGGTGAGATTTATCACCAGCTCATACTTGTAGATAGTACAGTTGTACTAATGATGAGCTGTGAAAATTAAATTATCATTTTTTCAACAACTTCCCAACAAACTGTTATTATATTGTTACAAATAGATGAATATTGATAATAACAGGAGACAATTGTTCAAACAAATGAATTTTGTTAGAAAAGTAATAAAATGTGGTACCTGCTATGTTGTCTAATCCGAGTGTCAAAATAAAGCACTTTCCGCTCAAATATATCAAAAATAATTAATTACAATATCCAGTTTAATGATCCATCTAGGGTCAACCAGTGTTACTTTTTCAAAATAACTTGAAAATATTGCTCTTATAAATCAAAATACAAACACATCATTCTTTGTCCCATGAGGTCACTCACCCATGCAAAAAGCATGCAAATCATGTCCACTTGTGTTTACCTGTAGGACAGTTTAATCTCTACATATATATCAATGTAAATCTTGTGTGATGGTATTTGTGCAGTGTTTTGAAATTCATTATAGTTAATGTTTAAAAAGTTATTTTGAAAAGTAACACTGGTTGGCCAAGTTTTGTCCATTATAATATGTCGGTCATCAGGATGACCGACAATTAATGTCTTTTCTGGTAAACGTCTTCTCTATATGTCAAGCAATCAAACATCAGCCTATACACTATCCTTTCGCATGCGTCTTGCTAACTAATCTGATGTTATCCGAACAAAGACGGTTTACGGCCAGGGCCCGCTTCAATCTCTTGAACATTATTTCAAGCCGCACATATGTGGCTGGAACGCTAACATTTTTTCGGCGTTAGCTGTCTAAGCTCACTTTTGACCTAGTTTTTCGACCAATGAAATATTGTAAATAAAACTTATTATGCAGCGGGAAAATCAAATAGATTATTTTGATTGGTTATTAGTGGGTCTTGTTAATGATTACCGTAACGATTTTTATATTGTGTGTTAGTATTTACATGGCACTTATATGTTCGGGCATTTTCGTTTTTAAAAGCGATAATTGTATTGGAGAAAAAAGTATTTACGGTATAAATAACCAGTTAATTCAATTGATGGCTTAAATACGATTTTATATGGAATATTGATGGGTGTCAGGTAAACACTCGAGTACAATACACAGTGTAAAACGACACAGAAGTGCAGATATTTCTGGTTCTTACTGGTTCCTTTCTAGTTCCTTTGATACTGATTGTTAATTTCAAGTCGAGATATTCAAATCGCCTTGGTGTAGTGGTTAACACACTCGCCTGTTAAGCGAGGCCCCGGGTTCAATACTCGGGAGGGACACGTTTTTGATGTTAATTTACGTAAAAGTTGGTAGATTTCGCTCTTGTAACAAGTTGTTATTATTTTCATTTATTGTATTTTAATAACATTTATTCCTCATTAGTACTAACTCTACAAGAGTTATTTTATTGAAACTGAATAAATGTACAGTTAATGTTAGACATTCTTCTTTAATCGACGTATTATCACCAGACGAAATTTTTGCACGCTCTTTATTTCTTTCTTTCTTATATATAAAAATCTTTTCCATCAACGCCGTTTATCTTTTTTTAAAGATATTTCTTGTTTATATCTGTTTTAACACACCATTCACCATTCTTAGCAGAAAAAAATATGCAGATTGATTCCCTGTTTGAAGAAGAATCTACTGACTAAATCATGTCATACACAGAATATTATTGATAGTGAAATTGAAGAAAAAGTGTGCAAATTTAATTTTCGACAAAATGTGTCATTTGATGAATCGGCCTCAAATATCTTTTTTATTAGCAAACCTGAAATATTTGAAATATTCCTTGATAAAGTTCAATTAATACCTGCCTGTAATTATTTGAAACCACAACTTCTAATTCGCTTTATCTACAAAGATATTTACTTTTAAAAATGGTACGCCTTCGTAATGGCAACGGCCGTTCACACTGAAATATTGGTACATGATTTCGTCAGTAGATTCCTTTTCAAACAGGGAATCGATTTGTATAATTTTTCTGCGAAGATATTGCGGAAAATGCAAAAGACGGCAACAGAACAACAACTAAACAGGCCAATGTTCACGTTCACCGAAAAACGTACATATACATACATGTACGCAACTATCGTTGGCATACCCACGGTATTCACCATATTTGGTTGAACGATGTTTTAAGTGAGATCGATATCTATCGAACAGAAAGGGTGTGTGGCCAGGGTCCGCCTAGAGCTCACAAGCCTAATTTCCGGCCTAACATGTTGCTGGAACCCTCGTAAGCCCAAGTCAGTCAATACGCTATGTGTGAACGCATTTATTTTCGTGGCCTAGAATTTCGTGGTTTTCTTTTGAATAAAAAGGCATATATTCAGGTGGTTCTTAAATTCTTGGAATTCATTTCGTTACGAAATATGTTTTTGTACAATTTAATCTAATTGTATATCTCATTGTGGCTTTAAATTGTTGATCGTGCTGGCCACAAAATCCACAAAACGGTTCATCGAGTCTGTTCATGCTCAGTAATGGAAATGCATATTACTGCCCACTCCGCCTAGCCTCGGGTTGCGCGCAACACAATATTTTACACTACAAAGCAGTAAAATTTTGATCCATCCCATACGATGATTTACATATGCTATGATATGGCTGTGAACATGGAATCTTCAATGCGTTTTTTTAGATTAACACCATTCTATGATAAGCAGCGTATGGTCCCTAGATAAATGAATAGGGTTGCCCTGAACGAGAAAACAATGTGCGGAACTGAATAGAATAAAAGTTGACAGGAGATCTGAAAATATTAATCCTGCATTTCACAGAGAACGCCAAAAGGCAATAATAAAACACAGGGAACACCTTAGGGTGATTGAACAATATCCAAATAATAAATGGATATTTAAACCACCCATCTCAAAATTTGCCATAACATTTTTAAAAAGTAATTTTAGAAGTATTATAACCGTACATAAGAATCGTGCTCAACGAGCTTCAAAAGACGTAACTGACAACATCACCGACTGAATGTACGGGGAGGCTTTTACGGCTACAGGGAGGCTTTTACAACCGTCCAAAAAGGTCACATTGTACCAGCATTGTGTTTAATTTTTCTGGAAGAATTACTAATGGGTCATTCATTATATTAAAATAAACTGTTACTGGATGATTATTAATAGATAAATCTATTCTGACCCAGGACAGATAAAAGTAGTAGCAAAGAAAGTCACTAAAATAAGATCTTTGTGAAAATATTCCTTTTTGTGCAGCATTTTTAGAACTGACTTTAGTGTACGCAACTGAAATATATCAGTTATCATGGTTAGGACATTAACACGAAAGCGATTGGGGATTTGTTTCACACAGTCTTCCTTTTTCAATCATTTACATTTTCATCATCGCTGAAAAGTTTGTCGAAGATGTCTTTCTGAAGAATGACCATAATTAAAGGTGCTATCAAATACCACAGGTGCTTTCAGATACCACAGGTGCTTTCAGATACCACTGGTGCTTTCAGATACCACAGGTGCTTTCAGATACCATGTTTTCTAAATGATATATGTCTAATACTGACCTTAAATAAATAATTTAAAGTGTGTATCTTGTACCGAGGCTGGACATCGGTACCCCTTTCTGAGTACGCAGCACCACCAGAACCAGGTGTTTGCAGGTTGAATAAAATATTTTGAAATACAAATAGTTTAAATGATTTCTGAAGAGTATTCTTATATAATCTTTTGATTTACATTTTTAATGTTAACATGTGTATGACTGATAATTTTGAGATACATACCAAACAGTGTAGTAATTGATAGACCCTGCTCTTACAGTGCAAGTGACCATGATATCATTGAATGATGCAAAATAAATGCTTAAGGTGGTATCATTTAGTCACGGAACATCTAAAGTGGGTTGGGTGTGTAAGATCCTAATTGTATGAATTAAATTTGTTTTTCTAACTTCAACGCTTCTTTTAGCTTGAAATATCATTCATAAAGCATGTGAATGTAAAATGTCATGCAAAAGTCAAAATATAAGAGAAATATGTAGCAATTTCTTACCTTGAAAACTGACTTTCTATGGGAGACCAAACTTCCTATTCTTCCACTGTTGTAAACAATTACTGCCACAGGAAGACAGTCCATAACATGGTCAACAATGTATTAGAAGATAATTTATTAAAGAACAGTAGAAATGCACAAAAACAGCACTCCAATTGACTGTTCATATAATTTTACATCCATATTTGTTTAGAAGTTTATTAAGTAGAACTTCCCAAAAATGCAAAGTAATTGAGAGTATGGTGTACAATATTACTTATGATATTTCTGTTAACATTCCAAACAATAATTACTAAATGAAATGTATTTTCTACTAGTATAAGAAGTGTTTTTTAAATGTTGGAAGGCTAATAATAACTATTAATAGGTACACAGTCTTATGCATTGTAAAAAAATACTTCTCACCAATGTTTTAAACCCACCTTCTAGGTACCTGTTTTACTTGTGACCATAAATGGAACATTTATTTATTACAGGATACAGTTCCCTGCATTATAATTAGATTTCGAACTTATCATCAATTATAATACATGTTAGTATTTTTCAGTCTAAATAAACGTAATCGATTTTACTATAGTCGGAAAGAGATACGATATAAGTTCAAAAGTTTGCAGAAAGTTCTACGATTTGTTTTTAAATTATACAAACGCAAAGAAACTTTCTGATTTTGCTGATTTGGCTGTATTGCATTTATTTTACAAATATTATTGCCATTCATATTTTCGTAAGAAAATGGCTGTCTCTATGGCAACATCGCTCAACGTAAAAGAGACCACTTTGTAAAGAATTCTAGTGAATTTCGTATGTAAAATGACGCACCATTGCGTTGTTTGTAAGGCTACTCTTACGAAACTTTCCTAAATTGTGGTACCAACATGTGATGTGACATTCATGAAACAATTTTAAATTCTGATGTCAAAACACTGCTTGACGACCATTAGTTTCGTATGTTCTCTGAAAATGAGTGATGAACAGAGATCTACCGAAGCCAACAAATATAAAACTATGAATAAAATGACAATAAACATCTGTTTTCGAGATAAGCAAGGAGTGTTATCTACAATCAATGCAGAGGTTTCCGAAAGTCGAGTGACATGTCAAGTCAAGGAAATTATGTAACTGCTTGAAAAGAACCGCTGTTGCACATGTGTGAAATTATAAACACAGTTTACTGACGTAGGGCTGAACAACTGACAGTGCCGTTTAAAAATTCTCAATATTATGAAACATTTCAGTTTGTCAGACTTTTGTGGAATACTTCAAACTTTTATAACTGCAATAGCCCCTTTCAGCTCTGACGTCACTTATCTCTAGCAGAGTGATTAAGAGGGTCAAAAGGTTAACCTCAGACAAACATTTACTGAATATGCTGTGTTTCTATACAAAACAATGGCAAACTGCTCTTTCTTATTGCCAAAAAAATTAACTGAAGATGATATTTTTGGAGCTAAATTTCAATTTGAAATAATTGAAGATCGTTATGTTTATCAGCTAAAACGTTGGTTAGAGTAGAGATGGCTAAAAACAAGCCTTTTTACGATGTTTAATTTCGGACATTCTCTCGGATGGGGCTGTTTTTTAAAAGATTTACTTGCAACCTTTAAAGAAAAGCATACTTCTTTTTACAATTTATGTCAAATTTAGGACCAGTGTTAGTAAGCTCCAAATAGGCACACAGTCAGATCGAGGTCTACACGTTTACTGTTTAATGAACAAGCAAATGATTTTTTGCGAACACCTTTTTAAACATGGAAATGACTGACATGAATTTAGAGGTTAAGGGTTAATATCATAACCTAACATTCATAATTATGACATTTCAATAAAGAAAACTGAAATTCATTAAGAAACTCGCTGCTTTGAAAAAATATTTTAAGAGATAAGGCACATCTGTTCTGCAGTATCTCCAGATGAAAATGGATCAGGGTGCTCGTTAGGCGGGCCCTGCCCTCCCACAAAGTGTAGACTGCAAATGTATGTGCTTCTTTTCACATCCGAGGGTTCCTGCAATGTGTTAACGTTGGTTGCACATAACTCGATCCACCTTTGACATTTTTTTCAGGCTGGGTTATTGGCTTGGGAAATGGGATGAAAAAAGCTCCTTTCATTTCATCTTGTTTTTTTTTTCACCATAACGGGAGTCACTTCTACATTCACCCCAACAACAATGTTTATTCCCTTCACTTTTCTGCTTAATATTGAATTAATTTTCCTTGTTTTTCAAAGCAAAGTTTTACAACTGACCAGCATCTGCAGCCATTTTCAATAGACAGACAACGAATGTAAACACTGACCAATGTCTGACATACGGGCAACTTAGATTGAAGTCACTGATAAGGATTACCTGTTGTGCTAAAAATAGCCTGTCTGAAGAACGCTATTTTAATAAAGGTGAGATACTAAATAAAGAAAAGACAGCACTTTTCTGCGACATAACACAGTTACGTGTGTCTGTGAATATTCGTATGAAAAAATTCTTGCATACCTTTATACGTATAAACATTATGGATATATAATAACATTATAATTGTTTATTTATATTAATTTTGATATTATTTATCTTTTTACTTATTTCAAAACGCTCTTAATTATTAAATACATTTCATTTAGTCATGAATATTTCATTTGTTAACAGATAAGTAGTGTTTCAACCTTCACTTCAATAGGCAGATAATTCAACAATAACATTGAAAGTTATGCCCTATGTTATACACCATACCTTGCATTTTGAGACATAAGTATACAAACATGGCTGTCAAATTTTTGGTGTGAAGTCACTTTGAGAATGTTGTTTTTGTACATTTCTACTATGGCTTAGTGAATAAGATTCTAAGACATTGTTGTCCTTATTAAGGACTGTCTTTGTGTATCAGTAATTGTTGACAAAAGTGGAAGTATAGGAAGTTTGGACTCCCACAGAAAGTCTGTTTTCAAGGTAAGAAATTATTTCCAATTTCACTTTTCTTTATTTTTTGCATGACATTAAACATTCGTATGCTCAATAAATGATATGCCAAGCGACCAGAACTTTACAAGTCATATAAGATATGAACATTAATAAACTTATGATTTCACACACCCAACACATTTCGGCTTTTTTATATAACCTTAATTTCAATGTTTCTGTCTTTTAACTTAACTAAATTAGTTGGAAAGGTAGTACTTGTTAGTTTACACGCGATTTCCTTCACAATTTCCAATTATTTCGGACACCGTTCAAATTACTTCGACTTCCGCAAGAGGTCGCCTGTCGCAAAAGATACTGCACCATTGATTTTTCTAAATAATTTGATTTTCATGTATTTTCTAGTAAAACTATCTAATTAGAGTGGATGTGTAAGTTATTTTCTAAAAGTCCTTTGTTATTTTGACCAAATTAGTGCACGAAATATTGTTTTGTATCCCAAATGAAAAGAAAACTGCTGACCGACATATTTAACACACACCATTTTTCATGATTTAAGTTGTTTGAAGCGTTGTGCATGTATCTGTAATGTTGATTATATAGTTTATGGATTAATTGGTTTACTAATAGTAAACTCGTGATAAAATTTACTTTAATTTTTTTAATGAAACAGAGATCCAGAGGCTAGACTTACATTTGTATAATTTGGTTCATATCCTGATATCAAGATTACTTGCTGGAGAGATCAGGAACATGTCAGATTGTGTTAGAACAGATCAAAGTTAGCTTTTACCAAAACATTCTTTTGAATCAATGTGACATTTATGTTTATGTGTAAGAAATGTCACAGTGCTACTTTCTGTATGCAGGGGACACCTGCAGTTTACCAGTACGGTACGTAAACTTTGTTGTTGTGGCCAAATAACCCCACTGGCATTTTGATTCATTTATTAATTGAACAGTTAGTTCTGAATATAATGGTTAATGGGGGCTGCAGCCCCACTGGCATTAAATTATTAATATATAATTATTGCGCGAGCTCTATGTAAACATCCGTACCAGTAAACTGCATTCTAGCCATATGCAGTAATTAGTTAACATGAGTATGATCCTTCACTTTGTAGACATGTAGGAATTTCAAATGGGAAATATGTTTCCACACAAGTGTGTCGTGCCTTTACTTCAAAATGCAAGTGTTTGAATAGAATAACAACGTCTGACTGTGAAGAATTTATGGAGAGCATACAAGTGGAATGTTTAATAGGCAAATCCAAGAATGTGTAGCGTCCTTTAGACGCTGCAATGATTAAAAGTAAATAAAAACCATTAGAAAGGCACCAACCTTCTAATATCCCAGGATGTATCCTGATACAATAATTGACAATACGTCTTGTTGGGTTGAAGTCTAGGGTTGAAGAGAGAGAGTCTCGTTGATTTTCACGGGATTTCCTGTGACGTCACACGGATGTTCTGGGTCAGCTGTTATGTTCTATTTTTGCGCCAGCCGTGGACGCTACACTCCTCCCCTTTCTATAAAATGGCCCCCAAATCCAAAATGACTGGTGTCATTCTAGGGATCTGTAAATTTCCAGACTGGCTGGAATGTCTTAAAATAAGCCATTAAAATCCAATTTAAACTAATGAAATTGATCATTATAAGAAATTTAAGCCAAATCTTGACAGTATGTTTGAACAATTATTGCAGACATTAAAACAATCTGAAAAATGTGCCTAAAATTGTCTAAATCCAATGCAATATATAAAACCATTATATAAAACAATTTAAAACCTGACTTGGTATGACTTGTATTTACAACTTATACAAGAGCAAAGACATTATCATACATAATTATGTGATACCCAAAACTGGAAGGTTTAAGTTCCAGGTTACGGCAGTTCAATTCATTAGAATTTCATGGATTATATATACTCAGTAGCAGGAATTCTGTAACTCATTCAATTGTATCAAATAAATGTTTGTGAACTCTTGCAGTTATAATTGTTATCCGTTAAGTAGTGCACCCAAACATGAAATTTTCAGATTTAATGGTATTGGTCTAGCGTTAGATAATAAAAACGTCAGTTGTTGTTGTTTTTTTTTTTCAGAATATCACATTTATATTTTGTTTATATCAAATATCTTAAATAAAATCATATAATCAAAATATGCAAGAAACTGAATTGAACCAATAAACCCCCAGTTTTTAACTTTCTATTTAAACTAAATATGGCTGTTTGCCAAACAAATTACTATATATATGCATATAATATAAATGTACCAAGTTAGAAATAACCCACAGACTTACAGATATATACAAATATGGTACAAACATTGATGCAAGCTATTTCCCCGAATTATCTTAAATGATGCATTAAATGCTCATCTCATTTACCCCGACATCCAGACAACTGGAATCAGGATTGCTTAAGCAGCAATTCAGAAGGAACTATCATTAAATACATCCACAGTAACAGTCCTGATGGTATGAACTGCTTATCTAATCCATACTGACCCTTAATTTCCAAACAAGTTCCAAATATATCAAAAGGTATCATCATAAAGGTCAATTATAATTTGTTCTGGTAATAAAACCAGTTAATATAGCTTTCCGAAAAAGGTTAATTTAATGTGTAACATGAAAATAAGCAGAATGAATAGTTCAAGAAAGGTTGGTTTATGTCTCCAACTTAGAATATTTTTTGGCATTTTACTCATTTAATTGTGATGCAATAATGTGCACAAGATTTTGCAAGTACACCAGACTGTTGATTTACATGGTTTAACATCTATAATAAAGTTTGGTGTAGTGTACAAACTATGCCTTGCTTTTTCCGTTGATAGCCCTCTGGTTGTGTTCAAAGTTACGAACAGCTTCGATAGCCTGTTCTATTGATTCTGGCCGCAGGTTGGCCACATAATGAGCTGCCTGTTTATTGTAACACCCTTGGCAGAATCTTTGTGTAGCCAACGAGTGTATGAGAGATTCTGGCATACCCATATAGGCCTCGGAAGCCAGTTCAAACACTCTCTGTCCCCATTCAGAAAGGGACTCGTCAGGAAATTGCTTTGCATTTTGGAACTCCAGAATTAAATTCTCTGGAACATCTCTGAAATCAAACCTCGTCTTGAATTTTCTGATCATTTTAGAATATCCAATATCAGGTTCTCTTTGTATCAAGAAGACATAAAAGTCACTGGCTTTTCCATCTAAAGCCCAGCAAAGCATGTCTTTGCGCTCTGTACTAGTCCAGTTTTTTTCATCAGCATACATTGTAAACTTAATATAAAAAGATTTCCATTTACTTGTACCATCATATATTAGACTTTCTGGAAAATCAAACAAGTTTGTTTTGCCGTTATCAATCTCAAGGTCATTCCCTTTTTCCCAAAAATCCCCTTGAGGCATACTCAAATGAGTCATATCATATTCATAGGTCTGAGTGTGTTTGTTGACATATTTTTTATCTGGACGAGGTATAAATGGCTTTCCATAGTTTTCATAGCAAGGTTCAGCAGAAAAGGTGTGTCTATAGTCAACACCCTCTACTTCTCCCATATAACCTGGCATTTGTCGGTGATGACAATCTGACTGGAAGGGTGTGCCATAGCTTGGAGACACAGATGGATATGAACCAAGATTCTGCTGTAGTTGGTCAGTTCCCAGTGCTAAGGCTGGAAAATGATTCTTTGGATAAAATCCAGATCTGGATGTATCAAGTCTCTCATAGTTAAATGGTACCTCTGGGATGTTACCAATGGGGGTCCCATAATAAAATGGAGCCTCCCGGTACTGTCCAATATTTTGCCAATTAGTTTTTCCATAATCTGGCTTATTTGATGGAATTATCTTAAATTCCAGCTGGGCTGGGATTTCTGTATGTGATTGGGCTCCTGTTGCTGTCACATACCCCACATCTTTCAGGTTTTCTGGCATTTGATAAACAGGGAAGTTAGATCTATTGCCTAAATTGAATAAAGGTGACTGCAAGGGAGTATCATTAGCTTTATACTTGTATTTAGATTTGATGTGTTGATTACTGAGGTATGGTGTATGATAAGCTGCAGGAGTGGGGTCCCTCATAACAGCCTCTGGTAATCGCTTTCTTTGTCCTGGAAAGATATCCTTCCCAGATAATACTGGAGGAGTATCAGCCCCTGTCTTCATAACTTTCTTGGGTTGAGCAATCTTTTTCTCAACTAGGCTTTCACCCCACATTTGTTTTTGATTATTAGGTTGACCTCCCATCCTGATAGATGCATCTTTTGTAAACTTGAAATACTTTGGATCAACTTTTGGGGCGACTAAAGCAAGTGTTCTTTGGTCCAATCGATTCCTAGACCTACATTTCAAAATGTTACAAGCGGTTTCATTGTCAATTTCTGGGACACGAAGAAGTTCAAACTTTTTGCATGTATTAATGTCAATTTTATTCTCATCAATCAAGGATGGCAGGTTTTTTGTTTGGCTGATAGGTTTACTAAGTGCAACATTTGTTTGCAGCACAGCTTCACAGCTACGAATATCTGGCAGCCCCATACTGCGTTGTTGAGATGAACCTAATGTTCTTGGTAATACGGGAGGTATGGTTGGCTGTGTTGAGGGGTTTAGGTATTCACCAGATTGAGAAACTCTTTCTGGTATGCTAAGGTTTTCCATTTGTGAGGATAATTCATCCATTCCCTCATTAACTGGAAACTTTCTAGCCATTCTTGACAGTTGCTCAAGCACACTTTTTTTTAATGAACTGCACAGCCCAAGTAACACTGGAATGAAGGCTCTGACTACTTTTATCCAGTTTTAAAATATATTCTATATATTGAGTTTGTACTGGTGTAAGGTCAAGTTTATACCAGAAAACTAGAATCAAAACAGAATTTACTGTTTTGAATCTGAAGCAACAACTTAAATATTAGATGTGACAATAACCCAGTAAGTAACTGGTTACCTGTGCACTTACTTGTTAAGTTACAATGAAATTGTCTAACAAATTCTGAAGCTGGAATGGTATCCCAGTCCTGAGTTTACTGGTGGTGGAATATTGCTGTAAACATCTGATTGAACAATGGCTGAAATGAAACAAAGTTATTCTCATAATTTTGATTAATTTAATGCTGTTTATATATACTTTTATGTCTAAATGCAAAATAAAATTGAATGTTCAGAAATAAATTACTTTGAGAAGAATGCATTCAAAAGTTCACTTTACATTAACAAAGCATGTCTGTATCCATGATATACATGTTCATGGTCACAGACCCCAGAACTGTTGCATCTACTTATAAAAAGGTCTTAAAAGCAAACAGAATAAGTTATGCTTTTTTTCCAAAGCTCTGCTGCTGTTCAAGTCTTATCAGACCATGTAAAAGGTCATTTTGAAATTTGAAGCCTACCATGTACATACAATAACACATCAATGCATTGCAAATAAACATGTGTAATGCAAACATACATATGCCTTTTCTCTTTTTCATGATAGGGCCTTAAAAGCAAAACCCAGAATAGACCAATTGAAGGTTCTAACAAGTTTGTTTGGCGCTAGGTGATTTTCTTCCATCAAACTAAAAACAATTTCTGGGTTTTTCCAATGTTTTAGTTATGCTTATGATAGGGCCCATCATCTAGTCTGAGAAAAACTGCCAAAGGTATGTAAATGCAATATTCTCAAATGATAAAAATTGAATATGCTGGTCAATTTGCAATGAAAAACACAAACTATCTTAGTTTACAGCATCTCTTCCTTTTACCAATAATGGTTTGGACAATGTCCATTCTATTGGATCAGGGCTTTTCATCGTAAAATTGGGAAGAGGCCCTCCCTGCCCTTTCAAATTGGGAAAATTATTTCAAATTGGGAAATTAATCTTGGACAATTGTTTATTTTTGGGGGAAAACAAAATCCATTGAAATATAGGTACAGGTTTATAAATATGAATACAAGTAAGTATTTTAAACTTAAATTTAATTCCAAAGCCCTTTTTATTTTTAGATTTCAATTTTCAAACTCCCCTCAGAGGTTTTTGATCCATTTTTGGACTAGCTTTTTGGGCAGTTTGAAATGGGAAGTGGCAGAGTATAGGCCTCTGCTATACAAGGATGGAAAGCCCTGTGGATGATATACAATAATCCAGTAATCTGGATCTTTATGATGAAAATGATGCTTGAAATGTGGATGATATGATGGAAGTTTCCCAAGGTTACTTGGTAACTCTGACAATGCCTGAAATTATGAACATAAATTTAAGAGGTAGCACCGGAATCAACAATTACACATTGGGCGCACAACCTTCCGCTGGGAATCCCATGTCAAGAACATCTAGGAACAGCTACATCCTTCTATAAAAAAGGCATTTAGAAGCTACAAGACTTATGTAATAGAGAGGCTATTAATGCTTTACTTCCCTTTTTCAAAAAGATACACTACTGTCCCCAGACCGGTTCAAGCATAATCACATGAAACAGCACCCACACGGATATGTTCTACCTTTGTGCAATACAAAATTCGAGTGTTTACTACTCTCTTCCCTCTCCTTCTCTGAAAAGGAGTGGTCGTATAATTCATAGTTCATAATAATCTTTATAAGTCCTTGGTTCTACCAGAATATTAATTTTTAAAGTTTCAATTCCTTGAAAAATAAAAAAATAAATTAAAAATCTCGTGTTTACTCAAATTACGGTTTACTAGCAGTTTTCTCCCTGGATAAAAATTATCCTCCCCGGTGTATTGGTTCTTTTTTACCCAGAAGTTTTATATATGCTCATAACGGGGCCTATAAACAGTTTGTCATCGAAATTTCCAAAATTTTGATCAATTTTGCTCCTTATTTTTATTGCATATTTATTTTTATATTCTCTGGTAACGATTTCAACCAAGACTTATGTTAGCTTTCGTTTGCTCTTCGTTATTTTCAACACCATCTGACTGCAATGATTATTGCATATGGCCGTACGAATAACTATCGCATTTTCCGAATTTCTTCGGCGACGAAATTTACCCGCAATAGGCCGCTCAGCAGCGCCAGTGTAGCGTCCTTTAGACGCTGCAATGATTAAAAGTAAATAAAAACCATTAGAAAGGCACCAACCTTCTAATATCCCAGGATGTATCCTGATACAATAATTGACAATACGTCTTGTTGGGTTGAAGTCTAGAGTTGAAGAGAGAGAGTCTCGTTGATTTTCACGGGATTTCCTGTGAAGTCACACGGATGTTCTGGGTCAGCTGTTATGTTCTATTTTTGCGCCAGCCGTGGACGCTACAAATGTAATTTGATAACTGACAAATGGATCCTCTGTTCCATAGCATAGTATGTAATGATGTATTTGATGAATTACACCATTTTTCAAATGCTGTGGTGGCATTGCAATATTGTATAGGCGATGTGAAGTAACTTGGAAGACATGAAAGAAAACTGACAATATAATAATACAACCTATATTTTACAACCAAAATCCTAAAGCTTAAGTTTTTTATGTTTTGATTAAAAATCTCATATCCAGGCCAAATGAATATTCCGCGTGGCTTTTTTGGCATTTTTAGAAATGTAAGCCATACCCCAAAAATTGGGAATTTTAATGTTTGTTCACCAGAAATTTGAAATTATTTTGCATATTTAGGGATTTTTTTATTAGTGTTATTAGCTGTTTTTCTGATCATTGGCACACTCATTTAATATTATTAGTAATTTCTGGGTTAAATAAGCAAATCATTGTTTTGCAATGATAAATATTTAGCATTATGTGACATTTTATTTGGAATCCCAAGGTGCTGCAATTCTTTACACAACAAGGGCTTCAATAAACAGTTATCAGCACTTTTTTTTAAAAATGAATTTCTGTTAAAAAAATATGTGCACAATACTGAGTATTATTTAATAAATAAACAGATTATCTTGACATTTGAGTCAACCTATTAATTTTTTGGCTTTTTTAAGGTGGAGGTATAATTTCAAATCATTTAGATTATATGCTGTTCATACCATTTATTGTCTATTATAGTTGTGCATTATTACATGTATTATGGTTCTTAGATGAATGGAATGCCTCTGTAGGCTAAATGTACTGCTTTTTAAGAAAGCTAGAGTAAAAAAAAGAGACATTATAATAAACTCTTGTTTAAATATGCACTGTAGCTAAAACAAGAAGGAATAATTTATAAAATAAACTGAATTTTCCCCAAATTTTGTATTTTTCGCAAGTTTTCGCCAATGTTTTCGAGATTCTGTAAATGTTTACGGCCCGAAATCAAAACATACTTACCATTTACCTCTAGTTCTTCCTAAAGCCACCACAATGGAAGAAGCATTGGTTTTTGAAAATATTTCAGTGACAGTCTCTGAATATTTTCAAAAAGTAATTCTTCCACAGAGTACAGTTTATATAGTTTGATTTTTTTACATGTCCTTGGCTTTCATTTCTGATTACAGGAGGGATTTTAAAATAACGGATCATTCTGATATTGGCGCTGAAATGCCTTCATATCATTTGCATACTGTGATATCATTTAATTTTGCTGGGATTATTATTTGCACAAAAAACAACAAATTATATATTTTTTGCAGGCTTAAATTTGCGCATTTGTATTTTTCCTATTATGACATATATTACAAGGCGTTATTTCACTAAGGTTTAAATTTGCATTATAACGTATCTACTGTAGTGCGAAATACACATTTAAGTCCGTCCCTTCCAATCACCCCAAGCTAAAGTCTCCATTTCAGTCGATTCCATTTCAGCTTATGAAATACCTAAGATTTGAGACTGGTCTCCATTATTAATTTTATAATTTTGGACCAAAGTGTATTACTGCATATGAAATATATTTGAAAGACATAAAAATTCTGAAATAAGAAAATTTGTTTCCAAAAGAAATGTAAACAAATGTTTATAAGGATTAGCGTGCTTCAATGAAACCTTGTTTACTGAAGCTGTTTTGTTGTAAAAAACTTCACATATTTGTTATCACACATCTCATTTGAAAGCAGCCATTGTTTCAAATGTTGACATGATTTCACTATTATTAGGAAAAATTACATATAGCTGAAATGCTGGCAGGCTTTTAACATCTACTTTTATCTTCCTCTCCAATCTCTACCACAGGCATTTCAAGAGCACAAAATAGTTGCAAAAATAACTAAATTGCGCTTGAACGTTTAATTTGTATAAATTTTCAGTTATTTTGTTTTCATTCAGTTTGCCTATCTGAAGATATTTTCTGCTTCTTTGCATCTGACATAACATGTTAAGTTAAAACAAGCCAATTAAACCACTTGAATCACATAAACAAAATTTTACATTGTTAAAAAGAGCATTTTTTTTGTTGCCCATATTGTATTATCTGTGGAAGACCAGGCCTTCCCTAATGTTGATGTCTATAGCCCACCCAATGTAAATGGCAGGCAGTAGTGAATAGAACAATAAGTGGTTGCAATATCCACACTCACCATAAAGTAGTTGACAATAATTAAGTTGTTGACATTAAGGGTTTAATACACTTTATTACAGGATGGGAGAGACTTGAGAATGTTCTCTGTTAGGATTGTGTCTACGGACCATTACATGGCCCCACCCATTAGGGGACTGGATGTACAATATGCTGATCAAAGGGGTTCAGAAGTCAAGAAAGTTCCTGTTGTGAATATATTTGGTTCTACTCCTGCTGGTAAGTCACAGTTTGTCACCTAAGTTCAAAAATGGTAAAAGCGTCATTGAAGTATGAAGGAGATATACCATTATTGCACTAACGCAATGTGTTGATATTTCTTAGTTCCTGCAAAGTAGACTATGTTGCCCCTGTCCATCTGTGTGTATTCGCATGAGTTTAACAATCTATCAATTCTTTCATTGTTGCTTTTGTTGTAGAAAAACATTGTCTTCAAACTCGGTTTTTGTCTGACATCCATCAGATTAGAAGTAAAATTAGCACTGTGTTAATTTTGTTAAGTAATTTACTAAAAGTTATAGTAAAAACTGACAAAACTGAGAACAGATAGGTTAGTACAGTACAGCTCGGGTGTTTCCAACCAAAGTCCGCGCAACTCCGCAGACCTCACCATCACGGTCCTGACTGTTTAAGTCCGCGTCCAAACGCGGACCATGCTCAATCGCCGCGTTTTTCCTTCAAGGACTGCCCGTAGCTAAAATGCCGCGTCCCGCCGTGTATAATTGCAGAGGACAGTTCTATGCAAAAAATCCTTTAGAATCACGTTTCTTTACATAAAAATACAAAATTTTCATAAATCACTGAAGTCAGATAATTAATTTGTTTAAATAACACCTTTATAATTTTCGGTTCTGAAATTATCGCTCGGAAGTGTCAATAATATCGGTCCTCAATATTTGTAAACAATAGCTGAGTTACTTTTTGGCGAACATGTAAACACCAATTATCGCAGCTTGTCTACATGACAACTTTTCATCTCGTATGTTTTTTCACACATTGGCATACTATGAAGTCTTTAAAAACATTACAGCTAGGAATTGTTTTGATATTTTATATAGTGCACTTTTAATGAGTGATTAGATGAACGAACATTTTGTAAATCAAATTTGAAGAAATGTTCGCTCACGTAAATGAGAGTTGCGCTTATGCATGGATTATTTTTATTCACAGATATGTCCTTCAAAACAATTAACAAACAATACAAAACTTACAGAAGCAAATATATCCTTATCAATATCTTCAAAATTTCTTTCTTAGCTATTGCAATCAAAATATAATACTCATCTAAAGATCAGATATTGAAGCCGAATACACACTTGTTTTACGAGCCAACAAACGCCTTTGAAATTTAACTTGATTGACAGTCAGCATGAATGCCTGATACAGCGCATTGTCGGAAACACATCAAAGAGTTGTCGGCATTTGTACATATACATTAGAATATGAATTGTCATCTAAAATTGAGTGTTTTCAATGCATGATCGGAACAGGCAAATTTTATAAAAATGATACGATGACGCGTTTTTTTATTAAAGAAATTCGACAGTAGGTGTGTTGACACGATCTCGGCGTTTTCTTCCCATTTCCATGTGTACATGGATACATAAGAATATCCATAGATAATTTGATTTAAAACAAAAATGCCTAAGGGATGTTTTAGCCTGGGATCGAAAGAAAGATAGTTTGAATTTTGATTTCTTTCTGAAATTAGTATAAACAAATTTGGAAAGCTTACCTTACAGCACATAATTATTTCAGCATTCAGTTAAAACAACTAGCGTGAGCTTCACACTAATAGTGTCCTAGAACCAAAAGAAAACGGAAGAAAAATTCACATTTTAACCACGTCAAAGATGTTTAAAAGCAGGTGATATTTCTTATTCAGTACACCCGAAAAAAAAAGTATTTAGAGGATAAAACATGACTGAACCAATGAATTTAACTGCGCTGGAGTCTACATAGATAGTCCACTGCATGATGTCATTTGTGTAAACTTTCATTGCGGCATATGACTACATCGAAATTTGTTGGATTTGAACTCATAATTTGGATTGAAAATGTGTTTGGTGTTTTTATTTTGCTCTGTAGATGTTTTAAGATCAGACAGATGATGTTCTGAAAACAATGTCAGCTTTTGCAGGGCTTTTCATCCATATATAACAGAGGCCTATAAAAGGCCTCTTCCCAATCCAAAAATATAGTATTTTTTCCCAACTGCGGCAGAAACTCTTCCCAAAATGCTAGGTAAGATGTCCAAAAAATGATAAAACTCCTTTGATAGATGTTTGAAAACTGAAGTCTGAAAATGAAGTGCTTGAAAAATTAGATTTAAGTTAAAAATACCTATTACTATTCAATTTTATGAACTAGAACCCATCTTTCAATTAATTTTGTTTTCCCAAAATAAACAATTATTGTGCATAAATTTCCCAATTGGAAAGGCCAGGGCCTTTTCCCAATTTACTGATGAAAAGCCCTGTTTTGGGTCATTTTGGTTTCGATTTTATCGAAATGAAAATGACTGATGCTGTTGTTGAATTTCATCATTGAAAATGATTTATAGACTATAGGCGTATTACTATCTTACGGAATGAACAAGATGTCAGAAAATTATATTTGCCATGGATAATATCAAAGGAAGGTAGATCTATATGATAATTTATTATATTTATGGTAGAACTTCTTTACAAATCCTGCAGGCAACTCCGCGTATCACCGGCACACTATGCAGAGTTCCTCCAGGACAGATTTTGTGAAGATAAGCTGTCGCGCTAGTCCGCACTGAATTACAAGGTCCACGCGGGCATTCCCCACGTTTCTCCTCGGACGAAATACGCGCTAATCGAGTTGAGTTACGTTTCTAACTAGTATTATTTGACAAATGTTAGAGTATTATTTCACAAATGTTACTAAATATAGATTTGCTACGTCTCAGACACTGTATCCTGGTTGTCAACTTAAACATTATTGGTACTGGATTATAATCATGTTGGTAATAAAGGCATTCTACCTGCCAGTTTTTAACGGATTTTCAGGGTTTCCCCCAGGCTATATTCGCTAGTTGTATGCGACAAGCCATAGATTCAGGACCCGATTTGCGACATGCCATAACTGGTCCCACATGCCTGTCTCCTGTAGCAACTTGTGTATCTGATTATTGCATTATCAGTATGACAACTCTCTATTCTGAATAAACAAGTGACAGCTGATCATTGACAGTGTCACCAGCTTTGCGAGTTAACCAATTGGTAACAAGAACTGATGGATAAAGTATGTTGGCTCCGCCCACATGTTGGTGCCAGTTGATTATGACCGCATGCTGTCTGACCACTTCTAGCAAACAATCTGATTTTGTAAGGAACTAATGCATCCCTTTTTTCCACAGAAAATATAACTTTCTGACATCTCGATTTTTTCATAACAGAATATAGTCAGATGGTGAAATTCAACAACAGCAACAATTGAAAACAAAATGACCCAGACGCTGAGTCGCTGACATCGTTTTCATAAAATCGTCGGTTTGATCTTACAACATCCCCGGTACAAAAGTGAAACACATGAAACACATTTTCGATCAAAATTATGCTTTTACAATGGATCACAGCTCTACATTGTTTCCTGTTAGATTCTTAGAGATATTATATGCCCCACTCACCCCCCCCCCCCCCCCCAATAAATGGGAGGCATATAGAGTAGCACACAGCTGTCCATCTGTCTGTTTGTCCTCCAATTCTCGTGGCATCAACTCCTCATTATTTGTAAGGCAGATTTCTTTCAAACTTGCACAGATGATAAAGCAGGATGTGAAGATGATCGTTAAGAAAACATTTTTTCTTGCAACCATTTTTACCTAAGTTATTGCCCCTATGTTACAAATGTTGTTTTTTAGTGGGGGCATTAGTGTATGAGGTCACATTCTTGTTGACCAAACAGTGACCAGTGCAGATCTAGATCAGCTGGTCTTACATGCCATGAACCCTGTATAGATGGAGTAAAGGGTAAAAACATTGCAAAAAAAACCCCATACATATACATGTTTTAATGCATGTGCGACCACTGTAGATCCAGATCAGCCAGCGCATCTGTGCCATCTGATAAAGATCTGCACTGTTCGATTTTTATTTAAAAAACAACTCTAAGCAACAGTGTAGATCCAGATAAGCTACTATATCCATGCCATCTGGTCTACGCAGTTTGCCCACTCCACAAAGGCGTACATATGGAGAAAAGGGGAATACTTAATATAATTGATAAATAGAAGTACATTGTGCTGAGGGAGTTCTTGTTACAGATCATCACCAAATTATCCTAGCAATACATCAAGAAAATACAAATGTTACCAATACAGAAAAGAGAGTTAAATCACTGCATTTTCTGACATCTGTAACATAAATTGGTGTTGATCCAGAAAAGATGGAGGTCTTGAACCCCCATGGTTATGAAAGAGCATGTAGAACAGTCTGTTTTGTTCTGATGATTCGTGTTTGACAGATATAATTGAACTCACAGCAATTACAAAGTTAACTCATAGCAAATACCTGGCCTGTTAAACCTGTTAACTGCTTATCACAGATTACATATAATTTCCAACCAGTCCAGTCCCAGATCATCCTCAGCCTCTATGCAATCTGATCAGGGTCTACACTGACCTAAATTAATTCAATAAACTTCAGCCAAACACCCCTATGAACATTAAATGGGCAGGCTCAGTTCCAGAGAAAGGCATGTCTGTTACACAGATTCATGGGGTTAAGGGTTAACATTTCCTCCTGAAATTCCATAAGAATGATAATGAATGGAACTCTGTATCCCATACCTTCTGCCAAAATATGCGCATAACTTCACAGTATTATGAGGAGTTCTATCTGCATGTTTACATTTTCTGTAAAAAATACTCAGAGCTTAGTTTGACTGCATATGTGCCTTTCATCACATGGGCAAACAGCATAGATCCAGATCAGATGGCAGACATTGATTAGCTTATCTGGATCTACACAGTTTGCCCATGTGTTAACCCTTTATTCCATATAAATAGAAACACCTGGCGAAAATTACTATGGATTCAAAGAAAGCACAATAAATTCTTATTAACTTTACCATAATAATATAAAGAAAGGTTATAATAGAAATTTTCAAAATTAATATCAAGTTTCAAAACATTGAACATAATAAAAACTGTATGTGTATGAGAAAGTGCATATACTGAACTGGCTAGGTTTACTGAACACCTGTTCCGGTTTTGTGCACACCTCCCCTCCACTGCTCCAACTTCCTACTTTAAAAGATGATGAAACCACTCACTGGGTTTATCTGATAAGCAAGATCACATACAGTTTTACAATATTTGTTCAATGCACTGCAACTCTGGAAGAATTTTTGTATTTTGTACATAGCTCATTGATCAGTTTTTTCCCTGGCAAATAACTCCCTGCAGTTGAGGCAGCCTTGTCAAGTACTGGGTTGAAGGTTATAAAACTGAGTTTGGAAACCAGTCTCAAATCTCAAGCATCTGATTGGCTGAAATGGCGACTGGTCGCCATTTCAGCCAATCAGATGCTTGAGATTTGAGACTGGTTTCCATGCTCAGTTTTATAACCTTGGGCACTGGTTGTTATCTGTACATGTTTATAATATGGAGTGAACTTTTTCTCCTTGCACAAAATGGAATGCTTAGTAAATCTGAAGAAAATTTCATAACTGTTTATAAATATCCTGTCTCCAGGATGTTGGTTGAATATGAATATTTTATGTCTAGGCATCTTGGTTGATTATCAGTATTTTAACATAAGAATTTAAAGCACAACATTTCTTAGAATAACATATGCTTATTGACATTTTAATATTTTGATGGAAATGTAAATTTTTGTATCAAAACATTATCTGCTGCTTGTGTGATAATTAAGGTCATTTACTATATTGATCAGAAAAGTGTTTTGTAGGAAATAACATACTTAATACCATTAAGTGTAGACCCTGAGCAGTCTTCATGAATGCAAAGTCTGATTTGAATCTACACTCTTTGCAGTGGTTCTGCTACAATAAATGATGATTTATATGTAGGATTTATGTGTGATTTTCAGGCCAGAAGACATGCATGCATGTTCATGGAGTTTTCCCATACCTGTATGTACCATATGATGGTACGGTACCCTGGGATCGCTACCTGCGACAGTTTGCCACCAGTCTAGATAAAGCCATCAATGTTGCCCAGGGACATGGACAATCCAGTCTACAACATGTTTACAAGGTCGTGCTTGTAACTGGAAGGTACTTGCTATTTGCTTCAAATTATTTATTGTGTTTAGAACGCATTGCAGCATTTTCCATATTTTCAACCAGTGTAGACCCTGATCAGCCTGCTTTTCTAAACAGACTGAGTAGGGTCTACACTCTATGCTATTCAGTTAATAAATCCAGTTAATTTATTTCTGGAAAAGAAACTTACACTGAATGGACTTAACTGATAGAGAGGCAATTAATGACAATAATTCATTTCTAACCCTTTGAGGCTTTCCTCAATAGATAAACCTTTGTTGCTTGGGCGAACAATTTAGATCCAGATCAGGTGGCACATTCTTGCCGTCTGATCAGGATCTAAAATGTTCAGTTTTTGATTTGTTAGGTTATTACTGACCAAAGAGCAAGCAGCACGGATGTGCTGTCTGATCTGGATCTATACTGGTCGCACCTGCTAAAAAATGCGTACATATGGAGGAAAGAAAAGAGTTAATTATGTTGGGTTTAAAATCATTAGATTAAGAATCAGTGAGATTTATATTTTGCACAAACAAGCTTTACCTTGAGCATGATTAGAAGATAATTTTAATGAAACCATTTGCTCCTTTCTATGCCTGAACTAAGTAAAATTTCATCTTTACAGGATATTTCATTAAAAGTTATACTTAAGGTATGCAAAATCTTGTACCGGTTGATGCAGAATTAAGGTTTTGCATATTATTTTTAAAACAATTGATGAGCAAGGCATTTGACATTCAGCAGAGAGACCGATTTGCTGGTAAGAACCCTTTTTTGTGTACAGCTAATTAATATCTAATTAGAAAAACAACAGTAAGTGGATACCCAGTCTTGTCTGGTATTCGCAAACATTCCCATTTTACTGCCTGACATCTTGTTGCACTCCTTCAATGTCCTTATCATTTCTAGGGGGTCCAAATATTGATCCAAATGTGGTCTGGTCAGTGTCTCAGCTCTATTACCTAAGTTTCCTTTTTTTGATACAGAACTATTCCTCACTCTGACACTTATTTTCATAGAAATTACTTGGCAGGCTGCTTAAATATTTTGTTATCTATTATTGTTTTGAAGATCGTATGATTATAGTTTAATTGTATGGGTCTTTTCCAGAAAATACTTCAAGGGTCTACAAAAAATTTATTTGAAATATGTTAAAAGTTGATTTAATATAATTTAAGTTATTAAATGGTTGTTATTTGAACTAGTACTTGATACTTATTAAGATGCTTTCCTTAGACTAGTAGAAAGAATGGATACATGAGAACAGTGAAGAACTGAATGTGCAACTTTTCAGTTTCAATCATAACATTTATGTTCATTTGAAAACCATGGGATTGACACAGAATGTATATGATGAACTGAGTTATCTGTTACTGTATTTTTCATGCAAATTTTGAATTATTACTTGATACAAGCAGGTTCTTCTTTTTTGGGATTTTTGGGTATATATAGATGAATAATGCAAATCCCGGTGGTGTGTTAACATGAAAGCAGTATTATTATTCTTTTACTTTATATATATATTTACACCTTTGTTGCATGGGTGAACATTGTAGATCCAGATTCGCATCTGTGCCATAGGATTGGTATTTGCACTGTTCTCTTGGATTTGAATATAAAAGCAACCAGTGCAGATACTAATCTGGATCTACACTAGTTGCATATGTGTTAAAAGGTGAAAACATGTTAAGGTTTAAATGTGAAATGAGAATGTCATCCAGTATAGTCCTATATCTTTTTTTCAGGTCTATGTATGGTTTCCATGACAAAGAACAACAATTCCTGAAGATATATTTCTACAATCCAAGCATGGTTAAGAAGTATGTTTTACTTGATATTGTGTAACCAAGTAACCAACTGCTTTCTAGTTGCCCTGCCAAGACTGACAGTTAGTGGGAAAGTTATCAGACTAATGATCTGAGAACTGTGATTTTTATACTGTCTAACATGCACAAGTTATTATTACAACTTTGGTTTATGTTGAGATTAAAAAACTCAAGTTTAATTTTTGAGTTTCAATCAAAGGGTGTATACCAGCCAGCAAGATCAGTGCAGCGAATCCATTTTCTGAATTCCACTCTAAAGGTTACATGTACACCAGCAAGCATAATCACTGTAGTAAATAGGTTAAATTTTGTTGACTAGTTTTCATTTCTAGCGTTATTTGACTTGTGGATTTTGTCTTTTGTTTCCAGGGCTGCAGATTTGTTGTTAGGTGGCGCTGTGTTGAACAAGCCATTTCAGCCCCATGAAGCTCATATACCATACACCCTACAGGTAATCTAAGATATGTTTATTTTACATATTTACAGAAATATTACAACAGTAAAGAACAATCATGTGCAAACAGTTCTGTGCCGTCTGATAGGATTTCAACTGTTTGTTTTTAGATGAATAAGGTTACTAGTGACTAGTGTAGATCCCAGATTAGATGGCATTGATATGCTGGCTGATCTGGATCTATATTGACAGCCCAGGTAATAGAAAATGTATATATATGGTGAAGGGTTAACTTTCTAAATTAATGTTATTGACACATCCATCTTTTTTTAGCTTAAATTTTTTTAAATGGTGTCCAAGTTTTTTACAGAAACTGATAAGAATTTCTGGATTGTCAGGCTGATCTGGGTCAACACTGGTCAAAAAAATGTGTCATATGCTGTATTTAGTGTTTAAAATGTTACTGATGGTGCAGCAAGTGTACCATATTTAAAAATGCAACCCTTGAAAGTTTTTCACAGAATTATCACAGCATAGACTTAAATCCTATTATGAAATCATACTGACACTGTTTTCAAAAGTGCACACAAGTCATGTGTAAAATAATCCTAGTTGTCTCGCAAATGACCAATAACTTTTATCGTTTACTGTCTGGTTGTAAAGATAATTTTGTCTGTGTATGAAATATCCATAAAAAATATTCCTTAAATGGACAGAGTTCTCCTAAAATAGCCCCAGTATTACGATAGTGAAGCCTTGTTGACTGTTTCAGTATCTATTTCTGTATGTCTTACTGCGGTGTTTGAAATTAGCTTGGAATTTAGCAGCCATTCTGCTACTGTTCTTTTTGACAATTTTTTATCTGCCCAAAACAACCATTACTTTCCCTAAAGGATAGTTGTGCCAGTTTTAGACTACAGATGCTCAAAAGGTATAAAATCAATGTACAGACATGTTGAACTTGAAACAAAATATCAGTTGATCTGCTAAAAGGAAACTTGATATAAACATGATACTGAACTACAAATTAGGAAATGAGATTTTTCTGCTGTTTTAATAATTAACTTTCACCTGCCAGTTGGGCTGATAAAAAAAACCTTTCACTCCATATATACTACTGATTTCGATTTCAGTTAGATTTTGGCTTGCAGCCAAAACATCAGACGCTTGTCACAGTGACTAATATTTTTGTAGAAAAGTAGCTGAAAAGTTTGACAGAACACTGTTCATAATTTATCATGCCTTTTGGTTGCTTTACATAAAGCCACACCTATTGTTATTGCATCATTGCTACATCCATCATTGAAATCTTTACAAAGCGTCATTTTAAGTTCAACTTCTGCAAGCGACAAAAATTTGATAGACAGCAACACCTTGTTTGGAAGTAGAACACTGCGACTTCTGATTGTAGCGGCAGTTTTAACAGATGTCGCATGACAAAAAAAGTGATCAGCAACTTGTGAAGTGTTGCAGTGCAACAAATGTTTACATAGGACGCTTGCTAGATCAAAATCAAATGGAACTCTGTAGTACAAGTTTTAACAAGTGTGTAACCAGTGTAGATTCAGATCAGACAGCATAGATATCTGGATCTGCTCTGGTCGCATATTCAACAGAAATTACCTAATAAACCTATTAGCAAACAGTGTAGATTTGCCAGCTGATCTGAATCTACAGTGTTCGCCTAGCCAATAGAGTATATTCAGCCACAGGTGGTCAGTCGGGTACTAATTTCCAAGATATTGTTGTAATAAATGTGTGCCTTTAAAACTGAAACCTGAAAGACATAAAAACTATTGTTTGTTGTCTTATCATGACATGAAAAGTTTTTTTTAAAGGAGAATTGTGTTTGATCATCTATTGTAACATTAGATTGAGAATGAGGAAGCTTAAATTTGTTGTATATGTACATTGTGTGGCAGATGTCATGGAAAGATAAAGATTGTAATTTGATGATGTTTGTAATAACAAAAACCAGTAGACACCTGCTTAAAAGCTCAGACAATAGAGAAAGGTCTCAGCAGTCAGAGTGCATTGTAAAATCTTGAGGCTTTGATATTCTGGTCTTTGAAAATGGCTTTTTATTTGATTTCAGTTGTTCATAGACTACAATTTATATGGTATGAATCTGATCAATGTGGCAGCTGTCAAGTTCAGGAAAAACTCCCAGAATGGTAGGATACATTAATATAATAATAATAATAATAAAATAACCTGTGCATTAGATCATAAAAATAAATCTGGAGACCAGTCTCAAATCTCAAGCATCTAATTGGCTGAAATGACGACCATTTACCATTTCAACCAATTAGATGCTTGAGATTTGAGACTGGTCTCCATCTCAGTTTTATGAGCTCTTTGCCTAGTCATAAATGTAAGGCAACATTCTCCTGTTATTGTGCTCGGTTAAATGATTTTTTACATGTTGTTGTTATGGTCTGTTTGTCCATGCCTTTTGGGATATGGTCTGGGGCAGCCAGCCTATCTGTCCTTCCAGCCAGTTTTCTGAACTATATGACAGTAGATTAAATATCACGAGATGAGGGCAAAAAGCTTCTATCTGATATCATATAAGTAAGGACCTAATTTCTTTCACCCCTTAAAATTATGCCAATTTCCTTAGGATGTTGCCATTTATGATATTTTGAGATTTGCTAACATGTTTATTGAATTCCAGAGCTAGGTCACCATTTGAAATTCAAAATGAAACATTTAACTGAAGGCTTTTTTGCATCAGCTTTGCTGTTCTAAGAAAGACATAGTGCCAAGAAAGACATTGTTCCAAGAAAGACATTGTTTAAGAGATAGAAAAGAAATATTTTTTTGTAAAGTTTGAAAGCTGTTGTTCAGAATTAATTTTCTTTGTAATTTCTCCAATGTATTGAGGATTTTTATTCCCAGTTAAATGTTTTTACCCTTCTCCTGTTAACCCCTGCCTTCTTCTGTTCACCCTTTTGCCTTCTTCTGTTAACCCTTTAGCCTTCTTCTGTTAACCATTCGCCTTCTTCTGTTAACCCTTTATCCTTCTTCTGTTAACCAATTCGCCTTCTTCTGTTAACCCATTTGCCTACTTCTGTTAACCCATTCGCCTTCTTCTGTTAACCCTTTCGCATTCTTCTGTTAACTCTTTCACCTTCTTCTGTTAACCCTTTCACCATCATCTGTTAACCCATTCGCCTTCTTCTGTTAACACTTTCGCCTTCTTCTGTTAACACTTTCGCCTTCTTCTGTTAACCCTTTCGCCTTCTTCTGTTAACCCTTTCACCTTTTTCTGTTAATCCTTTCCCCTTCTTCTGTTAACCCTTTCACCTTCTTCTGTTAACCCTTTTGCCTTCTTCTGTTAACCCTTTCGCCTTCTTCTGTTAACCCTTTCACATTCTTCTGTTAACCCTTTGCCTTCTTCTTTTAACCCTTTCGCTTTCTTCTTTTAACCCTTTACCCTTCTTCTGTTAACCCTTTCGCCTTCTTCTTTTAACCCTTTACCCTTCTTCTGTTAACCCTTTCGCCTTCTTCTTTTAACCCTTTCGCCTTCTTCTGTTAACCCTTTCGCCTTCTTCTGTTAACCCTTTCGAGTTCTTCTGTTAACCCTTTCACCTTCTTCTGTTAACCCTTTGCCTTCTTCTTTTAACCCTTTTGCCTTCTTCTTTTAACCCTTTACCCTTCTTCTGTTAACCCTTTCGCCTTCTTCTTTTAACCCTTTACCCTTCTTCTGTTAACCCTTTCGCCTTCTTCTTTTAACCCTTTCGCCTTCTTCTGTTAACCCTTTCGCCTTCTTCTGTTAACCTTTTCGCCTTCTTCTGTTAACCCTTTCGCCTTCTTCTGTTAACCCTTTCGCCTTCTTCTGTTAACCCTTTACTCAACAAAGATGCACTTTACCACATGTGCAACCAGTGAAGATCTTTGTCATCTGATACGGATCTGCACTGGGTGCATCTTCAGCAGAAATAATTTAAAGAATCAAAAAGTAACTAGTGTAGATCATAATTAGACAGCTTGGATATGCTGGATGATCTGGATCTACAGTTGTCACACATGAGATACAAGCTTTGACCCATGGAGTAAAGGGTTAAAGAAAAGATCAGAGGGGCTGGTGCTGTATTCATTGAGTATGAAGATTTAATGACAAACTGTATTAACAATAAATTCCTGGGAAATCAAGATGTGTCCTAAAACCTCTCTTGGGTTGAGGAGTTGGAAAACCACCAGGGAGAGAATTATCTCAATAGAGCAAAACTGTTGGGATCTATACAAATATACTGAGCACAAAACCATAAAACTGCTTTTGTTGTTTGTTTTAGCTGATACTGCAGAGATAGCTCTGAGCCAGGGTTCAGATGAGGGAGTTGGATCAGACCCTAAAACCCCATCAACACCATTTACAGCATTACTCAATCGTTCAGGGTCCATGACTCCTTCTCAGAAACTCTGGCAGCGAGAAAATATTCCAAGGTTTGTAGCAATAGGGTTAATTTCTTCATCTGGAAAAATGAATGCTTGTTATCAAACAGATTAAGGTGAAATGCACTACAGTACATATTATTGGTTGACCTCAAGCCTTGAAGACTTGTTATTGTTTGATGAATGAAATTCTTAAATAGATTTTTTAGGTCACAGGCTTAAAAGTGTCATAAGCCATATGTTACAAAAACATATCAACTGTCCAACAAAACAGTTGCTCTCTTGATTTCTGTTATTATGATAAACGCTGCAGTTTGTTTGATTTACACAATATACTTGTAATGGCAGTTATCAGAATTCAGAAAAATATATCGAGATTTTCATGATAATTGTGTAGTCCCTTTAAGAGCATAGGAGTGCTGGCTGTTAGGTCACTGGTTCAAGTCCTGCCTTGGGTGAGAGTCTCTTGATTTTACACTGTTCGGCAAACTGGTGCTGGTGTAAGCAATCATTAAATGTAATGTAAATGTAATGATTTCAGGTGAAAACTTGGTTAACACTTAAGTTTACATGAAATTATTTACACAATTGTTGGGTGGAGTCTAAAACATTGTACCCATTATACAATTAAAATTAAATAAAAATGTATCAATGTGACTCATATTGTTACATTTTTATTTAATAATCTCTCGCCGCATAGCGGCTGGGGGATATAGGAATGGTCTTTGTCCGTCCGTCTGTCCGTCCGTCCATCAGTCCATCAGTCCTTATGTGCACGCACATTTCGTGTCCGGTCAATAACTTTTCAACCCCTGGAAGGAATTTCATGAAACTTTATGCAAATGTTCTCCCCATCAAGACGGCGTGCAGAACCCATGTTCCAACATGGCCGGCTCAGTGTCAAGGTCATTAGGTCAGAAAATTTTGTTAACGCAATAGAGGTCACATTTTTTGTCTAATTGTCATCAAATTTGGTATAATTATTAAAATTGATGATCTCTACTCAAATCAGGCATGATTTTCTTCCGCTTTTTAGCGGAATTCCGCTTTTTGCCGCGCCCGATACCGATTTTCAATTTTATTTTCCGCTTCGAATTCAATTCGCTAACCAGCCTTTGCTGTGCAAGAGTCTAGCGTCACTACATGTTTTTTACGGGACCCAGTATTTACATTTACCAATTTTTCTCGAAATGTAATCAGCGATATGATTGGATTAAATTGGAGCTTTGACCAACTGTAAAACGTGTATCAAACTACGGTTGTACTAATAATCCTGCATGGCTGGGAAAATTGTTGTTAAAAGAGATGTTGGAAAGTCAACAAAGTTTTGAAAAAGATTTGGAAATGGGAGTGGCTAAAACGGAAAGTGAACGACGAGCCAGTCAGATGTTTATCCGAAAATTTAACGTAAGAGGACTGGCGCGTTACGTTATGAGATATCAATTATAGGGGGAGGGGATCCATGCAGGGTGTAGTTGTTTAATGGAACATCAAAGTATCCCATATATCTCATGGGGAGTACATTTGTAATGAAATGGAATGTCACAATGTTCAATAAATATCTAGTTATGGACATAAGTTAGAAAAAATCTGCTTTAAAAAAATGATATTATTTCAAGAGTAAAAATGCTCCCAGGAGAGGCCCAGAATGCAGGATTTTGCACCATTTACCCCAGATCCCAGGCCGTATTTCAGCTTTTTTCTGTGATTCATAAAATCATGCCTGTCAAATTATTAAAATCATTTTCTTGAATTGCCCAGGGGCCCCGCCCTGGGGATTTTAAAATTTTTTCTTTTAAATTCTGTTTTTAACCTTTGATTTTCTACAGTTATCAACCAAATTTTGACACAAACTTTATACCATCTTAAAATTCAATCTTTCCTGAACAATTCATTCACTGGTTGTTCAGTGATAAAATTTGAAACAAAAATTTTAGTAGCAAAATGAAAATTTCAAGTATCAAAATTCCAATATTTCTACCTGCCTTCAGCTATATTTAGATTCAATCTTAAGATGTTATCAGGATGCATTACCACAGTTTATTCCTCCAGTTGCTGGTCAATGACCTAATGAACTTTGCTGTTTAGATCTGTGTTATGCAATAATAAGAACTTTGCTCTGGAAGATTTTATTGGGTAAATTTTGTCATTTTCTATGGATACTGACCAAATGAACTTTCTTACTTTATAGCACTTTGAAAATCAGGCTTTTCTGAATATTTTATTCACTGTTTGTATGTAAAACAACAATAACAACAACAAATTTGTAGCACATTCTCAAAATGTTGAGACTAAATTTAAGAGAGGTCTCAGCTGTATACAGTGTATGTACACAAACTGGCAAGTTAATTGGAGGTCTCTGAACCCCTGGAATAAATATCATGAAACTTATGTGAAATGTTCATTCATGAACATGATGTGCTGAACCCATGCTCCAACCTGGCTTGCTCAAGGTCAAGGCCGCCCGTGGTGTTTGAGCATATTCTGCTGGCTCTTAACTTTTCAACCCTTAGAAGGAATTTCATGAATCTTTAGTCAAATGTTCTCCCCATCAAGACGTCGTGCAGAACCCATGTTCCAACATGGCCGGCTCAATGTCAAGGTCACCAGTGGTGTTTGAAGATTTGAACCATGCATTTTATGTCATGTTCATATCTCCTGAACCCCTGGAATGAATATCATGAAACTTAAGTGAAATGTTCAGTTCATGAACCTGATGTGCAGAACCCATGTTCCAACCTGGCTGGCTCAAGGTCAAGGATGCCTCTGGTGTGAGCAGGCCAATACTCAGAAACTTGTCTGACCATGACATACCCTTGCACTTGAATTTGCTTCCACCTGCCTGCCTGTTGCCCAGAGCTATTGTTTAATTTGCTCTTAACCATCCATAGCCTTTCCCACATTCACATCTGCGGTGGGGGATATTGCTGTCATTCCGACTGCCTTGTTTTAATTGTATTAATACATATGCTTATATCAGATAAAAAACTGTTTAAACCAGTATGAACTGTGGATTGATTGGCAGTATCAAGCTCTTACTGATATATTTTATCCAGTCTTAATGAAATTTGGTGACAGTGTCAAGGTCAGATTATGATTACTAAGGAATTACCTTGGGCAACTATAAGACATTAGTCTAGTGATGTTAGAAAGACTGTTCCTTATTACAGAGAGTTATACCTAGATGATAATGTGGAGAAGCTGAGTACATGTGAACTGGAAGTGGATGTTGTAGCAGCTGATATCCTCAATAGACTGGAAGTTGGTGGTAAGTCTGACTCCTACAATTAACTCCATAGATACACCCTTATTGTATGGGCAAGCAGTGTAGATCCAGATAGCAGGCAAATATGTGCTATCTGATTGGAATCTACACTGTCCACTTTTAGATTCATTAGGTTTTTCTTACCAAGATGTGACCAGTGCAGATCCAGATCAGATGGCAGGGATTTGCCAGTTGATCTGGATAACACTAGTTGCACAAGTGTTGAGTAAAGTCTTAATAATCATGTGTAATCCATATGGTGTCTTATCTTATCATCATTTCAATTTGCATATCTTCAGGCTTTCCAGCGTTCCTAGTTTTTCCTAGTTTTCCTAGTTTTTCCTAGTTTTTATGCCCCCGCCATATAATGGCGGAAGGGCATATAGTGTTCACCCTGGCTGTGGGTGGGTGGGTGTGTGTGTGTGTGTGTCAGTGTGTGTGTATGTTCGAAAATCGTGTCCGCTCTGTTACTTTGTTATTATACCCCCGCATACGAAGTATAGGGGGTATATAGGAGTCATCATCCGGTTGGTTCGTTGGTTGGTTCGTTGGTTGGTTCGTTGACCCGGTCTGTCTGTGGCACTTACAGCGTCAACAGTTTTCAAGATATCGACTTGAAACTTTAAACATATGTTCGTGAGTACATTTGCGCGAACTATTTTTTTTCTCATGTGGATCAGTCCATTATTTTTCAGAGGGGAGCACGATTTAACAAAATCTTGTGACGCGAACTACTTCTACAGTTTTTAAGATATTGACTTGAAACTTGATACACATGTTCGGCATGAAGTCTAGATGTGCCTGACATATTTTTCGTGTGGATCAGTCCATTATTTTTTGCAGGGGACATGAATAAACAAAATCGTGTTATGCAAACTTCGACCCGGTCTGTCTGTGGCACTTACAGCGTCAACAGTTTTCAAGATATCGACTTGAAACTTTAAACATATGTTCGTGAGTACATTTGCGCGACATTTTTTTTTTCTCATGTGGATCAGTCCATTATTTTTCAGAGGGGAGCACGATTTAACAAAATCTTGTGACGCGAACTACTTCTACAGTTTTTAAGATATTGACTTGAAACTTGATACACCTGTTCGGCATGAAGTCTACATGTGCCTGACATATTTTTCGTGTGGATCAGTCCATTATTTTTTGCAGGGGACATGAATAAACAAAATCGTGTTATGCAAACTTCTAAATCTTGTGATGCGAACTACTTCTACAGTTTTTAAGATATTGACTTGAAACTTGATACATATGTTCAGCATGAAGTGTAGATGTGCATGACATATTTTTCGTGTGGATCAGTCCATTATTTTTTGCAGGGGACATGATTTAACAAAATCGTGTTATGCAAAATTCTACAGTTTTTAAGATATAAGACTTGAAACTAAAATTGTATGTTCTGCATGAAGTGCGCATGTAAGCGACATATTTGTTTGTGGATCAGTCCATTTTTTTTGGAGGGGAGCATTATTTAACAAAATCTTTTATTTTTAATCTTATGACGCAAACTACTTCTTCAGTTTTCAAACTTTAAACATACGTTTGTGAGTAGATTTCCATGACATACTTTATTTCATGTGGATCAGTCCATTATTTTTTAGCAGGGGAGTATGATTCAACAAAACCTTATGACACGAACTACTTCTACAGTTTTTAAGATATTGACTTGAAACTTGATACATTTGTTCGGCATGAAGTGTAGATGTGCGTGACATATTTTTCGTGTGGATCAGTCCATTATTTTTTGCAGGGACATGATTTAACAAAATCGTGTTATGCAAACTTCTACACTTACTACGTCAACAGTTTTCAAGATATCGACTTGAAACTTTAAACATATGTTCGCGAGTACATTTGCGCACATTTTTTTTTGTCTCATGTGGATCAGTCCATTATTTTTCGGAGGGGAGCATGATTTAACAAAATCTTGTGACGCGTACTACTTCTACAGTTTTTAAGATATTGACTTGAAACTTGATACACATGTTAGGCATGAAGTGTAGATGTGCGTGACATATTTTTCGTATGGATCAGTCCATTATTTTTTGCAGGGGACATGATTTAACAAAATCGTGTTATGCAAACTTCTACACTTACTACATCAGCAGTTTTCAAGATATCGACTTGAAACTTTAAACATATGTTGGTGATTACATTTGCGCACTTTTTTTTTTCTCATGTGGATCAGTCCATTATTTTTCGGAAGGGAGCATGATTCAACAAAATCTTGTAACATGAACTACTTCTACAGTTTTTAAGATATTGACTTGAAACTTGATACATATGTTCGGCATGAAGTGTAGATGTGCGTGACATATTTTTCGTGTGGATCAGTCCATTATTTTTTGCAGGGGACATGATTTAACAAAATTGTGTTTTGCAAACTTCTACAGTTTTCAAGATATCGACTTGAAACTGAAATCATATGTTCTGCATGAAGTGCGCATGTTAGTGACATATTTTTTATGGATCAGTCCATTTTTGGTTGGAGGGGAGCATTATTTAACAAAATCTTATGACACAAACTACTTCTCCAGTTTTCAAACTTTTAACATACATTCGTGATTAGATTTGCATGACATATTTTTTTTTCATTTGGATCAGTCCATTATTTTTTAGAAGGGGAGCACGATTCAACAAAACCTTGTGACGTCAACTACTTTTACAGTTTTGTTTACATCCGGTGAAAACCCAAGTCGCTATTTTTAAACACAACTTTTGCAACAAATTTTCAGGATTTCAATTATTTTTCAACTTTCACCCATGAAAGATGCAAACATCATTTCTGTATACTCTGACAAAGCAGTATTGCGGGGGTATTAATCACCTTCAGTGATAGCTCTAGTTTCTTATTGGATTTTAAAATAACTTGGTATGAATGTTCACCATATCAAGACGGTGTGTCGCGTACAATACCCATGCCCGTAGGTCCAAGGTCAAGGTCACTGTTACTAAAAATAGCATTTTCTTGTCCGGGCTGTAACTTCCTTATGATTAGAGGGATTTGAAAATAACTTGGCACAAATGTTCACCATGACAAGGCGGTGTGTCGCGTACAACACCCATGCCTGTAGGTCCAAGGTCAAGGTCACTGTTACTAAAAATAGAATTCTGTTGGAAAAATCGTGTCCGCTCTGTAACTTTGTTATTTCTTATTGGATTTTAAAATAACTTGGTATGAATGTTCACCATATCAAGACGGTGTGTCGCGTACAATACCTATGCCTGTAGGTCCAAGGTCAAGGTCACTGTTACTAAAAATAGAATTTTCTTGTCCGGGCTGTAACTTCCTTATGAATGGAGGGATTTCAAAATAACTTGGCACAAATGTTCACCATGACAAGGCGGTGTGTCGCGTACAACACCCATGCCTGTAGGTCCAAGGTCAAGGTCACTGTTACTAAAAATAGAATTTTGTTGGAAAAATCGTGTCCCGTCTGTAACTTTCTTATTTCTTATTGGATTTTAAAATAACTTGGTATGAATGTTCACCATATCGAGACGGTGTGTCGCGTACAGTACCCATGCCTGTAGGTCCAAGGTCAAGGTCACTGTTACTAAAAATAGAATTTTATTGTCCGGGCTGTAACTTCCTTATGAATGGATGGATTTCAAAATAACTTGGCACAAATGTTTACCATGACAAGGCGGTGTGTCGCCTACAACACCCATGCCTGTAGGTCCAAGGTCAAGGTCACTGTTACTAAAAATAAAATTTTGTTATAAAAATCTTGTCTGCTCTGTAACTTTGTTATTTCTTATAGGATTTTAAAATAACTTGGTATAAATGTTTATTATATCAAGACGATGTGTTGTGTACAATACCCATGCCTGTAGGTCCAAGGTCAAGGTCACTGTTACAAAAAATAGAAATTTCTTGTACAAGCTATAACTTCATTATTAACAGAGTGATTTCAAAATAATTTGGCAGAAATGTTCACTATGACAAGGCGTTGTGTTGTGTACAATTCCCATGCCTGTAGGTCCAAGGTCAAGGTCACTATTACTAAAACCAGAATTTTCTTGTCTGGGCTGTGAGTTTGTTATTACTTATTAGATTTTCAATTAACTTGCTATAAATGTTCACCATGACAAACATGCATAGCGGGGGCATCCGTGTCCTATGGACACATTTCTAGTTTGAATTGGCTCCTAGCTTTTCCTAGTTTTTACAAAAAGCTCCTAGTATTCCTAGTTTTTACTAAAATAAAGAAGTATTTTTTTTCATAATTACAACTTGCAATCCTTTAAATCATGTTTTGCAAAGTATCTTTACAGCAGATGTTCAGAAGCTGTTTAGTTGACATGTTCCTATGCTGGCAGTGTGGTCTGGTGTCATCGTTGCGTAACCCAGCCATCTCAACCTTTGTTCACTAAGGAAAGCTTTTATCAAAACTTAATTTTAATGAGTTGTCTTTAACTATGTGTTGTCAACATTTAAAAACAATGCCATTTGTTTTTATTGTGAGTTAAATGTTTGGTTATGTCTCTTATAACTGTATCCTAATACTTTTGCTGACAAAACTAAGTTGTTGCCATATTTCAAAGTATTTGTAATTTGGGTTATTTATTTAATTTTAATGTCTTTGTTTTCAAATAATCAAACAACAAAAAGATTAGAACATTAAATTTTACGTATTTCTTTAGTACTGTTGATCAACGTTAAATTTTTACAACACAGCTGTTAAGTGCATTACCTCTCCACTTACTTTAGGCATTTTGGTAACAACCGTTAGATGCTGTAAAGAGCAGAAAGACGAGAAATAAAAAAAAGAAGGTTAAGAAAAATAAATAGGAGATAAAGGCTGAAGTGGATAAGGCTAATAAGATTTTGAAAGAGAAAAATCTAAGGCTATAAAAAATAAGGATTTCAAAGAAATGGGCATTGCTCAAGGTCTCCGTGATGTGGCAAAAATAAATCTGAACTAAGTAACAGTTGCAATTAACAAATGTGTAGAAGATAGAAATGACATGAGAAAGAGATAAAAATGAAAATGATTGAATAATTAATGAAAACTGCATGATTTTAAAGAAATTGTCTGAGGGAAAGGCATCCATAAACGGCCCCTACTAAAGAAGGAAAAAAGCCCTGAGTTTAGAGAAATTTCCATTTGTATCTTAGCCTGGAGAGATAGTTTTCCAAATCATGTAAATCAGTTGTTTGGGGGCATAGTCAGTCCTATGACAAAGATATAAATCTAAATTCAAATAAAGTTGTGCTTATCTTACAAAGTCTTGTGTTTCTAAAAACTCATTTGATAGGCTGATATAATTTAGATTTACTTCATCAAAATTTAATGAATTTTGTCATTACAAAGTATCTGTGATAATATGGCGGTCTTTGATTAAAAACATGTAGTCTATAGTTAGCGACAAAAAAGAAAGATAATGTTTCAAACATCAAGTTTTGTTTCCAAATTGCTACAAAGTATATTAAAATAAATGTAATAGGGACTGGCTAGAGGAGTCAACTAACTGGGTGACAAATAGGAAGTTTGGTTAAGGAAACCTGATATTCCGGTTGTTGCTTATTATAAGTGCTGTGCCAAGACGATAAAGTACGGGTCCCACAGAATTTTTTTTTGACCTGACAAGTTGTTTTACCTGGAAAACACACTTTCAGTTCTTGCTTACTGCTTAATTTAAGAGTTTCTGGGGGCCTCTGGCCCCCCTGGCCAGGGCTTTACCTTGGACACAACAGTGGTCCAAATGATGGACCCAAATCCCAAGCATAATTTTCAGGATTTTTTTTTTATAATTTCTCCCGAAGCACCCATGTAGCTGTATGTATAAAATTATATATAACTTAAAAAACTGATGTACTTACATTTATGTACATTATTCAAATAGTTAATTTTTTTATTAAGATAATGGCAAAATGACAGGTATTTTTAACACATGGCATTGTTTCTAAAATGTTTGTTGAACACTGTGCGTATTACTACCTAAAAGATTCTTTTTGTAACAATAACAGTATATACAGCAGTCATTATCGTGTATATATATGAATATGAATGTTTAAGAACTGAACAGGTTAACTCTGGTTTGTTAATTGTTAATGTTTATTAATGAATAAAAAAACATTGGTTTATGTTTGACAACAGTAAGCCAGACCTGATTTAGCAAGGAAGTAGTCAGCTCATCAGCCTCTGAATCTGCATGAATGGTAAATTTATATATGCAAAGATGACACGGTAAAGCGATAACTTTAAACAGTTCCTAGTTTTTTACAATTTCTTCCTAGTTTTTCCTAGTTTTCTCCTAGTTTTTTGTGCTGTTGCTTCCTAGTTTTCTCCTAGTTTTTCATAACATACTGCTGGAGAGCCTGTATCTTATTGACATATGTTGCAGGATTGTAAATTTTATATTGTGAAATAGAAGTTATAAATACAAAATAATAACTGGCCTATATCCAATCTCACTGGAGTCAGATCTTACAGAATGTTAGGTACCGTAATCCCTCATGTAATCGCCGCACTTTTTTACCCGATTTTATCGTTAGGAAGTTGGGGGTGCGGCCATTCCATAGGTGTAAGACCTTTTGACATTTTTTCTAGAACGATTCTGCCGATTTTTGAAACGCCATGCGTTTACCTTATGATTTTATTACATGAGCTCTCTAAATAGGAGGTTGACGGACGATATGAACGAGGTAGCGCCGTTGTATGCTTTGCCGGTAGCGATCTAATTTAATTAATATATTTTGTTTAAAAATGCATTATAATATTTAAACACTAACCAACGTGAATATATTCCATAATTTCCAGTTTTATCTCGTATCATATTTCAGAATTTTTGCAACATCAAACAATTTCAGCCAGCTAAAATGTCATGCTCACTACCAATACAGATCAAAGGATTTCATAGCAATGCCGATAAAACAACACAGCCTTGATACGAGCCGACAATTTCTTTGAAGTTGTATTAGACAGGAAGTTGCACAGACAGGAAATATCGACCATATAACCTGTCAATAAAACGTAACCTCCATATGAAATAAACAGGACGGTTGATCAAAGCAAAATGTATATACATGAACTAGGGGTTTTTTAAAACGAGTTTGTAAAATAACCAATGCAATGTATACGGAAATATTTAAATTTATACGGATTCTTTTATTTCTATCAAGTTTGAACTTGAAGATAAAATTCTTTAAAGTGCAAGGTCTATTCATACGTAACTAAGAATCACAATAATTGGTACAAGTTTGTACATCACCTGTTACTGTTAATTGTCACTAATTGACACGTTATTCTCTTCTGTCAGAGCCACTAATTTACAGAATATTCTCACCTGTCTGCTGGGACTCCAGAGAAGACGGTGACATGTTGAGAAGGTGCGAAAATATCTTATTGACACTTGACATTTGAGGGGACATGAGTTGCTCAATTTTCCTTAAAAACCTGCATACCGAGATCAAACAAATAACTATCTCAAAATGTCAAACATACCTATCTCTCTATTGTCATTCTGACCTCACCTGAAAATTGTCGAATACCTAAAATTGTGGTAGGTCCTGTCTACAAATCGTTCACAGCAAAGGAAAACTTAGCAGTAATAGCGTATGCTGAAGTCCACAAATACAAAAACAATACATTTATATAGCGCAAAAATAATAAATTTTCTATTGCGCTTTACATTAAAACAAAACAAAAAATGTATGCTAGTTTCACGGACAGCGACGGCGGTGACAGCGAATTTGAGAGTTTCGACGAGTCCGACGAGAAGTTAGATACCACAAATATTCAAGAAGGAATTAATTTTTGCCAAATAAATCCACATCAATATTTAACTATAGAAATAATAATACGCTATTTTTTCAACGATTCTCGGTATGTTACTGAACGGCCGTCATTGTCTTTATCGTTTACGCGGTATTCACATTGTTACTTCCCCTTATTTCTCTTTCCATTTTGCAAAATCGTTTACACTGTATCAACTGTGCGGCCTTTACATTGAATTAGGATTTTTCTTCATTTTGTTCGGTCATTTTGGGGGTGCGGCGATTAGACGGGTGCGACTTTTACATGAGGGATTACGGTATGATGATGTCCTGCAAACACTGTAACCAGCATAGCCCCTGTCAGGAGATGATTTTAATTATACCCCCCGCTTCGAAGAAGAGGGGGGTATACTGTTTTACCCTTGTCCGTCCGTCCGTGCGTCCGTTACAAAATTTCCGTCGCAGTTTTCTCAGCAACTATAACATGTAGCAGCCTGATATTTTGCATATTGCTTTATCCTATAGTCCCATGTGGTGTAAAGCACTTTCATGCTCCTTGCTCATCTACTTCCTGTTTGCCGCATATTTTTAGATTTTGTTACTATGAAGGTGCATTACATCAACCAAAAGGCATGTTAATTTTCCGTCGCAGTTTTCTAAGCAACTATAACATGCAGCAGCCTGATATTATGCATATTGCTTTATCCTATAGTCCCATATGGTGTAAAGCAATTTCATGCTCCTTGCTCATCTACTTCCTGTTTGCCGAATATTTTAGGTTTTGTTACTATAAAGGTGCATTACATCAACCAAAGGGCATGTTAATTTTCCGTCACAGTTTTCTAAGCAACTATAACATGCAACAGCCTGATATTTTGCATAATGCTTTATCCTATAGTTCCTAATGGTGTAAAGCGATTTTATGCTCCTTGCTCATCTACTTCCTGTTTACCGAATACTTAGATTTGTGCACATAGTTGACATAATGCACAATTTCCGTCTCAGTTTTCTAAGCAACTATAACATGCAGCAGCCTGATATTTTGCATAATGCTTTATCCTATAGTCCCATATGGTGTAAAGCGATTTTATGCTCCTTGCTCATCTACTTTCTGTTTACCGAATACTTAGATTTGTGCACATAGTTGACATACATGCACAATTTTCGTTGTAGTTTTCTAAGCAACTGAAACATGCAGCAGCCTGATATTTTGCTTATTGGTCCCATATGGTGTAAAGCGATTTTATGCTCCTTGCTCATCTACTTCCTGTTTACCGAATTCTTAGATTTGTGCACATAGTTGACATAATGCACAATTTCCGTCCCAGTTTTCTAAGCAACAATAACATGCAGCAGCCTGATATTTTGCATAATGCTTTATCCTATAGTCCCATATGGTGTAAAGCGATTTTATGCTCCTTGCTCATCTACTTCCTGTTTACCGAATACTTAGATTTGTGCACATACTTGACATTCATGCACAATTTCCGTTGTAGTTTTCTTAGCAACTGAAACATGCAGCCGCCTGATATTTTGCTTATTGCTTTATCATATATTCCCATATGGTGTAAAGCGATTTAATGCTCCTTGCTCACCTACTTCCTGTTTACCGAATACTTAGATTTTTATATATAGATGACATACATGCACAATTTGTGTCGCATTTTAAAAACATGCGAACATTATTTCTGTATACTCTGACAAAGCCATATTGCGGGGGTATTAATCACCTTCAGTGATAGCTCTTGTTAGATAAGCATATATCTAAATTTTTGAACCACTATGCTTAGACTCAGTTGTTATATATTATTCTGTTAAACACAGTATACTCTTATACACAGAAAAATTTGCAATCTGTGAATTTGTTAACTGTTAATCTATGTGTAAAACTTTGCTTAGATTATGTATCCTTTGTCTGGTTTAGAAAGACAGTTTTTTACATGAGTCAGTGAATACCAACAATATAGAAATAAGAAATAATACAGATAACTTACCTTAACCAAACCTTGGTTTGTGTATTTCAGCAAACATTGGTACAAATCCAGGTCTGGCAGCTTTATGGGAAGATGAGAGACAGCGGCGCCGAGACAGAGGTGATACAACCGACATTGCTCCAGCACAGTCACAAGGTACACATTTATTGGCTGAATAGGATTAGGGATGGGTGGTATACCGCATTATACTGGTTATTTTGGTATATTTAAGAATACAATTCAATCTTGTCATATGATTTTTAATTACCGGTATTTGTTATTCTTTATGAAACCTACTTGAATAAAATACAATTTTAACATAAACTGTAATTGGTGAATGAGTGAGAATTCTTGCAATCAAATTTATTTTCAATTTTATTGATACACTTCCAGTACTTATGCAGACAAGTTTGGAATTATACTGATGCATACCATAGACCATTTGCCACATTCAACATTGCAAAAAAAAACAATTGTCAATCAAATCCTTAACCCTTTCCTCCGTAGATACACCTTAATTGCCTGGGCGAACAGTTAAGATTCAGATCAGCCGGTACATCAGTGCCGTCTGATCAGGATCTAAACTGTTCGCATTTTGGTCAGAAATAAGCTTATGAATCAAAAAGCAAACAGTGCAGATCCTGATCAGACGACACGGATGTGCCGGCTGATCTGGATCTACATGGTTTGCCCACGCAATAAAGGTGTGTCTATGAAGGGAAGGGTTAAAATGATTATTTATAATTTAATATTCACTTTGATAAATAAGAAATAGATTTTGCTTCCGTCCTGTAGTATGTTATAAAAAAGGAATCAGGGATGTTAATTTACATGGCCCTTTTCAGCACAATTTTTTTCATTTTATTTTAAAAACATTTTAGTTTTTTTTGAAAATAATAATTCAACACTAAATAGCATAGAGACTTAAAGAAAATAACCAAGATTTAAGTTTCTCAATATACAACATGCAAATAATGGTATGTGATTGTTGTGATTTCAGAGCGTAGTGATGTGGAGGTGGCAGAGAGTGAGCTCATGTTACGTGACCGGCTTCAGCAGATATTGCAAGATTTACAACCTTATATGTAAGCATGCGCACACACGCTGCCTCAGTTTTCTAAGCCAGCAGATTTTTACTTCATTTGTCACAATTGAGTCTGCATATCTAGAGCTTTATAAAAACGGGAAATTACAGACGTTGCAAGTCATGTGATCCACCCTGAAAAATTCATTTGAATGGTGGGCTTTTAAAATAATTTTAATACTTTATCCGTGCCGTCTGATCAGGAACTGCACTGGTCACATTTTGGTCACAAATAACGTAATTAATAAAAAAATGAACAGTGCAGATCCTGATCAGACTAATGTGATGTGCTGGCTAATCTGGATCTTAAGCCCATGCAATAAAGGTGTATCTATGGTGGAAAGAGGTAGTACTTTATGCATACAAAAATTTGTGGATTCCAAACATTCCTGATTGTGTTCAACCCATACATGTGATGCAGGGCTTTCCCCAGGCAATTATGGCATACCGGCGCCGGGATGCTTTAATTTCTAAACTATCATTTACGGGATGCTTATAATCAGCTGGTATGCCATAAATCCTGGTCGGAATGCTTTAAAATTCAATAAACAAGGTCAATAAACATGTCAACATTACGAAACTTTCTCGCCAATTTCAAGCGTTTCTCTGATATTGTTAAGCGTCTACTGTACAGGATCACACCTAACAATATTAAATGAGCGTCTGCTGTGTATCAGAAGTCGGATAGTTGTACAAGTGTCTGTTGAATACAGAGAAGACAGTCGTAAATCAACCAATTAAGAATAGATTATCTCGGCAGTTATGATGGTCTCAATGAGATTAAAATCTGTATATTGTTCTTTGATGACCTGCTAACTGTGAAGAGTTGTGAGCATGTAAGTGGTAATTGATAATCTTGTCACTTTAATTAACAGGGGATTACAGAAGGTTTATTATAACAAATTGTTACCAAAAATGAAGACGATTTAAAAGTAATGTAATGTAATTAAAGTGCTAACTGTACATCTTTATATGCTGTCCTATCAATAAATGACCATTCTATTGAACATGTTGAATTTTCAACATGTATTAAATTGTGGCCTAATGACAAGAACAGGTCTGCAATAAAGGGCTGTGTATCTAGTGTGAGATATGTTACAACAAGAGACAGTTGTGGCATGTTTTATTAGACTGATGTACATAAAAAAAATGAAGCAACAACTGTTTTGTATTAAGTACAATACAACAGTCAGTCTGTGGTAGTTCTCTGAAAAAATGTGCTTTGTAATATTTCAATAAAACTTAAAATATAAATTAAAGTATTTGTAAGATGCACCACCATGTAAAAACATATTGCACAAATTAGCACATCACACGTCACGCGTAGGATGCCAGGATGCCTTAAAATTTTTCTGGGGAAGGCCCTGTGATGTCAGCTTATATGAATAAAGATGATGAATTAATTGTTGGATAGAAGAAGCTATCCCAGATTTTTTTTTCTGCTGTAATACTTCCTTGTTCACATTGAGGTTAACTTTTGTTAGGAGTCTGGAATTTAATTAGTATTCAGTGCCCAAGGTTATAAAACTGGTCGCCATTTCAGCCAATCAGATGCTTGAGATTTGAGACTGGTTTCCAATATCAGCTTTATAACCTTCGGCCCAGATGTGCTAGAACTGACAATCATTTGGAAAGGCCAAGTTATCTGGTTAAACTGGAAATTATAAAAAGTTAATTGTTTCTGATGCGCTGCAACTGTAAAAAGTAAATACATGCCAAAACGTTCAAGTAAACAATTATGATTGATTTCTCCCAGAAATAATCAATAGTATTAATATCCAGGATATTGTATTAGTGTTGCCTGTTTGTCTGTTCTAACGGAGCCATACCGCAGTAACTATATAATGGACTTGAATGAAACTTTAAAGATTGTTTATCAGCGTAGTATGATGCATGGCAACAAGTTCCATTAGTTCAACCCAGCAGTTTAGATTTATGACCTTATAATTAGTGTAAGATGGCTTCTTGTCAGTCTATAATAATCACTTAATAGTGCTATAAATTATGGATTTTGATGAAACTAAATGGATATCACCTAGTTATTAGTGCAATTAGTGTTTCATCAAGATCAGTATGGTAGTTAAGGAGTTAACCCAATAAAAGTTTACTCAATAAATACTCATTTTATTGCATGTGTGACCAGTGTAGATCCAGATCAGCTTGCACATCTGTGCAGTCGGATCAGGATCTGCACTGATCCCTATTTGATCTGAAATAAACTAATCTAAAAGCAAATATTTGGATCCTGATCATACAGCAAAGATGTCCCAGCTGATCTAGATCTACACTGTTTGCCCATGCCATAAAGGTGTATAAAATAAGATCCAAACTTTTTTTTTAAGGCTGTCTTCATAGACTTGTGTTTAACTCTTACAATATTTGATTTGAGAAATTGAGGTGCTACTTCAAAAATGAAACACAACTAAGAACTGTTTCACAACATTTTCACAATGATGGATGCTCATGTTTGTATAAATATGCCAGTTTTCGTCAGCCTTTTGGTGGTTACATGAATTTTTAAATTCTTTGTAACGGAGGGCAAAATTAAGTTTAAGCAAATTTTTTCAGATTTTATAAGGCTAGAGGCAGGGCATGATCATTTTATGACACAAATACAAGTTCACATAGAATATATTGTGGCAGTTTTTACAGTGTCCTGTACATTTTTGTGACCTGGTTCACTAGATTTTCATTGTTTTTTAAACCTTTTCAGGGACAGTCAGTCGGACACAGAATCGGAGCAGTCTCAAGATTTCGACTTCCCCCTGACACAGGCATCGGAGCTAGATCTGCACCTATCACAAGGTATCTCATACATACACAGTCAGAAAAATAGTGTCAGATATTTGGTCAGACAAGATGTGAAAATCTGTTGGACAGAAACAATTTCTTTCTGACCGAAACATGCTACAAAGGAATTAGAAGTTCAAATTTTGTCTGACTCTTGGTATGTTAACATAAGAAATCTCATCAGACCAGCCCAAATTTTACCAGACAGGTCCATCGGTCAGGCAACTTTTGGAAGGTCTGCACAGTACTTGTATGAATATTATATAGGAAGCAATTTTGAGTTACATAGTTTTCGATTTTGCATTTGTTATTGAAAAGTAGTCAAGTGTTGCATACTAATCCATTTGCATTTGTTGCATTAGATGCTGGGCAATCTCCTGACATAGACATGCTGAATGCTGAAGACCTAGAGGGAGATAATCCAGTAGTGGATATACAGTCTATACAGAGAGTTGTCTCCTTTAGTCAAAGCTTCTGTGATGTCAGGCCAGAACTACACAAAAGTAAGTAAACTGCAGGGGCAGGAATATAAGCCCATAAGAATATATCATTTGTGGTATTTGTGGAAAAATGGTCCTTGTGAAATTAAATGATAACACGGTATAGCTAACTTGATGCTGCTTTTCGACATGCATATTTTCCACCAATATTTAATGATGATGTGATTTTTTTTACTAAACTCTTGTCATGTCTCTCCTCTCCCACCCATCTTTTAAATAATCAAGAATGCTGTCACTTCAAACCAGCTGTAGTTTATTTCACTTTTAATGTTCACTGTAAGAAATACTGTTTGATTATGTTGTAACAGATGTTTATATAATATCTAACATGTGTTGCAAATTACCTTGATATTAATACATTATTAAAGTTTAAATTCTTCTTACAGTATCAAGTCAAGATAAATCCCTGGTAGACATATTGGCCTCACTAGCAGACGACAGTTCTCCTCCTGGTTCCCAGCTGTCAGCAGTAGAGCTGGTGGCTATGGAGGAACCAGACAGTATTCTATCCCAGACTACACCAGTAGAGTCACAGGAAGCTGAGAAGGAAGATGAACAGGAAATACTAGAAATGTCCCAGCAAATCTGGGAGGGAGAAAATAAGTGAGTGAAAGCCACTTAATGTCTACATATAAACTTCTTAACAAAAGCAGAAGCATAGGAACATCATTTGCAAGAAAATAATCTTGACATCATGTATACAAAAAACAAAAACAAAAAAACAACAGAGTCCCTGCCTTTCTACCAAGTTATTTTTGGGATGCTACCATAAACAAATTTCATTTTACATGTAAGACCTGATCATTTATTTTATGAGTTTGTTTATGAGTTGAGTTTATGTTTCTGTGCATTAATTTCTGCACAGCAAATATATCTTTTGCTTGGTTATTTGTTGCTTCTTCAGAATATTAAGGTGATAATAAAACATATTAAATGATACCGGTGGTATCAGAGTTTTGTAGCTGATTGGGATGTACAGAAAGTGGGTAATGAAATGGTAATAAGTATACTAAACTTTCTAGATTGGTATGAAATCTGTTGCTTATTTGCAACAGTGCTGTTTTATGATGAATGCGTGTGTTTGATTTTCCACCTGGAACAAATATTAGAAGATACTTTTGCCTCAGAAATGTTTTTATTTCTGTAATGTTGCTTTACAAAGTTTTTTTTTTTTCATTTTGAATCTTTATTTAGATAATGAATTGATTTGTAATTGAATAATCTCTGGTTACACACAACATGATATGCCATTTGATATCTTGTGAATTCAATGCTTGTTCTCAAAGAATTTCATAATATGGAGTAAGACAGAAGTGTATTTGTGAAAACTGAGTATTGTATACAAAACAGGTTTCATTTCTTTCACCAATACTGGTTAAAATCATTACTCCATATATATGCAATGTGCAAAAAGTGTATATCCTGATTAGATGGCATGGATGTGCTGGCTGATCTGGATCTACACAGTTTGCCCTCGCCATAAAAGCATATATATGGAGGAAAGGTTTAAAGCGTGTGGAGCAGCTACTTAACTAATTAGTTTTATGATGTGCTTGTAGACCTGATGCTGCTGACGATGATAATTATGATCTGGAGGGTTTGGATGATACATGGGTCGACTCTCAGCTTGAGCCAGACCGACTGCTGTCGGCACCAGATACCACAGTGGTGACGACAACAACTGTCGATGACAGCGATTCTGATAGTGACACCAGTGACATATTACCACAGTATGATGGACCACCAGATGAAAAAGGTCAGTGTGAAAATAATTAATCATTTACTTCATATAATGTTTTGATATATTTCTCTCTATATGTTATACAAGCATGCAGATAAATCCAAGACGCAACTAATCACATTTCCCATTTTCCAAAGAATTGCTTAATATTTCAATAAAAATGAGTCAAAGCTGACTACCTACCTTTCCTGATCCAAATAAACATTGAAGTACTGTAACTGGAACTTAGCAGACGTATTTCCTCGCTTCACCAGTGGTGCGCGATCCACTCCATTGAAATGGAAAAAATCACATTTAGAGTGTAGAGTGTACAAATCTGTATCTTTTTAATGCATTTGTCAAACTTGATATGACTTTTCATCTGCCCATTAATACAAGGAGAGATCTGCACGGCTCATTCATGTAAACATTTTGGATATACCAGTAATATCTGGTTTTATGTTGATGAACGACTTCAAGACCTCCTAATAAGAATATTGTTTATTTTATTCAATAATCAAGGGATTAAGAAACACATGGTAAACTTTGAAGATGATTCTAGTTTTTTCCTACTTCATGCAATCCCATTATGCAGCATTCAATACTGTACCATGTGCACTGTAGCCCAGAGACTTCCTCAGCAGATTATCATTGATATTGATCAATGCCGTTGCAAGATAATGCAAATTATGTCACCCTGTTTTTCTTTAACCCTCCAGTATATATTGAGCGAAAGTGATGTAAAGGTTTAGGGTCTTAGTAACTGTTCATCATCCATGACAATGCCTTATGGATTAAAGAAAACAACAATAACAAAATATTTGGATAGAGATATGATCATGGGGAATTGGGTTTGTGGATCAATCCAAACCACAAAGTAATGGGAAACTAATCCCCTACAAATAAACTGGATTTCACAGTGATGCAAGAATTGTGAGAATCTTCAAAAACCAGGTTTTCCCCAGCGTTAACCATGGAAAAACCTGGTTATAAGATTGGGGTTTGTTGTTAGGCGGGCAGGCTTTTTCTCAGCCACCATTCCAGGTAGAGCTTTTTTAAAAATTAATATAGTTGTCTGACATCACAGTAGCCGGATAAGTTTCATTACTCTTGTCTGTATTTTGACATAGGTGACCCCTTTTTTGTTTGTAATTCCAGAATAAACCTGGTTTTGTCGCATTGCAGTGTCTTCTTGTTTTATCTATCAGGTGAGCAAAACAAGACCATTGTTTCTCTTTTTTTGATATATATAAGTGTAATAAACTAACTGGTTATTCACCCTTGTTTACTTCAGGTGATGCTAAGCAAGCAACTATAAAGCGTCAGGGAATGAGAGGTCCAGCATCTAACTGGTCAAATAGGTTATCCATGCCACTAGATACTGGACAAAATGTGGTAGCAGCTAATCCGTTTGCTGATACACCAAGCGCCAATCAAAACTTTATCAATTATCCCAACAATCAGATGCCCCGTTTTCCTGGCAATTGGAACCATCAAGGAAACCACAATTGGAGTCAACCAATTCACCGATTACCGGGTGCTCCACAACAACACCATTTACCAGGATTCCAGCATTCTTCTCAACTGTCCCCACCACCGAGGACCCAGTACAACCCTCGTGCCACTCTTTCACCACACGGTAATCCTTCGGTCATGATACCATCATACTCTATGGCCTCAAGAAACCAAAACTTGCCACATCCTTATGGCGGAACAGCAGTAACAGGGAACCAGCAGCTGAGTCCACATCAAGGTCAAGGACATATACAAGGTCAGCTGTCTCCAGGCTCATATTCTGGTTCCCAAACTTTCAATACCAGCACTACCCAACAGATGTCACCACCATATGTTGCTCAGCCACATCATGCTCAGTCTAGTCAATCTAATGTGCCATATAGCCCACATAACTTTACAAGCCAAGGCAGTCCAGGAAGATATTCACAGCATCCTTTGCCATTCAGTGAACATAGTCCTAATACCTATTCACAGTCAAATATGAAAATGAACGTTTATTCTATAAAACGGTCTGAAATCATGAATCAAAGTCAAGCAGAGTTTGAATTATCAGAATTACAAAGTTATCCAGAACTTAACGAGACACAAGAGTTTGGAACAGCCTACTCCAGAAGTAATCCTTTATCAACATCAAGTCCTGCAATGAAGTCAATGCCTGATATGCAATCATCTTTTCCTGCAAGATCTAACCAAATGATGACCCAGCTCTCACCAAATTCTGAACCACTATCTAGTCAGAATGTCCGAAATTCTAGTGCTCGGGCTAGCTCTGCACAAGTGAGCGACAGTGATTCATCAGTGCCAATGTATACAGCTCAACCACTAAGTGCTGTCTTAACTAGTCAACAACAAAGAAGCTATAAGGAAAAGGCAAATCAAGACTCGGAAACTTTGTTCAAGAAAAAAAGTTCTGCATTGATGTCCAATAGATTTATGACAAATTTATTGGAAAAAGAATGTGCAAAATCAAATGCAAAGCTAGATTTGAGTAGTAAACAACTTACGTATACACAGAAGAAAAGTGTAACATCGCCACCTGCTCAAGATGGAGATGTTGTTGGCTTTTTGAGCAATGCATTTTTCGAGCATCAAGAGAAGTGTGGAGAGGTGTCATCAAGACGTGGGTCTGAAGTGTTAAACTTTGACCAGCCTGCTATCAGAAGACACAACAGCCTTGAGGGACTGTACAGAGGTGACACCAACGACAGCTCTCCACGAAGTGTAAGCCTGCAGCATTCTCCACGGACTCCAGCCAGTGATTCTAGCATTCAGAGCCCAGAGTCTGTCACTTCTAAACAATCAGAGCCATTTATTGGTCCAATCACAAAATACTATACGCAAAAAAGGATACTTTATGAACAGATCAGCCCTCCTGTTACCCCTGTGAGCACAAGTGCTGGTGAATTCATGAGGAAACCATTGTCTACCTCCAGTGCAGGCAGCAGATTCTCAGAGCAACAGATCAGCCCGTTACAGAGGCTTCTCCTTGATAACTCGGACATCCCTCAGACAGGTCAGTCGGATGGTAGACCTGGAAGTTTGAGCAGAAGCTCACTGTCAAGCCCGTCTTCTGTAGGCTCAGACAGGCACAGTCTTTCACAACAAGACTTGTTTCCTGCATCCTCAAAAAACACTGACAATAAGTCAAGACTCTATAATTTGTTAGCACAAACTTCTGCTGAATGTAGAGAGAAAAAGGAATTAGAAGACGTAAATAAGAATTCTACTCAATGTCTTAATGATAGCCAGCAGGACTTGTTTGCCGATTCTCTTCTATCTGATTCTGGAAACAGAGATACGGCTGCCACTGATAGTTTGTCATCATTGTTCAGTGATGAAAACTTTGACAATTCAAGAAGTAGACCACAAAACGCTGTACCAATCAAAGATGATTTTGCATCTTTATCAAGTTTAGAAAACTTTGTTGGCAGTGTGAGGAATGAATCGGATGAGTTTGGTGTGAACTTTGATAAAACTAGTGTTGAAAGTAGAACAATAGAGCGCAAAGATACTATTATGAAAAGTCTCCCATCATCCAGGCCTGCTGTACAACAAACCTCAGAGAGGCTGCCTGCAACTGTCAATGTGAGTAGACCTTTGTCATACTCTCAAGAAACCATGCATGGTCAGCAGTTTCCAAGCAATGAAATCCCATTATCACAGAGCCAGTCTACAGACATGGCATTCTATCATAGTCGAGGTAGTGATGTTAATATTTGTCAGAGTTCTGGTAGAGGCATCCCAGCATCAAGAGGCAGGGGTAGAGCTGTTCTGCAGGGAAGTAATCCTGGTGGCAACTACAATGTCTCTCATTGGCCAGACTATAACCAGCCTAAGATTGGAAGAGGAAACACAAGTGCCAGAGGTATGTCACCAAAAAGGAGAGGAAGACCTCCAGGTTCCAAAAACTCCACAATACCTGCTGATATTAATGCTTTTGGTATTTTGCAGAAGAAGAAAAGAGGAAGGCCAAAGAAACAGGCTGATGTTAATGACTCTAACTTGATGCTTCCAAACTACACAGCACATAGTTTTCATGATCACACATTACAAAGACCAAGGTTAGAGTTTCAGCAGCAGTTTCAAAATAATTTTCCTATGCATCAAGGGTCAGAGGTTTCTCGAAATGTGATTGCTCCATCGGCGAGTTTAAACATGCCATATGCTTCAAGTCAGCAGACCTCGTTTTCCCAACTTCTGGAGGGTACAGAAGATGATTTATTCACTGACTTTCCTTGTGAAACAAGTAAAATACAAGACAACACCCAGCAGGTCAATCTTTTTGAATCAAACTCCATTGTCCAGCAAGAACCTGTACAAGTTCAAAACCAGTTCTCTTGTGAAATAAATGTGAACCAGGAAATGAATTTTAACCAGAACAATAGATTTCAGATGCAGTTTTCCTCTAGTTCCATGAGTGCTAGTAATCATCTTAACATGAATCCTGGGTTCCAAGAAAATGCTAGAAATCCCTCTCTTACTTCTGCACCAGGCCCATTTGAGCCGTCTAATGGGATGACCCAACGATTTGAAAATAGTCCTTTTCAGTACAGTCAGCAGTATCAGCCTCCTCAGGCACAGGATCTTTATCAGCAGCAAGAGCAGCAGCAGCAGCATGGGGGAATGGAGCAGCAGCCACTATCAACCATTAATTTGTGCGAAGCAATGCAAATAAGTGAACCAGGTGCTGATATGAATCCAGTTGTTACAGCATCTAGTGATGATCTTGCCCAGTTCTTGCAAGAATTTGACACCAACACTCAACATAGCCAGTCATTTAATGCTTGTGATTCTGCTAGGATAAATCACCAGTTTGCCGAATCAATCAAGAAATTAAACATGGAAAATATGGCAAACAAATTAGCAAAGCAACATCAGGATGCTTTGTTTGATAAAGTCACTAAAGGCACAGTAAGTGATATGGCTGCAGTAATGCAGTTGATCAGATACAGACCAAAATCTGGTTCTCCACAAAAAAGTTCTCCAGCATACACTTTCAGATTTCAAGTACCAACACCTGTTTATAAAAGACTGAAATTAAGGGTAAAGAGTACCTCAGATGATCCAGAATTAAATTCGATAGACTTTGTCAGAATGCACCCTAAAGATGCAAGGAAATACAGCTTGTTAAAAATTGGCAGGGAAATAATCCGATTGCAGAAGCTCACTGCTGAGCAACAAAATGAAATAAAAGAAACACTGAAAGCAGGAGTAAAAGTTGACAGTATTCCCCCACCAGTCAGGCAAGTTGTAGTTGCAGATATCCCTCAGACCAGTTCCATCATTGCTGATCTTTTGTCAGCTGAAAGTCCAGAGAGCAATGAAATGATTGGAACTAATGAAGTTGAAAATGCACTGTTAGGATCTATGCCATCTGACATGTTGCAAACTGAAGATGCTGGTGCTTTTATGACAAAAACAGCTGAAAAACCAGTGTTCAAAGATAAGAAGTCAAAAAGCATGTTCAGAGGCAGAAATATAGCCAACATTCCTCATCTGAAAAAATACCGAGCAGGATTTCCATACTTTGGGAAAGGGAATATTGGTAAGAGTGGTGGACATCTGAAGATGAGACCCAACAATAGGGGTTTAAAGCCAGAATATGAGGATGATCAGAACATAGTGTTGAAAGATGTTAGTCTAACTGAAGCATCTGATGGCACTCTGACTCCAATTAAGTCAAGAACACCTATTGCTGGGAGAAGCCCAGCTCATAGTAGTGTGGGAAATGTTTCGGAGATTGAAAACAAAACTCTAGAATCCAAGCTGAAAGGTTTAGATTATGAGCTTGATTTAAATCAGTCAGGGAATTCACAAATGTTTCAAGACATGTTGATTGGAGAGAAAGAATTGCAACAAAAGCAAGAGTTTGAAAACACTGTGGAGGAATTTGATTCCAAGTCTAAGGCTATAGAAGAATGTGAATCAAATGAAATGACAGATGTTGGATTTGATAGTGTTAATTTACTAAGCCCAACTGATTCAGTGATACTTAGTGATGTTGACTATAATGATAATTCTCCTAATGCCATTGGTAGTTTAGAAACCGACAATGTTGTTGAAGTCCTAAACGTGAAAAATGAAAATGTTAATGAAAACAGCAAGCATGCAAAAGAAAAAATTAATGAGAAAATCTTTAACAGAAACAATGCGTATGACAATGTAAAAGCTCAAATAAAACAAGGTGAGCATAATGACAAAAGTCATGAAAATGACTACATTAACCCTTTCATGGATAATGTATTTCAAGGGAAACAATCTCGATCTAGTAGCCGTGACAGCCAAAGCAGGTCTTCTTCCAGAAGAAACTCGGCAATAGTGAACGATGATGATACAAGTGTAAAGTCTGCTGCATCTGCTGTTACTAAGCATCGTCTAAGTACAGATGGAAGTGATTCAAATAAAAGTGCTTCAAAAAGAACAAAACGTTCAAATGGAAGTAGCTCTGGTGGTTCCAGGAGGAGTTCAAGAAGCTCATCACTGGACTTTGACAGTGGGAAGAAAAGGAAGTCAAAGAAAGCAAAGAAACATGATTATAGATATGATTCTGATTCTGATGGAATACCAGGGGTGGATTACATAGTCGTAAATAAGTTCAAAGGCCGCAAAGAGTTACGTGTTGTAGTTGACAAACTAGTAGTAGATGATGAAGTTTTACTAAGTCTGAAGAGTAGTGATAAGAAATTAAATGGAATTAATTCACCTAAAAAGATAGAGGTCGAAAACTCAGTGCCTGTAACAAATGTAAATTCCAATGATTTAGTTAAAAAAGATGGATCATCTTCAAGTGCATTAAGTGGATATTCTGCAGAGTTTATGAAATTTCTGGCTCAAAAACAGTCAGTACCAAGCCCAAGCTTGGACCTTGAAGATGGAGATTCCCAAGACAGCATGCAATGCTCCAGTGACTGTAAACAAGTGGTTAATACTGTCAGATCACACATAGCAAGCAAGTCAGCTCAGTTGGCTGTTAAGGAAGATGGAAGTAGTATAAATGAGGAAGGTGTAAATAATAAAGATTTAGAGCCAAGAGAAGAGAAACTTGATGAGGCAGGGAACAGAAGAAATGGAAGAGTTGCTGTGAATATTGAAGGTGAGTGTCAATTCTGTTGTTCTAAAGTTTGTATTTGTTCCAAATTTTGTGAAGTTCAAAATCAGATTGATGATGTTTATAATTTGACAGGTATGGGGGATTTTTCCAGCTCCAGTGATGATGAGGATATAAACAAAAATAATCGGAGGAGATTGGAAAAACCTCAGCATTCCAATAAACTGGACTCGAAAAAGAAGAGAGCTGCTAAAAGTATACATGATGGTAGTGTTTTTTGTTCAAAGACAAGAAGAAAAAAACCAAAACTTAAAAAGACACCTACAAAACTAATGAATACTTTGTCTGTTCTTCATGATGCTACTATGGAAAAACTGACCACTTTTCAGAGCTTCAGTGATATAGAGGCAGGCAACTCATCATCAAACCAATCTTCATCAAGAAGCAGGGATCTTTCTGATGTAGACAGTCCAGCAAAATGGCCACCAAGAACAAAAACTCCAGATTTTGAATTATACTGTGATAGAGCAAATGACTATGTGTCCTTGTTTGAGGATACTATGTATAAACTAGCCTATCTGTCCCCTATGTCATCACCTAGTAGCTCAGATTCACCACCCAGACCTTTATCACCAAAAGAATTTAAAAAGTTGGAGATGACTAATGAACATTTGAATCATAAACAAGTAGAAAATGGGGAAAAGAAAATGACAATGTCTGATATACTCAAAGTTATACAGAGTGAAGCAGAATCAGTAAAAGAATGTGAAATGAATAAAAAAGAAGCACCAGACACGCCAAGTAAAATTGCTGTAGCTAGGACTGAAACTCTCACTTTCAAGGACATACAGTCCTTTTGCCTGGCTGAGAAAGACACTGAAGAAAAGCAAGCAGTGAAAAATAAAATGGAATCAGAAGGCAAAATGGAGTGTAGAGATGAGAGTGACAAAAGCATTATAGATAAGCTGGTGGAGTCTCCTCCTCCTGATCTTGGCCCACCAGTGCTGGAGACGATGGGTTCTCGACCTGCGGAAAACAGTCCACCTCCTAAACTTTCTCCTAACAGAAGTGAGATGATTTCAGATCTGTCTATAGGTAGAGGGAGAGATCCTCTGAGAATTGAAAAGGGCCACAATGCACCTCCTTTCCTAACACCCTGTCGCTCACCAAGGGTAATACAGTCACCTAAAGGTTATGTGTCACCAAGGTGTTCCAGGGCTCCAGATGGCACTGAAAATGGGGATTATTTTGGCTTACTAGTCGAGAAAGAAGTAGCGAAGCCTGGAAGATCTCCTGGGGCATGTAGCTCAAGTGGATCTATAAATGTGATTCACAGTGAAGAGTTCAGTGACATTAGTGATGAAAATGATAGTGACGGCGAGGCTCTTTGCTCTAAGAGTAAGCAGATAAAACTTCAAAAACCAAGGTATGCCAATAGTCCAACAATGGCTAGTTTGTCATCAAAAACTGCTCCAATATGCAGCATTTCAGAAAATAGAAATACATATATCAGTGATGTTGATATCGAAAGAAAAAAGAAAGAGATAAAAGAATTTGAAGAAAGGCATAAAAAGCTTGATGAAGTAAATATGAACAAGCCAACTGATTTGAAGGGAAATAACATTTTTGATATGTTTTCAAGTAAAAATTCCATTCCTATTAGCCCATCTCGTAGTCCCAGGCAAAATACATCTGAAACAAATCATTTTGGTTTAAGAGGTAATGGAGTTGAACTCGACCGTTTTACTGATAGGTTTAATAGGAGTATATCATCTGAATTTGTAACTTCAAGTAATGCTTTCCAACCTAGAGAATATGCAGGAAACAGACAAAAGAAACTTGAATGCATGTTTCAGCCAGGCTCTGCTGCCAAATTCTTTCAAAGCATGTCATCAAGCTGCCTGTCAGGGAACAGTATGCCAAGGAACGGGATCTCCAAGCAGAATAGGAGGGATTCTAACTTCAATGGGTCCTTTGACAATGATTATATAAAACAGTTTACTAACAAGCAATTTCCAAACATGGATTTAGATATTAGTGGAGAACACTTAACACAAAATTCTTTGTTTGTTAATCCAAAAACTTCAACAGGACACCAGAGGTTAAGCCATCAAGGTGAGACCAGATTGCGCAGACAAGTTAGCGGTGATCTCTTTGATTCACTGACATCCGAATCAAGTATTGCTAGTGAAAGTAGGTCAGTTCACTCACTGCAGAGATCTCTATCAGACAACTCTCGCTTAGATTATAGTATTGTGCCAAATAATAAACTAAATAATTCTATCATGAGAAGTTTACAGAACTATTCTAACCGGGAAACTTTGAGGCCAGATAATGATTTAAATAGTGCGGTACCTATGATAGAGTTTGGTGGTGGGAGTGGGAGGAGGGGACAACGAACTGGCCAGTGGAACCAAAATCAGGGATCAGATTCTCAAGGAACACAACCTTCATCTCTGCCATTAACTTCAAGTGGAAATTATGGTCAAAGTTTGAGTGGTAGCCTGGTTCAGCGTGGAGGTCAAGGTCATAATACTCAAATTCCTACATCTGGCTACCCTGGTTGCCAGGTGATAACACCACACACTGGACCTCCTTCACTGGAGAGTATACTAGCATCAGCTAATCAGCATGGACTGGCAGCATATCGATCAACAGGTGCCTTCTACAGTAACTATGGAGATATGCCTGACAAACCAAGGTATTGTGGTGTTGATTTGGCATGAAATCCTAGCACTGACAGCAATATTGTACCTTCTCTTGCAGCCACATGCTTATTTTCTTATACTGCAGGGTTTTGTTATGTGGGGATGGTCATGTTTTCTGTTCATTTGCTTCAGTTGTTTACTTATATGGATGTTGTAAAATAATTCCTGTATTCTTCAGTACATGCTATTTTTCAGAGATTAGTATTATTTTGTTCTCAGTAAATCCAAATTCCATAACACTTTACTCCATGGTTACAGCTTATATCCCACAGGTAACCAGTGAAGATCCAGGACCTGGGCCCAAGATCATAAAACTAAGATGGAGACCAGTTTCAAATCTCAAGCATTTGATTGTCTCTTATTATTTTCGGTTTAACTGAAAGTGCTCTATTTTCAGTAAGATCATTGGTCTCCAATCTCAGTTTAAGGATCTAGAGCTCTGCATATTTCTACAGTCTAATCTGGATCTATACTGTTAAATTTCAGAATGATTTATTTCTGATCAAGAATCCAGCATTGTAGATCCTGATCAAACTGCATGGATATGCCAATTTGGATCTACACTCCTCACTTATAGATTCATATTATTATTTCTGAACAAGAAGCCAACAGTGCAGATCCTTATCAAACTGCAAGAATGTGCAAGCCGATCCTGATCTACATTGTTGCATGTGGGGTAAAAGCTGTTCCTATTGAGTTAACGGTTTAATATTGTTGACCAATATTTGATCATCGTTTATCACACTCAATTCTTGCTTTTCTTGGTTGGAACTTTTGAATTATATTTATTTTATAATTTTAAATGAATTGAATATGAAAGATAGTGTTCACTGAGAATCCAGGAAATAGTCAAAACAACAAATCAGGGTCATGTTATGTGACACTGAGGTGACTGACAGTAAATTATTTACAGAGAATTGTAAAACAAAATTATACTACCGGGTAATTATTACATGATATGTTAGAATATTATTTTTTAATTGGGTGATGAGGGACGTTCATTATGTAATGCAACTTGATTCTTGGTATTTCCTTTTTTGAACTATTTATTTTCTATATTATTTTATTCTGTTTTACCATTAAAAGTGTTTCTTTTCCATTCATATTAAACTTTTTTTAATTAAGTATTTATCATTAAATAAGTAAAATTAATGTACACACTCTTCTAAAAGCACTTGATGATGAGTGATGGTATCACAAAACATAAATTTATCTCCAAATTGGTTTGTGTGTATTTCTCAAAAGACAAAGGAAATTTAGAGTCATTCAACTTTAAAATCCATTTTTCAAAAAAGTTATTACGGAAGTTTGAAATAGTCTTATGTCTTCCTAAAATCACCAAGACTCCAATTGTTGTAGACCAATTAAAACAATTTTGTTGGACTGGTAAAGAATTAACACTCTTCCATGGGATATGGCTGTTATCCATGAGAGAACAGTGTAGATCCAGATCAGATGGCATGGATGTGCCAGCTGCTCTTGATCTACACTTGTCACACATGTGATAAAACATGATAACATGGAGTAAAGGGTTCAACATAACGATGCTTTTTTATTTTCTGAGAAACTGATGAACTTGACATGAGTATGCACTTGAGAGTTGCGTTACATAATGAGAGTCCCTCCTATGTTCTGCCCATTATAAAGAAGTGACCAGCCAAGGGAGAAACCTTTTCACTGCTAGTTCATCACAATACTTGTATTCATCCTATTCATGCTTACATATATAAGGCAGCAATACATTGATCATTTATGGTCTTATGATGTTGTATACCAAAAAGTAATGCATCAAATATGTACAAAAGCATGCTATGGGGTTATATCACAGGCTTTGGAAAAAAACAGTCTTGGGTCTGACCATTGTGATAAGGTGGAAGTTAAGTGCAGTCTCAGATCTGACGATTTCACAGTTTTAGAACATTGGGGCTAATTTGACGACAGTTAAAATAACCAGTATTGTCTGCTACCTCCTACATGTATACTGTATATTTAACTTTTCCATGCTGAAGGCAGACACATTCTCTCTACACTATTGTAACACATTATATTCAAAGAAAATAACTAATTTAACATTGAAGTAGTTTGTTCACAAATAATGGTAATCTGCAAACTATGTATTTCATATTTCATATTTTTTTGGTTAACCAAATCGCTCCAATTGCTTAATGAACTGGCAACAATTGAAAATGTTAATACATGTACCTTTATGCAAAGAGTCTGCTTTTCTGTGGAGACACTATTTTGTATTAGTGAAATGTATCTGCAAATACCCAAAACATTCAAAATGAAAATCTGCAAATACCAAAACATTCAAAATGAAAATCTGCAAATACAAAAACATTCAAAATGAAAATCAATCAGTCAGAATTATTTTTTTTATCAAAATTTAACATTAAATATACATAAAAATAGTTCTTATTATAATTACATTAATTTTCCTTTGAAATTAATTGTTAAAATTAAAACATTTTTGATAACTGTAAGTGCATGTCAGAATTTATTTCCAATTCATGTATAATATTATTCTATTCGGTTTACCTGTAAGGCTGTCAGTAGATTTCAGCCAGTCTTTACATTTCACAGCTTACTATGTGGTACTTGCACTTCTTAGAAAAAAATGTGATTAAGGTAAATTGTGTTTAACTATTCCATTATGAAACAAATACATTTTGTTATAAAACCTGAAGTTGACATTTTATTCTGTTTCATAATGTTTACATGCAAATTCTCAATTTCTGTACAACATCATTATTTATTATGTGCATCTGCAATATTTGGTTAGCCTTTCCCCCAAGTGATAATGACATGACCTTGAACTTGGTCAAGCTGTCTGATGCAACAAGTAATTTATTGCTAAGAAAACATAGTTACATAATAAGACAAAATTTAACACAAAAGCTTTAGGTGGATAGTTTTTAAAGGGGGAGGCTATAGATCGTGAATGAAAATGTTATTGAAATCAGTGAACAGGTTGCCAAAACTGAGCTCATTGTCAGTTAGTGACCCTTTTTGACCATTTGAGGTGACCATTGACATCATCAATTTGGGCACAATAGATCTTTCTCACTTGAGCGATTAGAATTTTGCATGTAAACATTATGGAACAGAATAACATGGCAAGTTTTATAGCTATGAAACCTGTACTTTGAAGGGCATTATTCACATCGTGTAACACTTCTTGTTTGTATTTTAAATTCTTCCACGGGTATACAAAGAATCTATTTGTAGATCTTTACAGTCATAAATATTTAGAATTTCTTACCAACAAACAGCCATTCCAGGCAGTCAGATGCTTGAGATTTGAGACTGGTCTCCAATCTCGGTTTAATGATTTTGAGTCCTGTAGTTACTTGCAGTTTTTTTTTTCAGAAGCAGGGTTTAAAAATAAAAAGATGTGGCTCATAATTGGCATTAAGTTGTCTAAAAGTTCATGATTAAATGTTTGAATGTGTAGCCCTTGAAAAAAGAAATGAGTTTCTGCCTAGGAATTACTTCTATACACTGCTTGTTCTTATTTCTTATTTGAAAGATGAAGTAAAGCTCTATAACAATGTTGAATTATATGCAAGTTTGAACATAAAGTTTTTAAAATTAAAAAACAAAACAAAAAACATAACTTCAGTAAACAAGTGATTAGGAAGGTAGTTTAAAACCTAAAGTTTGCATTAAAAAATGTAAAAAAAAATCATTTTATTTTTCTTCTTTACTTACATTGAATGATTTATTAGATTTAATGTTAGAATAGTGAAATGATAATATTTCTTTTGTTTTCAGTAATTTTTAACTTTATCCATTTCATGAAATTTGAAGACCTTGCCTGTAACAACAATTTTTATAAACAATAAAATGAAGTGAACTCCATATAAACAGTCGAGGCTGGCTTCCTTTGAAATAAATGCAAATCTTGCATTGATAGCAATAATTATACCCCCACAAACGAAGTTTGAGGGGGTATATAGGAGTGAGCTTGTCGGTCGGTCGGTCTGTCGGTTGGTCGTATTCTTCGTTTCCAGATGATAACTCATGAAGGGCTTGACAGATTTAAATAATTTTTGGTACACATGTGTAACATCATAAGATACAGGTCAAGTTCGATTTTGGGTCTGGTGGGATCAGTGTCAAGGTCACTGTTACTAAAAATAGAAAAATTGTTTCCGGATGATAACTCATGAAGGGCTTGACAGATTTAAATAATTTTTGGTACACATGTGTAACATCATAAGATACAGGTCAAGTTCGATTTTGGGGCCTTTGGGGTCAATGTCAAGGTCAGTGTTACTAAAAATAGAAAAATGCTTTCTAGATGATAACTTGTGAAATACTTCACAGATTAAATTCATTTTGGGGACATAGATGTAACATCACAAGATACAGGTTAGGTTTGACTTTGGGGCCTTTGGGGTCAATGTCAAGGTCACTGTTACTTAAAATAGAAAAATTGTTTCTGGACCACAACTCATGAAATACTTCATAGATTTAAATTTTTTTTTTTTTTTGGGGGGGGGGGGGGGGGGACACAGATGTTACTTAACAAGATACAGGTTATGTTTGACTTGGGGCCTTAGGGGTCAAGGTCAAGGTCACTTATTTAAACTTCAAAACTTCATAAAATTTCCACTCAGTAACTATAACTTGGAATGAGATTCTTGAATAAAATTTGGGATTGAAAGTAAGGCCTGTGGGGTCAAGGTCACTGTTACTAAAAATAGAAAAAACTGTATATGCTCATTAACTTTAGTTCAGAATGAGATATTATGGTGAAAATTGTTATATAGGTAGTGTCTGTATTGAAAATGGGTGTGGTGGGGTCAAGGTCACTGTTCACTGTTACTAAAAATAGAAATAAGCATTCCCAGTTCAAGTATCAAGCACACATGTGGGGGTATTTAATCACTTTCAGTGATAATTCTAGTTGTAATAAATAGTTGTATTAAAATGACTATAAGAGTTTTTAAGTTGTAAGATTTTTGCAATGTTGCATTGTAAGTTTAGTTAAGTATATGAAATTTGATAGAACTTTACCTAAAGACAGTTCTGACTTTGCGTTAGTGTGGTTCTGTTAAGGTAATTAAGCTGGTCGGCAGCTGCTGGTGGTTTTTATGTTTATGGTTGCATGGTGGTTCTGTCATTTTAGGGAGGGAGGTGGTCATGTGATCAAGTTGCCGTCTACGCTGGTGAGACCCTACCCATAATCCTTCATCAAAATCGCAAACATCCTGCAACGTAAAGTAGACAATTTTGATACTTGTATCCAAGTACATGTATAACATAAGCAGTGCATGTTGGGAACTGATTCATTAAAATAGATTATTTAAGTAAATCTGTGATTCAGTTCAGTTCTGTTTTTTATATGTAAATTGATAATATAATTTTAGAAGTGATTTTTCTATAAGTTGCAAGATGTCTGTTTCTGAGTGCTTTTTCTGGTGGCGGTTAGCATGTAACATAATCTCTTAGAGATTTGTTCATTCTTCTTAGATTGATGTTGTACATAGTCAGTTTACAAGCAATCTACAATTAGATTATATTTATTATAAATTCTTACTTAGTTTTAAGAAGCTGCCAAACTATTTTAATTTAAACTATTACCACTTTGTTTTATTAAAAATAACTACAAAATAGTTAAATAAATGATTAATCTTTCCCTAATGATCAATTGTTCATTTTCATAGCCTGTGATTTTTGGTTTGGTTTTGTTTTTCATTGGAATTTTACTTTTGTACTTAAACATTGGATAACTGTTTGCTTTACTGATTTTTAGGTGAAAGACCTAGAAGAATTTGAGCCGTTTTCATCATCATTGACATCATCATCAGCATCATCATCATCATTGTCATCAAATGTCACTGGAATCAAGCATTGGAGAACTATTTTAACTGCCAATGACCCTTTGTGTTCAACACAGACTGGTTCAGAAAATTTATGTGATAAACTTGACGTTGAACCTGCATTAAAATATGCCTTGACAGGTGACCAGTCTGTGATCATCACACCTTGTAATCTACCTCCTTCAAGAAGAGCTGTGGAAATTTGGTATCAAGGAAGGAAAGTTTATAAAAATTTGAAAAACAAAGCTTTGCAAGAAGATATTCTTAAAAAGGATAAAATTGAAAGTAAAACTAAAGACAAAGTGGATGAGAAAAGTGAAGTTAATAGAGAGAAACCTGAGAAAAGTAAACCTATGAGTGATGTGAAAATTGTGATTGAAGAATGTGTCGAGAGTAAGGAACTAGACTCGGAGAAGTACCGACTAAATCTCTTCACTGGAAAAAGAGAGCTGGCCAGTGAAGCTGATTTTACAAGCATAATCGAAAAATCTGAAGATAAACGTTCAAGTATCAAGGAAAAAACTGATACAGCTAACATTAATGCTGACACATCAACACAAGACTTGAAGTCTAATTTGAAGGCCAGAGAAGAAATAGAAAGTCCGAAGTCAAGTATAGAGAGCACTGACAATATGTTACACAGTACGCCAGTGCTGCGACGTGGGTCCACCGAGCTGTTTGAGACCGAGTGTACCCCTATAACAGGAGAGAAAAGACTCAGCCAGGAAGACAACCCGCCAGGCTTCGTGACACCCAAGAGGATCAGACCTTTGAGGAGACTATCGACAAACACAGACACAGCCCTGAGGAGAGCGATACTGTCCTCTCAGATCAAGGTGAGCTTGTTAGTTCATTGCAGTTGTAATCTATTTCTATTTTGAGAGATTCCCATTCGTAGAAATCTCAGCATAGATAAATACAGTCCTTTTCATGAGAATTTTGGACAAATTGCAAAATAATGCCTGGAAAATAACTTGAAAAATCTCAAGATTTAAGAAATGACTGCAGATTAAAAAAGACGGTGTGTCGCGTACCATTCCCATGCCTGTAGGTCCAAGGTCAAGGTCACTGTTACTAAAAATAGAATTTTATTGTCCGGGCTGTAACTTCGTTATGAATGGAGTGATTTCAAAATAACTTGGCACAAATGTTCGCCATGACAAGGCGGTGTGTTGCATACAATACCCAAGCCTGTAGGTCCAAGGTCAAGGTCACTGTTACTAAAAATAGCGGTTATTGGAATATTTCGCTGATAGAATATTAAAACACAAACTCATTTCTATATATTTCTATGCTAAATATTCTCTTTATTTGAATAGGCCCCAGCATGCATTTGGTTTATTTGAATAGCATTTTCCCAGCTTATAACGCATTTCATGCTAATCATGCTTGAAAGTCACACGTTTCTGCCCCAAGGCAATGTACATTATCCGTAAACTCGATAATCTGTCATTGTTTATCACCTGTGTTTTTATCACCTGTGTTACATAATGACTTCGATTCACTGGCTCGCATTATGTTTACAGTATACATTTATAGAAATGACGTCACAAAAACAGGTTTCCCCGCATTGAGAATTTTCATTTGTTACGTGCATAAGATGATCCCCGGGAAATTCCCGAATAAAAATAGATTAATCGTAAAACAAAAGAATCAGAAAAATACCTTTTCTTTTTTGAGACATGTATGAAAATAACAAACTATACCATATTTGCTCAATAATTAGAACATTAATTAGATCTTGCAAAAGAATCTTAATTTAGGATGTTTTTATAATAACATATACACAACACTTTGGCGCCCCAAGGGAAGTAATTATAACTCTTCACGAAGAAGGTTGTGGTATAGTAATGGGATAAATATCATGAAATTTTGGATAGGAAAATTCACGAAAGAAATTGAGCCGACTATGTCGGCAAAACGGAAAATTTTCGGAACGGAACAAAGTCTAAAGAATGAATTGTATACACAGGGCATTTACAGAGTATGGGTTATCTTCAAAACGGGATTTTATGAGGAACATGATGATACAGATATTACTGAGCGCATTACCCCACCCACCACTGAGGAAACTGAGAATTTGTAAGCTCTGTGTATTATGATACTCCGGTTAATTGAATCAAGGATTCTGACAAAAAGACTATTCAAATAAGCGAATTCTGCTGTATACTGGGTGGTGGTGAGGTGCAAAAATGTTCTACTTAGCAACCATCTTGTTATTTCTGGAAACTTGTTTTTATAATTACCATGTATTAGTGTGATATTAAGATCTTAAAATTAGCAAATTTGAACTGGTTCATATTATTTTGTTTTTAACTGTTAATCAAATTTGCTAACAGTGTAGCTCCAGATCAGCCGTGCCGGCACATCCATGCTGTCTGATCTGCATATACACTGCTCGCCTCTTGGGAAGAAATAACATAATGAATCTAAAATCAAACAGTGTAAATCCTGATCATATGGCATGGATGATCCAGCTGATCTGGATCTACAATGTTTGCTAGGGGATAAGACATATCCCATGGAGTTGAGGGTTAATTACCACTAATAGTAATGATTGACTAATTAATGTGAGGTCCTGTTATTTCAGCAACAGTTTGGTACTCCAGCCTTACTAAGAGCAGATACTTCTCAGATTGAAGGACCTTCCCTGAAAAATTCATTTGGATTTAAACATAGCCAGCAGAATTTACAGGATTCAAAGGCCTTACATGAGGTAAATTCTAACATGGATATTTTATCTAATTTAATGTTAAATACCTTATGTATCCGTTGTATTGGGGAAACTCGGAGTAATTGCATTTTATTTCATCATCAATTGATTAATCATTTATTTATATCGAATTAATTTCATAGTCTACCTGACATTTAGATGCTAAACCTTTTTATAAAGGAGCATTAAATTATTCAGCTTTTATTCACAAATATATTGAAATGCTGGTTATCCGAAAACTGATATTCCTAATATTAGATAACATCCACGATTGTTGCTGACTTGCTGTCTTACAGTATCAGTACCTGACTGTGCTCAGTGTTGAAGTACATGTGGAGACACGAGGGGATCTGAGACCTGACCCAGAGGTAGATGGTATCCTGGTGATATTCTACTCCATCTTCAATGATATTCCTGCTGACAGGGGAACCAGACAGGAGACTGGGGCATTTATTGTAGACCCAGTCTCAGCCAATAGCAGAAAAGATGACAAGTTATCATCCAATCAGAAACATCCTTACATAAGTGTATCCCATGATCCTCAGCCAGGTACTTCTAAAGCTGCAGACCCCAAACCAGCGGTTGCCCCATCTTCCTCAAAGGATCTTCCAGAAGGGACAAACTCTTTGACAAATCTACAGGAAACCCTGCTGCAGAAATCTGGGCTTCCAGGATTGAAAGTGACCTATGTTACTGATGAGAAGGAATTACTGGAGACCTTTGTAGACTTTGTGCACAGGTAATCATCTACAGGCTTTGTACAGATGTACATATAATTTATACTAAAACCTCATCAGAAGAATTTTCATTTAGTTGCAAAGACTTTAAACTGAATCATTACTGAGTGATACTGAAATGAGTTATTGTCATTTTAAATAAATTAACTTGAAAGCCACAATGTTAATAAGGTATACGCTTTTGTATATTGTCATAGTATTTTTACTTTCATGAAAGAAACTTGATGATGATAGTGATGATGATGATGATGATGATGATGATGATGATGATGATGATGATGATTGTACAAACCTTTTGTAGGTGGGACCCTGACATTTTAGTTGGCTTTGAGATACAGATGTTGTCATGGGGCTATATCCTACAGCGAGCTTCTGTACTAAGCATGAACCTTGCCCAGGCTATATCCCGTGTGCCAACAGCCAAGGGTTCGAGCCACCACTCGAAGGAGCAAGATGAATATGGAGCAGACCACATGTCAGAGATCCATATTGCCGGAAGGATTGTTCTTAACCTGTGGAGATTGTTAAGGCATGAGGTAACATAAAACTGTTTCTTAAATTATGGTTTGATATTTTAACCTGTCAGTTAAGCAATATTTCATTCATACAGAATATAATGCACATTAAGTTGCTATAATTCTATATAGTAAATTGGAATTGAAACAAATTCTCTTTATTACTTTCTTGCCAATTGTTACGTCTTGTACTGTATGTTTGAAGCTGGCTTCTTATAACTGTGATTAAAGTTAGCAGGTAAGGTCACATTTCGCCTCTTTAATTTGTTTTGCCAGTATGAGGCAAGTAAGGTTATACAAAATAAATTGTTTAGACTTTAAGGTGGTTCGCTGAAAAAAGTCTTTGCAATATCAATGGTTTCCAGATAATATAAATACTAAATGTTCCAGTTTAAGCATATCAGTCATTATTAAGTGAATGCATTTGTATTTTTCAAAAAATTAAAGTGTATTGTATATGGCTGTTATTTAAAGGCAAACAGTGAAGATCCAGATCAGCAACCCCATAAGTGTAGATCCTGATCAGATGATTGGATATGTGGGCAGATCTGGATCTACAATGGTCACACAACTGATTAAACCTATATATATGTATGGAGAAAAAAGTAAATTTAAATCTTGGAAAATAAATTTAAATACAAAACTATGTTACAGGTGACATTGAATGTGTACAGCTTTGAGAACATAGCTTTCCATGTGTTGCACAGAAGGATTCCGTTGTTTTCCTTCAGAAGCCTTACTGCATGGTTCAAACACAGGACACACCTACATAGGTAGCCTGATTACTCTACCTAGGTTAAGGTTTTTAATGACCAGTCGCCATTTCAGCCAATCAGATGCTTGAGATTTGAGACTGGTTTCCAATCTCATCTTTATAACCTTGAGCCCTAGCTGCCATACAAACCATGCAATTTCAGATAGAATACACAGTAACAGAGAAAAACAAGTAAACATTCACTATACAGAATAAGAAAGCTAATCCTTAATTGTTTTGACTTGCTTGGTCTTGCTTGTGCTGGCCAACCTTCCCATTTTCAGGTTACCCAGATATTTCACAGAAAATGGGAAGGTACAATTCTTTGTAGGTTGTCCCTGATTTATTGGGAGTACTGGTTTCAACCTACAAAGAAGTCTTCAAAAGTGATTAATATTAGGTTGGAATAACTTGTTCACAATCAATCATTTAACTAATTTCAGTTCCTGAGACTCTAATTAAATTTTGAACTTTAGGCCTGTACCAGTGTTGTATACTTGAAATAAGCGTTATGTCTTGTATACCAGTATTAGAATATTTATTCAATGCATCCACATGGACAATGTTATTTTGCAGATGGAAGGTCATAGAGCATTATGTGACGCGTGTGAAGGGCAGCTTAGAGGTCATGGATCAACTAGATATGTTGGGACGAACCAGCGAGTTTGCTCGAGTGTTTGGTATAGAGTTCTATCATGTTCTGTCACGAGGATCTCAGGTGAGTTCTTAACATTAATAAATATACTTATATTCAACCCAATTAACGCACCTGGGCATGTAGCAAAAGGTTGGGGTGCATCAGGATCAACTCCAGTACCCATAAATGCTTTTTAAATTGTCACGAAATATCACAATCTGCATATATACAGTGCAGGTTCAAATGAACAGCAGGTCTGATATATAAGTTTCTTTCTGTGATTTTCCAATTCATCACTAGACCCCAGAATTGGTCACAAAAAGGTCCAACTTGGTCATTAGTTTTATTGCATTTTACAGTGACTGGTTCAGCTGGATGCTCTGTAAGAGTGTGGGTTGACCAATAGCGGCAAGGGCATTTCAAAAGTATAATTTAAGCAAGGAGGAAAATATCCAAAGGTTACGGATTTTTCAGAAATGGGTGAATGCAGGTGCATTAATTAGGTTGAATATGTAATTTTTCCAACCAAGAAAGCAATACAGTATAATGATAATCTAGTGTTTAAAGAGATTTGATACAGAATTCAATGTATAATAAAGAATTGTTTTTATTATATCAACCAAATAACATAAATTACAATATAACTTCAATAATTGAATGGTGTTCTTTATTTCTCACATAGGTTTAGCATTTCTTATGAGTTTGCGTGTTTGCAGTATCGTGTGGAGTCGATGATGTTACGAATAGCAAAACCAATGAACTACATCCCTGTGTCACCAAGTGTTCATCAGCGAGCCAGGATGAAAGCCCCGGTGTGTATAGCTCTCACCCTGGAACCAGAATCCAAGTTCTACACTGACCCGGTGCTGGTTCTAGACTTCCAGTCTCTCTACCCGTCCATTATGATTGCCTACAACTACTGTTTCTCCACATGCCTGGGCAGGCTAGAGTGGTTCCAGAAAGCTCAGTAAGTAACAACTCATCAAGGAACCAAAATCAAAATCCTACTTCTTGTTATTGATTTTGTTTAGTGGAAGCCTATGGCTGCCTTTTGATATGTCATGGCTTGTTAAATGATTTGCAAACAAGGTTATAAACTTGAGATAGAGGATAATACACAGCTGAATACACGAAAGGAGCATAACGGCCTAAGGTCAAAGGTCAGGTCAGCTTTCCTGTAATATACAGTATCTACATGTATCTGGCACATATTATTAATAGGGATTTTCGCTGTTTTAGTATTGTGTGATCAATTTAACACCTGATTTTTACACATATTACATTCACTGACATTGGCTCTTGTTAAGATAGTAATTCAGTTAAATAAGCCGGGGATTTTCCATTTGAGCAATCAAACATGACAGTAAAAATCTTGAATTCAACTCTGGCTTTGTCTGGAAGCCAATGAAGTTTTAACAAAGGTTGTTTTGAACTATCATATTTGCAGAGTTTTAGGACAAGTTTTTCATGTATGTTTTTATCTGTTAAAATATCACATGTAGGAATACCAAACAGAATTGCATTAAAATAATCCAGATGTGAAATAACAAATGACAATTAAAGAATTTCAGTAACATCTTTGGTAAGTTATTTTCTGATGATGTTTTTGATTTGGAGATAATTAATCATAGCAATATGACATGTTTGCCATTATTTTGCTATATCTGATCCTCTGTGATCGATGCACGAATAAAATCCAGCTCATGAATAGCTTGTACCTTCCACATTTTCTGTTGTTGTTGGTTAAAATTGTTTGTGTCTACAACATGATTCTCTGCAAAACAAAAAACTGAAATAAACCCTAAATAAAGTTCCAACAAAGGTCAGATGGAGCCAAGAGACAGCTACCTGAGGGAAATCTACGTTGCAATGGATGCAGAGCAGACACTATAATTGTGTAGCCTAAGATAAGAAGAGGCATTACATAGCTGATATCAGGGAGTTGAGAAGTCTGCAGATATGGATGCTAGCAGGATTTTTCGTTGGACGCTTCTTGAGTGACATTGTATAGCAGAAAAAGGCCTCGTTATATCTGTTTTCTTGCTCTAAACATTGTCCTAGCAGGTTCATTGCTGTTTCAGCATGTTCAATTCTTCCTATTGTATTGATGAAGCAGGCAAACTTCATCAGAGCTTGCTCTTGGTCAGCAGGTCTCCGGAGATGGCCATATGTTTTGTACTGCAAAAAGTACAGGTAAGGGAGAGCATCCACCACAGCCCAGTTCATCCATCTATCCATTACTGTTTTATTTCCATGTGAAGATCTAAATGTCTCCTGTATCTTTTCTTCAGGCATATTGGTGAGTTTACTTTCTAGAGATATGAGACTTGATTCATCCAAGTCTTCCTTTGTAGATCTAAACATTTCATACCGCAGTTCTTTAGGCACACAGTGGATTTCACTTGGTAGAAATCTGATACCGAATGCAAAAGCATGTCTAATTGCATGTTCATCTTTACCATATAAGTTGGTTTTAAGTCCTGTCGAAAAATCTGTTTCTCTATCTTTAAAAATGCAAGTGCACATTGCATGAACTGTTCTTGTATCATACTTTTCTTCTGTAATATTCAAAATAGCTTCAGTCTTGCTATAGTCTCCTGTACAGTAGTACACAGATGCCAACTTGAGTCGACCAGATGTAACGTCAGAGTCCAGGCCCAGAGAGAGCCAGACCAGAGCCTCAGGGGATACAGGTTGTCCTTGTTCTATGTTGCTGGATGCTATCATAGATCCCAGTGTGGAGTAGATCAGTGGTGTCAGAAGTAGAAGGGCTGTTCGCTCTAGGCTGTCTTCCTGATGATGAGGGGCATTTATCTTTTTTATAACAGTGTCAAAGCTAGTGTATCCTGACACTATGACACGAAGGAGATTCTTATGTGCACAATTAATTTCAAATGCAAGTGCCAACAGTTTGTCAAAAAAGATACTCAATGAAATATCCTCTGGATTCTGAAAGAGAAAATTTCCCTGCTTGGAAATGTCAAGTTTTGTTTGTAATCTTCTGCCTACATCATCTGTGGTTAAATAGAAGAAATGAGAAACAGTATCCTGATACAATTCTTGTATTTTGTCCAGGAGCCAGAGTTTGACCTGCAGTTTAAACTTGCCTGCCATCAGATTATTTTCATGCATAATGAAATGTGGACAATACTCCTCAGATACACAGTGTTTCAGCTGGAGGAGGCAGAGTTTGAAAACAGACAGTAAATTATCAGGACACCAGTCATCTGAGTCTGTGTCCTCTATACACAGCAGTAGAATGTTTTTGCACATGAAACTGGAAAGGCCCGGTTCACTGGGATGTTTTAGATGTGTTTTCAACATAAACTTGAACATCACATAGCAATGTATCTGTGTGATGTTCAGATTAAACATGACACATCGCTCAGCATGGGAGGTTGATATTCTCCACTCTAAATCTTCATTGGGACTGCCTTTGAATCCTGCAGCAACAGCATAACAAGGATGGGATTCTATATACTTCTTCATGTCCAGTGTAAGCCGTCCTTTTTGCAGCTGATGTTGTAACCAATCGCTCACAAACTTTGGCAATGTGCTGAATGGAACAACATTAACAACTTCAAAGTTATCACACGCAAAAGCAGGTCCATGCTCATCGTATTTTACCAATTTGACTTGTTGCACTATACTTTTTTTCGCCATGCTTTTATCTGCATATCGAGAAGTATTTTGCATAACAAATCGTTTAGCAATAGCAAGTGAGCGAAACTGAGGAATACTGTTGGGTATCTCCAACATGCAGAAACCAGGAGGAGTGTATTCATCCTGAAACATAAGTAGATTAATGTAACCACGTTTCCACTTACTGATGTCCTGTAACACGATATAGTTATCATTACAACTCAAGAAATCGTGGTCAGACTCCAGTCCTATTGTGGTAGTCCCCTCAGACTGACTTCCAAAGGAATAAGAAGATCCATTTATTTCAGTAAGGCTATTTGTGATCTTAAACACTTTCTCCCTCAGCAGCACAAGTCTCCTCCTCATCTGTATGGTGTTCTCATTGACACCAATGTCTTCCAGGACACTGCCCAGCTTCACGGAGATGTCACGGTAGTATGCAGGACTGTAAGACATCCTGAAATAACAAAATAACATCACAGATAATAAGAGATGCAGAGCAAAAATAACTATTCATAAACATGTTCAAACTCAACGGCTTAAAGACCTCAGCTTCTGTGTAGTAGTATTGGTTTATTATTGGAAAGCTTATACTTTTTGTTACATCAAAATTATTGAAGTGTAAAATTGTGTAAAACTAGGTTCATTTCAACACTGAATATTGGGGTAATAACATTGAAAGGGAGATAATAGTTTATATTTATTTTTATTATTTGGCACATGTTTGGAGTGAACAAAATTTATATCTTTGGTTTTTCGTCTTAAATTGTATAATTCATTGTCACTTGGATAGCAATTTTGCTATAAATGAGACTTGATTTAACATTACAAAACTTAATTTTAGTTATATAAGAAATGGTTGATGTAAATGTTTCTTTTAATAATAATAGACAGACGCCCATAATTATGCTCTGGTAAGGGTGTCTATAAATAAACTCAAACACACACACATGTTTCTTTGGTGGAAATCCCGGTAAGGTATTAGTATACAGTTACAGGCCTTACCCATTCAGCACAGATAAGAGATCTGGGGAAAGTTTATCGTAACTCCCCATTAGATCATACTGTCTAAAACTTAATTTACAATATTATTATTATTTGGTATTTTGTGGTAATAATTCAAACTGTTCTGTAGCACATTTCTACTTTATGGATTGATTCATTTACTATTATATCAGCTTAGTAATTTTTGAACTGTTGAAACAGAAAACTCAATAAACGACATCAAATTGTTTTATGTTGGTTTATATCTAGTGTTACTGTGTTTATGGGCCCAGAGCATGAACCTTGTGGGTAGTAGTCGCCCCACCTAAATTAGTCCGGCAACATCTGTTACAAAAAATGAAATAATAAGGAAAACAGTTATGTTTGAAGATTTGGATGTTGCTTGATGATGACCACTTTCTCAGTGACCAACTGGTAGAAGCACCACTTGGGGGACTCAGATCTCTGACTGTTGTACTAGGAGTCTAAGGCTTAAATGTTTAGACCATATTCCCCACAGTGGACAATTCCAAACAGATTTATAAGAGTACAAGCTCACAATTAAAAGCTAATCTTTGGACATGCAATCACAAGAGTATGAAAATGCCAACCAAATAAACAAAAAAACATTCTTTTGCATGTTTAGGCACCGTCATTCAAATCCAGGGATTAAGCTAGAAGCAAATTTTAGGGAGAAGTGACTTCTCCCTCCTGGAAATTTAGGGAGAAGTTTTCAGAAACAGGGAGAAGTGACCAAGGCGGTCGGTCGGGTTTTTACCAAAAAGCTCTTATTTTCTCTTATACACCCATCATATAATAAAACAACAATACTGATTATTTAATCTATGTTATTTTATAAAAAAAATGACAATAATAAAAATGCCAAGGTATTCCTGTGGCAGAAAATGTAAATTTGCCTTGGCATTTCGGACAGCAACCCCACTTTTTCCCACTGAAACTTGTCTAGCAGTCTGCATCTGTTGCTGGCACTTGCATCACCAACAGAGGTCTTGTGTTCTACAATATAAAAATATACCAGTTGTTAATATATTGGAGGCTTGACTTTCAGACACAAATCACAATTCATTGATTTTATTTTAGCATCATAATTCAGTCTGTCATTTTTCCTGAAAGTATTTTGGTGTTTTTAGGGGAATTTGAAGGCTTTTACAATTAAAATTACTTTTGTGTAATTATTTTGTCATATTTTCTCGTAAAAATCAATACTCACCTTTCTGTAATTATTTTACTAGCCGACATAATCTGGGGATGTCTTCCTTCAATTAAGTCAGCAAACAAATCACACAAAAGGTCCATCGCATTATTCATTTCTCCCAGTCGGCTCTGATCATAGACAATCATCTTAATCCAATTATCACCTCTTACAGGTTCTCAAAGTGCCATAAAACTGATAATTAACAGTTACTGTCAAATTAACAAGCTGTCATTTTCAACATCCGGGTCACTTACACAATTATGTAACTTACAATAATAAAATGCTAAAGACTATCAAGCGATTTTATTGGTTTATTCTGTATACACCAGCCAATAAAAATCTCATTTACGTGAAGACTGATTAGGTAATCAGGTCGAATTTGTTTATGACACGCGTTTGTCTGTCAATGAGTGAAAATTTGGGGGATTATTGGCAGATGTTTGATTGTTTCCTCAGGCAAATTCAACAGGAAATCGAGGGCGAAGTGAACTTCGCTTTTCTCTGCAAATTTAGCGAAGTTAGGCCGGTCTGGGCGCCTTCTTCGCCTTGTTTCGTGATCCCTGAAATCTGATATTAGAATTCAGAAAGCTAATCAATCTCTGTTGCAAGGTAGCCTCTTTAAATTCAGAAAAAAAACACTACCAAAAGTAAACTCTATTGACATTGGTTTGACTGAAAAAATATCCTCCAAATTAATGAGTCCTTCTGAATATAAATAACTAAATAAACTCTAAAGTGAATGAATATTTTGAATTGGAAACGCTCTGATTTACAGATCTTTCAATTTGTACAAGTCAGATGTTTTGATCAGTTGACCTCTTTTCAGAATAAGTACATTGTATCAATAAAGGAAATAAAATATTAATTTTTTACCACTTTTTACATCCTATTTTTAATGATTTTTGCAAATAAAATAGATTGTTACAAAGAATTAGAATGAATAACACTCAGTAGGCCTCAATCTTTCTACACTGTCGTTTGAAAAACATCTATTCAAAAGATTGGTGCCAAACAGTTCTGTTTTAAATTATTTGAGTAAAATCAAATTTAAACTAAAATGGATTTTCTTGTCATACCGGTAAACCATAATTTATTTCAACCAGATATGACCACTATATTTCTTTTAACATTCAAACAATTCAGTAATTATTAAAGGTGTTAAAGAGAGTTTAACAGTTAAGTTGGATAACAAGCTGTTGTAATATGGATAAAGACATTAATGATAAAACCTTGTTACCTTAAATTATTTCAAGTCCAGTTTTGATTGTAAAAATGTGATTTCCTAGCGGACACTTGAAAAACAAAATGTCCACAAAACGTTGAGCATTCTATGTTAATGTAAGATAGATATTTTATTGGCTGTTTTTAGTAATCGATAATACAAACTTCCTGTTAGCAAAAACAAATTTTGTTTTTCTTTCGATAATTGTCCTATTATATCAAGTTGTCATGGTTGAATAACTTAATGGTAATCAGATAGGTTGGAAAATGTATATATGTACCGGTGAGATTCATACAATCAGACAATAACTCCGCAAACAATGTTTGAAGGGTGTATATTATTACACCCCCACAAAACGACTGGGGCTAGAGGGATCAATGTCAAGGTCACTTGCTAAAAATAGAAAAAACGGTTTCCAGATGATAACTTTTGAAAGACTTTATTTTGAAGCTTCATTTTAGGGGCATAATTTTCAGTGACAGTGTATGTATACAATATACCATGGTATTTTATTAATATGCTTTTATTCTGTAAAGATCCACTTGTCAGGTGGCATGATGAAAGATCACTGTTCTTAAAAACAAGTAAATTTTGTTACCTAGTTTCAACAATCTGTCTTTCTGTATTACGAACAAGTCTTATTTAGAGGCCTGTTTTGTCCATGGCTTAAATATTGAGATATTAGGCACACTAACCCTTTCCTCCATTTATATGACCTTATGGCATGGGCAAACAGATCCAGAGGTAGATGGCAAGCATGTGCCACCTAATCTGGATCTACATGCGATAAAATGTGTATGCATGGAAATTACTATTAAAATAAATTTTGAAACTACATGTCATTTGAAATAACATTTTTCAAATTCTTTTCTATGTTTACAGTGAAGGCCCCATAGAATTTGGCTGCACGTCCCTGAATCTTCAGCCATCTGTTATCAGAGTAAGTTCTACTACATTTCATTTTTTGCAGATAGTTAGAAAGGTAACTTTGAAAACCGCTAAACATGAGAAACATGAAAATGATGCTGTTTGGTTTAAATTTGAGCTTGTTGTCTTTAACAGAGCTATCCATTTTCTTATTAATGAACTAGGCATAGGCATATTTCTACACCTTTGACCAGATGACCTCTAGCTTAATTCAAGCTGTATCTTTATGGAAGAATGCTGTTGTTTCAGAAACTATCTGATGATGTGACAGTATCTCCAAATGGTGTAGTGTTCTGCAAACAGTCGGTAAAAAGAGGAGTTATACCTATGTAAGTACATACACCCTGCAGTTACTTTTTAGGGTTTAGATTTCAGTCAAGATAACTTACTGAATTGGTTATAACTATATCAGCTACTTTTTTTCAAATATTTTCTTATTTGAACTTGATATCAATATTGTTTGCATTTTTTTATGCAATTTCTTGATGATAATTTTAAATAGAAATTACTTGGATGGGACCATGAATGAGCATTGGAAGGTTTAAAATTTCAGCATGGTTGAAGAGATATTGAACACCAGACTGATGGTGAAGAAAGCCATGTCCAGTTATAAAGATGACAAGGTATGTTCCTGGTGGTTGTCTAGAATAACTCTTGTTTTTGTTTTAAGTACACATGTACACCACTTCTTAAGTTATTTTGTTGTCTATGAATTTGTTTAGTATTTTGGCATGCAATAGTTCAAAACAAGATCATCTGAATTTGTTCTGTTAAGTAATTGTTGCTAGTTTTATGTCATGGTCAGATATATTAATTTAATATTATGATATTAATAGTTCATAGCAGAGTTAATGTTTTGCAGACACTGAGCCGAATGTTGAATGCCCGTCAGCTGGGGTTGAAGCTGATTGCTAACGTCACATACGGATATACTGGTGCCAACTTCTCAGGCAGGATGCCCTGTATTGAGGTAGGTCTTCTTAATCCCTTCTGTTTAAAGCAAGGAAATAAGATAGATCTGCTGTACTTGAATTATTGTTAGTAAAGAACTTTCTTCTTTTACTACCTTCAAAGCAGATTACAGTTGATCTGGGTGTGACCAGGAGAGTGGTCCTAGTTCATCCTACACAGCAGTGGAGTCTGTTGACATTGTGAACATGAATATTCTGGTTGTTAATTGGTATATTTCAGGTGGGTGACAGTATAGTGCGCAAGGCGAGGGAGACTTTGGAACGTTCTATCAAGCTGGTAGAGGAGACTCCTGCCTGGGGAGCCAAGGTAGTCTATGGAGATACTGACAGGTAAGTTGTTTCATATTTACCGGTACTTTCCAACTCTGATTATATGAGAAATAAATAATCATATTTAGCTTACAGTGTTAACAACTGCATTCTGCAGATATAAGTGGCATTCACATTAAAACTAAGTACTGTTTGATATTTGATATGTTAAAAGAGGCACCTATAAACGCATCGCTTCTCATGCACCCAAGCACAAGCTTAAGAAGAACTCTTGTTCTAACCAATATGAATGGTAAAAAGCTTTTAGCAGTTTCCAGAAGTTTTGAAACAATAATAACACTGTATGTGATTGTTCAAGAAGTGGCTATATGTGTATAGCTTTGTGTTTCAGCATGTTTGTCCTGCTTAAAGGTCGAAGTAAAGACGAGGCCTTTAAGATTGGTTATGATATTGCCAAGAAAGTCACTGATATGTTCCCCAAACCCATCAAACTCAAGTTTGAAAAGGTAACTAAATTCCTGTCACATATTAAATATTTGTGTTGATATTTTTATGGTTATATACATGCATATCTGCCAAGGTAATGTCTCTCATTCAAGCATTCAAAAAGTTGGTTTTGTATCCTGCATGATCAACTTCCCATCTTTCTTTAAAATGGTAATAATCATCTTCCAAACTTGAAAATCAATTCTCCCTTTTTTCAGGTAAATTATTAGACAGGTTTGTATTCCACTTGAAAAAAGCCTTAGCTGGCCTCGTATTTAACAGAAATAACAGGCTGAACATTGAAAAGTGTTGAAACTTGTCACAGGCATGTTAGCAAAACCCAGCAAACAGAAAATTGAAATGATAATTACAAATATTTTTTTAACTTTTACTCCATGGGATATGGCTATATGGCTGATATTGATGGGTGAACAATGTAAAATCAGATCAGCCGACACATCATTGCCATAAGATCAGGATCTGCACAGCTCGTTTCTTGATACATTAGTTTATTTCTGACTAAGAATTGAATAGTGAACAAGAGATCCTGATCGGATGTTTCTGATGTACACTGCGGACTCTTTATAACGCGGTATAGCGGGTCCATCATCCAGACCGTGTTAATAAGTGAAACCGCGTTATATTTTCCCGCGCAAAATACATGTCCAGATTTTCCTGCGAAAAATACATGACCCGATTTTACCGCGCAAATATACTACCTAATACACAACTAACGAGATTATGCATAATTCCACGTCATGATTCCCGACACTGTACTCGACAAATAATATTTCTTACAAGACATACAATTACCAAATTTCAAATAAAAAAGCAAAACTGCAAGAGACTGACTAATAACACCAAGATCAAAATCAGATCGGCCTTAAATTATTGTAATGGAATTAAAGACCGTATATCTAGTTTGTTTAGATGCTTGCAGAAATTTTAATTATTTTATGACACAAACTCTGACATTTACGAACATAAATGTAAAATTAATATTAAAACACAAATCATCGTTAACATATTCCATAATTTATAAATTACATCCTAATTTTATCTCCAGTATAATATTTCAGTATTATTGCATCATCAACCAACTTAAACCAGCTAAAAATGCCAAATGTCACGTACACACTTCTTGTAGATCAAACGATTTCATAGCAGAGCCGGCGAAACATCACAGTCTCGATACGAGCCAACATTTTTCTTTGAAGTCGCATTTCATTGACAGATATAATCGCTGTTTACCTCCATAGTCAAAAAATGCAACCTCCATGAAATTAACAGGAAGGCGGATCAAAGCAAAATGTACATCAATGAACTACCAACAGGTTTTAAAACATGATTGGGAATAATTTTTTGTTTCTTTCTGAATTGTGCAGATTATGTGATAATTATAGAGACAATCCAATTTAGTAATGGATCAATGATAAACAGTTAGTATGCATTCACAAGTTTGCCTCGGGCTAATATCTGTCACTGGGAAAGGTGTTAAAACACGGTTGTTTAGGGATAAAATGTGTGCGTCACTTATGTACATGTTACAATTGTGACTTCCGGTTTCGATTTATTTGCCGTTTTACGATCAAAAATGACTTCCGGTTTCGATTTTTTGCTGTTTCATGTTAAAAAATGTACTTAAAAAAAAAGGGGGATCCACGGTACGACCGCGTTATAATAGACCACGGAATTAAACGAACCGCATTATAAAGAGTCCGCAGTGTATTGACTGATTTGGATCTAAACTGTTTGCTTATGTGATTAAAACCCATATAATTATATCTGGAGTAAGGGTTAAATGGTTCATCGTTAGCACAGTTTGTCACCAGGTCTGCACATCCTATGTGATCGAGGTCTACACTGTTTGCTATTCAGTCCATTAATCCATTTAATAAAAATTTCAACAAAACACCGTTTGAACGCTTAAGGACTGGCTTAGACTTAAAAAAAGTGGAGTCCATTAAATTAATTCATTTCTTAAAAAGTTATCATTTTCAGTAAAAAAAACACTGCAATCGTACCTTTTCCCAAATAATTTAATTTTCTTGTTGAAAAATAATAACAAAGTTATGGATTAGAAACTTGCAGGTTAATAACTGATACTATTTCCTCTGTTGCAGGTGTATTTACCATGTGTGTTACAAACAAAGAAACGTTATGTAGGCTTCATGTATGAGACTCCAGATCAGAAGGAACCTGTCTATGATGCTAAAGGAATAGAGACTGTGCGCAGAGATACATGCTCAGCTGTGGCCAAGGTATGGCTACTGTTACACTGTGGAGGGGTTATATGTTAAACATCATTTTCTTGGGTTCTTAGATTCATTTTTTTTCAATTTTTTATGATTATATATGATTACATTTTCATGTTTCCTGATTTGTGTATTGACATACCCCACCAGGAAATAAGACAGAGCCCATTCTAAGAGAACAATTTTGCTATTGACCACTTCCAAGTCTGTGTTTAATTTGAACCATCAAGATTCAGACTGGTCTTAAATATTAGTATTATAACCTGAAGGACTGGTTTTCACAAAAATAGTCAACTCTTCAGTAGAAATAAAACTCCATGACCAGCATTGAACTTTATGCATAGAGAGAAATTCTGCAGATATGCAAGTGAAAATGTGTGTTTGTATACTAGATACTGGAGAGGTCTCTCAAGATTCTGTTCACCAGCAAGGATGTATCCCAGGTAAAGTCTTACATCCAGCAACAGTGTCAGAAGGTGATGGAGGGGAACGTCAGTCTACAGGACTTTGTGTTTGCCAAGGAGTATCGTGGGATACCAGGCTACAAGCCAGGGGCATGTGTACCTGCCCTAGAGATAGCCAAGTAAGGATAGAAATGGTTACAACTTGCCAAGTTCTGGACAGCTAGTTGAAAGGTGGCTTGTTTATTTGCCAGACTGATCAACAGAAGACAGTATTTCTAAGTTTATATGTTTTACGAAATCACATGCACAGTTGAAACTCATTATCTTGTTTTTTGGGGGATACCAATTAAACTTGATTTTGACTTTCCTTTGAGAGTATAACAAATTTTTGTTTTTTTTTGCTTTTCATTTTAACTTAACATTCAAGAATCACTGTTTTCTGTGGTGTAAAATTTTAATATATAACTACTAATAGAGATGTTGGTTTCATATACAGTTGGCTAAATGGTAAAATATTGAAATTACTAACAGACAAACAAATATGGTATGTTAAAGGAAGCAGTTGAGACAGGACCGAAGGTCTGAGCCCCGGGTAGGAGAAAGAGTACCTTACGTTATAGTGTATGGAAGTCCAGGTCTGCCCCTGATCCAGCTGGTGCGACAGCCACACGAGATCCTCCAGGACCCGTCCCTGCGCCTCAATGCTACCTACTACATCACGAAGCAGATTCTGCCACCACTGGACAGGTTCTTGTCACTGATGGGGGCCAGTGTCTTCTCATGGTGAGTTACTCTACTACTTCCAAAGTTCTGAACTGGACCTTTTTGTGTTGCCCTTTCGAAGAAAAGGCGACAATAGGGATAGCCTGTAACGAAACTTTAAAATTAGCTATAACATTGCTGTTTCTTAATATTTTTTCTCCAAACTTTCAAATTATATTTCTTATGGCAAAAGTGTCATGATGATTTTAATATCTTGAAGTCAAGATCATGTTTGACAGAATCATGCCTCTTTTTTCTTGAATTTTCTGACAAAGTACCTGAGAGCAACACAAGTGTTAACTGAACACCCATCTTGTTTATTGTACTTGTTACAGACATTTGTTTATACCGTAATCACCCTAAGTATTGGGACAGTTAAAAATAATTAAAATTTTTCTTGTCCCAATATTTAGGGTCGCAAACAATATTTGTTTAAAAAGTGTCCCAATATTTTGGGTCGGTTTGCATGCTTGCACCGGCAATGTCTCAAGACATGATAGGACGTAATCACGGAACATATACTGATTGACCATTAAACATGATAATACGAAATCAAACAATTTTTTGTAATAAGTTTGTGTCTAGAGTTTGGAGAATAAAGTGATTTATTTTTGTGCCAAAACTTGTCGAGCATTATTTAATTAAGTGGTAATTGAAATTCCGTTTATCAGAGAGCATTGTTCTTTGATGATATACACTTTCCATCTTGAAACAGGTGGCTTAATCGGGACGTTTTCACACCTTTGTCGGTCATAGGAAAGACTGTTTTTTTTTAAGAATTTACCTCATTACCTGTACTTAGGACTGACACATGCCTCAGGCTATTATCTGCACCTGCATAAACAATTTAGCATCTTATTGACAACAAACAGATCGTAAAACAAGAGTAAAATACTTTGAATACAGGTATATAATTAATTAAAATGAAATCAATAGCCGTTATTAATACAGAGGAGTGTAAGTTGAATAAAAAAAGGAAGGTACATCGGTACTTTATATATTCTAGTTTTTTCTTAATATCTCAGTCAACGTCTTAAGAAGTTTTGTCGCAAATACACGTCATACTAAGGTAAATTACGCAAAAGCATTGTTAATATTGAAGAGAAAACACGGGACGACTTTCATAATTACCGAGCGCTGATCTAATGTCCAAAAATGTAGGAACAAAAATACCGTTTCTGAAAGTGTCCCAAAACTTAGGGACACCGAAAAATACTAATCCAAAAAGTGTCCCAAAATTTAGGGACATGAAAAATAATTATTTTTGTGAAAATAAGGGTGTCTCAATATTAAGGGTGTCCCAATACTTAGGGTGATTACGGTACTCACCTAAAATTTTCCATGTATTGTAGTATATTTCAATCATTGCTTTCAGACAGATTATGTTACTTGTAGAAGTTGGCATATACCTTTGGTTATGTGAAGTATTTTGTGATAAGTGTGTTGTTTGTTTGTATAGGTACCAGGATATGCCACACTCAGCTGGAAGGGCTGTAACTCATCATGTCGGCACAGATCAAGCCAAAAAGGTATTTTATTAGCATTACAACTGTTTGTTAAATTTTGAAGTGTTGTCTTTATTTATCAGTTACTGACATACATCACAAGTGCTTATTTTACTCAAAAGTAATTTATTGAAACAACCAGTTTTTAGGGGATATTTGTATTTGGTAACAGTAATTTACACATTGTGAGAGACAATTGCTTTGAAATTATTTCATCACATTTACCAGTGTAGATCCAGATCAGCTGGCAAATCTGTTACTTTTGTACTTAATCTACACTGGTTGTTTCTTGGTCAGAAAGACTTCATTAAATGGACAGCAAACAGATGTGCTGGGTGATCTAGATCTTCACTGTTTGTACGTGTGATAAAGGTCATATCTATGGAGTAAACGGTTAAAAAGTAAAGTGGAAACAGTGTTATTAAGTAGTTTCCATGCGCCAAAGTATTGATTTACATTTATTTACTGTTTCTCTCACATTTCATTAACAAAAGTTGGTTTCTTTATTAGGGTACAATATCGCAGTATTTTGCTACGTCCAACTGCCCTACCTGTGACTGTCAGACAAAGAAACCAATATGTGAGCAATGTATGCTGGACCCACAGGCGGTATGTGTGACCCTAAATGACAGGATATCCCGCTGGGAGATGGTACAACAGAAACTATATCAGGTATCACCGATTCTCATATACTATGTTTATATATGTAACTTGTATATATATGAACCATGATTGACATAATAATATTAGAAATATTTAAAAGCAAAATTGGGAAATGTTTTATCACTTGATTGCAAAGTACAAATTACAGACTTTTAAAAAACAAGAACATGTTATTTTTTGTGTCGCCCTTTCGAAGAAATGGCGATACATAGGGACCGCTTTGTCCGTCCGTCCGTCGGTCCATCACGAAAACTTAACGTTGGCTATAACTTTGCCATTTCTTAATATTTCTTATCAAACTTTCAAATTTTATTGCTTATGACAACACGCTCGAGATGATGCCAAGTCTCAAGGTCAAGGTCACATTTGATGGAGTTGTGCCCCTTTTTTTCTACTTGGATTTAGACACAAAAACTTAACGTTGGCTATAACTTTGTTATTTCTGAATATTTTTTCATCAAACTTTCAAATTATATTGCTTATGACAACATGCTCATGATGATGCCAAATTTTTAAGGTCAAGGTCACATGTGATGGAGTTATGCCCCTTTTTGTATTTGCATTTTTATTCCGACATAGCACCAGAGGGCGACACAAGTGTTCAACTGAACACCCATATAGTATTGATAAAAGTCTTATAATACATGATCATGTGGTTCTTAAGTAAGATCTTGTCTTTGAATGGAATGATTTCATCGCTCAGATCCTCTACATGCATATCATTAATAATTTTTCCCTTGTCATTGTAGATCTGTGGGGCTTGTATTGGTACATCAGAAAACAGCACCGTGATAGCATGTGTGTCCTTGGATTGTCCGGTGCAGTTCCGGAGGGTACGAGCCAGTAATGACCTCAGCATGGCTCAGACATATCGAGAGATACTGGCTAAGGTTTTCAAGTGAGAGTGACATCCGTGCTTGACTGGCGGAGAGTTTGAAGTCTTCAGTAACCTTCTTGTGTTCCATAATGGACTCGAGCAGTGTTTAGCTTGTCTGCTCATGATCTCTTGCAGCAGCTGTGAACTTCACCAGGACAAAAGTGGTTAACATGTTCAGATTAGTTTTTCTGATTGAGACTGTCACATCTAGCAATAGTATCAGAGTATTGGAGCGTAGTGTCAGGAGTTCAGTTATTGGGATATGTTATGCATGTACATACAGAGAGTTTACCAACTTTTCAAACTACCAAAGAACAGCAGTTCAATTCAAAGTTGAGATTAAATATGGATCCAGTGTCTTGAGTGCAGAGAAAATTGTTCTAATGTATGAATGTCACTGTGGGTTAAAGTGTACAGAGAATTGTTCCACTGTATGAATATCACTGTTGATTACAGTGCACAGAGAAAATTGTTACTATGTAAGAATGTCATTGTAGATTACAGTGTACAGAGAAAATTGTTCCAATGTATCAATATCACTGTACATTATGGTGTACAGTAAAAATTTCTCCATTGTGTGAATATCACTGTGGATTACAGTGTACAGAGAACATTGTTGTTGCACTGTATGAATGTCACTGGATTACATTGTACAGCAAAGTCAGGCCATCATTGCTCTTTACAGATTAACAGGTTTCTTGGAGACTGTGAAAAGAAGCATGTTAGAAATCAAGATCTAAATTAAAGAGAAATGGAGTAAATATTTCTGACATATAAACAGAATAGAAGATGGTTAAAAATGTTCAAATCAGTCATCAGAAATGTCGTGGTGGGGTAAAACTGTTGCCGAGAACTGCAAAATGGAATTTAAGAGAAATGGAGTAAACTCACAGAATAGAAGATAGTTAAAAAATTTTCAAATCTGTCATCTGAAATATCATGATGGAGTAAAACTGTGTTGCCAAGTACTGCAAAATGGCCAACAGTATGTTGTAAAGCTTACTTTATGGTTGGCACTGTAGAGTATTTATATTAATTTCATTGTAAAATTGCTCACTGCAGACCACAAGTAGTGCTGTGTTGAGATGGACGGATTTAACGATGAGTGAAACCAGTTATGTTCAAAGCAAATGTCATCTTGGTGAAGCCAGAAATTAATGTTCTTGAGAACTTAAGTATTGCTTAATTAGTACCTTGTTTATACATGTATGTGGATTAAATCCAATGTGTCTAGTTTTAAAATGAGACATTTTTATATGTGCTTTAAAAGCCATTTATTGTGTAACAGATTTACAAGGTACCTGGGTTTTAATGTCTGTCTATTGATGTAATCAAAACTTGGCAGTGTTTGTAGCAATATATAACAATTTATATTTTTTATACTTTCAAAGTGAAATCAGTGATAAATGGCATTGAGTATGCAGTGTCTGACTAATAGTGCTCCTATGACAAACATGTACAAAACACTGCCCCTTGTATGTAAACAATGAATGTTGTTGAGTAATTTTCACCATACTAGGTTTTGGAATTATTTCAAGTTTAACCCTTCACTCCTTGTTTACATGTTTTAGCTCATGTGTGACCAGTGTAGATCCAGATTAGCCGGCACATCTGTGATCTCTGATCAGGACTTGTACTATTTGCTTTTTGGTCAGAAATGTCCTAATAAATAAAAAACCGAACAGTTAAGATCCTGATCAGATGACACGGATATGCTGGTTGATCTGTATCTTCACTGTTTCTCTGCGGCATAAAGGCATATATATGGAGGAAAGGGTTAAACTATAGGTCAGTTGTCAATGACTTGAGTTTGTGAAATATAATTACTATACATTATATGTTTATTGTTCAGATATATGAAATATCTCTGGAATCTGTCTAAGCTGATACTGAATGCTTCCTAACAGCTCAAACCTATTGCAATACTCCATGTAAAGTTCAACAACCAATTAAAACATTTTAATAAGGATCTGCTTAAATTCCTTTCATAAAATTCCTGTTTACTAAATGATACTTTATGCCTACAATGTGCCATATGTTACAGTCATTTTAAGGACTATTTTGACATGGTACAAAATGGGGATAAAGTTGGATAACTGGGACATAGTGTATAAAATCTCCTTGGTGGACGTAGTACCACTGGCGTAAAAGCAGAATGAAGTCACTTATTAACACAGAACAAAACTTGGTTGTTCCTTAGAATGTATCAGCAGATTATTCATTTGCTAAATGTTGTTAAGGGTAAATTCCTCATAGGTGCGTTGTATGTTGTCAGTAAAGCTGACTGTCATGTTTTAACCCTTTACTACTGATATTCATGGACAAACAGTATAAATCCAGAACGGCTGGTACATCCATGCCATCTGATCCGGATCTACACAGTAAGAATTTTGATTCTTTATCAGTATGGAAAAGTGATAAGATAGGGACTGCTTTGTTGTTGATCCTTCTGTCATGAAGACTTAGCACTAGATATAACTTTGCCATTGCTTAATATTTTTTCATAAAACTTTCTCATATTATTTCGAATGCCAATGTGGTTGTGATATAGCCAAATCTGTTGATCAAGGTCTCATTTGAAGTAACCGTGTTTGTAATTGATCATTCATGCTGTCATTTGGGTTCTTGTTAACTTTTTGATATTCTGACAAGGTCCCCATGGTGACATAAGTGTTCAGCTGTTTACCCATCTATTCTGAAATAGTGAAATGTGTTCAGTTAACATTGAACATTTCCAGCAAAACTACTAACTTTTTTTCATGACAATGAATGTTTTAACTCTTATGAATGTATTTACACGTAACTCCTTTGCCAGTGTCCCCCCGATGCAGACTGATCAGGATCTACACTTAAGATTCATTAAGTTCTTACTGATCGAAAAGCAAACAGTGTAGCAAGTAGATCCTCCTCGCACTGTATGGGTGAGCAAGTTGATCTACCCTGTTCACCCATGGGATAAAAATCATATTCATGAAGTAAAGAGTTAAGATTTCAACCATAACAACACTCCTAATGAAAGCTGTGACGTCTAAAAGCTGATGATTTTACAACATCACAAAGTTGTAGAGTTCCATGTTAAATATTCATATGAAGCGATTTCATTTCAAACTTTACCAGATACTACTTCATGAACACTTTAATACATGAAATCAGCTTTTATCTGGTGTATAACCAGATGTGCCAGCTGATCCGGATCTACACTGTTCACTTTGAGATTCACTTGGTTACTTCTGACCTAGAAGCAAACAGTGTAGATCCAGATGTGCAAGGATGTGCCAGTTGATCTCTGTTGACACTGGTCTCCTTTCTGATAAAAGGGGTATCCATAGAGTAAAGGGTTAATTGACAAATACACTGCATGTTTAAATCTTTATCATGATTTCTCAGATAATTCCTAATTCACTGTACCTTCATTATCAGAACAAGTTGTTGCTATTGTAACATGCTTTATGATAGAAACTTAACATAATTATTTTCATGCATATTTAAGAAAACATCAGTTTTGAATTTTTATGAGCAGTCCGAATTTTGCAACACTTGGCTATGTGTAAATGCTCTCTGTATGAATTGTTGCTCCGTTGGTCTCATTTGTCAGTCATGAGCCGCAAATGATGGATGCTAGTTAAAGCAAGTGCTGTTTAATACTGAGGCTCATGTCAGTCGTTTCCACTTTCATGTTCAATATTTATTGTGTTTTATGCTAAGTAGCTGAATTTTTCTAAAAAAGAATGCACCATTTTTGAAGAGAAATATATTTGATCAAGCTTTATATATTGTGTTCCTAGCAGTAGATTGTACCTGCTTAATACTGTTCTTCCAATTCAAACATTGTCATATTATAATACTTATTCAAGACTAAGTCATAAATGTGATATTGTTTAGTGCCTCATTTACTGCCTGATTTACTGCTAGTAACAAGTATTTGTTGTCATGTCTCAGTTGCAAAGATAAAATAGCTAAATAATAGGTGCATTTTATTTTATGCTTTCTAGTGAATTATAGAATTTTCCCGGTGAAATAAAATTGGTATTTCACTGTTTTCAAACAGTGGAATACCATTTTTATTTTCACTGCTTTTTTCACACTGGTACCCAAACGCACACAATACTCCGAATAAAAACGTTCAGAAAACGGGCTCAAATTTGGGTATATGACGTCATGACGTCACATCATAAACAAACGTTCTTTCAATTTTACACAAATTGTGCACTAAAAGTATAAAATAAAAAGAAAATTTGTTTTTACCAGTGAAAGATAGAATTATATTTCACTCGTGAACTCCGGAATTAGGTATTTTCACTCATGGCTTCGCCACTCGTGAAAATACGAATTCCGGAGCTCACTCGGTGAAATATATTTCTATCTTACACTGGTAAAAACAAATATCCTCTATATCTTCAACAGAGGCAACATTACTTCAGTAAATTAAAATCCTGGGTGCACTATATGTGGTGAAAGCTAAATCATTTTACCTGCTTCAATATTGTTTTATCACCTAGAACTTTTCCACTTTCAGCCCTCAGCTGTAACACAACTTAATTCTCAGTGTTGCATGATTAAACTTATGTAATTTATTGAGAGGTTAATTAATATGTTCAATCCCCAACTCAAACCAGTTATAAGAAGAGTACAGAGAAGTAAGACATTAAATTTAAGAATCCATCTGATGTAAGAAGAAATTTGGAGTATCAATAAAAGATTGCTTAGTATCTTCATAATGACTAAAGCTCCTGGATAAATGGATTTATCCATGGATAAATGGAAAATCAAGTAATATTCTTCCAGTGTGAAAATCCAATCAGAATTACCGGTAGTTATTTCGTTGCTACCACCACAGTTGACTTAATGGCAATGACGTGTTGGACTTAGCTCGCTTTAAAACTTTACTCCAGATATATGGGTTTTAATGCTTGTGCAAACAGGGTAGATCCAGATCAGCCAGCAGATTTGTACCATCTGATCCGGATCTTTACTTGTATATTGCTCCGAAATAATCTAATGCATCTAATGTGCATGCTTAGATCCTTGACAGCATGAATGTGACAGCTGATCTGAATCGACACTGTTTGCCTAGGTCATAAAGGTGTATCTTTGGATTGTTGCATGCACTGTTAATGTTATTGAGACAGATTGATGTGACACGGAGGTTACAGTTACTTTACTGACTACGTTAGTTGGTCAGTACGCAGAATGATGATGATTATTATGGTGATGATAATGACACATAAAATGTTTTTGTAACTATTGACAACTGTTGCTAGAGAACCAGATATACAATCAGTCAACTGAACACTTCCATGTAGTGATGAAATGTGTGTACTGTTGCCCCTAAATTCTGAAATAAAGTTCAGAATTAAGGGAACATGTTCATTGCAGGAATCTTTAAAGTTAGTACCAGCATTAAACTGAAGTAAGAAATGTAATATATGATTACAGACCCCAGAATCCCACACACTCACACTTAATATTAAACATAATATTATTATATAGTAATATTTTTCTTTTGTACTGTAATTGATAAGTCTTCCCTGATATGCTGGTAAAAGAAAAGTTTCAGATATAATGTACCGATAAAAGTAGACACTAGTTTATTTTTTTGATAATTGTTTAGGAACCAAGGTTTTCTGTGCTGATGTTCTGTTTACAAACTAATAAAATCATTTTTTTCGCATGTACAATTTTTCTTGCATAACGCAAAAATAACATTTTAATGTGGACAAAAATTTGTGCAGATACATCAATATGATAAGCCATTACATGGTTTTGTTTTAGCTGGGCCTTATTTCATGCAATTTCCATGGCCTGGAATAATCAAAAATTAAATTTGTGTGAAAAATATAATGATAAACCATAGTGTTAGTCTAGTTTGAAAAAAAACTTGCGGTGTTATTGTAGTAATTTCTTGAGCACTATGCTTGTTTTATATTATCCCTTTACTCCATGTTATATGGCTGTTGTCCATTTGCAAACAGTGTAGTTCCATATGTCAGCACATTTATGCTGTCTGATCAGGATCTACACTGGTTGCTTTTTAATTCATTAGGTTATTCTGATCAAGAAGCAAACTGTAGATTGTGATTAGATGGCATAAATTTGCCAGCTGATCTGGATCTACACTATTCAAACATGCGATAACACCCATATATACATGTATGGAGTAAAAGGTTATATATTTTTATTAATTTATTGGCTTTATTTATCTTTGTCATATTATGGGAATAATTTGTTGTTACTGAGTAAAGTTAGGGATATTTGTTTATTTGTTTTGTTATTATAAAATTATTTGTAACATCTTCAAATCTTTGCATGTAATTTGCCTAACTCAGGGACTGTTTGTTTTGCATATGTATTTTTGTTTTATTTGCTCATATTTTACACAGTTTTCTTTTTTTGCCGGAAGAAATTAGCATCAAGTTTTTATGTGTTGTTCATTCTCTAAATTGTTTCTTGTTTTTTGCTCGACTATTCGAAGAATAGGAGAGCTTATCTACTCACCCCAGCGTCGGCATTGGCGTCCATTAACCAAAACACACAATGTGGCCCACAACTTTTATTCTTTGTGCATAACTTTGAAACAAATTGAGATATCACCTTGAAACATCTTTATCATTATCAACAAGACCCATGACTCTACCGAAATATTTATGTAAGTTTGGCCCCTTTTGAACTTAGATTTTGCATTAACCAAAATATGCAATGGGTCCGTAACTTTGAAACTTCATGAGAGATCAACTTGAAACTTAAAATATATAGTCACTATCATAACCCTTTCCTCCATATATACGCATTTTTACGCATGTGCCAACAGTGTAGATCCAGATCAGCCGGCACATCCGTGCCGTCTGATCAGGATCTGCACTTTTTGCAGTTTGGTCAGTAATAACCTTCGCAGTTTGGTCAGTAATAACCTAACGAATCAGAAATTGAACAGTTTAGATCCTGATCAGACGGCACAGATATGCCAGCTGATCTGGATCTAAACTGTTCGCCCACGCAATAAAGGTGCATCTATGGAGGAAAGGGATAATCTTTGATTTTATGTTAAAGTTTTTATTCTGTCACATTATTTTAAGTGTTTTATTTTGAACTATAAGTAAATGTCCCCAATCATAAATTACTAACAACTTCTCTTACTCTTCCAAAATATTTCATAGTTATTATGTTTTCAGTTCAATATTTATGGTAAATTAAGGAATTATTTCTGTTATTTGAAATTAATTTTCTGCCTTACTGTAATTTTTCTCAATTTCACATGAATGTTTTACCATATTTGTTGCTCTTTTAATCTTTAAATTGCATTTGTTTCAAATGAATATCAAATAGTCGAGGATGCTATCTTCTCTCACAGCTCTTGTTGATTACTATTCTGTTGTACAGTGCAGATTTTGTGGAGGGAGATCCTTTCACTTAAATGGCGGCATTAATACATTTTTCAAAAATAGTGTCACCCTTTCAAACATTTTATGGGCCCAACAACATAATATTAAAACTGTACACCAGTCTCATATCTCAAGCATCTGTTTGGCTGAAATGGTGACTGGTTGCCTTGCAGCGAATCAGATGCTTGAGATTTGAGATTGGTCTCCTATTTTAGTTTGATGATCATGGGCCATGGTCAACACGTTTTTAGTACCGGTGATATATAGACATTTTCACTATCTTCGTTATTGTTGGGATATAGAACTGTAGTTGTTTGTGGGATGAAGTTGATTCTTGCAGCTTTGTCAACACTTATATATATTACTTCTATATATTTCACACATTATAATGTATTTGCTCATATTCATTTAGTGCAATTAGATGTAGTCTGTAAATATTGTATATGTCAAGGGTAGATGAGGCAATATCTACCATGTTTTAAGTACATGTAATTTATGTTCGTATATAAGGCATGTAGTAGGGTTGTGACATATTGTGCCCAGGGACTTCCCCTGGAAATTATCAAGGCATCCATGCATGTCAGGCATGAAAAAACAAACTCAAAATACAAGAACACAACACAAAACAGAGTATAATAAAATGGTGTGGGTAATATTGTTTTCATAACTTTAACCTACAGTTTGTGGTTTGAGACTTTCTCTTTTGTTATAATCTCTTAATATATTTTTACATCAAAGTGTCAAATGGCGAGAAATGCCAGACAAGGCATGGGATGGATGAAATGGGCACTTAAAGATTATGTTTTAGCAACAAACATACACTTGTTGATTAATATCATGCAGATGCTTAATGTAAGCATGGTAAGCATTTGTACACCGGGGAAATCTGACACATTTAGGAGCCATCAAGTTGTTTATTTAACATACCCATTTAACCCTTTACTCCATTATATTATATACACCTTTTTACACATGTGCGACCAGTGTAGATTCAAATCAGCTGGCACATCTCTGCCGTCTGATCAGGATCTGCAATCTTCGCCTTTGGGAAATAAAAAAACCTAATAAATAAACAGTTCTGATCCAGATCAGACGGCAAGGATGTGCCGGCTGATCTGGATCTTCGCTGTTCACCCATGCGAATTAAGCTGTTTATATGGAGGAAGAGTTAAGCATTATTCTAGCTATTTAAGAATTCCCAGAAGAAAGAATGCATCATGGTAACATGCTTCAAAATTAAGGCATGCTGGCACCAGGACATCATGAGCTGGAGAAGGCTCTGCAGTCATAAATTATCCTCTTCCAGTGGCAGCCTGCTTATATATTGCTTGCCAGAAACTTACAATTATTGTTCCTGCATCTAAAATACTTTTGTTTGTCTGACAAATTCTGCTTCTTTTCTCTATTGATACCCCTTATGGCTTGGGCAAACAATGTAGATCCAGATCACCTGGTACATCTTTGCTGTCTGATCAGGATCTACATGTGCTTTTTGATTTATTAGGTTATTTCTGACAAAAAAGCAAACACTGATCCTGATTAGATGGCATGAATTTGCTGGCTGATATGGATCTTCACTGGTCACATTTAAATGTGTATATATGGGGTAAAGGGTTAAATTTAAACTTGGCAAAACCCACCTACAAAAAATGTGTTAAGAAATGTATAGATTTAAATTCAGATAACTGTCACCTGCTAAGATACATGAGCGGGGGTGTATGATGATTTGTGTATTTTAGATAATCAATGTGTGTAAATAATATGGCCTACCAATAAGACTTAAAGTCTTGCATGTAAATAATAGTGGCAGCAACACTTGAAATTTAATTTTGTTAAGTTTCTTGATATTCTATCACATCGAAGGTGTGCTTTGGTGTATAATAGTAAATTTAGAATTATGTGATTTGTAAAGTATTTGTGTATAATTATGGTAAATATAAATTATAAAACAGTTTTTGATACTCAGAGGGATATGTTGTAATGTTATTATAAAAATGAAAATTAAATACAAAAAAAAAGCTTGTGTGTTAAAGTCTGTCTTTATTTATACAGCCAACAACATGGGCTGATTGTAATACTTCATTTGCTCTGACCGTCAGTAGTATACTGACCACCAATAGTACATTTATACTGACCATCAAATGTATACTGACCGTTAATAGTACATGTACACTGACCATCAATAGAAAGTTACCACTGTAACAGTTGATTTTAAATCAATGGAAAACCATGGAGACACACTGTTACTAAGTTGCAATCTTAGCTTAACAGTCTTATAAAACTAGTTCTGCTACCAAAGTTTTAAATCTACATCTTAATGATCTTAACAATGAAATAAACTGGAGAAACATATAACAGTGAATGAGAAAACATTTTAAAGCTGTCTTGCCTTTACCTAGTCATGCATAATTGTATTTACTAAGAAAATTAAATATTCCAATGATTACTTGTAAAAAAGACTATACATCAGCTTGGTCAAATTAAAAAAAAAATGTTTCAAATGAATACCGCTGGAAAATTAAGAGAAAACAGGAAAGGGAGACACCACCCAAAGTTACCGTATTTCCCTATGTTGATAATAGTGCTTGTTTCAAAGTCCATCATGCTTAAGAAGTTAAATTCATATGAAGCCGTACATATTTGATCAGATAAAGCAGGAAGTATTTGCCAGAGTAGTAACTTTCTTTTGACAGCATCCTATACTTCATATTTATGTTTTAACATTAATATTAGGCCTATAAACATTTTCCCTGTGTTTCATGAAGATTGGACAACAACTGTTTGAGTGTGAGAGCAGACAAGGAGTTTGCCATTTTCTTGTATAAATAAAGGGCCATAACTCTGAGGTGGCTGAAGCAATTGATTTGTTTATCAAAATTGGCAAAGGTATCAATATGAAGATTTGAGTGCAAATACATGGTTCAAATCTTCAAACACCACTGGTGACCTTGACTCTGAGCTGGCCACATTGGAACATGGGTTCTGCACATAAAAATAATAACCAATATGTTCGTCTTGAAAGTAGTTGTTTTCAGTATGTAAAGAAAAAAAATAAAAATTTATTTGATCATGGCAGATTAACAGATTTGTTCTTTCTTAAAAGGGTGGTAATTTGAGGGTCCATAGGACCCTGGGTCGCTCACCTGTCAACAACTGCTCAATGGTTGCAAGAGTTGTGTGCAAGTTTGGTAAAATCAAGTCAAAAATTTAAAATAAATTAAGCTGCTATTGTGGAGAAAATGCAACTAGATGATGCTCTATACCAAATATCTAAGCTCTAGGCCTTACGATTTCAGAGAAGAAGATTTTTAAAGATTTACTATATAACACTATGTAGAGGACAACTACATGATGACACATACCAAATACCAAGGTTCAAGGCCTTGTGGTTTTAGAGAAGATTTTTTTAAGTTTTCCCTATATAAGTCTATGTAAAACAAGTGACCCCTGGGGTGGGGCCATTTTTGACCCCAGGGGGATAGTTTGAACAATTTTGGTAGAGGACCACTAGATGATGCTGTATATCAAATATTAAGGCTCTAGGCCTTGTGGTTTTAAAGAAGAAGATTTTCATGTTTTTCCTATATAACTATATGAAAACCAAGAGAACCCTAGGGCTAGGGATGAGCACCGGAACTTGGGAACCGGTTAGTCCCGGTTCCTCGAGGTATCGTATACTTGGTATCGTTTCATTTTTATGGAACCGGTTCTTTTAAACGATTCCTACATAATCTTATTTGCCTAACAATTTTAAAAGCTTTTAACTCCCATGGAAATGGTAAAAACACGCCTAAATCTTACAATTTTAAAATGAAACTTTCGGTTTTACTCCTCGCAAAGTGTGTGGGGTATTGAGCAATTACGCCTATCCCTCTAGGCGATAATTGATTGTCGGTCATTTCCGTAGCCCATCGCTTACTGCCGAAGCAAAGCTGAAACCGGTTTGTGTAAAATCGGCTCCGAGGTATTGAGCGAATACGCTCATCCCTCTGGGCGATAAATGGGAGGCCTATGTCATCCGATCGTCGTAAACAAAAAAGCAGGGTAATCGGGTAAAAACTGCCAAAGCTTGGCAGTATTTTAACGATTTAAACGCTGAAGGACAGTGTAATTTTTATCAGAAGGTTATAAAGCCAAAGGAGGGACTACTTCAAACCTCATGAAACATTTGATAACCGTCCACAAAGACCGGGTAAAAGCCAATGAGATAAAACCATGCAAGGTAACCTTTAGCCTGTTTAGGGTTCTTTGGTTTTTTCAATGCTGTAAACTTGCTGTTTTTAGATGTGTTATTTAACCACCAATAAATGTGAAGACTATAAATAAATTCTATGGGAACTGGGTCAAACCAGTGGTAGTAGATCTTATTTTAACCTCAGTTTTCCCCCGGAGGGATTTACCGAGCAAAAAATATAGTCAATCAATGGTTGACAATTACTAAGAAAAGTAACACTTGTTACGAACTTACCCTACCCTGTGTAGATCTATTATGATCCTTAACTGTTTATGTGTGTATAGTAATTGGTATCAGAATCGTTCAGAATTGGAATCGGTTAAAAAGAATCGAGTAGGTATCGGAATAGGTTAAAATCTAATGATACCCGTCCCTACCTAGGGCGTGGCCGATTTTTGGCCCAGGGGACACAATTTGAACAAATTTAGTATACATCCATTAGACAATGCTACTTACCAAATATCTAAGCTGTACACATTGTGGTTTGTGAGAAGAAGATTTTTAAAGATTTCCTATACAAGTCTATGTAGAATGAAGTGACCCCTGGGGCGGGGCCAATTTTGTCCCCAGGGTAATAATTTGAACAATCTTTGTAGAGTGCCACTAGAGGGTGCTAAATGCCAAATATCTAAGCTCTAGGCCTTGTGGTTTCAGAAAAGAAGTTTTTCCTATATAAGTATGTAAAATGAAGTGACCCCTGGGGTGGGGCCAATTTTGACCCCAGGGAAATAATTTGAACAATCTTTGTAGAGTTCCACTAGAGGGTTTTAAATGCCAAATATCTAAGCTCTAGGCCTTGTGGTTTCAGACAAGAAGATTTTTAAAGTTTTTCCTTTAGGTTGCCATGGCAACCAGAGTTCTGCATGGAATTGATTTCTTTGAACAATTTTGGAAGAGCTTCATGCAAGGAACATCTGTGCAAGTTTCATCAACTTTGGCCCAGGGGTTTAAGAGGAGATGTCGTTTAAATTAAAAGTTTACGGACGGACGTACGGACGCCGGACAAATTGCGATCACAAAAGCTCACCTTGTCACTACGGGACAGGTGAGCTAAAAAGGGATAATTAAATAACAGTTCATTATTTTTTGCATCAATGGACTTATCTATCATGTTTTTCCTCCTGCACATGCAATAAACTTTTTTATCACATACCTTCCGGTGTGGGAGTGTAATAAAACCCGTTATATATTTTCGATATATAACTAGTTATATATCGTAGCCGAGTCACTATTCATTCGCGTTTTCAGCGACCAAAACAAATTTATGAAAATGACTTACTTTTGCCATCTGACCACTTAAGGCAAGCAAGCAGCTTCTATAAGGAACTTAAGAATCCCTTTAATTAATAATATCCACGGGAAATATAACTTTCTGACATCTTGATTACTCCGTAAGATAGCAATACGCCGAAAGTCTATGATGAAATTCAACAACAGCAACAAAGCCATTTTCATTTCGTTTTAGGCCTAATCGAAAACAAAATGACCCAGACGCTGGTATCGTTTACAGAACATCGTCGGTGTGATCTTACAACATCCCCGAAACAAAATAAAAACACTAGAAACACATTTTCAATCCGGATCATAGGTTTATATCCAGCAAATTTCAATGTTTTCATATGCCGCTATGAAAGTTTACACAAATGACGTCATACAGTAGATCGATTTATTTAATTAAACACAACTTCAGAAACCTATAACTGGTAGATTCTTTTATCTAGACTCTAGCGCAGTCAATTTTATTTATTTATTTTCACTTATTTTGGCAAATAGGAAAACGGTAGGATAAATTCTTTGGGGACTAGCTTATGTATCACCCGATACGACCGAATTACACACGTTTAAATTTCTCTCTACTAGGCGATAGAAAGGGACAATTCATGGATTTTGCTTGTTTTTTCAGGGTATGTGATAAATAGAATACATCATTCGTGTTCATTTTCTACTGAAATTATTAAACTCGTCATCTAAATCGATATAAAACTCGGCAAAAGCCTCGTTTTATATCGATTTCGACGACTCGTTTAATAATTTCAGTATAAAATGATCACTCATGTTGTATCCTCTATATATTTGACAGTCAATCTGTTTGAAACTTACATAAAATATTAATATCATTATTTAAGAAAAAGGAGATAACCTTGACCTTTGTGAAAAATAACACTTTCTCACCTTATCAAATGTCCAGATATGTGCATACTTATACCACAACTTAAATTATGGATAAAATATAACATCGCTAAACAACATTTTTTGAATTTTAATAATGTCAAGTTTTCATTTGGCTTAGTATATTTACACACACCTCAAGACGAGGTGCTCATAAAGCATCATGGACCTAATAAAATGAACAGCACTAGAATACTTGTCAACATTTTTAATATTTTTCAATTCGACAAAATCATACACCACAAACAAGACAATAGATTCAAGTAATCAATAATAACGAGCTATGTATACAACGCTGGACACGATGTTCCGCTATCCATACACACAACCTATGAGCACCATAATCTACAACTATGCTTCCAACTATGGAAAATATACAAGAGTAGTAAACAAAGAACAGAGCACTTTATATTTAACCCTTAACTCAAATAATATAGGTTCAATCAGATGGGCGACCAGTGTAGATCCCGATCAGCATGTACATCAGTGCAGTCTAATCTGGATATAAAAATCATATACTGTTTGCTTCTTGGTCAGGAAATAACCTAATGCATCTTAAGGCAAACAGTGTACATCCTGATGTGCAAACTGGTTTGGATCTACACTGGTTGTCCCTGGGATGTAAGCCATATATCATGGAGTAAAGGGTTAAAGCACTAACATCCTTAAATTTACCTTTGTATTTATTATTGCAACAAAATTACCAGTTAATGCTTATTAAGACAAACTGAAATATATACATTCTACAAAAATAACACTGGCTGGCATAACATAAATATGAGTATCTATGACATTTGCGTTGTCTAGGAATGTTTAAAGGTTAACCCTTTCCTCCACAGATATACCTTAATTGCTAGGGCGAACAGTTTAGATCCATATCAGCTAGCACATCCTTGCCGGCTGATCTAGACCTACACTGGTCGCACATGCGTAAAAATGTGTATATACGGAGAAAAGTGTTAAGACATTTGTAAAAGGGCCTGTTCATTTTGGACTAGAACAGCTTAATGCCCAGTCAATCCAAAATTTCTGAAGTTTTGAGAAACAAAATGACACTGTAGAGGTTCCAATCACACAAGCATACTTTGCCATTGGCTTGGTTGAACACAAATCATTATCGAATGGCTGGTTGTCACAAATTTAACTTCGCAATTACCAAGTGAAACCCTGCCTTATCACATTGTTTTGTCACTTGGTGAACAATTAGACATGCCTCGTCATTCAATAACGTAAACGTAAAGTGCAAATATAAAAAAAACACACTTTTTAAGTCTAGAGAAAATTGCCAGTAAACACTTCTTAGGAATTAACTGATGGTTAAACAGCAATTTCCAGTTCTTCAAACTTTTCTTACACAGTTACTGTATTCAATATCTGAAAAATCATTTCCAACTTAATCCAATCATTCATCTAACATTTTCTTTCATTAAGCCTTTGCCTAAATCCCAAACAAAGTCTGAATTATCAAGCATCATTTGGTGGTAATTACTACAATATCATGATGTAAAAGTTGAACAGAATGCTAGGTAAACAGCAGACGTAAGTTCCCTATAAAACATGGCAACAAAGACATGGGAGCAATTTCACATGAAACATCAAGTCACATTACAGATGATTAGGGAGGCTTCAAGTACTGAAATACAGAACACTTACAGTGCTACACTTGCCAGAATCAGATTTATCAATATCAACTGCAGTGTTACTCCATGGGCTATGGCTCATGAGAGACCAGTGTAGATTCAGATCTGATTGGAGTAAGGGTAACACTTTTCACACACAAGCATTGGCATATTTGCCTTTGCATGCTATTTTCAAAAACTAAATACTAACCAAATCAACTGATTCCAGAGTATGTTCACTGGTTTCATCCAGCCCTGACGGTCCTCAACACACAAATTTAACCCTTTACTCCATATATACGCATTTAAGCGCATGTGCAAACAGTGTAGATCCAGATCAGCCAGCATGTTTGTTTCTATTTGTTTCTTGGTAACAAATAAGTTATTGAATAAAAAAGTGACCAGTGCAGAATGCGCCAGCTGATCTGGATCTACACTGTTTGCCCATGCAATAACGGTGTGTCTATGGAGTAAAGGTCTACATCTTGTAGCAAAGTGAAAACTGATACTGGAATTTATTACTAAACCATCATATATTTTTGTGGCCATTAAGTTTCTGTAGATGTTATTTTTGTTTTGAAAACAAAATGAGCTGACCAGGAACTGAATTCATCCTCATCTGCCCACCAACAGAAAAAAAATCCCCTATGGGAAAATGATGACATCACTGTATTTAAATATGTCATGGATGGGCACTATTATTTTAAAAATTAATTAATCACAATTAAATTGAAAACTTTTTGATATTACAATTACAAAACTTTCCGATTGTGATTAATTAATTACAACAATTTTGAGCAAAATAATAAATTATAATTAATTATTTTCAAATGAAATTGTTGGGTTTTAACTGCTGGACTGAATCTAAATTGTAAGTTCAACACAATGCTCGAACACAACTTCCCCATCATGTTCACATCTTTTATGATTCTGCATCATGTAAACCATACACTCCAACACACTATAACCTTCCACATGTACATAAACAAGATCACTCCTGACAAAATACACACCACAATGTTCAACTATCTACACCACAGCTCACAAATCTTTATCACATTTATGTGCTCAGCACATTTCTACAAATTCACTAGTCTCTGCCTTGTTGTAGTACTAACAAGGTACATGATGGACATTATTTGTATTTTCGTCTAGTTTAACCATTTCCTCCATATACACGCTCTAATGGCATGGGCAAACAGTGTGGATCCAGATCAGCTGGCATATTGGTGCTGTCTGATCAGGATCTGCACTGTCTGCTTTTTGATTTGTAAGTTACTTCTGACCAAAAAGCGAGCAGTGCAGATCTTGATCACATGCCTAAAAAGGCATATATATGGAGTAAGGGTTAAACCATATAGTCTAAACCATCCAGCCTGGTCCTTCCTGTTGGGAGGTCAACACAAGAGATCTTCATGCAACAGCTAACCTGGGAGCTGTCATCAAGATGACATCTTTGCACTTAAAGCTTGCTTCAATATTGAGGCGACATCTTTTGAGTTTCCAGATTCATCACCTGAATAAACATGAGACAAATTAAGACATATAACAAGGAGTCTATTAACTGCTATATTACAACTTTTCCACAACTTTCTATCACACATTTAAGACTAAAAGCTCAAACCTGCAACCTTCCTCTATATTCAGACTAGTCAAGAAAATGATAGTTTAGCTTAATTCTTCATTCCATGGGATATGGCTATTATTCAAGGGCAGACGGGGTAGATCCAGATCAGCTTGCACATCTGTGCTGTCTAACCAGGATCTACACTGTTCACTTTTTGATTCATTAGGTTATTTCTGACCTAGAAGTGAACAGTGTAGAACCTGATCAGATGGCATGGATGTGCCGGCATATCTGAACTACACTGTTCTTACAACAAAACTCATATATATGGAGTAAAGAGTTAAGATATGGAAAATAAAAAGGTGCTTTGCTTTTTTTTTAAGGAAGATTGGCCATATTAAACCTAATTCACTTGTTTTCATACACTTCAATGTGATCGTCCCGCAGAAGGCAGGAGTTTAGTCCTAACCACTATCTCGTTAACCTTCTATCAAACGTATTCACCACAACCATAATTATAATGTTTGTCAAAATGCCTGTTTAAAGACTGTGGACAACTTTATTTTACTTTACAAATTTAAAACAAACAAGAAGACACTGCAATATTATGAAACTATGTGTTCTTAAATTTTAAGTGAAATAGGGTCATAACGATGACAAAATACAGACAAAAGAAACTTGTCCTAATAATTGCTATTGTGATGTCAAACATCTATGTTAATGTTAACCTTGAATGGTTACTGAGAAAAAAAGTGAACTTCAACAAAAACTTAATGAAATATTGATGAATGCCCAATCACCCAATGACATACCCCAATCTAATAACCTGAAAATCTGGTTAAAAGCAGTATGCCAATACCTCTAGAAAACATTTGAACAGATCTCACCTATATTGTCTGTACTGATAACAGATCTCACCTATATTGTCTGTACTGATAACAGATCTCACCTATATTGTCTGTACTGATAACAGATCTCACCTATATTGTCTGTACTGATAACAGATCTCACCTATATTGTCTGTACTGATAACAGATCTCACCTATATTGTCTGTACTGATAACATCCTTTTCAAGTTTGAGTTTTTCCCTGGAACATTGCAACATGGCCTCCTCTACTGTATCTTTGCTGATAAGCCTCAGTATCTGTACCTCCCTGCATATATACCACATTTTATTTAATTAACATACTACCTTTTACTGGTCACTCATATTTAAAATATTTGGTCTTTTTGTTGGCATGTTGCAAGTTATAAGATCAGTGAATTTAATGTTTGCAGTATATCTTCATCACCATAAAGTTTCCCCATAGAATTATTATTACTGTTACTTTACTTTAACCCTTTACTCCATGGGATATGGATGTTATCACATTGGCAAGCAGTGTAGATCCAGATCACCAAGCACATCCGTGCCATCTGATCAGGATCTATACTCTTCTCTTTTAGATTTATAGGTTATTTCTGATCAAGATACGACAAGTGTTGATCCTGATCAGACAGCATGGATGTACCAGCTGATTTGAATCTACAAGGGTCACACAATCATTAAAACATGTATATATGTAGTAACAGGTTAGTCTTTACTTTCCCGATCACACAATTGCACAATCTGCATGATACAAGTTCACTTTACAAGCAGTACAACAACAAGGAGGGTACCTGGTTTGTCCCACCCTGTGACATCTATCCTCCGCCTGTTTATCGTTGTAGGGATTAAAGTCTATATCATGTAGTATGACAACATTGGCAGAGGTTAGGTTGATCCCCAGTCCACCAGCTTTTGTTGACAACAGGAACACAAAGATCTCAGTGTCTGTATTGTACTCGTCTATCAAACGTTGTCTGAAACCAACCACCAAAACACTTAACAATATCACATTACTGCAGGCTATTGTCTTTTCTGACCGGATTCCAACAGAAATTGCTGTACGGCTTATAACAATTGCAACTTTTTTTTAATGTTTGAATATTTTAAACACATGTTCAATGTGGCTGGAGTGTAGGATTTCAAATAACAGGCTATTTCAATGAGATAACTGGTTTCGGAAGTCTATTTGGTCGAAATCTCACAGGAAGGTAAAATCATTGGCCCTCAGCTTGATGCCATAGACTGGTGATAATCATAAAAACGTCAACTTTTTTGTACCTAACACATCCTGCTCGTATGTCTCCCTTTCATAAATCATATTAAATGAATTTTCCTATCGTAAATTTCGTATTATTCTTTTGCAACTGTATGCAATAACAGGCATTTCATTTTTCACTTTCTTGAATAACAAGATCATAAGCATGTTCAGCAGCACAGCTATCAACTTTTGTGCACAGCTATCTACTGTTGTCCTCTTTTGAACAATTAACTATTGATTGGCGCCAGGAGTGCTTAGAATGAAATATAACAATATGGTATGTGGACATGAAATCATGATTGCTTTTTAAGGCAAATAAAATAAGCCATTGTTTATGAAACTGTTGAAATCAGCATAAAATATTGATTCAGACTTCAGGCTGAAGCAGAAACAAATATAAACACTATTACAAGCCATTAGAATTTATGTTTTTGGAAACTTCAACGTTAAAATAGATTAAGTTGCTTAGCAACATAAGGCACATTTTCATTATCTTACATTCAAGGACTTGGTTGGAGAATCACAGAGCTACATGTAGGTGAAACTGCAGCCTTTGATCATTCCTCTGTTTTTAAGTCATATAAGTAACATTTACTTTAAGTTAATTTCTACTGGTTTGCTAATTAACTTCTTGTTCTAACCACTTTCTAAGAAGACTAAAAATTGCTAGCTCTAAATTTACATGCCATTAATATTTCAATGAAACAAAATAAAATATTAATCTGCATTGTAAAAGAAACAAAAATTATATTAAACAGACAATTAAAATTGCACACTGCTCTTACCTTTCTACTACAGGCGTGGAACCATCGAGGCGTATAAATTTTATTTTCTTCCTTTTTAAGAATATTTCCAAGATATCGAGAATGGTTGTGAATTGGCTGAACACGAGTACACGGTTCCCTTTTTCCTTATGAAAGTCAAGCTTTTTATCAAGTACACGGAATTTCCCAGACTCATCGATTAATGACTCGTCTAACTTGTAACTTCCAAGATAACTCTGGAATAAAAAATGAAACATCTGCTTATTTCAGACCTAGAGTGCAATCATTATATCATAATCAACTGCCATATGAAGAACACAGAACCTAATACAATCAGACCTGTACGTAACTTCTTTCACCGTAACATTATTATCAAGCTAAAGGAACCTACACCAATATATGTAGACTAAGCAAAATTGAGGGAGAGTTTGGCTGCAACGTGATTTCATATGAAACAAGATTGGAATTCATCATAAAAATGAGACGCTGTTTGTTAACTTTGCAAAAAAATGTATCTTGAGGATGCTTGAATAAGACGATACAGGAGAATTGGCATGTTGGATAATATTGTTCATGGTTTTACTCATGAAAATCAGCAACATTTCTCACCTTGTAATAAATACAGCATTTATGAATTTCAAAGTCAGACATCTGTCTCATGTCTTCTGCTACCAACTTCGGTAAAGCTCCACGGTCCTTGTGACTAGGCTCCTGTCAAATATAACAAACTGTCAAAACATGGTCTGATGCAATTTCAGTTGCAATCAGTTTGTCTCATGAACAGAAATTCAGCTAGTTGTTTGCATCTTGGCAGATGTAAAACAAGCTCTGATCATGTTAAAAACAGTCCAAGTAAATTTGAAAAACATATTAATGAGATAAAATGAGCATATTCTATTGATTACACTCTGTAATTTATTATCAATATTTGAAAATCAGGACTTTTGAGCAATGCATGATATATTCGATATCACAAAATAAAGGAATGCAATACGAAGCTGCAGTGTACTAATTAATCCTTAATTAGGATTATAACATAATGGTTTCAGTTTCCAAGGAAATGTATAATAAAGTTTAATGATAAACTTTTTAAATTTGGATCAGCAGTCTTACTTCACACAGTTCTTCTGCCATTTCCTGGATAAGTTTATCAGTGTAATGTGATCTGTGTAGCAGCGGGTGATTGGCTGCCTTCCGGAGCTGCATCAGCATAGCCGACCGGTTCACACTTCCCTCCTCTCCAAACTCGGAGATCTGAGTGGAGAATGATCGAATAAGACGGTCATACACTTCCTGCTGATCAGGGGTCATGACACAGTACTCCACGTCCTCCAACTTCTTAGGTAGCTGACTCAATACCTGACACACACAAAATACACATCACACAATATCTGTGTTTGTATTGATGCATAGAAATTGCTATTTAAACTGGATGGGTGTTCACCTTGTAAAAAATACAGCATTTATGAATGCATCTTAATATTTATGTTCAATTAAAATTTATTTCATTTTTGTATTTTTATTTGAAAGACAGAAATGGGCAACAGCATTATTCATGGATTGCATTGGTTCTCAGATTTTGAATCCCCACAGCTCAGTAATTAATCGTTCGATTTTCAGAATGCTTTTCCAAGGTGAGAAAAATTGTTAAAACTTTACAAATGGATATATTTCCAATGTCAGATACAGAAAACCTCTTAATGCAGTTTTTACAGGCTATCATGTACTTTCTTGTTTTGAATAACTGGTTCTGTAATGTATTAAGTTTTCTCTGTAAAATGTAACCATGGCAGCTTCTACGGCAAATATAAACCTAGATTAAGCTTCAGAGTCCCACTTTTGAGAAACTAGCATTAATTAGTGGTGTATTTACCTCAGACTTAAGCCTTCTCAGTACAAAAGGTCTCATGATCTGCTTCGCCTGTGATATCCTGTCCTGTTCATACCGGCTTCTTTTCTCATCATTATTAGTTCTCTGAAAAAAAACGCAAATGAGACGTTTCAATATATAAATGGAAACAAATGTATGTTTGGAAAAACACTAGAACTGAAGTTCGGAAGCCTCAAAACTGAAATAATGCCCTAAGTTATACAGTAAATCAGCTGCTTTCTTAGTGTACTAGTATTATGATGGTCTACACATTTTTTGTAGTGTAGAAATCTCAATTACTGGTAGATATGAAACAAAATTTTAAAATACTTTCTGTATCAATACCTTTTTTTTTGATGCAGAAAATGCATGCATGGTATTACTAGACCTCATAAATGTTCCTTTTGGCAATCGACTGTATACTAATAGCTTAAAACCATAAATTTCAGCTTGTAAATATGCATGTACTAATTGATTTCCTTGCACCTAGACATAATCCCTTATCTCTGCTGGACATAATACCTTATCCCTACTAGAAATAATCTTTTGTGTGCATAATCCCTTTCACAGCATGGTACTGACTGATGAAATCACCATATTTTTTTAAATCTAAGGATTTTTATAATTCCACAAAAATTATCTTCCGCCTGCAGTCAATATTTATTAGACTTAGATGGTTAATTTACTACTATAAATTATGTCCCCTAGGACAAAATCAGTGAAATAGGTTGTGTGTAGAAGAATGTTTGTCCTGCACTTTAAACAATGAACTTACTGAGATCATTGTAAACATGCGTTTGAGTTGTTCGGTTTTCCCGATGAACATATCTGGCATGACAAAGCAGAGAAGGGACATCAGTTCTAAAAGGTTGTTCTGTAACGGTGTTCCTGTCAACAACAGGCGACGGTGTGCCTGCAATGTAACATAACAATGATACTATGTCTGCCTATAGATACAATATTAACGAAAAGTCTGAAAACACTTGGGTAAGAAAATGGCCTAGTGTTGTGTATCAGAACCTACAAATTGGTTGATGAACTGGACAGCTTTTCCTGTGGTTGTACCAAACGTAAAACCCGAATATACATGTTTTTATTAATGTATATCTACTATATATTTATAAAATAAAAATTAATAGCTTCCCCCGATATATAGCAGGATAAATCACGGGGTAGAGTTCAGATTTCCAAGGATGTATCACAAGTGGCCTACACTGTTCGCCCACACCATAAAACCATATATGGAGGAACATGTTATTGCATGTATGACCAGTGAAGATCCAAATCATTTGTGCCACCTGATGAGAAGCTGCACAGTCTGCAATATTAAGGTCAGAAACAACCCAATAAATCAAGATTGAAGAAGCAAACAGTGCAGATCCTGATCAGACAGCACAGATGACACTGTTTGCCCAAGCCATAAAGCCGTATATATGAAGGAAAAGGTCAAGTAAAATCAGTGGGACTAACCTGAATTCTCATGAGATTCTGATAGCGTAATGAGGACATGTTCTTCAGTAGATGGCCTTCATCAAATATTGCAAAATGAAACAAAAACTTCTTGAATAATGCCCGGTCGTCTATACTCCCTGTGGCCATGTTGTAACTAGATATAAATGAAAATGGGAATAAAAAGGATAATTTAAACTGAAATGTCTTTTTCATTACAAAACTCGTAGAGATAGTCACATAAATCTGATGTTAACATAAACTGACAGACTGTAATTAAGCACTGCTTAGATTCACTTAGAAGCAATTTGATGAATTACATATTTACAAATGTATTACCTCATCATAATACAGCTTTTTAGTTGGTAAGTTACATATATATAAATGCATGACATGATCCAGTACTTAGCAGTTATTTTTCATAAACAATTGGCCTCTATTTTTGCCAGGATTATTGCATTCATCATATTGAGGCTTCATGGTTTTTCACTTTCTCAACTGCAAATACTGTAAAATCTTATCTGACTGCAATCTAGCAGCATCTAATGAAGCAACATGATTTTCTCAGATGATCTTTCTGCACTATCAAAGCTTACCAGCTAAAGAAGCTGCGACTTTATTAGCCATCCCTATCAAATATCCCAATATTCTAATACTTACGTTGTGATGATGACATTATATTCGTCTTCTTTAGCATATGAGATATATTGCCGTGTTGCTCGTCTCTCTTCCTGAGACCCATAATACACCAGTGTCTTCATGGACGGACACCAACGCTTACACTCCCGTATCCAATTATCTGTATTAAGTATAAGAGGAACATTGATTAATCCTTACAAATCTATAGTAACCTCACATCTTTACTAAGGCTGGAAAAATGAGATTATTTACCAACAAAGCAGTGTAGGTCATGTATCAACTAAACCTTATCAAATCACTTGAATTAATTAAGTCATTATGTCATTTTATCTTTTACTCCAAGAATATGACTTATATTACCCTTAACTCCAAGAATATGAATCATATTGCATAAAATGGAGACAAGTCTCCATTTCAGCCAATCAGACGCTTGAGTTTTGAGACTGGTCTCCCATTTTAGTTTTACGATCTTGGGCCCTGGAACATTTTAATTCCTAAACTTAGCAGTTTTATTGGAAACACATCAGTTTATCTACACATTATGCATGTGACTGTTCACTTACCAATAGTAGATGATGGAACAATGATCACATGAGGCCCTGTATGCCCCTCCTCTAGAAGATGGGCTAAAAATGATATTGTCTGTATGGTCTTCCCCAGGCCCTGCAGAATAAACATAATGCATCATTTATACCTTTAGAAAATATCTGTATAAATCCCACTGATATTTCTGAGGGTTAAATCTAGGTGAACAGTTCATGTAAGCTTTTGCAGTTTAACCCTTTCCTCCATATATACACATTTTTAAGCATGTGCAACCAGTGTAGATCCAGATCAACCGGCACATCCGTGCCATCTGATCAGGCTTTGCTATGGTCGCAGTTTGGTCAGAAATAACCTTACGAATCAAAAAGCACTTACGAATCAAAAAGCAAACAGTTTAGATCCTGATCAGACGGAACCAATATAGATTCTGCAACCAGTAAAGATCCAGATCAACCTGCATATCCTTTTGGTTTGATCTGGATCTTAAATGTTCACTTTTACTTTCATTAGATTATTTCTCACCAAAAATTGAACAGTGCAGAGATGAATGCTGATATTGATCTTACTGGTCACACATTAAATATAAGATGTAACCATGGGGTGAAAGGTTTATTTTGTTGTTTTAATAGCAGAACAATTACAATAAACAAGATTTGATCTGACAGGTATTGGCTCTAAAGATCTGGTTATATTTATAAGTATTCATACCATTTCATCTGCTAAAATGCCATTTATTTCTTGCTGATGCATTATACGTAACCAATTCAAACCAATCATCTGAAATGGCTTCAACTGAAGACTGAAAAAATAAACAAACAAGAATTAAACAATTATCTCAATTAATAAAACTTATGTGAGGAAAGGATTGTTCATATATTATATAGTACCTAATGCCACAACAATTTTTCTTGACAGAACCTTTTTACAGTTAGCATCATGTTTGCCGAGGTCAAAGTCACAATTTAGACCTACTAATGTAATACTGAACTACCAAAGAAGAAGTCAACAGAACCCATTTTCTTTGCAAAATAAAAATCATCTGACCTCAGATTAAGAGACCTTTCACACAGTAGTAGGTCTCAAGGTCAATAAATCTGTATGAAACCACAGAATTCGGATCCAGTGGTCATGTTTAGTGATTTTTAGTGCTCACAGTCCACCCAATTCCAAATGCAATTTTTTTTCCTAAGTGATAAGACAAATTAACTCTCAACTTGCACCAGTAACGTAATTATAAAGCCCGGCAAATGTAGAAGCTTTAATTACATTTTCTCGCAATGTCTCTTTGGCACATTAGGCTTAAAGATGAAGCTGTAAGATGAGGTAATTCAGATTACAGTTAACAATCACATCCACATGAATGTATTGCCTGAGATTAGTGAGGATTGACCCTAATTTGCAGTTAATATAGTTTCTCCAATTTCATATGAAACACATTTCTTTCACAATGTCTATGAAACTAACAACTTCAGAAACTCTAAAAAAAGATCCCTAAGGTTAAGTGACTTACTTACTTTATTTTAGGTTGTTTGGTGATTTGTTCACTGTTATCAATCTTCTAAGTGACTTACTCTGGGTTCAGTATTTTAGGTTGTTTGGTGATTTGTTCACTGTTATCAATCTACTAAGTGACTTACTCTGGGTTCAGTATTTTAGGTTGTTTGGTGATTTGTTCACTGTTATCAATCTACCAAGTGACTTACTCTGGGTTCAGTATTTTAGGTTGTTTGGTGATTTGTTCACTGTTATCAATCTACTAAGTGACTTACTCTGGGTTCAGTATTTTAGGTTGTTTGGTGATTTGTTCACTGTTATCAGTCTCTACATTAGAATGAAGTAGGTCAGAGACAACTTTCTCCATTGTTTTTGAGATGCCCTCGCAACGTTTCATGAGCCGCACAACAACTTCTCTGATCCGGATCACTTCCTGACATCCGCTAATTAGGTCATATGACAGCCCCTTCACTGTGACAAATTTCTCTACCTAAAACAGAATATAATAAGTAACATATTTAATTATATAGAATTTGCAAAACAGACAACAATCTTATTAACAAGCTCACATTTAAAATAATAGGAAATTCACTGATAACACAAAACCAATATGTCTCAAATAATGGTTTCATTTTAAGATACTGTGTTTAAATTGATTTCTATATTAAATGATTTCTATATTAAAATACAGTGTGAAACTTTCAGTTTTGAGCTACTGTGCTTTTGGTTAACAACTGCTTCCTATTACAAAGAAAAGCATTTCAATTTTTCAAAATTAATCACAACATTCTTTTTATACCCGAAACCATTTTCAATTTTAAATCTTAACACCTGGTCAAGGATTAATCATTCAGTACAAAAATATCAAATCACTTCTGTTTTCAATGTCAGGCACAACAGTTGGATGTTGTGTAGCTATGTTGTGTAGCTACCTAAATCCTCTTCACATTTCCTACATGCTAAGTGATCATCAAGATAACGTACCATTTTTTCCCATGTACCAAATGGTCTGTGTTGTACAATCAGTTCGGATTTCTTCTTGGAGCAGCCGGGTGTGGCCATCAGTTCCTCCAGAGAAGCATCCTCAAAGAAACTCAGGATCACGCTCTTCCCAGTGTCACCTTCCTCCTATCATGGGAAAAATGACGATATTTATCTCTCAAATTATGATAGTACAATAATTGTAAAAATTTAGTTGTGCTGATCCCGGGCTAGGCGGTGTTGGCATTAATATAAATTTCATAACTGTCCATGAAACTGAGCATGCAATATTTGCCTAGTTATCATGTTCAGTGGTTTCCAAAGTTCCCTTGTCATCTATTTCAACAACCAAATATTGCAATGAGAACAACTTTAGTCAAGCAATTAGGTATTTTCAAAGATTTTTTTATAAATTAATATACTTGATCAACTAATAGTTTTCTAATTAACCCTTTTCTCCATGGGATATATGGCTTATGTCCCTTGTGCAGTCAGTTTGGTTTTATCACAATTTTACACTTTGTTTCTTGGTCAGAAATAAAAGTGAACAGTGTAGATCCTAACCTGACTACTGATCAGGACCTACACTGGTCACACATAAAAACTGCATCTTATAAATTAGGATGGTATTATAACAGGGCTTTTATTTGATATTTTTGACTAATCTGAATTTGATATAGATTTCTAAGACTAACTTTTTGAACAAGTTCTAAGATAACTGGATGGACATTATGGCCTCTTGAGTTAAGTGGTTCATTTTATCTCACCTAGTGTCCTAGTTTCTGACCCAAATTCCTTTTTATCTTTTTATCTCCCTTTGAACCTGAGCTATAGTGGTAACAAGGTAAAGATTGCCTTGACCAAATAAGACCAGACAACAAAAACAACAAACTTGTCACAAAAGATCACATTGAGCCTTCTGCTCAGGTGAACACTAGAGACCCTGTGAACTTCTAGTATTTTAACCATCAGCATGTGCAGGCTGATCTGGATGTATTCAGTTGGCAAACACCATAAAGGTGTATATACGGAATCAGGTGATAATATTTCACTTCTGTATTAAAACATTATCTTCCTACTGGAAGTATAACATATACACAACCAAAACATATACATTCCATACATCTTTGACCTTTTGTGGTTATTGTTCCAATCGAATATTGCTCACTCAAATAAACACAGCAAATAAAAATGAAAACTGTCAACCTAAGGTACTCACTCTTTTTCTGATTGTATACAATGTTTTATCCCATGACTCACACAATTCAACATCATGGTTGTGTTCTTTAGAAATTTTGATTTCTGCAGCATTTTTCTCTTCCCTAGTTATTGCCCTTCCATGGCAGTCCCGTTTTACACAATGCCAGTAAATTTTTGTATCTATTTGTCTGGTTACGTTATAACTATACCCTCTGTGACACAACCACCTTTTTCCTTTTTTGGAGGTTATAAACTCCATGTTATTAACATAAATTTACATGCCACTGATCTGATACACAGACCCTTATTTGTACATGCATTATGTTTTCACCAAATCATTTGTGAATGAAATTCTTTTGAAAGCTTTCTATGTTGAAGTGAGACCTTTTTATTTACTATATACTGGTAATCACCAATCAATATTTTACTGCTATTTAATTGAGACAGTTAGTTCATAACAGTTTTGATTTGTTCTTTTTAGGTCTATGAACAAAAGGCAACAAAAGAAAATGTTGCAGTATTTTAGCCTTATGCCTGAAGCCAGCATGTGGCTAAGCATTATACTCTTATAGTGTAAACAGGTTTTGGGTTTGAGAAATGAAATAATAAGATACAACCAATAATAGATGAACAGACATATATTGAAATTAAAAAAAACAACTCTAGACAATCTGGTGCAGGTAAGCATATAATCAAGGAGATAAAAATAAATACTGTAATATTCCTTTTAAACGCCCTGGGGTGTTACATTTTTTACATTTTCTAAAAGAGGGGCGCCTATTAGGAGATGTTTATCACAAAATCCGGTTATATCGATTTTTTTGGTATGCAGCGTTTATTCATGTTTACAGCATCAGTATACGGCCTATGTGACCTCAGTTATGTTTTTCCTGTCTAGCCATTTGAGAGGTGATGTAATCGATCAATATCTTGCACAATTTGTAACAGTTTAAAAAAAATTAAAGGAATTTGAAGGATATTTTATAATAAAATTTGATTCACTCCCTAATACTTGGTACCCTAGATTTTTTTCCCTTTAAAATAATGTGTGTGTGTGTGTGCGTGTGTGTGTGTGTGGGGGGGGGGGGGGGGGGGGGTAGGGACGGAGCGTTTTATAGGAATTTTAAGGTATTTACACTAAAGGCCCTTACATCAATCCAGATGAAGGAAATACAAATTTTATGGGTAGATTTAGCCATTGAACATCACTAGCAGACTGACTTTTGTTCAACATTTAAGGGCTATTATACAAGTTTTACCGAAACCAGGGATCCTATTATGTAAGAAACAAATAGGGAAACAGTGCTCCTTGGCTCAGTAAAGGAATAAGTTCAAGCCCCAGCCCTAAACTTAAGCAAGAATATACTATTGAAAAATCATATTTGTCCATATAGACTCCAATATATAAACTCTCTAACAGAACACAAAAGGTCCGATCGAATTCTTTCTTATAGACGGGATTTTCAATGATATTGTTAAATTATAGTTATAGAACTTTTAAGAAGCTAAATATAATGGAGCTATATTTAGCACCAACGAAGAGACCACTTCATGGACGATCTCGATTTTTGTGACGTTTCGGACATCCTACTTTCGCTTTTAGTCGCGCGGACCAAATTTATTTAAGTAAATTAAAATTTTATTAGCCCAAACTAATGCTGCAAATTTGTGCCTATAGTTCCAAATACATGTAATATTTCATACAAGAGCTGGTTAAATTGAAGTAATGTCGCTTTAAGGACATCTGTGAGACTATTTCTTACAATTTGCTTTTAATAATCTTTCAAGTTATTAATTTATAAGACTAAATTAAAAGAAACATGCTGTTGATAATCTTTCAATTCATCTTATTTATTTGTAGGATTAAATATAAGGAGTATCTTAATGTGTGACTAGATGGTTGTTCAGTTGAACACTTCTGTCGCCCTCTGGTACTTGTCAGAATAAAAAATCCAAATACAATAAGGGGCATAACTCCATCAAATGTGATCTTGACCTTAAGAATTAGGCATCGCTAGAACCATGTTGTCATGAGCAACAAAATTTGAAAGTGTGATGAAGAAATATTAAGAAATGGCTCACTTATCGGCCACATTATTAAGTTTTCATGTCAAAAATCGAAGTACAAAAAGAGGCATAACTCCATCAAATGTGACCTTGACCTAAAGAATTTGGCATCATCCTGACCATGTTGTCTCAAGCAATATAATTTGAAAGTTTGGTGAAGAAATATCAAGAAATGGAGAAGTTATAGCCAATGTAAAGTTTTTGTGACAGACAACGGACAAACCAACAACCAATGTCATCCCTATGTATCACCTTTTCTTTGAAAAATGCACCTACCTCTATACTGTCTTCACTGTCGGAACCCTCTCCACTGAAGTCTTCATCATTATCATCATCCAACTCCACTTCTGTGAATTATATTTATAAAAATCAACTTCTGCACTGTTTGCAGCAAGCAGCAGAATTATTTTTTTTTATCTCATCAATCAAACTACATAAAAACACACTTCTTTATCAACCTGTGTATTGCAGACAATATTTTATTGAAGGGTTATGCACATTAAGATGAATTATTTTATTTTATTCTTATTATAATTACAGTCGAACTTTGATGGCTTGAACTGCATGGGACGGCAGATTTTGGTAGTTCGAGACATCTGCGGTTGGTATGTGCGAATGGGTTTCTGTTCACTAAACCAAGCTAACACATAACTATGCATAATATTTCTAATTTTAATGTATTTAACGTATTTCTCATTAAAATACGACAAGTATACATACTAATGAAGAAAAAATGTATAACATTAAATAATATACATATACATGCTCAACAATTAAATAACATAAAAAAAGATTAACAAACATACCAACTTTATCAGTTTATTGTCTATTCAGTATCAGTCAAATACTTGATCATCTGTTGAACTCATTTATCGTCTACTTTCAGTATCAATGTCTAAGGCATTACCAGGGTCTGTCCGTGTTGATTTACATAATAAATGTCCAAAAATGGCTGTTGCCCAGTATTTTAATTAATTGTATGAGCAACTGTGTTGCTACTTTTTTTGTTCACGGTGATCTCTGAGCCATTTCCTTTTTGTTCAAAGAAAAGAGATCTACTGAAGCCAGTGTTAATGAAGAAGCCAGTGTTTCGAGATTAAGCCAATGTTTGTGAAATATAAGCCAGTGTTTAAAGACGTTATTGAGGAAGCCTTAGGAAAAGACTCGGTCAAACAGAGTTCACAGTTGTCTTACCTTCAGTGTCTTTCAGACTTGCAGCAGCTTTAGCCCGCACCTTATTTTCTGTTTTCACTGCTTTCAAAGTTGTTGAAGTACTCATCGCCACGGTAGCATCAGCTATGTTCCAGTCATGTGATGAAAGAACTCGACGTAACTCCTGAAATATTTTAATGTTAGACAAAGTACAACACAATTTTTAAATAACTGTTCTAGCACATGATTTTTCTTTTAAAGACATTGTGGGAAGAAATAAAAAAAAACAACTTTATTATATAGTATAACTTTTCATTACATGGCCTGTTACGTATTTTCTAAATAACGAAAAACAACACTATTCTACTTAAAATAACATTAAAAAATTTAATTCTACGGTTTAGTCAAATTCAAGCCTTCACTTAATCTATTACCTTTTCTGATTTGTCTGGAAAGCAATCCTGTAAGAACACAATTTTTTTCTTCTGTTCTGCAGTGGGTGGGGTATCATCTTCCACATCATAGATTTCAGTGGCATCTGAGCGCTGAGACTCTAGACTGTAACCCACTGTTGCCTGTGAGTCGGGGACTGCAGACTGCGATGTTGGTGCCGAGATACTGTCCTCACCGCTGTCACTGGATATGCGTCTGATCCGTTTCCGAGGCTGTGTAGGAATATCGGATTCTGTTGTGGAGCTGTCCTGACTTTCCTGGCGGATTCTCTTCAACTTCTTTTTTCCTAAAGTGATATAAAAATCATTTACATGAGCTGATACAGCTGTACTATGAACAAATCTGCCCCCAGGGATAATGTTGCAAACAATATTAAGGCTCTGCACCAAGATTTCATGACTATCAGTGTGATACTGGCAGATGCAGTAAAAACCAGCATGAAATTAAAACATCTGTGTTTATTTTGTATTTCGCAGAATGTAGGTCACAAGAATATGAAGCTTGGTGCACAATCCTATCTCCAAATATTCATATTCTGATAAACAGGGTTTCTAAAATTATCGGCAGGCCGGTCATTGACCGATTTTCAGTAAAAATGTCCGATTGAAATTTCAAAATTGGTAAAAAAAATCGGTCATGAAAATTTCAAAGTCAGTATAAGTTTTTTCTTAGTGGCCCATAACTTGTTAAGGAAATTACCTACATGTACAATTTTTCACGCTTAATCCGCTATAAACCTGTCAATTACCGTCTGCATAGCTCTGCTACCATGACTACAGTCACTACACGTCAAGTGAATAGCCTGCGGCATAGATGAAATGGGAAATGGTCGGTCTCATTTTAACAACGGACGAGTTCATTTAATTTGCAATCGAACTGCGGCTAGTCAAAGGGGGGTATTAAATGAACTATATGTTTGATGACCGAATTAAAAGGCCCGATATTTGTGATTGTCATAATTTAGGTAAACAATAGAACAGTTTGAAATTTAAAGACAGAGGTGTTTAATTGACCGATGACGGAATAAAATAACTAGAATTTGGTGTTCCGCAGAACACATGTGTCGCCTGCCAGCAAAAAGTTGAAATGTGGGCCTATGTTAAATCATATATGATATATGATCATATATGATAAAAATATTTAATTCAAGTTGATTGCAATACTACACTAGAATTTGGTGTTCCACAGAACACACATGTCACCTCAATTGCATTCAAAAGGGGCTTAACTAAATATGGTGAATTCTGGGTTATCATTTCTTGTTTTCACCAATGGCTATTTGCATGCAGATGATATATAATTATATTCCAAGTATTAAGTAAAAAGGAAAAGCACTTTCAAATTTATAGGCAACATTAAGTAAATGTTAAAGTTACATGTGAAAGGGACATAACTCATAAAATATTTAAACAGGACTTATCATTCTTGTTGCCACTGATGGCGTTGTTCATGAAGATGATATATTCCGAGTATTAAATGAGTAGAACAAGTACTTTTAAGTATATGCCACATTTTCATGTAAAAGTCTCCTTTGAAAGGGGCATAACTAAAAAAAATTGAAACATGAGTAATCATTCTTGTTCACTGATGGCATTGTTCATGAAAATGTTATATTCCCAGTATTAAATGAATAGGACAAGTAATTTCAAAGTTATATGCAAGATTAAGTTTCATGTTGAAGTTGCATGTGAAAGGGGCATAACTCAAAAATAGTCAAACAGGAGATATCATTCTTGTTGTAACTGACATTGCTGTTCATGATGATGATATATTTCAAGTATGAAATGAATAGGACAAGTACTTTCAAAGTTATAGGCAACATTAAGTTTCATGTTAAAAGTTACATTTGAAAGGGGCATAACTCAAAAATAGTCAAACAGGAGTTATCATTCTTGTTGTAACTGATGTTGTTGTTCATGATGATGATATACTCCAAGTATGAAGTGAATAGGACAAGTACTTTCAAAATTATAGGCAACATTAAGTTTCATGTTAATGTTGCATTTGAAAAGGAGCATAACTCAAAAATAGTCAAACAGGAGTTATCATTCTTGTTGTAACCGATGTTGTTCATGATGATGATATATTCCAAGTATGAAGTAAATAGGACAAGTACTAACACTGTAAAAGGCAACATTAAGTTTCACGTTAAAGTTGCATTTGAAAGAGGCATTACTCAAAAATAGTCAAACAGGAGTTATCATTATTGTTGTAACCAATGTTGATGTTCATGATGATGATATATTCCAAGTATGAAGTGAATAGGACATATACTTTCAAAGTTAAAGGCAACATTAAGTTCCATGTTAAAGTTGCATTTGAAAGGGGCATAACTCAAAAATAGTCAAACAGGAGTTATCATTCTTGTTGTAACTGATGTTGCTGTTCATGATGATGATATATTCCAAGTATGAAATGAATAGGACAAGTACTTTCAAAGTTATAGGCAACATTAAGTTTCATGTTAAAGTTGCATTTGAAAGGGGCATAACTCAAAAAATAGTCAAACAGGAGTTATCATTCTTGTTGTAACCGAAGTGCTGTTCATGATGATGATATATTCCAAGTATGAAGTGAATAGGACAAGTACTTTCAAAGTTATAGGCAACATTAAGTTTCATGTTAAAGCTGGGGGACTAGCGGACGACGCCGACGACACCGACGGACAATAGGATCCCTATGTGTCTACCTGCTATCGCAGGTGACACAAAAAGGACGTTTAAAATTGCTGTTACTCAAATTTTAATTTTAAATAGACGTATATTTTAGTAAAAGGAATACTTGCCTCCCATTATTCTGAGAGTTAATACATGTTAAATGAACTAAAAAATCCACTTCACAATCGCTATGAACACTGCTGTAGATTACTTTTTGAACTGTTACATCATGTTTTAAATGCATGGGATGCTTGTGTATTAGAACAAAGACGCTGATCGCTGTAAACTTCAAACGTCGGGTGCAGCTCTAATAAATCGATTAAAGATTTTTTCCGTCTACAGCCCGAAAATCATGAAATAAATCTGTTGGAAGGATGTAGGATATCGCTGACAAGAAAATATGTTGTAAAGGAGGAATGGTCTGGGGGTCGGGAGAGCTAAATGTGCTGAATGCGGGGACCGGAAGTCGCAGTTCATGCAGACCGGAAGTCGCTGTTCGTTCGAACCGGAAGACGGGGAATAGTCAATTTTGGCGCCAATGTCCGATTGGGATTTTGAAATTTTAGAAACACTGCGAAAGTTATGACAACTGATGTGAACAAAACAAGACATCCTTGAAAATGACTATAACCTGTATTGACAAGACAGTATCATGGGTTTTATTTGACTTGGGAGATAACAATTTGACTCTTGAAATTCCCAAACTTACTCATTTTGACCCTATAAATTTTTCTTAGTCATCTTTTCTTATATTAGGGGTATGTTGGCTATTAACTGGCAGAATCCCCTGAAAAATGATCAAAATAACCCTTGAAATTCAGCCAAAAGAGTAACCCCTGTGTACTGTGTGCAACGAAAGTTGGTAAACATGACCACACTAACAAATATTGTATTAGCTCTAAAATAAACCAAGCAATAGAAAGCTGAATCTTACCAATGCCAATCAGTATGTCAATACACTTGTCTACATCTCCATTGGCTTCTAGTAGTGCTGATTTGATTTCACTGTCAGATCTTGTAGAAAACATGGATCTTAAACTCTCCATTTTACTGTCAAATTCTTCAATAATAGCAACCTCATCATCACTTTCTTCATCATCAAACGTAGGATACTGTCTGCCCCTGAAACACAGTCATGATAATACATATCCAATATGGCTGTTATCCATGGCTGAATGGTGGAAATCCAGATCAGCTGGTATATCTGAGCCGTCTCATCATAACGCTGTTTACTTTTTGATTCATTTGGTTATTTCTGACCAAGAAAAGAACCATGTAGATCCTGTTCAGACAGCACGAATGTGCCAGCTGATTTGCATCTACACTGTTCACAAATATGTGACCAAGGGTTATCCTGCAACACTTGTTGTTACAAGGCTACAACGATGTCCAGTTGTCTTTGCATTTTTTGTGTTTATTTTTATATTTACCAAATATATACAACAAATTTCAATTTCCATTTAGATTTTGAACCAGTGAGTGACCTCCATAAACATTAGTTGCACTGCAACACTTCAAAAATGCGATCATGTTTTATGTTATGCAACTCCTGTTAGAACTGCCGATAAAATCAGAAGAAGCTGCGTTCAAAGTAAGGTTTTGCTGTCAATCATTTTTTTATTGCTGTGGGTTCATTCTCCTCCAACGGAAAATTTCATTTTCTAAAGATTTGAATGGTACATGTAGCAGTGAAGCAATAGCAAAAGGTGTGGCTTAAAGTTAAGTAGTTAAGTTGTAAGGCATGATTAAATATGAACAGCGTTTTGTTAATTAAACTTTCCCGCTTCTTTTCAAAGGAAATATCAGATGCCACGCCACACGTTTTATGTTTTTGGTTGCAAGCCAAAATCAAACTGAAATCGAAATTTGTAGTAAAATGTTAGCAGTAGTTAGTTTCAGAAGATTTTTAGAAAACTGCTCCACCCTCTAACAAACAAAAGACTGAGCATAACAAAAGATATGTATGAGCACCAAACTAAAGTAAGAAGTTTTAAGACGGTATCTTGAAAACTTCAAAAGTAGTTTGTGTAACAAATTTATTGATAAAGACCAACCAACCACATTACTAACTACTTCTTAACCCTTTCCTCCATATATACACATTTTTACGCATGTACCACCTGTGTAGATCGAGATCAGCTGTGCGATGCCGTCTGATCAGGATCTGCACTGGTCGCATTTTGGTCAGAAATAACCTAACAAATCATAAAGCGAACAGTGCAGATCATGAACAGATGTGCAAGCTGATCTGGATCTACACTGGTCGCCCACGCAATGAAGGTGTGTCTATGGAGTAGAGGGTTATATAAACCCTTGGGAGGTATAAAAATGCTAAAAATACCACCAAACCAACATTTCCTCTAGATTATGTTCATATAACCATACTGTGTTTGCATCAAGTTGATTATTTACCCTTTAGATTTACTGTGCACGCCATTAACTGCAGAACCATTTTCCTTTGACAGCCATGGTCCTTCAGCTTTGCTGGATGACGGTTTCTCTGCTGTAGCATTCCAGTTTCTGTCTATCAGTTTAGGTCTTGTGTTGAAGATTGGCGAGTCTGGACTGGACAATGGTGAGGACATACTGGACCTCTTCCCATCTGAAATCATAAAAACTTCATAGTGCTGACCTACTATATTTTTGTGACAAAACTGACATCTTGATCTTTTTGAAACTTTAACATTTTTTTCCGTAGTAAATCTCTGATTAGGGTATCATACAGACTAATGTCAATGACTTCATTTCCATATACATGAAGTTTTAAGCAATAAGAACAAGTCAACACTTTGTGACAAATGACTGGGATTGGGACTCAATGTTGATTAACCCTTTACTCCATAGTTGTTACAAGTTTTTACGCATGTGCGACCAGTGCAGATCAAGCTCAGAAGGCATATCAGTTCCATCTTATCTGGATCTGCACTGTTCTCATCTTGATCAGAATAACCTAATGAATCAAAAAGCGAAGACTGATGATCCTAATCAGATGGCACGAATGGACACTATTCGCCCCCGCCATAAAGGCTTATATATGGAGGAAAGGGTTAATAAAAATAATGGAGGGTGTTAATAAGAACAAGAGAGGGTGAAAGGCTTATATATAGAGGAAAGGGCTAATAAGAGCAATATAGGATGAACAATCAATGGTGACAACCTTAAATTATGGACAACAAGTAGAGTGACATGTTGCACAAGATAATTACCTGGAGTAATCTGTACATGGAGAGGGGAAGGTTTTTTATCCGGTGTGCTGGGTGGTACTGTGCTTGTCTGTGATGGGGGCATGGTACTGCCAACAGAAGACTGGGAACCATTCTGACTTGACGTCTGTGAACCATTTGGACTTGAACCTGGCGAGTTTCCCTTCTTCACAAACCTATATTGTAGTAGCGATGTAAGTTTCGAAGACGGTGTGCTGGAACTCATTTCAATCCACCTTTAAAATACATGTCCATAAATAACATTAAAAAGCAAGTACAATGTATCATTACTTTCCAGCAGTTTGGGTTTTTTCTGTTGACAAAGCCTCAATTTATAGTATGGCTATGGTCTGTACATCAAAGTGGATCATGCCTGACTATTCGCAGGGATCGGCTTAGGCTATGAGAACAGGGAGAAGTTTTGCCAATTTTAGGGAGAAGTTTTGGAAGTTTTCAACTTTCTATAAGAGATATATAGGGAAAAACTTCCCTCTTGGCTCAGTAGAGGGAGAAGTTTAGGAACTTGGTGACACTATTTCTCCCAAGTCTCCCTCTAAGCCATTCCCTGATTCAGTACATTTCAAAAGTGAAGACCACAAAGACCACAAACAACAATTACAGATATCCATCACAGACTACCAGATCACACTATGCTAAATACAATGTAAATCAACCATTATGATCCTTATCATTAAACGTCAACTCATCAATCAGGTTGTTAAAAACTTCAGTAGGTGGTTAAAGTATGTGCTACACTCTGATTCAGAACATTTTGGTTGTTTCACCTGTATTAATTAAATCATGGCTTGAAAATTAAATTATTTTTACAGAAAATATCTTTAGGTTGTATGGTATTTTTGGCTATTGACCCTTTCCTCCATAGACACATCTTTATTGCACTGGCAAACAGTTTAGATCTAGATCAGTCACATCTGATCAGGATCTAAACTGTTTGCTTTTTGATTTGTTATATTATCTCTGACAAAATGCAAACAGTGCAGATCTTGATCAGATAGCACGGATGTGGATCAACACTGGTCGCACATGCGTAAAAATGCGTATATATGGAGGAAAGGGTTAAAATAATCCTAAAGATTCAGCAGCTACTGGAACCTCTGCCATACACTGTAAATATTCCTTTGATCACATGGGCAATCACTGTTGATCCAGTTAAGTAGGCACATTCATGCAGTGTGATCTGGATGTACACTCCTAGTTTCTTGGTCACAAATAACCTAATGAATCAAAAATTGATCAGAAGAGATTCTCATACAGCAAAGCTGATATGGATAGATGTACACTATTTGCCCATGCATTAAAAAGTTTTAAGTAAAGGGTTAAAATGCAGTTACAAGATGTCTTAGTTTAGAGTTTATGAAAAATAGCATCCGGTCGGTCATCTTGCGAACGTATCTACTGTGGCCACCCCTTTCAAAGTAATATGTCACACTGTTTACCATTAAAAATTATGATTCGTTAGATGAACAAGACTTTATCATAGGGAACAGTGTTGAAGTGTAAATAATATACTGTGAACATACAAATGGCGCAATAAATATAATACAATAATTTTTTTATATTATATAAATTAAAATAAAATAATGTGTATTTGCTGATTATATATGTACACTTGGAATTTCTTTAATATTGTTATATACTTTTCTGGAGTATCAAAATACATCTATGGTGGCCTACACACATAACAATTTACCCTAAAGGCTAAAGGCTTAATAAATGTTAAAAATGACCATTCTTAACGATCATATTGGTCATTAACGTATGTGGGGGGAATTGTTATCAAGTGGGGCGAGTCGTTATTAAATATGGGACGAGTCGTTATTAAGATGGAGCTAGTCCTTATGGGACGAATTGTGAGTGTGGCGAAATCGTTACATATTCATCACAAACATGGGGAACTCTGAATCCATGTGATAATTGAGAATATATTGAATATTTAAATAATGGTTTAGGCAACATATCTTTCCAAAAAGTGTGTCATGTGCCAACGGAATATATATTTTTTCTCAGTGAAACAATGATTTACCGCCAAATACTGAACCACTGCCATTCTTAGCCTGATTTGTCAGTTAAGATAAAATAATCGAAAATGAAATGGCAATCAATCAAGATTTGTTAATCTCATTCTAAATCTGATTAACATTTTAGACACGTGCTATCTAGTTAAATATTGGTTGTGGGAACACAATTCTATTAAAATATCAAATAATAATCATAAAATTTACTTTCTTGCTTTTCTCAGCAAATGTTTGTTTTCATCAAAAAGAGTTTAAAGGGGAGACAAGTATTTCTCTCTTAGAAACGTTCAATGGCCTTTTTTTGGTAGATAGGCAATGCAGGTACACGAGATAAAGACACATTTAATATTTGAGACCAGCAAGCGGTTGCAAATTAATCCAAGAACCATAGATAATCTATAAATGAGAATAAACTCATTCAACTAACACATATCACTCATCTTTTTATTTGTAGTACCCTGTGAAACCCAAATTATTTATGTAACTACACCGCCTTCTTATTGCAAGCTTCTCTGCGTGTCTTAGGAATCATCGGGTAAATTAAAGGAACCAACCCAATCATCTATGGAAGTTAGAATGTTCAAAATATTTAAAATTTAATGCTATTTTAAAACTTGTGACAACTCAATCCATATATGATAGTCACTTAAGGGAGATATTAGTATTCAGATTGCGAAACAATGAAAATTAAGATGTTTAAACCAATAACAGAACAATCGACAAGAACGCTCATTGGTAATGGAATGAAGGGGTTAAAATTTTCAGTGTGCAGCACATCGCTTGTTATACCCAAAACAATTTGCCACTTAATGTTTTAACCAGATGCAACCTAACACTTGCCCCACAAGGTTCTCATGAAGAAAACAGTACAAGTTGTCTTGGTAAATTAGCTGCCACCCACCAGCAACTCGACAATTTTGTATGAAAAAGCACTAAACAGATAAAACATAAGAAGCCAATATCATTGTCAAGCAAAAGGTGGGTACTCAATGACCTTACTGAGACCTTGGCGCCAAACCAGAAAGAACATTTGATAGGGACAGAAGAAACAGATCGAGCTTCTAGGTTCTTTTACCAGATTTCCCTATACAAGTTATATGCATATCAGGAATGACCACATCCAGAAGACACAGCTACTTAGTAAAGAGGAAAAGAGAGCAAGTGTTATAAACTTACCAATTTCAAAGAAGACACCATAAATAATTAACGAAAATGAGAACCTTAGTGTTGCCGCCTTGGAACGGTCAGTGGCAAAACCATTTGCCACCGGGGGTTTAAACCAGGATCTACGTTGCATCAACTTTACACTTGCCACAACAACTTGGTGCACCTTATAACCTGGTTTTAAACTTCCAGTGGCAAATGGTTTTGCTATGACCGTTCCAAGGCGGTAACCCCTCGAGTTCTGATTTTCGTTAATTCTTTGTGACGTGTATTTTGACATTTATCATTGTATAACTACTCTCTCCTCTCCTCAAATTGGCAAAAATCGGTATTTCTGGCCGGCAAGAGATGACATATTAAACTATTACTTTGACCAAGTTGTGACAGAGTTTGAAGGAATGGAAAGTGTAGCAAGTCATCATATGCAAATTCCAATTGGTGTCTGGGATACGGTGTGCCAGAAACTGGATTTGTAATCATTATTATGCAAATGAAATGAACATTTAACTAGTTTCTGTTTGTTTGAAGTTTTTATATGTTCCAGTTTAAATGTTAAAAGTTGTGTTTATTAAATCAAATTATAGAAACATCTCTCGTTTTGTGTATGCCAAAAATATGCAACAGATAATTTTCAAACATATTTCATGTAACCAAGAGAGTGTCAGCAGTCGCCAATCTAAATTAATACTGTGCACGTACCTTGTCTCAGTTTTAACACTACAATATACTTCGATAAATCATTACTAAAATAGATTTATGTTTATTAACCTAGTATGCAAGAATATTTATTTAACTACAGAAATATAACAGAAATCGGCAAAATCTTGAAAGGAAGACAATAATAATGTTAAACGACAAAACTTTTGTACTGCTTTATAAATTGGATGAAACGAGTTGACAGAACCTTATCTGACTTTACAAAACGGCCAAAACTTCAGGTTTGTGATTGTTTTCGTTGTTTGTTTTTATAAATGTTGTTTCTATACAAAACTTTTACCAACACCTTTACGCCTTGGTCAACACCGTAATTCAATGGTCAACACCGTAACGACCTAATTTATTGTAAATAATTATCGGTCAGTTAAAATAAAACTGCCATACATGAGTTTATTCTGTTTTATTACATGCCATTTATAAATCTACTTAAAAGTTATTTTCATCCCAACGAATTTAGCGGGTGTAGAGAATGTGCAATGATATTTTTTCTATCAAAGAACGTAAATGGACACCGTTACGTAAAATTCTCGAAGACTCGTACTAACTAACATTAATGATGTAGTTTAAAAGTTTATTTGGTATTTGTATTGATTATTGACTGCAAGCATATTTTTCATAATTTTGTTTATTATTTGTTAAATTTAGACAATTTAATATGCTCTTGTCCATAACGGTGTTGACATCTGCAATTTTGGAGACACCAAGAAATGTGATTATCACAGGGGTATTTCTGATTGTACTTCGTGCCAAGCGCCTGAGGATGACGCTATTGTATATTTGTCAATAGTAACTATCTTAAAAAAGTGGTTTTAATATGTTTATTTTTTAATCTTCCTTAACACGGATTGGAACATAATCAAATATTCACCCGTATGGCAATTCATGATACGCGCATAATATTTCTATTTTTAATGCTGCTTCAAAAGAGGTAATTTGAACAAAAGGCTGACATATATTATTTGTATGACTTTCAATAAATACTTCTAATATTTCAAATTTGCTTATATTTTAAATCCAACTGCTACTTTTTGTGTCTTTGTCAGACCGACTGGCTTTTAGAAAACTAAAACTTGTGTAAATACACTATTGGTAGGCTTGTGAAGTACCTGATTGTCTACTTTGCATTTCCGTCTTTTTCCGTTGCTCTTCCGCGCGTCGTCGGAAACGCAATTGACCAATCAGAATCGCAATAAAGTCTTGGATTCATGACATTATTCCTGTCATTGCATGCAAATAATAAACAAAGTAAATAAGAAACTCCAGGTATGTGTTGTTAAACGACAGTGTTGTTTACTATTTCCAACGTCAGGCTTCACTGTGAAAGCAGAAAAGACAGGTACTTAGGGAGAGTAAAAGCTTTATTGATCTGTAGCACAACTATGTGTGCGCGACAATGACTTTTCTGTATATGTGATGATCGTCCTTCGCGCACAACCCAGTTTCTATTCGAATCAATGCGGAAAATTTTCCTTCTATTTCTATATTCCGCCGATCGGAATTTGATCGCAACTTTGGCGGCTCCATAAAGCATCTTTAACCATATATATCTTTAAAAAATTTACATACCTGAAAAGCCACATTCAAGTAGAATCAACATATGTAATCCTTTATAAATAACGGTTTCGTATGCAAAACTCTTTTAAACCTCCACCCATGTCAACAAATTTCGATTTCCGCGCTTAAAGTTTACCTGACTCACGTTTATCAATAAATAACAGAATTTAAATCGGGTCGATTTCCACCACAGTTTTGATCGTAACTGCTTGAGACGTAAAGGACAGACATCTGTAAAAAGTCAGTATGATAATGAGACTGTGCTTGCAGTCGAATTATTGAGACTATATTGTAAATGTCAATGGTATCTTTTTTCACATGTGCATGTCTCCAACAAAACACAGATCATTGATTCATCGTTTATCATTTAATTTAATATATCACGGCTCTTTTTGAATGCCTAGCCCTTTTACATATTAAAGATGTTATGCATTGCTGATATGGCACGAACTGGCTGACATTATTGAAAAACTTTGCAGTTCAGAGCCATTTCTTGGTCATGGTGTGGCAGATTTGGGTTGGAAACAGTACTCGACCATAATTAAAACATCTGACCTCTGGCTTACCAAGCCGACGCTCTACTAATTGAGCTACAGAGGCCACTGGTATGAAATTGGTTACATTTTCCTCTCCTCTTATAAAAGAGTGACGCAAATTAGCTTAAACTTTTTTATTTTACATCGATTGTGAAACAAGTTATTCCAACATATATTAATCACGCTCGATGACTGCTTCCTGGGTTTCTAACCAGTACTCGCACCGATTGTGGGATGGGGGAAACTGCTGACGAATCTCATTCCTGGTGGGTTTCGAACCCGCAGTCTCCGGATCTGGAGTCCTACGCTCTACCACTAGACCACTGTTCCTCCACAAGACATTTCCAACTGACTTGGAAGTCGACTTGCTGCATGCTGTACTTCAAGCAGGTCACAAGGGAGATCACTGTCTCAGAACAAAAACAGATTTGGATATATGACATAGATCAGTGTTATATCCTTTTAAATAATCTTTGCAATATGTTCTCCCACTAAGTATTTCAAGAAAAAGATTCCTGTACCTGCAGCCTTAGCACAACTAATTGTGCGCAACAAGGGCTTTTCTATATATATATATATATATATATATATATATATACGATGTCTGCCCTTGGCGCACAACCCAGTTAGCATTCAAATCAATGCGGACAATTTTCCTTCTATTTGTATATGCCAGCGATAAGAATCTGTCTCGCAACTTTTACGGCTTCAAATAGTTTTAAACCTTATATATCTTTAAAAGATTACATACCTAAAAAGCTTATTCCAATTAGAATCAATATATGTGATACTTTTAAGAAACCTATTCATTTCTCATGAAAAAACTTATAAACCTCCACACATGCCAACAGTTTTTATGTTTCACCGCTAAAAGTCTACCTGACTGTAGATAATTGATTTTTAAAAGGGACGCTTTCATTGGTTATCACATTAAAATCAACATGTAAATGGCATAAACAATAGTAAGTTTAAAAGTTTTATTGGTGGAATATTTTTTATTTTATTGATACTTTAGAGATTATTTATGTTTTATAACAACAAATGAACATAACAGTGCTGAAATTTACAAGAGGCGGTGAAAAAATGGGAATTTAAAGTACCAGGTAGTGCGATTTCCACCACAATTTTGATCCTAACTGCTTAAGACGTAAAGGGCAGACATCTATAAAAGTCAGTTTGTAAAATGGGTCTGTACTTGGAGTCGATATCAGATAAGGTTACAAATTACAATACCTGCAGCCTTTGGGCTAAAAGTGTGGTTCCCAGTGCTTACTCATACCAGAAAATACACCAATAGTCTTTAATGATAATACAGTAGTTCTATACAGGGCCCTCATTTCATGATGGTAGGGACCAAATTTTGACCCCATTCCCCTCCCCAATTAATTTAGGTTTTCCCCATTCTAAAACAAAATTCCCTCTGGTGTGTTTTGCAAGCCTTAAGCAGAAGACTCTGAACAATATGCTTTTGAAATTTGCTTTTTTGCAAAATACAATATGCGATACAATAACAAATTATGAGTATTTTTGTCAACATTAATAAAGAATTCTTATAATTAAATTCTTCTTTATTAAAGCATGTACATTGTTATTGTAAATGCTTTGATTATAAGTTAATTAGCAGGTTGGTCTCACTTGCCACAGAGGGTACGAATTAGATGTGATTGTGAAAAACTGCTAGCATCATTATATGTTGGAGATTCCCTTGAGGTGTTGAGATGACAAGCTGTTACATTTTGATGATTAGTCAGTCTCTCTTATTGTCATGAAGACTACCTTACATTTAAATTGTCTATACCTTGGGGACCTGTACACTTATTCCAAAAATAGATACCTCTAAAATTTTCAAAACAATTTCAAGAAAACAAGAAAAAATTTAATATGGTCCAACCATTTAGTATTTCATCATTCATAATGTGTTAAAATGATGGCAATCTCAAGGGCAACTGATATGAAACATACTGCAGTTTGTACATTTTTAGGCCTTTTTTGCATTTTCAACAAATGTCAGAAGTGCAGCTAATACACAATTGCTGCCTTAATTCAGAAGAAATCAGTTACAACTTAGATTGTAAAGGCCCAGGGTCACAATACAGCGTGTTTCCACTGCATTGTCACAGCATTGTTCAATTTTCCAGAATGCCATGAGATCACAAGAAAAAATTATTTTTTTTGAAGATGGATATGCCACTGCAACCAAGGTGTTGCTGCTGAGCTCACATCGTGTTCTATCGCTTTCCTACGGAGTTCTTGATAGTGATGGTCTGCGCTCTTTATGGCGCTTCCGCTGTGTGCACTGTGCTTTCACAGTGCACTTACAGCATTTCCACTGCATGCACTGTGCTTTCATGGCGCTCTTACAGCGCTTCCACTGTGTGCACTGCACTTTCACCTGTTAGTGTGGGGTTCTCTGAATTCTGCCTGGGTACAGAAGCAGATGATAACGACGATGGTATGTGGACCGTAAATAATTAATAACACTTTTGTTTTAGCTAGTTTAAAAAAAACAATTCGAGGTATCGTTATCACTTGGTTGTGGTCTTCTGCATGATACCATTTTGCCATGATGGAACCAAAACTCTCACGCCTTTGCTTTCCATCTTCATTGTGTTAGAATGGTATGCATAAGTAACGTCTGCATCTTGGTTTATCTGCTTGAGCTTCATATAGGCTAGCAGTACTTAGCTGCCATACAGCAGTCATGGTAAAATGAATATTTGTTGGCATATCTTGTACATTTTTACCATTTCACTTGTGGTAGAATCTCATTAAGAGCGCAATGATCACCATGACAACGCAGAAGGAGCACAATGGGATCGCAGTGATTACAGTCATTGAAAGAGCTCAGTAAAATAATAAACACACAGTTTTAGCGAGGTAGACACACCTAGTAAGTGCAATAGAGTCGCAGTGACATCTCAGACAAAGCCATCAGTAGCCACCGATTACCACAGTGTTCGCACTGCGACCTCTGTGTGCCTGCGTAGCTCAGGTGGCGTTGTAGGAAACCTAACTGCTCTGCTATGGTGAATGCGCTCTTTTCAAAACAGCAAGCGACTGCGTTTGTTTTGTGCATGCTCACAGTGAGCGCTGTTAGTTGGCGTTCTATGCGATTTCACTGCATCTACTGGCGATGGCACTGCGGCGATGCTTGCGATTGTACTGCACTAACCTCGGCATTCTTGCCTGCAGTTGGATCGCCATTAGAACACCATCCTAGTGTGACGGGTTTAAGGCTTTAAGGAGTCCACACAGATTATTGATATAATAATTAATTTTTGTTTTAACCTGCAAAAACATGTTGACTTACAATGAATAGTATTTTATAAGCTTAACCGTTATATTTAACAGCCCATTATCCATCTCTACCAACTTACTGGCTTGTACACCCCATCCCATCTTTAATGTTGGTGATAAAAATCTTCAAGTCTGGTCTCCCATTTCCAAACAGAATGGTTTTGTTTTATCTCTGTGCTTGTCAGTTTCAGACAGGTTTTACCTCAGCACCTCAGCATCCAGCTTCCATCATTGTCTGACAGCAAAAACATCAAGATATAGCTTTATATTATTATATTGTTTTATAATAGTAACCACAGTGAAAATAACATAACTTTTGACATCATTTTGTCATAGTTATTCCATTCTTAGCCATTTGGTTATCTTTTTCAAGTCCATTTTTCTCAATATCATTCAAGCTACAGCTTTGACATTTTTTGTGATTGTTTGACATACTAGTAACTATAGATCATTTATCTTGGACTTGGAAATTTTAACCTTTGATGTATTTGAAACTGGGTCATTGTCTTGGATATCATAATTTTGTCACTAGGCAACATAAACATAATTTCTTAAAGGGTGCTTAAGAAGTTCTTTTCATGCAACTTGATCAGAAAGCAGGTTAACTGAGCAAATGTAAGATTTATACATTGTTTAGAGTTGAGATAGAATCATCAATGAACTATAAGGAATTTTTTCCAGTGATTTTTTGCTTATTTAAAAAAAGCTGTATCAAGTTATGGTTTAGGATTTTTGTAGCAAATTACACACTACACACAGAAGGTTGGTAACAAAAAGGTGTCTTTTTTCTCTTTTACATTTGAAAAAATGTAGAAGTTTATACTGTACTTGATACAAAATTTTTGTATCATGAAGGCCTATCGTATGAAAAGTTTGATTAATCAGTATATAACAAACATCTAAAAATATTCTCACTGCTGTTACTCCATATAATATTATGCATTTAAACGCATATGTGACCAGTGTAGTTCCAGATCAGATGGCACATCAATGCAATCTGATCTGGATCTGCACTTCTTGCTATTTGGTCAGAGATAACATTATAAAAAAGTGAACAGCTCTAGCGTAGATCCTGACAATGGTCCGCACTGATGTGATGGCTGATTTGGATTGACACTGTTGGCCCACACAGTAAAGGTGTATCTATGGAGTAAAGGGTTAAAAAAGTTAGAATATGTTTCAAGTGATATAAAACCAATCTAACCAACCTTATTCACTAAAAGTAAATGTTTTAGGATAGACATGAACAAGTAACTTTACAGATAGTCAACAACTGAGAAGTTCAGGTAATAAAATACATTATGTGTTGATTGCAAGCATGCTCTTAGATTTTATTGCTAATTAATTAGCTTGCTTTTACAGAAGCCTCATTTGTAATTAATCTTGTGGCAACAGATTTCTAAACCAAACAACAGTGAGAATTCAAAAGAAATCACTTGGATTAAGTACCTTACTTTAGATTGATTCATATCATTTGTTTATCCCTTTACTTATAATGCTTATATCCCTCCAGTGACTGGTGTAGATCCAGACCAACCTGCTCAGTCATATCATACACTGTTCACTTCTTGGTCAGAAATAACTTAAATCTAAAAGCAAACAGTGTAGATCTTAATCAGAGACCATGGTTGAGCAGACTGATCAGGATCTACATTGGTAGATAGGGAAAATAGACACAGTTTGAAGATTTTATACTTTTGTATGTACTTCTCATAACAACCGAGAGAAACTGCAGGCAATGATATGCTTAGTGTAGTGTGGTGGTAAGAGTGGACAGTGCTTTACCTAATGATGTGTGGAGCAGAAAGAGGTGGCAAAGATTTGCCTACTCTAGTTTTTGTCATGTGGAGGAGAGATCACTGGTTTGGGAGTTTCACGATATACTTTATTTTCAGGACCCAGTATCAAAGCCGGCTGATAGGGTGGTGTGGAACTTTCAGGACATAATTTTGACTTCTACATAGGTGAGCCTTCTACTAGTTTTACTTTGTGTTTGAGCTGGATAGTATTGGCTAATATGAGTTTGTTTGCCTACAAAACTTTGAAACTTAAAACATTACTAGATTCATCAGATTAAACATCATCAAAAACAAATGCCCAATAGCATTTTAACCCTTCCTCCATAGACACACTTTTATTGCGTGGGCGAACAGTTTAGATCCAGATTGCCATCTGATCAGGATCTGCACTGTTTGCTTTATGATTCGTTTGGTTATTTCTGACCAAAATGCGACCAGTGCAGATCCTGATCAGACGGCACGAATGTGCCAGCTCATCTGGATCTACACTGGTCGCAAATGCATAAAAATGTGTATATATGGAGAAAAAAGTTAAATTATGTGTAAAACACCTATGAATTTGTATGTTTTAGATTTTCCATTTTGACTTTTTTGTTCTAATCAATAACTGAAGAACGGTTAGACATGATGTTATTAAAATTCCTATCTGGACTTGAAACAGTTCTTGACATTGGATTCAGAAGGTCAATGTCATATTGACTTTTCTGATCAGAATTAGTTTCCAATCTCAGACCTGAAGAACAGTTTGATCATTTGATACAAAACTTGGTATGAAGATTCAGTACAATTTAATGCTCTGCATTGATTTTGAGGATAGAACAAACTTGTCTTGAAATAGAGTTTTGTTCAGCTGGAACCACAGTGATATAAATTTATGTGAAGATTGATCATTATATTCCCCCTACAGACTTTAGAGACAGTAGTTCAAATTTTGGGGCCAAGGTGACCTTTATTGTGATATTTGGTTTGCCTTTAATGTTTAAAGAAAAGTTCATAATGAAGGTCACAAGACTAGTTTGGTTTGTAACAATGAACAATGATAAATTGACAAAATAGGCATTGCTTGGACCACAAGTAGCAGAACTTTTATCAGTTTGTTACAAAACTTAAAAATTGTTTTTGAGATAATAATTTAGGGGTTCAAGTCCACTGGCGCTTGACCAGCCGCCCACCCCCTGCCAACCCTTACTAATACGTCCTTTTTTGTAAAAATGGTGTCAAGTCACTAATATTATTCCATTCTATCAAAATATGCGAAAATACACCGTCAAAATCGTATTCTAAAAAAAAATTATTTCTAAGTATATAATTGAATAATGGTCAGGAACGGCTCAAGATCCCACCCCCGTTCCAGAGGCTGTTTTTTCCTACAATACGGCGGGTTCCAGCCTGACAGCTGTTTGGTTCAACGCAAAAGTGTCTGATCTAACAGTAAAATGTCAAAGGTCCAAAAGCTTGAAATACACGTAATATTCAACGGAAAACAGCCTCCGAAACGCAGGTTATTTTTTCATAGATTCTTCATCCCAGTGCCACTTCCGGAAATCCAAGACACTTTTGTTTGGAGCGTTCTGATTGGTAGATTTATTGACGTAGTCCAGGAAATACTTTGCACACAAATGGTTCGACCAATCAGAACGCTTCTAACAAAAGCTTCGAGGATTTCCGAAGTCATAGAGGAGAAGAATCTATGAAAAAATAACCTGCATTTCGGAGGCCGTTTTCTGTTGAATATTACGCGTATTTCGAGCTTTTGGTGAGACTTTTTGACATTTACTGTTAAGTCTGATGAGATTATAATCACCTTATGTTTTCTGTCCCTGAATTTAAACAAGTACAAAAAGTCATAATCTGGAATATTAATTTAATCTTTATGAAATTTTGAATATTTGTTTGTTTTCACCATGTCTATGCCAAGTTGCATAACCAGTCATATTAGATCAGTAACAGGAGTTATGGCCCTTTGTTGAAAGTTACATGCTGTCAGAGAAAAGATTTGATACAGTCTGATATCAGACTTCCCGAAAGTTGAAAAAAAGTGTCAGACATTTGGTCAGACAAGATGTGAAAATCTGTCTGACCGAAACAAATTCTGTCAGACCGAAACATGTTAAAAAGGAATAATCAAGTATGAAGAGTTCAAATTTTTGTCTGACATTAGGTCTGATAACACAAAAAATCACATAGGACCGGCCCAAATTTTACTAGACAGGTCCTTTGGTCACGCAACTTTCGGGACGTCTGTCAGATATACAGTCTTATCTTCCTGCTTTAGACAAGTAGTGAACGCAAATTTTAACAACAATTTTGCAAATGGTGAAATTTTAAGGAATTTGCTTGTTCTGTATTCAAATTGCACCTTCCAAAAAGTCCTTCTAAAAACAAAAGCCAAGCCTTATCATGTATGGAATTATCAAGATCTACAGAAGTGTTGGATAGCTTGTTCTATGTAGATGATCATTTATTATTCATGCCAATATCAGCCTTTATCATTCCGGATTGCAAGAAAGTTCCCCTTGTACTTGTATTTGTGGAAGTTACAAATCTTATTCAATCAATAACATTGTACAGTTTAAATCCTTGTAGAAAGGCAGTGTTCCAAATCATTAGCCTTAAACCAGGTGGTCATTAATAGTTAAATGTTATCAGAAACAATAATGCTACCTTGTTAATTTGTGCTTGTTCTAAATCTGTTTCTTCCAGGATTGTCTTAATTAAAAGGTAAAATTGTCTGATTTTCTTAGAATGAGGAGATAACAAATGGTTAAACAATTGTTGTTGAACAAGTTTTGGTAAAACTTAAACTGTTTAAATTAAAGATCTATATTGATAATTGAAATGTGTAATGTTATTTTTGAAACCTAATGCAGATCAAGAAATTGATACAAATTTGTTAAATTAAATACATTTCATGAGCCTATGAAATCGCTTAGTGTTTTTACAAATTAATAAGAAAGCAAACAGAAACAGTTTATATGTTTACCTCACAATGCATGTAGAATATTCAATACCAGGCACAAGGTATTCTGGTATGGGAAAGCTGTGTAATAAAGGAATAAAGCTAAGAATCATTTAATGGTTTCTTGATTGGTGACTTCCTTATTTATGATAATTTTCAGCAAATTAAATATCTCCTTAACATGGGGTCAGGGTTGCGCTCAGGTGGGGTG